>CM068965.1:69829346-69840718 GCA_035128595.1 Eptatretus atami | reverse complement strand
CACGGTCCACCATCAACCGCCTCCTTGTGAAACTGCAACAATCCAGAACAACTGCTCACCTCCACTCATTCGCTCCTCTTTTTCCCCCATCTATGGAATGAACTTCCACACTCTCTTAAATCTCATTCTTCCCTCCAGGTCTTCAAAACAGCTGGTCACCTCCATCTCAGATCATGCCCCACCCAAAACCATGACTTATTGTTTTATTTACACTGGATAAACCACCCTCCACCCCTCCCAAAATTTTGCTTCCATATCCACCTTGTCCCCCACTTGAGTTCTCCCTTACCCCATCATCATCATCATCCTCCACATCCCTTGCTGTCCGTCTCCTTCTAGCTTCTTCCGGCCCTGCTGTTGGCGTTTCCCCCCCCTTCTCCTTCTGCTGTTCTTTTTGTTATGTTGAGTCTTGATCTGTTCTGTGTTCTAAGCTCTTCCACGAGCCTTGACCATGTAAAAAAAAAAGAAGTGCTTAATTAAAATCGGTCTGACATGAGGAAGCAAACTTCATTTGAACCGTCTCGTCTGGGTTTGATTCCCGACCTGACTAAAACTGTCGAACTGGTGCTTCGCAGGCAAGGTGTTGCATCATTAAGTGTACCTCGGATGGATGTTTAGGCCTAAGTCACATTTGCTCTACGGCGAGGATACGGCGGCCGTACGCCCTCTGAATTGACAGAAACGTGGCGGCGGCCTCAGAGTGGCCCTACGCCGTTTGGCTATCTTTTACAGGCGTAGGGGTCACCGTGGAATTATAACGCGGAGTTATAACTTTTTTCATTTCCACGTCACCTTAGGCCCCCTGCGGGTCGCCTTGAGGCACCTTGAGGCTACCTTGCGTCTGCCTTGAAATTATTATCTATGGCGCCGCAGGGACGCCCTAAGGTCACCGTGCGACATCAAATCAAAGACCGTACGGCACCCCACGTTTTCGGTCTCCACAATTTATAAATACGCCGTGCGGCTACCCGAAAAATAACAATATGTGACTGCTACATTGTGTGACCGTGGAAATACTGCGGCCGCCGTATAATTGCTAGTGGCCGAGATTTTTGTAGACCCTCCCGGCGCCGAGCCAATATGTGACTTAGGCCTACCATGGAGGAGTTTAAGCCACGATCTGCTTGGCTTCAACATCATTGCAAGCAGTACGGAGTAACACAATGTGAATGCTTTTCGATTTAATGCAGACAGATAAACCACTGGACAGATAAAAACACCGAAAGATAAAACACCGGAAAGATAATCACCGGACCAGAAAATAAAGATGAGAGATAAAGTATAGAAGAGATAAAGTAATGACAGATTAAAATATCGGACAGATAAATCAACGGAAATATAAACTGACAGATAAACACTGGACAGATATGTAGTATCGGAGGATAAAAGCCAAACCAGACGGAATAAAGTATCAGACAGTAATAATGCACCAGACAGATAAAGTAGGGAGAGATAGAAGACACAGAAATAAGGTATCAGACAGATAATGCCCGGACAGATAAATTATCGGAGAGATAATGCATGAACGATAAAGTTCAGGACAGAATAATCACTGGAGAGATAATGCAGACAGATAATGCATTGGAGAGAATAATGCAGACAGATAAGATTGGAGAGATAATGCAGACAGAAAGCATTGGAAGATAAATGGCAGACAGATAAGCATGGGATAGATAATGTGGACAGATAATGCATTGGAGAGATTAATGCAGACAGACAAAGCCTGGATGATATGTGGACGATAAAGCACTGGAGAGAAATGCGGACAGATAATGCATTGGAGAGATAATGCGGACAGATAAAGCTATTGGAGAGATAAATGGCAGACAGATAAGTCACTGGATAGATAATGTGGAAGGATAATGCATTGGAGAGATATGCAGACAGATAAAGCACTGGATAGATAATGTGAGATAATGCATTGGAGAGATAATGCAGACAGATAATGCATGGAGAGATATTGCAGACAGATAAGCACTGGAAGATAATGTGGACAGAATAAAGCACTGGGAGACAATGCGGACAGAATAGCATTGAGAGATTATGCAGACAGATAATGCATTGGAGAGATAATGCAGACAGATAAGCACTGGATAGATAATGCAGACAGATAAAGCATGGAGAGATAATGCGGACAGATAAAGCCTTGAGAGATAATGCGGACAGATAAAGTATTGGAGAGATAATGCCGACAGATAAAGCATTTGGAGAGATATGCAGACAGATAAAGCACTGGATAGATAATGCGGACAGATAATGCTTGGAGAGATAATGCAGACAGAAAGCACTGGATAGATAATGTGGACAGATAATGCATTTGGAGAAGATACTGCAGACAGATAATGCATTGGAGAGATAATGCAGCAGATAAAGCACTGGATAGATATGTGGACAGATAATGCATTGGAGAGATAATGCAGACAGATATGCATTGGAGAGATAATGCGGACAGATAGCACTTGAGAGATAATGTGGACAGAATGCATTGGAGAGATAATGCAGACAGATAAAGCACTGGGATAGTTAATGGGACAGATAAAGCATTGGAGTGATAATGCAGACAGATAAGCACTGGGATAGTTATATGTGGACAGAATATGCATTGGAGTGAATAATGCAAGATAAGCACTGAAGAGAATAGTGCATTGGGACAGATAATACACGACAGTTAAAGCACTGGAAGAGAATGGGACAGATAATGCATTGGAGAGATAAAATGCAGACAGATAAAGCATTGGAGAGATTAAATGCGGACAGATAAAGCATTGGAGAGATAATGCGGACAGATAAGTATTGGAGAGATAATGCAGACAGAATAAGCATTGGAAGAAGATAAATGCAGACAGATAAGCATTGGAGAGATAATGCAGACAGATAAAGCACTGGAAGATAATGTGGACAGATAATGCATTGGAGAGATAATGCAGACAGATAATGCCATTGGAGAGATAAATGCATTGACAGTAAAGCACAGATAAGATGGAAGATAATGGTTGGACCAGATAAAGCACTGGAGAGACAATGCGACAGATAAGCATTGGAGAGATAATGCGGACAAGATAAGTATTGGAGAGATAATGCGACAGATAAAGCATTGGAGAGATAATGCAGACAGTAAGCATTGGAGAGATAATGCAGACAGATTAAGCATTGGAGAGATAATGCAGACAGATTAAAGCAACTGGAGATGATAATGCGACAGATAATGCATTGGAGAGATAATGCAGACAGAAAGCACTGGAAGATAATGTGGACAGATAAGCATTGGAGAGATAATGCAGACAGATAAGCATTGGAGAGATAATGCGACAGATAAAGCACTGGATAGATAATGTGGACAGATAATGCATTGGAGAGATAATGCAGACAGATAAAGCACTGGATAGATAATGCGGACAGATAATGCATTGGAGAGATAAGCGGTAAGAATAAAGCACTTGAGAGATAATGTGGACAGATAATGCATTGGAGAGATAATGCAGACAGAATAAGCACTGGTAGATAATGTGGACAGATAAGCATTGGAGAGATTATGCGGCAGATAAAGCATTGGAGAGATAATGCGGAAGATAAAGCATTGGAAGATTAATGCGGACAGATAAGCATTGGAGAGATAATGCGGACAGATAAAGCATTGGAGAGATAATGCGGACAGATAAGCATTGGAGAGATAATGCGGACAGATAAAGCATTGGAGAGATAATGCGGACAGATAAAGCATTGGAGAGATAATGCTGGGACAGATTAAGCATTGGAGAGATAATGCAGACAGATTAAGCATTGGAGACGATAATGCAGACAGATAAAGCATTGGAAAGAGATAATGTGCAGACAGATTAAGCTTGGAGAGATTATGCAGCACAGTATAAAGCACTTGAAATAATGCGAGACTAGAATAAAGCATTGGAGAGATAAGGCACCGGACAGATAAAACAACCGGACAGATAAAGCATTGGCAGCACTGGATTTAATACGAACCATGGATACCGGACACATCGAATCCGACAGATAGCCTTGGACAGATAATGTAGAGAGATAATGTGGACAGATAAAGTTGTAGTATGATCATACTGTAGTATGATCTGGAGCATTTATGTGAAGATGGCTGAAGACATACAAATTACTCTCAGGGCCTTGGATTCAACTATCTGTTCGGAGAGCAGTGGGATGAGAAGCGGCAGCACCAGCCCACCGTTGGGACATATAGTCCATGACACTGTGAACAACACCTTGTATAAGGACCAAAGAATGTCCCAACCTGGAAGGCCCCAAGAATGACTAAAAATGGCCTTAGCCCTGTAGGTGAGCTTGAAGAGTGGGCCAGCCAAAGATAGATCATGACAGAATTATCACCTTTCACATTTCTCACAATGAATCAATATGATGCTTTGTTTTACTGGGAAACTTCCATGATAAAAAAAGAGATAATTTCACATTGGGCTGACAGGATGACCTAGAGGTACGCACACTCACTTCTAAGCTGTCTAGCCTGGGTTTGAATCCTGGCCCAGCTATAAACTGCCATCCTGGTGTTTCACAGGCAATGTGATTAATCAATATGTCTGACGTCCGTCGGACGTAACTTAAACGGGTGTCCCATCTGCCACCATTCTTTGGTAGACGTTAAAGATCCCATGGTGTCCTCCGTGAAGAGGAGGCGAGCTATCGCCGGCACCCTGAACAAATTCCAAATTCCTGCCCTTAATGACTGCTGGGAAGGCAATGACAAACCACTCAGTATAACCTGTGCCAAGAACCTGCTTCGGCAGTACCAACGCTCTCTAACAGAGTATGGTACATGAGAATCAGAAGAACTAGCATGGTACCTGTCTCCGCCGAGTTCGTAGGTACCTCACCTCAAACAATTTTTTGGAGTGTGTATTGGTTGAAACGGAAATTCAATGCAAACTGATGATGTGGACCATGACACGTGGTACATGTTTACCTTATAAACGAAGGTGTCCGCTCAGAAGAAGAACCAACGTTAGTGATTGAAAAAAATATATACATACATACATATAATTATATATGTATATTTTTTTCATCCATCCATTGGGACCATACTCTGTGCATAGTGTTGTTGCTGCCTCAGCAGTCTCCTTGGTTATTGGGCATAATCCTGGACAGGTCACTACTCTGACGCAGGATACCAGCGAGCTGGCACTCATTTTGCTGACCTCAGAAGGATGACAGGCCTGGTCAACCCCACCTGGTATTAATTCAACAGCCAAGCAGGATTTGAATTCAGGACTCTGGGATCCCAAGCCCACCACTCTAGCCATTAAGCCAACACCAGGCATATAATATACATATGTATGTATGTATGTATATACCGGGCGTAGTGGCGTGCGTCTGTAATCCAGCTACTCGGAGGCTTGGGTTGGAGGATCGCTTGAGAAGGGACTCTGTGCTGGGCGCGCTATGAGAGGGGGTAGGGCAGCCCGGAATCATGGCGAAACCCAATCTTATCCCTGTGTCATAAGAGGCGACCAGGGTTGCGTCAGGAAGGCATCCGGCGTAAACCTGTGCCAAATCAGTATGCGGATCATAACGATGATCCGCTGTGGCGACCCCTAACGGGAGCAGCCGAAGAAGAACAACATGTATGTAGATGTAGATGTAAGATGTATTCTGTTAAATTCTGTTAAACAGATGATGTCTGGTTATCAGCAACAACCTGGGATGAGAGATCTGTCAGGTTAGAGAGGAGACAGCGGATGTTTGCGGTCCACACAGTTGGAGATATGGGGGGGGGGGGGAGGGTGGGATGATGGTGAAGTTTTGAGTGTGTGGGGTGTGGGGGAAGGTTTGAGTGTGTGGGATGCGGGGGAAGGTTTGAGTGTGTGGGGTGTGGGGAAGGTTTGAGTGTGTGGGGTGCGGGGAAGTTTGAGTGTGTGGGGTGTGGGGGAAGGTTTGAGTGTGTGGGGTGCGGGGAAGGTTTGAGTGTGTGGGTGCGGGGGAAGGTTTGGAGTGTGTGGGGTGCGGGGGAAGGTTTGAGTGTGTGGGGGTCGGGGGAAGGTTTGAGTGTGTGGGGTGCGGGGAAGGTTGGAGTGTGTGGGGTGCGGGGGAAGGTTGGAGTGGTGTGGGTGCGGGGGAAGTTTGGTGTGTGGGGTGTGGGGGAAGGTTTGAGTGTGTGGGGTGCGGGGGGAGGTTTGATGTGTTGGGGTGTGGGGAAGGTTTGAGTGTGTGGGGTGCGGGGGAAGGTTTGAGTGTGTGTGGGGTACAGGGAAGGTTTGAGTGTGTGGGGTGCGGGGGAAGGTTTGAGTGTGTGGGGTGGTGGGGGAAGGTTTTGAGTGTGTGGGTGCGGGGGAAGGTTTGAGTGTGTGGGGTGCGGGGGAAGGTTTGAGTGTGTGGGGGTACAGGGGAAGGTTTTGAGTGTGTGGGGTGTGGAGGAGATTTGAGTGTGATTTGTGTGGTACAGGGAAGGTTTGAGTTGTGGGGTGTGGAGGAGATTTTGAGTGTGTGGGTGCGGGGAGGTTGAGTGTGTGTGGGGTACAGGGGAAGGTTGAGTGTGTGGGGTGTGGAGGAAGATTTGAGTGTGATTGTGTGGAGTACAGGGGAAGGTTGAGTGTGTGGGGTGCGGGGGAAGGTTTGAGTGTGTGGGGTACAGGAGAAGGTTTGAGTGTGTGGGGTGTGGAGGAAGATTTGAGTGTGATTTGTGTGGAGTACAGGGGAAGGTTGAGTGTGTGGGGGTGCGGGGAAGGTTTGAGTGTGTGTGGGTACAGGGAAGGTTTGAGTGTGTGGGGTGTGGAGGAAGATTTGAGTGTGATTTGTGTGGAGTACAGGGGAAGGTTGGAGTGTGTGGGGTGCGGGGGAAGGTTTGAGTGTGTGTGGGGTACAGGGAAGGTTTGAGTGTGTGGGGTGTGGAGGAAGATTTGAGTGTGATTTGTGTGGAGTACAGGGAAGGTTGGAGTGTGTGGGGTGCGGGGAGGTTGGAGGTGTGTGGGTGTGGGGAAGGTTGAGTGTGCGGGGGAAGGTTTGAGTGTGTGGGGTGTGGGGAAGTTTGAGGGTGGGGTGCGGGGGAAGGTTGAGTGGTGGGGTGCGGGGAAGGTTTGAGTGTGTGGGTGCGGGGGAAGGTTTGAGTGTGTGGGGTGCGGGGGAAGGTTTGAGTGTGTGGGGTGCGGGGGAAGTTGGAGTGTGTGGGTGTGGGGGGAAGGTTGAGTGGTGCGGGGGAAGGTTTGAGTGTGTGGGGTGTGGGGGAAGGTTGAGTGTGTGGGTGGGGGAAGTTTGAGTGTGTGGGGTGCGGGGAAGGTTGAGTGTGTGGGGGTACGGGAAGGTTTGAGTGTGTGGGGTGTGGAGGAGTTTGAGTGGATTGTGTGGAGTACAGGGGAAGGTTTGAGTGTGTGGGGTGTGGAGGAAGATTTGAGTGTGAAGTGTGCATGGGAATGTTTGAGTGTGTGGTGTGTGGGTGAAGGTTTACTGTGTGGGATGTGGGGGAAGGTTTTAGAGGGTGAGCTGAGGGACAAGCATTTAGGGGGGAGGGATGAGGATGGATGCAGAAAGATGGGACATGAAGCTTTGAGGGGGTGGGGTGGGGGTGATTTATTCCTGATTCCATATTCCCAACTTTGACAGAGATAAAGATCATGGAATGGGAGATCAGAACGCTTGTTAAACACATTGGTAAACGCTGCATTGTATGAGCGGGAGTAAGGGGAGAGGGAGAGGGGGAGGAGATTTCCCATTGGAAAGGCGAAAAAGAGATGAATGACTGATTGATCACTATGAAAAGAAGTCATTTTCAAAAACAACTTTGGAACACCAACTTAATTATCAAGTATAATTGATAGCATCCTCAAATTCAAATGCTGGTTGGTGATCATGGTCATTTCAGTTTTTATTACCTCATTCAATTAAATGCTTCTTCACAATGATTCGCGCATATAAATCAGCAATAGCTGAAAGTTTGAAAGTGCTTTTCCTGAACAAGCCTGAGAGTGTTGTTAGGGTTGACAGGACGGTCTAGACTCTAGAGGTACACACAATTGCCTCTAAGCTGTCGAGCCTGCGTTCGAATCCTGAACCAGCTATAAACTGTCATCCTGGTATTTCATCAATGTGTGTGCCATCCCTTGGATGGATGTTAAATGGGAATCCCCTCTGCCAGCATTTGTTGGTGGATGTTAAAGATCCCATGGTGTGCCTCATCAAGAGTAGGTAAGCTATCACCAGCACCCTGAACAAATTACAAATTCCTGTCCTAACCGGCAGAGGGCATTGCATCAGCAGCACAGCCACACCCTCAGCCAATGATGCTACCCCACGGTCTTGTGCTGCATACGAACAAAGAACGAAGAGGGTTGTTCATCGAGTTTAGACCAGCAGTCATAGGTTGTGACAGAAATTGGATTTTTTTTTGTCATTTTCAAAGTGCTGCACATTTTACATTGTCATAAACACACACTCCTAGCAATTACTAGATATTGATGCAAAATACATCATGCACAATTGCACGTGCAACCTTCTCGAAACAGATAGCAATCAGGCAGGCTACTGAAACAGAACCTTTTTCCCGGAAAGGAAAAATAAAGTGTTTTTAAATACACGCCGAGCTGAGCTGCCTGATGATGTGCCCAACTGTAAATAGCTGAAACACAGAGTGACCGTAAATTGCATGCGGCCCGTAAACAGTCATTCCCTGAGCACCGCAACCTCCGTAAACCCTGAGTAAGTAAGTGGCTGGATGTTATGCTTCCGAGAAACAATTTGGATACAAATCTAGTTTTGTTTATTTCAAGGAAGCCTGATGCTTGCTCAAAACATGTAACACTGCACATTCTTCGGAGTCGACACTATCTCCAAACATTTTCATGCCATCGCTGACCGTTTTCACAAGAATGGTTGTGTGCTATAGGGAGCATGGAGAGACTTCTCATTGACAAGTTTCTACCTCTCCAAGGGCTCAATGAGGGCTGTACATGTCAAAAACGAATCATAATACATCGGTCAGAAAATGTATGCTTATCATGTGCGGCTTGGCAAATGCATCTCGGCCAAAAATACAAATACATACACAACAGCGATGTAGGGGTCCACAAATGTGACATCAAGTCCTGGACATGCTGAAATGTGTCCTTCTTTCATAAGCTCGGCACAAGGCTGCGGGGAGGATCATTGGCTGAGGGCATGTGTCACTGATACAATGCCCCCTGTAGGTTCGGGCAGAAATTTGGAATTTGTTCAGGGTGCCGGGGACGGCTTGCCGAGTCTTCGCGAGGGACACTGTGGGATCTTTAACTGTGGGATCACCAACTGATGTTAACAGAGAGGAAGCTTTGTTTAACGTCCAACCGAGGGACGGCACACACTTTGATGCCTTGCCCTGCCTGCGAGACACCAGGAAGACGGTTTGTAGCTGGGCCGACATTCAAATCCAGGATAGACAGCTTAGAGGTGAGTGTGCGTACCTCTAGGTCTCGGCCGTCCTGTCAGCTCAATGTGTCCAACGAAGGATAATAATTATTATCACACTTTTAATGGGAACAATTTCTGCTGAATACTTCAGACTCAATATATGGAATACTTCATCGTAAGGTCTGATGTTTTTTTAAATGTTATGTGATCTCCCAATGGACACTTGTCATTTATAAAGGTGACCATGGCGGTCATGAATAAATAAATAAAACTAGGAAGTATCCAAAGTGATGTCCGCATCAAGAAATATCATTTGTTTTCAGAGCTTAGGATGACAATAGATAGCAAAATAAGTTATTTGATGCCAAGACCACACCGTATGCATATTATGATGGAAATCTGGTGGATTAATTGTGGATGAAATTCCGGTTGTGTCCTATAAGACCCACAAGTATGTTTGTCTATTATGTCAGCCTGCTAGTGTAGTAGATAGTAGAAAAATCGTGCAAATTATGATACAAGCATCAAAATTGGCATTTCTGTTCTGCAGGGCTTTCTGATCAAATCTGCCCGATTGGCCATTTGAAAATCCAAATTTTTCAAAATTTGGATTTTCAAATGGCCAATCAGGCAGATTTGATTAGAATCCCCTGGAGAACAAATGTGCCAAATTTGATGCTTGTCTCATCATTTGCACGATTCCTCTCAAAAATTGCTGTTATCTGCCCCACTATGCTTCAAGCTGAATAACTTTTGGTTTACAACTGTTAATTGTCCTGATTGACCTCTGAAACTGTTGCGGGGGCCAAAGACAGGTTTGGACGTGGCAGCAACACTGGCTTTACAATGGCACCAAGCCCAACGCAAAAGGGGCCCATAACGAGCAAAAGTGTTTTATAAGTGTACAATTCACAATACATTTCAAGAAATATATATATATATATGTACTAGCACATTGAAAGCAATAACATTGAATGCTTGCACATTGAAAGCAATAACAAACTGTCGTTCCCCATTGTCTCAGGTCACTCACCTGTATTTGATTTTTCATTCATTTATTTATTTGTTTTTATTTATGCTTTCATGAACGGATGCTTTCTGACACTTTTGTGACTTTTCCTGGTGTATTGGCTTTGATGTCCGTCAGCACATAAAATTACCGTGCTTCCCAATTGTCTTGGGTCGCTCACCTGCATTAGATTTTTCATTTATTTATTTTCATTTATTTATTTTCATTTACGGATGCTTTCTGACGGTTCTGTGATTTTTTTTTCCCCTGGTGTATCGGCTTCGATGTCCATTGGCACGCAAAATTTCAGCTTTCTATGTCACCCGGAAGGTACCGATCTTCAATATCAGTCAGTGTCAGTGAGTCAGTGGTTAGAATGAGCTTAATGTGTTAGATATGTTTGCAAAAGAACCCATCGCTTTGCTGATGTATTTAATCAAAAGGAATGCTCTACTTCACAAACAATCTTGTCCATTCAATCTATAATTTGCCTGAGGTTATCTTCCATCTGCTTGGAAGTCAGCTCACATCACCTTCATCAACCATTCTTGCTGCTTATCTATGGCATCGGTAAAAAAAATCATTTCCACTTTGCTGTGAAACTTCCTGTTGGATTATATGGTTTAAACGTCCACTTAAAATGAGTGAAATGAAACATTTTGAAATTTTCGAATTATTTTCATTCAGATGTCAACATCACCGTAATGCACATTGTTACTTTGTTCCAACTATATTTATATCAGAAGATTTGTAATACCAGCTGCCACCGGGGGTGCTATACGATACACATTTACATCGAGAGAATTGTGGTGTTCCCCCCACCTTTAACCCCCCTTCCCCCCGATACGCAACGCCAACCGAAACCAAACTGGGGGAACCCTTAGGCAACATGCAATATTTGGTTTGATTCGGTTCAGTAGACTTTGAAACATATTTAAACAAACAAACAGTCACTTTTATAGTTTTGATATATAATTAAATGTAATTTTTAAAAACTATTTTAATATAT
>CM068965.1:69783699-69793968 GCA_035128595.1 Eptatretus atami | reverse complement strand
AGCGTTTTGCATACATTTTGATACCTTGCCATACGCTGGCTAAAACGTCAAGGTGTTACAGGGCCTTTATATGGGCCTAAAATAAAGGGGTTCTAAATGGTATAATGGGTCTTAAAAGTAAAAAGGGCTTCAGGGATCTTAATGGTTTTAAAGTCTAACAGGCCGGTCTTAAAGATTTTAGGAGTCTTGGGTTCTAGAGGGTCCAACAGGGTCTTTGGGTTCTCAAGGGTCAATGGGGTCTATATGGTTCGAAACACTGTTTTGTCTTAGTGTTCTAAGGGCTCTATAGGATCTCAAGGAGTCTAACCATATGGACTATAGAGGGATCCAAGGGATCTAAAGGATCTTCAAAGGTCGAAGGGGTCTCAGCAGTCTAAAGGTTTCAAAGGTACTTTCCAATAACATCTAATTAATAGATGTCATCACAGTACAATGGAGTTCAAACAGTACGTAATTAAGATACTATAGTCACATGGGTCGACCGAAGCTTCACTCACGGCTTCGCGGACCGTGTTTTTCATTTTCATGTACAACTAGCAGGGGTTTCCGGGCAACGTCAGGTCCCTCTTCCCACTCCACCCCTTCCCCTGCCTCTTCCAACCTCACCCCTTGAGGGACGAATTCATCAATATGGCTGAAATAATGATGCTATAAATGTTTATCCTCAACAACATGTCATGAATTTCGGGTGTGTTCAGTTACCAAGTTTGTTGGAGAACGCTTGCCAAGTGGCTTAAGCACTCAAGCAAGCACGCCATGAGAAACCGTTGATGAGGAACGGCTGGCTTGGCAAGTGCTAGTTAGCTGCTTGGTAACAACACACCGCTGGGCATCTTAACAGCATACAGCACATACAAAACACCAACAATAGGACATTAAAAAAAAATTATCCACTTCAAATATTAATGATGAGTATTTTCATTGTATTGAAAAACTACCATGTTCAGACACACACATCCATGCACAGACACAAACTCAGCTTTATATTGTTGCAGACCCGGGGTCAGGCGAAGACCACGAGGGGTGAACTACTTCGAGTTCCCACCAGACTCTCCGGAATCGCAGGCCGTCGCACACGAATAACTTTGTGACGCGGCGGGTCGCTAATCGACCGTGAACACCAATAACTCCACCACGTGACTTTGGGTCCTCCATTTACTGAAAGGTCATGTGATCTAATTACTGGGGGACACACCCTCGGTACGAACTTGCTGAAACCAGATCACATTACCAGATCAGATGCAGCCGAGCGGGACTGCCAAGCACATACTGGCGAGGAAACGGATCGTTGGGGGGGATAACGTCCCAGCTAAATTAGGGTGCGAACCATGCTGGACCAATGGAGGAAAAGACAAAAACAAGCTGGGAACATTTCTAAACAAAGCATTTATTTACAATGGCAAGGAAAAGTATGTGGCACAGTGAATTGTGTTTATTTGTATGTACGGCAGGGGATAGCAAGGAATTTGTGGGGTGTGACAAAAGCAGACACAGAGCAGAGTTATCCCATGATAACTTCTACAATGTTAACTTAAACTAGGACAGGCGCATGTGCGCGCACACACACACACACACACACACACACACACACGAAGATTAGATATAGCCCAGAGAGAAAGAGAGCAGATGAGGATATACGGCCTCCCAATACCCCGCGCTGTCGGCAGACACCAACCCTAACCTAACGCAACCCAGAACGCTTAGGGAGAAGTAGGTGAGAAAAATACTGGTGGTGTCTAAGGTGTGGGAGTGGAAGCTGTGTGGAGTGCAATGTGGGGTGCAGTGTCGTGCCAGAGGAAAATAGGATTGCGAGTCAGTAATGATGCTCTTTGTGTGTCTAAAGAAGATGGGATAGAGAGAGAGAGAGAGAGAAGAGAGAGAGAGAGAGACGAGAGAAGAGAGAGAGAGAGAGGGAGAGAGAGAGAGAGAGAGGAATAGATGTGTGATGCAAAAGATCCCTAACCGAACCGTGTAGAGGTCTGTTTGTGTAGCGTGTACCTCCGTGGGACGCTCCGCCTGAGCGTTCCCACCTCGAGATGTGGCCCGTTATCTCTTGCTTGATCACTTTGCCGGGGCTCGTGGCAATGTGCATTCCGCACTGGTCCATCTGGCTGCACGGGTGTGGCGGAACGTTAACATCACAGCAGGGAGTCTCGGCAGTCAGGCTCTCAAGAAGAAGCACATCCTGGTAATCACACACCAATCACGACCCTGGACGTGCCTGGACGTGCTCCGACCCTGGACGTGGTAATCACGACCCTGGACGTGCTCCGAGTTCAGTCTGAATGTCGAATAGCAATGGACTTTCCCCTTCGTCAGAGAACATGACCCGATTCAGGTACTCAGGGTTGTCCATATTGTGGAGCACATGCATCACATAATTTTTCTTTTTGATATGATCATCCACTCTTGGATGCTAAACCAGTTGAAGCTTATGTGGATGGAGCTGTATCCGTGTGCGCAGAAATGTATGCACAGTTGAACATGGAGTTTGTAGTTTGTTACGGGCAAGATGGATGGACTTTATTAGGCTTCTGTGGAAGGCAGCACATATGCATTCAACATCCTCCTCCGATGTTCTGGGCTTTCCTCCACCATGCTGTTTTCGAACACTGCCGGTCTCCTCAAATTTTTTCATCCTGCGTACAGGTCTGTTCGGGTTGGTGGTTCCTTGTCAAACATTGTATGGAACCGTTGTTGCACCAGGGTAGGTGACTTCAATTCGGCTAAACATAACACACATTTCGCCTTTTCTTGGGGAATCATCATAATTCGACGTCACTGACGTCAAAGTCACTGATGTCACTGACGCCAGACATACAAGTGGGTGTGATCCATTAGCAAGTGGCTTGCTTGATTCAAAGCGTTCAAGCAAGCACTCGGCACTGATTAACAACATGGCCGTCTCCAGTGTAAACAATGCCATCATGGTACTCGAACAGATGCGATCCAGGCCGTAGTTTTCAATTTTACTCCATTGTGTGAAAACTTCACCAAATTAATTGATTGTGCTAGCAGCAGCTATAGAGAGTACTATATGAAGAGTAAAAAAAAAGACAAACCAGCAGAGATACATTTAAAGTACACCGCCCCATGCCAAATAAATAAATAAATAACAAATCCTCCAGCGCGTGACATTTGGCACCTTCGGCACCCGACGATGTCATCTTTCAACACATGGACATGGAATTGGGAGGGAGCGGTGAACAATAATTGATTTATTCATTGATTAATTGCTTAATTAAAATAAATAATAATCGTAAAATAATTGATTTTTCAATCAATTGCCTCATAGCATACCTAAACCACCACTGTTTAATCCGAATCGGTAACTTTTTGAAAATTAATTCATCTAAAAATGAATAATTGATTCATCAATATATCAGAAATACCCTTTGTGGCCATATGACTTGTTCACTGTCGTGGCCAAATATTAGCTTCCCAGCTCAAAAGGTGTCTGAGATATTGCCCAGATGAGAAAGAAAATATATAAGTAATTAATAAATCGATAATTATTCCCACGCTTTCGAAGAAAAGCGGGAATATTGTGATTGTCTCCGTCGTCCGTCCATCCGTACGTCCGTCTGTCTTACCGTGTAACTCCTCCTACACCGTTTGAAATAGGAACTTGAAACGTTGGGACATAGTAGATATATGTATGGGGAAGTGCACAACACTGTCGGATTTTTGATATGACCCCTAGGGGCCGGGCCAGAGGGGGTGGGGTCATGGGGGCTGATTTTTTTTTAAGTGTATTTACCATTGCACATGGTAAATTATTTTATAAAGAACTTACTTATGTGGCCCCCATGAGTGACAAATAGTCACAGGTTTCACTGTATTTATCTAATTGATTATGAATAATTATAATTAATATTATACACAGTTCATTCCTATGATTAAATTGATGCACAGTTCTATATTGCTGGACAGTGTTAAATTAATGTTTCATGAAATGTTGACATGCTTGCAATGATTTCTGATTTAGTAAACATAGTAAGTCTTTGGTCATAAAGCACATCAAATAGAAAAGAATAGTCAATCCATTTTGCAAGATAAAATTTCACCTAGCCTTAATGGGACAAAGCAGTGCGTGCGGGAATATGCGATGGTGTGCCATCGACAACGTAGTTCTAGTTTGAGATATGTGATGTTTAAGTAGAATACGTGTCTGCAAGAACAATGGGCATCCCAAAAAGGTTGATTGAAAAGAGTTGTGAGCTATACAAACAATACAACTCTCGCATCAGTCTTGCATAAGGCATCGTACACAAAGTATGTGACACTTTGGTGGGTGAGTGTTTCCTGGAGTGTCACAGAGCGTCACTGGGGAGGACGCCACAGTCACGTGACTCCATCAAGCAATATTGACCTTTACACGACTTTCAAAATGATGTAATCCGCCCCAGAATGTTTGGTGCACATGCGCAGAAATCCCTTGCAACAGCAGTTATCTGGACAGGGAGCATATTTCGTGCATGCCAGATAAGGATTGTTCCCTGAAACGGCTCATAATCCTTTTAAAATAAGTCAATTATACTGAGAAAAGTACCTGAGAGAAAGGGGTGTGCCTCTGCGCATCGAAAGATTGAGAGATCTTTCTGATCAACTCACCCAAAAAGTTGATGTCTTGCATCCCGAACTGCAAAAACTCCCGATGATGTGGGTCCGTGGAAAACCTGTGCACGGGCGCGTTCTACCCGATCTCCCCGATCATCACCATCAGTGAATACCCTGACGGGGGTGATGTTGTACGACTGCCTGCGGCAGTTCTTAATGTCAATTTCATGCAATTCAAGGAACGTCATCAGAGTATTCAACATGTCTTCTGCTTTGTGTCCAGCATTCGGTATAAATGTTAGGAATCGTTCAACGAGATTTCTGCCCTCCAGGTAGTGAAACACGACATTCAACTGATGGATATGCGTCTCGTCTGGTGTTGAGTCAAGCGATATCGAATAGTACTTCGATTCCTTTATGCATTATGTAATCTCATTTCGAACACGATTGCCCATCAACAACAACAGTTCCTCACAGATTGTCGACGACAGATAACTTGTGTGCCCGCTGCCTTGATTTACATTTTGCTGGATGTGTTCAGCCAAAAAGTCGTCATATTGTGAGATTAGCTCGAGAAATCTTCAAGACAGTTTCCGTCACCAGCCGAACTTAATTTCGTTTACACAAGTCACATGTTTCAGTACTTTCAGCCAGTAACTGCTCTGCCTTTCAACCTCTGCAGCAAGTTCACTGTCAATTCTACCTTTTATCGGTTCCGCGCTGAGTTAATACGATGAGCGCTTCTACATGTGCATTCGACAGTTCATGTTCTGTAACCAGTTGAATTGCTGCATCGGGCCGCATCAGTTTGCAGATAAAGCAGTAAAGCTTGCCCATTGTTGGAGAAAAACAAAGCCACAATCGTTTCAACAGTTCATTGTTCCGTGCTGTTAGATAGATCACGTACGTCGTGCATTTTCTGTTTGTTTTCTCCTGCGGGCTGCTGAGTCAAACGCAAGTCGAAAACCATCTGGTCAATCAGGTGTTGTTGCATCAGGTTGTGTGGCCCAGTAGTCGATCTGCTACTTTGTTCAGGCCAAGCACCAATGTCATTTTCGGTACCGGTTTCATGTATAGCCAACAATGTGTCACCTTGATTAGTCTGCAGTTGATCATGATCGAAGTCTGTGTGCGAGTTGTCAGTCTGTCTTTAAACAGTCCTCTACGTCCGGGTCAACAGCTGTCGGAATCTCGAGATTGTCCCGATTTACCTCACGTTCATCCTGTGATTCATCAGAAGATTCAGTCAGATTCATTCCATTTCATTTTAATGGGGTCCACATATGACGTACTCGGATGAGAGTCAGAAACAGCATGGAGTTTTTTTTGGTGTTTTTGTGACACATATCCATTTTTACCCACTTTTCGACAACCTATGTATGTTTATTTTGTCCTTTGCACGTTTCGAAGTCCCAGATTCAAATTCTCTGTTCCGGATCCAGATTCAAATCTTCAGCAAAATCGAATCATTACGCTCTGGAAAAAGAAAAATTTCCTCAACATTACCTTCACATCAGTAACTACACCTCCAAGAACAGGATCGCATCCTGAAAAATAAACTTCACCCTAAGAACAACAACAACAAACAACAACAACATGATTGCTTCGGGGAAAGACATTGTTCGAGGCCTGATGCCCATATGTGCTATGGCTTTCTCAAAGCCCGTGACCACTATAGCTGCAACCTTTCGATATACATTTGATAATCCTTGTTTTACACTGAAGGCAAAACTGAAATGGAAGGCATAAAGATTGTGAATACTGGATAACGCTTCCGAAGATGGCTTGGGCTGACATGACTTGGTTTAATCCTGGATGAGCCCTTGGGTGGTGGAGGAACCTGGGTACGTGTTGAGTGGTGGAGACCGTGGGGCATGTGCCCCTAGTTGCCCTTGGGTAAATTCCGCCCTGTGTACACAACTATTAACTTTTGTGTCACATTTGGTTAGGTTTCTCCTTACGAATACCAGGATTTTGTTTGCATCATTCACAACATGGTCCACATGATGATTTCTTATGTCTTGTTGCTTGACAGGTTGACACCGAGGTAATGGCTCTGCTTAGCGGATGTAAGGTTTACCCTCATCATGCAGTATGTGAAATCCCTAGGTTGTCTGCATCTTGCTGTGTTGTGAAACAACAGCAAGAAGAAAGCGCTTTCGACCATGATGAACTGTTGGCACGGGTGCATAGGCCATGGCAGCGAGATGCAAAGTAGAACCTCGGAAGGAGTAGAAGACTTTTTTATTTTTATTTTTAGGAGAAGACGTTGCAGCCATCACCGGCACCCTGAACAAATTCCAAATTCCTGTTCTAAAGACTCTGGCCAATATTTCCCCTGGCCTACCTGACAAGAAGGTGTGAATAATTGTGGCTGTTAAAAGATCCAATTTTTTTTTCCTGTTGCTTCTAAAAGTTATTTGCTATGATGCGTGCTAAAGTGTTATTATAATCAACATAAGATTTCAATTAAAATGTATTTTAGCTCGTACTGTATTTGAAAGTTGGTTTTCTTTCAAAATTATTACAAAATCCCACAAAGAGCAGTTTTTCCCCCCTCTTATGCAATTGGCAGATGCCCCTGCATCGGCGTTGAAAAGACCTTTTGAGAACGGCTGCAGTTGATGCAAGGATTTTTTAAAGAGGTCTTGTTATAATGCACATGTTGATCATTTAAAGTGGGATAACGAGTGCTTTATGTGGAAATTGTTTAAAAAAAAAAAAACGAGTGAACTAAGAAATAAGAGCCACGCTCGGCCATTTAGCAAAGTAAGTCTGTTCTTCAAAGTTTAATGTTGTATTTACATTGGGTGTGTTTGTGCCAACTGTGCCGTGATTTACAGTATTAATCAGGTTAAAATATCACCTGTTAACGGAGTTTATTCCTACGAGTTAACATGTAAACTGTCATCAGTTTTTTTTACATACGAAATCTAAAGATTTCGTAAGTATATTGATGACTTCCGTCCTCTGTTTGTGTGTTTGTGTGTTGTTTGTTTTTAGGCATGATAACTCGAGAACGGAAGAAGCTACCAATGTCAAATTACACCGCGTGATTCAGGAGGGTGATGGCTAGCGCTGATTAGATTTTTGTCAAAATCGGTCAAAGGTCAAGGCCACAGTGAGGTCAAACATTCGATTTTTGATGGTTTTGTACAGAATCATCGTAGAAACTTCTGGTTTGCGTCGCTACCTTCTCTAGAGACAGCTTTTATTAGACAAGGTCAGAGGTTAAGTTGACGATTTTGTAAGTACCAGTCTATGACTGCTTGTTTTTTTTTTGTTTTTTTTTACGAGCATTTTCATCGTTTGGACTCATTTCTGAACTCAATATGATTGTTGACTGCATGTCTGCACGTGTACGTGTACTCGAGCAGTACATAGAGTTGCATGCAGGTTGTCTGGTGGATATTTCATTAATGGGATACAGCTGCGACGAAATACAATGCCTCCGTATGTTTATAGAACAGAAAGATGGAATTTTGTAAAATTGCTGGCACATGAACAGCCTACTCATTTTTTTTTTTAAAGGCACTGCATGTTCTTTAACATTCACAAGCAAGTGTTAGTTGATGGAACAGCCAACTTGGTGTCCTTTCTTAAAGGATAGCATTACTCTGCCAATGGTATCCGATCTGCAAAGCTTCAGCGTTGCATTTTGTAGTCACATCTTCCTTCAGGAATCAAAGCCAGACAAAAGTCGGGGCTTATTTTTAAAACACTGACATTTTTTGTTGCACAAAGATATTGTTGTGTCAGAGGCTCATGGACATGATATGCTTCTACGCCAGAGGCCTAATGTCTCTGTGAACAGCTGGACGATCTTTTATCTATGACCCATCATGCTGAAGTGAGCTGAAGTGGCATTTTCACCCCCAACACTTACCTAATTGGAAAGGATGGCGGTTGCAAGAGTGCAGGAAGCAAAAAGGTGGGAGATGCTCCTTATAATTATGAGGGGTTTTTATTATAAATCAATATGGGGAGAAAGGTGGACAAGATGCTATGGCTAGATGGAACAAGCCAGGCAGTCGGCAGATACAAATATGGATAAGCGAACATGCAAACGTATATAGAAGGAATGTGATAAATAATCATATCCCCCTGGGCACCACAGAAACCAGACTCTGACGAGGAACAAAGGGGCAGACAAGGGCTTGTATGGGTACTCGCTAGTTGAGGACCGACTGGAGCAACTCGGCCCATGAATGCGAGGAGCGATGAAGGCGACGCAAGATGTTGCAGATCTGGGCTCAAAAGGACGACGGTCAAGCCCACAAGCACTGATCACCAGAGGTCAGGGATGGTGCATCCATTCTCCTGTGCAGCACCGCTCGCACTCGTGTCTGTTTCACCTGAGTTTGATCCATCCATACTTCGGGACTGCCTCCCCAAGCGGCGATTCCCCTGGTTGGCCACCCGCTGGTGTGGTTGGCACCTTGTTCTCACCGTCCTGCCCCGAGGGGCATGCCCATAAAATATTCTACCCCTTTCAGGGTTCTACAGCACATCTCGCCACCATGGCCTATGTGCCTCGCCGCCATGGCCTAAAATCAAAAGTAGATGGAAGATTTGACTTTGCAGGTTTAAGACATTTCTCCAAACTGAATAAAAGGGAATATGAAAAATAAAAATTACATCATTGAAAAAGCTGGATGAACCCAAGAGTGAAAACACAAGTAAAATGGTTGAAATTATCTGCTGTAAAGGATCACAAAACGCTGACATTTCAGGTTGTAGCCTTTGTCTCCCTTTTGCTTCGATGAGGTGTGAAGCCTGAAATGTCAGTGCAGTGGACAACTTCAACCATTTTATCTCATGTTTTTATTTTCATGTACTACCAATGAAGGCAGCTAGTTACCTGCGCCAATAAAGGTAGATGGAGGTTATGTTTTTACCCGTTTGTATGTCTGACAGTGAGCAGGATATCTGAAAAAGTTAGATGGATTCAGACAATAGTTGGACAGGTTGGATGTGTGACAAGGACAAATTGATTAGACTTTGAAAGATTTTGATCGGGAATCCGGATAGCATTTTTTTTTGAGTGATTCTTCACAGAGGCGGATTTAAGTTTAACAGCCCCCGGGACATTGGAGTAGTAGAGACCCCCCCCCCCCCCACCACCAAACTTGAAAATTGTAGTGGTCAAAGAAAAAAGAACGAGCTGAACTGCGTTGGTGTGTGTTGATCGATAAACATTTCACCACTAAACTTTTTAAAACAAGATAAATTAACAGTAAAAATATTTTAAATTATCAGTTGGAGCTTAATAAAGTGATGTTGAATTGATAAAGTGATTTTGACGGAACGTTAACACAAATTTATCAAAAACTGGATGGGAAAAGTCGAATTGCCAGCCTTACAGAGCAAATTTGACCCCATATACCACTTCCCTGGCTCTGCTACCTTTGAGTCAACAAGGGAATGTATACCTACACGAGACCCTCGTATAACGCGGGGGATGCGTTCCCGCAAAACGCCGTGTTATCCGAAAACGTGTTTTAGGGGAAATATTTAACATGTAAAATGGGGACGAATTCAACCTTTTAAGGTTGAAGACCTCCATAAAAACCTCAAAAACATCAGCAAACAACGTGTAAAAGAAATATAACAAATAAAAACATTAAAAATAATATTTTTTTAATAAGTGCTACCTTGATTGGGGTTGGATACAGTACATACTGCTTGTGGCAGGCTTGTTCAGGTGTG
>CM068965.1:69761571-69775168 GCA_035128595.1 Eptatretus atami | reverse complement strand
GGTTTTTTATTGAATTGAAAATTTTTTGAATAATTTTTGTTTCAATGAAAAGTTGTTCTATTCTTTTCTACACAGTATTAAGCCAGTTTCATGTCATTCTGATGTCAAATATGTAAGTTACAACATAATTAAAATATCTAGTTCTTTCTACTTTCTGTTTACTGTTGGTTGTTATCTCCATTTGTGGGTTTTGGAAGGTTGGAGAAACTTCTCCCAGAACTCAAAATACCCACCTCCTTTTTCAGTAAAGGATTTCATTTCATGAACCAGCCTGGTATTGGCTTTGCGGTTCGGGTGGCTGACTTGGGATCCTAGGTTCCTGAGTTTGAGTCGCGTTTGCTGCTGAATTAATACCAGGTGGGGTTGACTCAGCCTTTCATCCTTCTGAGGTCGGCAAAATGAGTACCAGTGTACTGGTAATAGGGACACTGCATCAGCGGCATAGCCGCATCCCTCCACAATGATGTAACCAGCAGCCATGAGAGGAGAGAGAGAGAGAGAGAGAGAGAGAGAGAGAACCAAATTGTCAATTGGTTCATGAATCTTTCTCCTTCACCATTAGTTCTCCATGCTTCATGTGCAGAATACGCTTTGCAGTGGAGGATGATTTCCTTCTCCTCTAAGCTCCAGCTCAGTTCCTTTAATCTTTGCCGATTCATCTGGAACTTAGTAGTTGTTGGTTGCAGAACAGGTGACACCTTTTTAACTTTCAGCTTTGGTGTAGAGCGCTGTTCTATCGTGAGGCAGGCATCTCCTTCCTCACTGGGGAAGTTGCGGTCATTATCCTTTTCAACACACATTCCAATTGCTCAATGTGGCTACACAGACTCAGGCCTCAGCCTACAAGGAGGTCTGTATCCCTTTAATCATTTTCTGTGACTGATTGTCATTGTTTGGCATATTTTTTATACAGCCAGCCATTTTGCTTCCCCAAGAGGCTGTAGGGCCTTGGCTGTTTGAAGGGTCACCGATGGCACTCAGAAGAGTCATGCCAAGAAGGTACAGTGCCTTCAGAAAGTATTCACAACCCTCGACTTTTTCACATTTTGTTGTGTTACAGCCTGAATTTAAAATGGACAAGTCTGAAGACGACGATGGTTCACGAGCGGTATTTGACGATGTAGATCGTTTCAGTTAAGAATCACAGGATGAGACAATGTGATAATGTTTGACCAAGTTATAAAAATGATCAACATGATGTGTACGGGTGACAGGTTATTAGCTGCAAAATGTCGAAAACCCGGTTTCCGTTCAACAACTTTCAAAATTTGACCTTTGCATAACCTTTAAAGGTCACAAAACAATGTTGTGGACATTAAAATAAGGAAACAGGATACGTGCAATAAACAGGCTTATTGGAGTTAGTTCGTCGAAGAAGGTTGAAAACCCGGTTCGATTCCCACAACTTTGAAAATTTGACCTTGTGAATTTTAAAGTCAAAGGTCAAGGATTATGACCTTTGGTGCAAAACTTCCTCTGGAACATTCCAGGAACAATATAACGTCATATAGGCTATATGGCATTTCGCACTCCTCGGATTATCCATACTTTGATGAAATCAGCGTAAAAACAAACTGGAAGGGGCGCCACGGGCAAGGGTTCGAGATAGAGCAAAATGGTTTCAAGACTTTAGGTGGGGAATAGACCTCAAGATTATGCATAAAAAATATTGTCATCGTAGCTCTCAAAGTTTGGGCGGTCGAATGATTTTTATGTCAAAATTCGCAATTTTCTAAGTTCATGACCTTGTGACCTTGAGCGTTGGGACGAAAATGAAAAGTCGAGCTCCGTGGGCTATGCAGGTGCCATTGGGCTAACCAAATACCGAAACCCCTGCCAGATTCGACAAACCCCTCGGAGAAGATGGATTTTTATGTCAAAATTCGCAATTTTCTAAGTGCGTGACCTTGTGACCTTGACCTTGGAGAAAATGAAAAATTGAGCTCCGTGGGCTATGCAGGTGCCATTGGGCTAACCAAATACCGAAACCCCTGCCAGATTCGACAAACCCCCTAGGAGAAGATGCAAATTGAAATCGGCTACCCCTTAAAACACATGTTTTTTGGCGTGGTCCCGCCCATAATGGCGCACCACGCCCATTCTCAGGAAAACACAACTAGATCATGATATAAACCTCCCACCAAATTTTATCAGGATCGGATCAAAATCCACGGAGCTATTCTCGGGACAGACAGACAGACAGACAGACACCAATAACGAATATAGTGCTCACTTATTCTTTCGTGAACCAATTAAATTTAAATGTTTTTGTCACCGATCGACACAAAATACCCCACAATGAGAAAGTGAAAACGTGTTTTTAGAAATTTTTGCAGGTTAATTTAAAATTAAAAGCTGAAATGTCGAGTCAATAAATATTCATCCCTTTGCTATGAAACTCCAAATTGAGCTCAGGTTCATCCAATTTCCTTTGACCATACTTGATATGTGTCTACAACTTTATTGGAGACCACATGTGGCCAATTCAATTGATTGGACATTATTTAGAAAGAAACACACCTTTCTATATAATGGCCCACAGTTGACAGTGCATGTCAGAGCAGAAACTCTACCATGAAGTCCAAGGAACTGTCCGTAGTACCCCGAGATAGAATTGTGAGGAGACATAGATTTGGGGAAGGGTATAAAACGATCTCGAGAGTGTTGAAAGTTTCCAAGAGCACAGTGATCTCCATCATTAGGAAAAGGAAAGAATATGGAACGATCCAGACTTCCTAGAGCAAGCCGTCTGACCAAACTGGGCAATAAGGACCTTTGTTAGGGAGTTGACCAAGAAACCAATGACCACTCTGACAGAACTACAGAGTTCCATGGTTGAGATGGGAGAACCTGTGGGAAGGACAACATTATCTGCAGTACTTCACACATCTTGGCTTTATGGGAGAGCGGCCAGACGGAAGCCACTCCTGAGAAAAATGTGCAAAAAGAAAAAGGCCTGCAGTTTGCGAAAGACTCTGAGAGCTTGAGGCAAATGATTCTGTGCTCTTATGAGACGAAAATTGAACTCTTTGGCCTGAATGCAAAGTTCTATGTCTGGTGGAAATCGAGCACAGCTCATCACCCATCTAACGCTATCCCTACCATGAAGCATGGTGGTGGCAGGATCATGCTATGAGGATGCTTTTCAGTGGCAGGGACTGGGAGACTTGTAAGGATAAAGGGAGCAATGAATGGAGCCAAATACATGCAAATCCTTGCGGAGAACCTGCTTCAGAGTGCAAAAAATCTTAAACTGTGATGAAGATTTACATTCCAACAGGACAATGACCCCAAGCATACAACCAAAGCAACACTGGAATGGCTTCAGACCAAGAATGTGAAAGTCCTTGAGTGGCCCAGCTAAAGTCCAGACTTGAATCCCATTGAGAATCTGTGGAAAGACTTGAAGATTGCTGTTCACCAACACTCCCCATCCAACTTGACAGAGCTTGAGCAAATCTGTAAGGAAAATGGGAGAAAATCCCCAAATCCAGATGTACAAAGCTGATACAGACATACCCAAGAAGAGTCGAAGCTGTAATCGCTGCCAAAGGCGCTTCTACAAAGTATTTACTCGGGGGGAGGGGGGGGGGGGTTGAATACTTATTGATACAAGACATTTCAGCTTTTAATTTTTAATCGATTTATAAAAATTCTAAAAACACGTTTTTACTTTGTCGTTATGGGGTATTTTGTGTAGATTGGTGACAATTTTGTTTTTTTTATTTAATCCATTTTAAATTCAGGCAGTGACAACAAAAAGTGACAAAAGTGGAGGGGTGTTAATACTTTCTGAAGGTACTGTATATGCCAGGTTATGTGTCTGCCTGCTCGCTTCTCCTCCCTGGTTTGCTTCATCGCTTGCTGTCGCTCAGGATTGATTAGAGGTATCCACAACAAAACGTGTGTGTGTGTGTGTGTGTGTGTGTGTGTGTTTAAATTTATGCTTGCAGTGTTCGAGTAAGAAATTTCTGAGGATATCCTGAAGACTCAATAGCCCAGTGGGTTGTTGCCCCGTAAATGATGAGGTCCTCGGGTTTGAGTCAGAATTTTTTCACACTAGCCCGATGCATGAATTTATTCCTGTTTATTACATATATATGTATATAAAGCCTGGTGTTGCGTAGTGGTAGGTAGCGGCTTGGATCCAAAAGGTCCTGAGTTCAAGCCCGTTGGCCGCTTGAATTAATACACACAGGAGGTTGACTCAGCATGTCATCCTCGAGGTCGGCGAAGTGAGTACCATGTACTGGGCCCGGTTATGCCCGGTTAGAATAGGTGTACCATATCCCTGTGTCGTAAGAGGTGACCAGGGTTGCGTCAGGAAGGGCATCCGTGTAAAACTTGTGCCAAATCACTATGCGGATCATATGGATGATCCGCTGTGGCGACCCCTAATGGGAGCAGCTGAAAGAAGAAGATATAGTATAAATATAGCACAACACACACACACACACACACACACAACACACCACACGCTCCTCAATGAGTCTTGGACACTACAAAGATTTAAAATAAATAATAAAAAAAATTGCACTGTGCTGCTCTTTGCCATGAAGGTGTTTTACTCTGCCATTGCATTTGCTTTTCAGCAGCAATATTGGAATTTTATTTATTTATTGAAAGTGTTAACTCACTGGCCCGGGTATCCTCTCCCTCCGAGGTATTAGACATTAGGTGTGCTTTATCACACACACACACACACAACACACACACACACACACACACACACACACACACACACACACACACACACACACACATCTCACGATATCACATGTTGCGTAACACGAAGCTCAACTCATCACTTTATGGACACTTGTAGGAAGTACTGAGCAGCAATGGTATTGTTTTCCCTGTGGCTGGACCGTAACCGTACAAGCTTGGCTGTATTCAAGGATAAGGCTGAAAACTACAAAGTTATTATCGTGATAAGATGCTCTCCAGATTTCCTTTTTATTGCTTGTAATTCCACAAGATCCATCCTTCAACATTATAAAAGTTCTTTTCATGGTTGATTATAATCACAGTGTAGAAACTTGTCTTAATCATTAACCTTGTATGACAGCTAACTACCTGGTGATTACAAAATCTTCTTGCTTCTTACTATATAATACTTTCATGAGATTTAAACTGTGATGAGTCTACATGACCTTTCATAGAAGTTGGTGCATAACTAAGTTGTCGTGTTTGATTAAAATAACGATGGAAGGAGGTAAAAGTATTGTCAGCACGTTGATACAGGTTTTTGCTGTTTTTAAAATTGATCAAAAATTTTTTTTCCCATTCTCTCTCCTAATTTTTGAAACCAAGTGGGAACAACCTAACCCAACTCGATTGTTAAATCTAGAGAGTTCATAGAACATGTCCACACACACATACAGTGTAAAGTATATACTTCAGTAAAAAAAGAAAGAAAAGATTTTAAAGATTGTTTAAAATAAAAATCTGGAAGTTTAGCGCGACTGAAGCAGTCTTGTACACCACCCTTATACACCGTAATGAGACGACGTTGAGTCACGGTTTCGAAGATGGAGGCTTTAATGATCACCATAGAGTGCAGCATCAATCGGCATCGGACATAGCCATATTGGCGGCCTCCTCTTCACTCCGACACTGCACACTCTCATGCCATGCCCTTTCATGCTATATGTCAATATATATATATCATGTCTTGGAAGTATTATGAAGATGATTTGTGTTCTTGTGTTCAAGTTTATAATTTAATTTAAATAAAAGTTTAGAGTCGTATAAATTAATTAATTCTGGATTTCACCACCGTTTTACCCAGTGTCGATTACATCACCCCCACATCGAACACGTTGCATTATAGTGATTCGTGCCTGTTGTTTGTGTCCTTTATAAAGTCCTTAAAAACAGTAAGTTTCCTGTTTGGAATGATTTTCAATTTTGTTTGACTGCCAGGCAGGCAGACATAGTGAATACATTATCTCACTCCTCTCTGCGAATGTGCTGTCAGGATTAATTCAGAGTCAAAGTACGGTAAAACAGCAAACTTGTCTTCCTATTCACGATCCGATTCATGTTCAAGATATAACATTCGATTTGTATAAGTTGTTCCTCGATCAGAAACTGGTACGACAAACGGACGGACCTGAACCAATTGCTTAACCCCGGTTTTCTCTTTGCATGCGTGGGGTAAAAAGGAGAATTGGGATTTAAATGTTTTTTTTTCTCATATTTTCCAGCAGTTTCTCCAGAGTCGTGTCTCCGAAGCATGCAGCTGCCATTGAAGGAACTTACTTTTCCTCTTCGTCCCAATGGGGCATAAGGCTACTATGAGCTTTCGCCATTTATCTCCATCCTTCGCTACATTCTGTACCTCACACGATGATAGACCCATCTTCTCCAGATCAGCTACCACAGTCTGATGCCAAGTTGTTTTTGGCCTACCTGGTTTCCTCCTCCCTGACGGTGTCCATCCCAAAGCAACCTTAGGGATTCGGTCAGAGGACATTCGAAGCATTATGGCCAAGCCATCAGAGGTGACAACGCTTCATTTCAAGGGCAATCCTGTGGCAACCAGTTTTTATCATACAGGTTTTTGTTGGATATCTTATTGAGCCAGAAGATGTGGCAGATTTTCCAAAGGCATCCATTGTGGAAAGACTCTACCTTGCTCATATCTGACTTAATTACTCGCCGGCACTCAGAGCTATGTAGAAGAACAGACGTTGCTGTTATAAAGTCTTATCTTTGTCTTCATGCTGTTATGCTTCGACTTCCAGATATAATGGAGTTGAGCGAATGCATTACAAGCTTTGCGAAGTCTTGCCTTGATGTCTTTCTTGTCTCCATTGTCTTTGCTGATGAGACTGCCCAGGTATGTAAACTCCTGTACAGTCTCTAGGTCTTCTCCATTTAGAGTAATGGATACGGAAGGTGGAGTATTGATATTCATCACCTTGGTTGTGGTGGTATCAATATTGAGGCCTGCCTTTCTGGCGAAGCTAGCTAGCTTGTCAGTTTTTTCTTGTAAATGTGTATTCCTTGATGACGAAACGGCTAAATCATCAGCAAAGTCCAGGGCCCGGTTGCTCAAAGCATCGTTAAACCTATCATTAGCCTAACGATCGATTAAACCTATCGTTAAATTAACGATAGGTTTAATGCTGTTGCTCTAAGCTATCGTTAACTTTAACGATCGATTAAATCCCTCTTAACCTTTGAACAACACTGTTAAATCCTGTCATTTGCTAATCTATCGTTAAGGAATTTAATGATCGATTAAGCCTAATCGATCATTAAATTTAACGATGCTTTGAGCAACCGGGCCCTGGTCTTCAACTTAGATGAAAACGGTCCACTGGATGCCTCTCGGTCTGTCTGATTATGGTGTTCCTCATGATCCAGTCAATAGTAATCATAAAGAGGACAGGTGATATGATACAACCTTGGCGAACTCCAGACTCTACCGGGAACCACACTGATAAGTAGTTTTTCATGACGACGCTGCATTCAAAGCGTCACTTTGAATGCGTCACAAAAATCTAATCACTTTCTTGTTGTCACCCACCCAACTCGTCCACATCGTTTCGTCAAAAGTCGTCCACAACCTTTTGCTATAGAGATCCATGCTATCTATCGTTTCTTGGCCCAAATTAATCTCTCAATGATTAAGAATCACTTAAAATTTTTAAAAATAAAAATTATCGAATCCGGATCTTCACTGAAATAGAATCAATTCATCCTTGTCACACGCCCAACCTGTCCACCAAGTTTCGTCCGAATCCGTCCACAACTTTTTGAGACATCCCGCTCACAGAGAGACGGACACACAATACAGACCGGCAGACGAACAAACTGGGGTGAAAACACAACATCCGTCCACCTTCGGTGGCAGAGGTAATTTTAAAATCGTTTGATCTCAAACAATACCTGGATCAACGAAGCTTCTATTCCTTTATCCCCATCAGTAATACCAGGATAAATGTTGGCACCAACTCAATCCTACGAGCCTCAAATAAAAATGTTTCAATAATCTGAGGAGGTTGCTCTTGAGAAGAAAGGATTCCCCTCTTTTGTTTAAGATGATGAATGAATGTTTGCATGCATTTCTAATATTTATCTCTTCAGCAAGGAAACAAAAATTTCTCAATGAATCCACATGGCTCTTCGAAATCGTCACTTCTCTCGCCTTGGAATGCTCCATTCATTGATTCAATGAGAGAACTATTCTTTCATCAACCCCAACAACTTCAGCTTATGAACCCTTCACGTTTCTCGGTGACGAGGAATGTGATGGAGCCACAACAAAGCTTTACTCAAAGCATTGGTGCCCACAAGTTGCATGTACATGGCAAATGTTTACCACCATCATACCACGAGATAGCCTTTTATTATTGTTAACCAGAAATTGATGATATGGATGTCGTATAATCTCTTGACATGTTCTATATGATGTGCTGCACCACACTCTTTTTAGAGTGACGGTGCTGCCGAAGCTATTCCTCATCGAGCATTATGCCATTGCCTTCCCAGCAATCACTCAGAGCAGGAATTTTTAATTTGCCCATGGTGCCGGCGATAACTCACCCACTTGCGAAGGACACCGTGGGACCTTTAATGTCCACCAACTAATGCTGATAGATGGGACACCCAGTTTGACATCCATCCGATCGATGGCTTGCATCGATGCCTCACCCTGCCTGCAAATCACCAGGATGACAGTTCATAGCTGGGACGAGATTCAAACCCAGGATAGACAGCTCAGAGGCGAGTGCGCATACCTCTAAGCCATCCTGCCAGCCCAAAACAACTTGCTGTTGTGAAAGTGCATAATGACTGTTGTGAAATACACGAAATGAACTTTCACTCCAAATGCCCGGTGTTGTACACTGTACTGTAGTTGCGGCGTTTGAAACGAGCAATGCAATGTTAATTGTGAATGAAAGCAAACGAACCAACGGAAAAAAATTAACGAACTAAAATGAAGTTTTTCTTTGCCACATGCATGGGGCTCCAAAAGAACTTTCATCTATGCGTTGCGACTCCGCGGTCGACCATGCCAGATCTCCATCATGTTGGCTGCGACCACATTCTGCACGCTCAATGGATACCTTCAAAGCCACTCTCTACTCTATTGCCTGCACTACCCTCCAGATTGGATTTTTGGACCACGTTTCCTGGCCGGTACAAAATACGATGACCCTTTTCCCCTTTTCCCACACTAAAAACATCAAATCAACGCACGTTGTGTTGACAAATTCATAATGTATGCCAAAATGTAAAAACAATACAATTACCGTATATAGTGTATAAAGTCTCTTTCAACGATTTGGGAATGTGTTACAGGAAATCTTATAATCTATCGTTCAGTTTAACTTTCCACTCTTGATGAAACCACCTTGTCTTCTTTCGATTTGCAGGTGCTGTGCTTTTCCTGTCTGGAATGTTTATAAACATACATAGTGACAACATCCTGAGGAACCTGCGCAAACCTGGAGAGAGTGGATATAAAATACCCAAAGGTACGTGGCACCCACCTGTGGGGAGGAAAGAATGCAGTAAAGATGAAAAGAGAAAGTTAAAGGGAAAGTGTGAGGGGGTTAGGAGGGGTATATAACTAGTATGTACATGTACACAGGCTTTTTATAAATAATAGAGGATAGATGGCATTTGTGTGACGTTTGGCAGGGCAAAATTTGGAAACTTTTGTAAATCTTCGATAAATGCCTTGGCGGTAATAACAATAAGGTTGATGAGTTATTTATTTATTTATTTTCCTATTGTGATTACCTTTTATTGCATTACATTGTTTTCAGTTATATTGGAAGTCCTCACTAACCGCTCAGCAAGCGTTCCCACAAAGTCGACGTTATGCGAAAAACGGTTTTCCCATTGGCATTATGTTAAAAACTGAGGATGCGTTCCCTGGGCAGTAATTTTCAGTCATCCTAAGCTAACTAAAGTGAATGCAAAAGAAACAAGTCTGGAGACGGCGATGGTTCACGAGCAATGTACACGGTTCGCCTTTTTTATTTTTGGCATTCGAGGGGACGCACGGGCAAACTGGCGGGAATCGGGAAAAACGTAAATGATGAAAGTTGTAGTACTCAAAGCACTACTTGCATACCACTTTCATTCGAAACAGTTGAAAACCCTAGAAGCTCGATGCCCAATTTATTGATTTGACATTTCTAAGTTCGTGACCTTGTGACCCTTGACCTTGGGATGAAAATGAAAAATCGAGCTCCGTGGGGCTATGCAGGTGCCATTGGCTAACCAAATACCGAAACCCCTGCCAGATTCGACAAACCCCCTAGGAGAAGATGTAACTTGAAACGCGCTACCCCCTAAAAACATGTTTTTGGCGTGGCTCTGCCCATAATGGGCACACACGCCCATTCTCAGGGCCCTGTCACACCTTGACGTTTTAGCCAGCGTATGGCAAGGTATCAAAATGGATGTAAAACGCTGGCATACGCTGAACTATTGAAGTTTTTTTTCTTCCAGTTTTGGACGTATTCATAACGAGTTGGACGTATGCATAACGTATTAGTAACGTACACAGAAAGTTTCGATAACATATAGATAACTTATATCAACGAATGCTGAGCGTGTTGTCGGCGTTCACAACCTATGCCCAACGATAGTCTAACTTATGCATAGCGCGGCAGCATATCGCCGACGATCATGTGGCGTAGCCTATTAAAAGGCTGCGGCTCGACGATTCAAATCATAACCACACTAGACATCGAAGTGTCAAGCCGCTGTCACACCTTGACGTTTTAGCCAGCGTATGCCGACTTATGAAAAATTTGCCGAATACGCTGGCACACGTCGAATACATTATGGGTAAGTTTTGTATACGTTAAGAGCACGCTGAAGCACGCTGGCATACGTCGTAGTACGTCGACAAATTTTCAGCATGTTGAAAATTTTTCGACGTACTCGGCGTATGACACACGTTCCGCATATGCTGGCCATAAGTTGTAGGCACGTTACGCGATCGTTGACACACGTCGACACACGTTACTTGTAAGTTACTCATAAGTCGAAACACGTCGAGGTAATGTTTAGCGTCAGTGTTCCAGACTCCCTGGTTTTTTTTTTTTTTTCTTCGGTATGACGGTCATGTTGACACTTCGATTTCTAGTGGTTTATGATTTAAATCGTTGAGCAGCAGCCTATTAATTATATTATATTATAACCGCACTAGAAATCGAAGTGTCACATCACCGTCATACCGAAGAAAAAAAAAAAAACCAAAAAAAAAACCAGGGAGTCTGGAACACTGATGCTAAACATTACCAAAGGACAAGCGAGAGGACAAACTCTTTTGGCCGACATAACATGGGGTCCTTGGAATAGATAAATGTTGCTTCTATATTCTGAGATGTGTTATATTCATCCTCTACTCTATCTTGAATGCATCCACATTATACTGTTCAGCACAGTTTGCATTTTCAATCAAATGCTGTCCAATAGCAGATACTACGAAACATAAGTGTTTCGACTTATGAGTAACTTACAAGTAACGTGTGTCGACGTGTTTCAACGATCGCGTAACGTGCCTACAACTTATGGCCAGCGTATGCGAGAACCGGTGTGAAGTACAACGTAAAAATTTCAAGCATGGAAAATTTGTCTAACAGCTTGGCGTACTACGACATATGCCAGCGTGCTCTTAACGTATACAAAACTTACCCACACCTAAATCGTCAAGGTGTGACTGGGCCTTCAGGAAAACACAACTAGATCATGATATAAACCTCCCACCCAAATTTTATCAGGATCGGATCAAAACCCACGGAGCTATGCTCGGGACAGACAGACAGACAGACCGGCACACACACATAACGAATATAGTGGTCACTTACTGACTCGTGAACCAATAAATTCATACAGCACAAACAAAGGAGAGAGACGCAAAGATAACAACATCCTGGACTGGAGCGTAGGATGCTGGATCAGGATCATGTATGAAATGTCATCGAAAAACAAAACCAAGACGTGACATGACATGACAACAAAGTCCACAAAAACAGTCATTGTATCTTCATGCCCATGACATTATGAAACGTAAACATCAACACACATGCGCTGATTATGTTGTCTGGTTCTCGAGCCACAAAATCAAAAGTTTTTTCAGCTCAGTGATCACGCCACTCATTTTCTTGGTAATTACCTGCGACTTCATCAGCGCAGATTCCTTCACGCATGGGTGTACGAGCCAAAACTTTTTTTCGGGGGGGGGGGGGGGGGGAGAGCTTCTGATTTGCCCCGAATGTACACTTCAACCCATTGTGCGCCTTTTTGGCATGCGTTTCTTGGAAGTCAGAGTCCATTTCTCTTTTTCACATTTCGTGTGATAGTGATATGGTTGCTTTCACGATTTAATGGGGAACTTTTCTTTTTTACCTCCGCCACCGAAGGTGAAGGAGGTTATGTTTTCACCTTTTTTCTGTCTGTTTGTTTGTCTGTGTGCAGGATATCTGAAAAAGTTGTGGGTGGATTCGGACGAAACTTGGTGGACACGTTGGGTGTGTGACAAAGGATTTATTCAATTTTGGCGATGATCCGGATCTGGATCTGACAATTTTTTAAAGTGATTCTTCACCATTGAGAGATCGGCTAAACCGATATATAGCACGACATCTCAACAATTTGCGGACGGATTCGGACTAAACTTGATGGACGTGTTGGGTGTGTGGTAAGGACGAATTGATTTGATTTTGGTGAAGATGCGAATCCGGATCTGGAAACAATAATTTTTTTTGTTTAAGTGATTCTTCAGCATTGATAGGTAGGGCCAAAAACGATATATAGCATGATATTTCAAAAATGTATTGGGTCCGATATGTTCTTGTGGATCAGGCATTGCGTTGGTGGAGGTATGCGCTCTACCGAGTGCCCTTCTAGTGTTGTTGTTGTAACCTCAACACAGTAACACACGCGATGAACAATCTGTAACAAAGGAAAAAGAATATACATTTCAGAGGTGCATTAATTAAAGACTTTACATCTAAAGGAACAAAACATGATGTAACTAGAGGGGGAGCACTCGCGAAGATGTGCAACTCGCCGCAATACTTGCTGGTCACTCAGTGAAACCTTATATCTTATTATAAATATGTCAACTAGTGCTTGACAGTTATAGTTCTTTTCTCAAATATTTTTTTGGGGGGGGGGGGGGGGGTTATGGAAATACTTAAAAATGTAGAAATCAAAAAAAAAAATCGAAATTTTTGTTGAAAAAAAAGTTGAAAAAGAATTTTTTTTCATCTGAAACATTTTTTATTGGGGGGGGGTTGAAATAAACTTAACATTAGAATAGCAAAAAATAGTATAATTTTTTTTTCTTTATTTTGGGGGGGGGGGGAATTTTTTTTGGGGGGGGTTGGAAATATTTAAAACATGTAGAGATGAAAAAAAAAATTATTTTTTTTCTCTAAATTTTTTTGGGGGTGGTTGAAATCACAAAACATGTAAGAATGCAAAAAAAAAAAAAAAAATTCTCTATTTTGGGGGGGGGGGGTAACATTTTTTTGGGGGGGTTGGAAATCACTTAAAACATGTAGAAATGCAAAAAAAATTCTTTTCCTCGTCAAACTAAGCACAAATGGTGTCGAAT
>CM068965.1:69745333-69755599 GCA_035128595.1 Eptatretus atami | reverse complement strand
GGCACCTTTGCAGGGCCCAAAGTGAGGATTCATGTTTCTGTAGTTGCTCAGCCATTGTTCAATAAGGCTAGACCTGTGCCCTACATGATGCAATCAATGAACGAATGCGAGCTTGACCGCCTGCAGAGTGAGGGCTTCATCTCACCGGTCGAGTACTCCGACTGGGCAGCACCTATCGTTCCAATACTCAAAGCAGATGGAACAGTGCACATTTATGGGGACTACAAAACGACGATCAACCGCTATTCAAAGCTGGATGGCTACCCTTTGCCCAAAGCAGAGGATCTGTCACCACTCTCATGGGGTGAGCCATGACATTCACGAAGCTTGACTTGACCAATGCCTATGCTCAAATGGAATTGGATGATGATTCCAAGCCCTATACATGCATCAACATCCATCGAGGACTCTACATGTACAACAGCTGCCCATTTGGTATACGCTCTGCTACACCAATCTTCCAACGCAAGATGGAGACATCATTGAAAACTGTACCAAAGACGGTCGTATTCCAGGACGACATACAAGTGACTGGCAAGTCACGACATGAACACCTCGAGAACGTAAACGAAGTCCTTATTTGGCTGTCACAAGCTGGGTTACGCCTAAGGCATGAGAGGTGTACCTTTATGGCACGTGAAGTTGAATACCTGGGTCATCAAATCTCTTGTCAAGCAATTTTCCCCTCTCCGAGCAAAGTTGAAGCAATTGCGAATGCACCAATGCCACAAAAACATTGCAGAACTTCGTGCATTCACTGGATATTTGACCTTCTTTGTAATTTCCTGCCTCAACTAAGCACAACCGTCGAGCCTCTGCATCTTCTCCTCAGGAAAGGTGTTGTCTGTAAATTAGAAGCTGCCCAAACAATGTTCAAGGAGTTGTCTGGAAATGTTCAAGGCCGCTAAAACCATGCTGTCCTCCTCGCCGTTACTTGTCCATTACGACCCATCCAAAGACGTATGTCTCAGTTGTGATAGCTCTTCTTATGGCATCGGGTGTGCGTTGTTGCAAACAAATGGAACCGGTAATCTACAGCCTGTTGCGTATGCATCACGAACCCTATCTGTCACTGAACGTCGCTATGCTCAAGTAGAACGGGAGGCGTTAGCGTGTGTCTGGGGCACCTTAAATATGCACCAGTATGTCTTTACAACACATATTACCATTGAGGCTGATCATAAACCCTTGTTAGGTCTCCTGGGATAAACCAGAGCCATTCTGCCAACATCATCAGGTCATGTACAACGTTGGGCGTTGACCCTTGCCGGTTATGACTAGTCATTGGTTTACCGCCCGGGTAAGGAAATGTACTGTGTTGACGTGCTCAGTCGCTTGCCGCTTCCCGTAACCATCCCAGAACATCCACAATCTGACGATATTATTCATCTCGTGGCGAACATCATTCACAATGAGGCGCCCGTAACCGCCAACCAGATTGCTTGTGCTTCCAATAGCAATCCAGAGTTGTCACAAATTAAACGCTGTGTTATGTCAGGTGATTGGGCATCACTACTGGAAGCGGCGAAACTGTACCTCATCCGGAAGGATGGGCTCTCTATTGATTCAGACTGCCTGCTTTGTGGTAGCCGAGTGATAATTCCGTCTAAACTCCATGGGAAAATTATCAGTGAACTTCACAATGCTCATCCAGGCAGAGTCACCATGAAGATTATTTATTGCCAGAGCCCATGTTTGGTGGCCTGGTTTGGACAGTGACATTGAGTCCAGTGCACGCCATTCTTACACTTGTCAAGCCCATGCCAAGACACCGACACAGTCTCCATTGGCCATGTGGTCGTGGCCATCAAAGCAGTGGTCCAGACTACACATCGACCATGCTGGTCCATTTCAAGTGAAGCTCTTCCTTATCGTAGTTGATGCCCACTCCGAATGGATTGAAGCTCTCGTGGTGCCATCCTCATCGTCTGCTGTAACAATTGAAGCTCTACGTGCCATGTTCACACAACATGGTATTCCAAACTCCATTGTATCAGATTAATGGATCGTCATTTACGAGTTTAGAGTTTCAGAACTTTTGTATAATGAATGGCAGTAAGCACTACCCATCTGTCCCCTACAAACCTGCCAGTAATGGTCAAGTTGAACGTGCTGTTCAGATCATGAAGAAATGCGTCCCCCCTCCCCCCCCCCCCCGCGCCGGGGCGGGGGGGGCGGGGTTAACCGGCGGCCCAAAACAGGACTTCCCCCCCCCCCCCCCCACCGGGGGGGGGGGGGCGGGGGGGGCCCGGGGTTTTGATTTTTTTTTTTTTTCTTCACCCGATCCCCGCCCATCGGCCCCCCTAAAAAAAAGCGGAGCGGGGCGCAAAAAAAAGGGGGGGGGGGGGGGCGGGGGGGGGGGGCGGGGGGGCGGGGGGTGCGGGGGGGGGGGGCGGCCTTTTTTTTTTTTTTTTTTCCCCCCCACAAAAACACTTTTTTTCTGCTTTTCAGATCATGAAAAAAATTATTTTCGTCAGGCCCATTCAATCTCGTCTAGTTTGTGTGTTGCTCAACTACCGCACCAGATCACATCAAACCACCGGTCGCTCATCTGCCAAGCTTCTGATGGGTCGTGAATTTACAACACGGTTATCATGAGTGCTCCTGGACGTAACGACCGAGATCGAGAATAACAAGTATCAACAGAAACGTAATCATGACCAAACGTTTGTGTACCGCAACATCCACATCAATGATCCTGTATTAAGGCCCTGTCACACCTTCACGATTGCACATGCTGACGTGTGCAAAATTGGGCTAAAACGCTGGCACACGTCGAATACGTTATGGATGTTTGTATACGTTAAGAGCACGCTGGCATACGTATAGAACGCTGGCATACGTAGTACGCTAGTACCTAGTACCCGAGCTGTTAGACAAATTTTCCATGCTTGAAATTTCCCGACGTATGCCAGCGTATGACTCGCACGTTCCGCATAATGCTGGCCATAAGTTGTAGGCACGTTACGCGATCGTTGACACACGTCGACACACGTTACTTGTACGTTACTCATAAGTCGAAACATGTCAAGGTAATGGTTAACGTCAGTGTTCCAGACTCCCTGGTTTTTTTTAATTTTTTTTTCTTCGGTATGACGGTCATGTTGACACTTCGATTTCTAGTGCGGTTATAATATAATATAATTAATAGGCTGCCGCCCAACGATTTAAATCATAACCGTCATACCGAAGAAAAAAAAAAAACAGGGAGTCTGGAACACTGACGCTAACCATTACCTCGACATGTTTCGACTTATGAGTAACGTGTGTCGACGTGTGCAACGATGCGTAGCGTGCCTTCAACTTATGCCAGGTATGCGGAATGTGTGTCATACGTCGAGTACGTCGAGAAATTTTCAACATGCTGAAAATTTCTCGACGTACTCGGCGTATTACGACGTATGCCAGCGTACTACGACGTATGCCAGCGTACTACACATATGCCAGATGCTCTTAACATATACAAAACTTACCCATAACGTATTCGACGTGTGCCAGCTTGGTTCGGCAAATTTTCATACGTCGGCATACGCTGGCTAAAACGTCAAGGTGTGACAGCGGCTTCACACTTCGATGTCTAGTGCGGTTATGATTTGAATCGTTGAGCCGCAGCCTTTTAATAGCCTACGCCACGTGATCGTCGGCGATACGCTGCCGGTGTTATGCATAACTTAGACTATCGTGGGCATAGGTTGTGAACGCCGACAACATGCTCAGCATTCGTTGGTATAAGTTATCTATATGTGATTAAAACGTTCTGTGTATGTTACTAATACGTTATGCATACGTCCAACACGTTATTATACGCCCAAAAATTTAAAAAAACATCAATAGTTCAGCGTACACCAGCGTTTTACATACATTTTGATACGTTGCCATACGCTGGCTAAAACTCAAGGTGTGACAGTGGCTTTAGTGTTGAACTCCGGATGTGGAACCAAGTGGTTGTCTGGAATCATTATCGATAACATTGGTGAAATGATGTTTCTTGTGAAGTTGTATGATGGTAGAGACATGTGCAAACATGTTGACCAACTCCGGTTATGTCATGGGGAGCCAAATATTGAACCGGCTCAAGTGCCTTTGTCACCCACTCCTGTATTAACACCACCTGCGTTTGAACCTCAGGTGTTTCCTCATGAAAGCTTTTCACCCATCAATGTACTTGAACTCCTTCCCGACCCTGTACCCATAATTGAGAAGCCCGCAGCAGTTGCAAGAACAGGCCTCCACGAGCCCTTAGAAGATCAGCTCGTGTCTGTAAGCCTCCTGAGCGTCTTTATTTGTGGAAAAAAGGAGGGGGGAGGGAGATGACATGTATCAGTAGTTTATGATAATGCATGCATACATGGGTGCACCGGGGTGTGGTTAAAGAGACTCATGTGACCCGCTGATGTTCCGATGCTGTGCTGTGCCTGTGTCCGAATTAAACCTGTTGTTCCCACTTCAGAGCCTTCGTCCCTGTCTGTTGAGTACATTACAGTACACCAAATGTGGTCGAATAGATCGGACAAAAGATTGATATAAGCCGCTCAAAGCCCCCAACTTGCGTCAGTGCAACTATTTTCTTTGGAGACTTTTTGTGTCATTACGCAAAGGCCGCAAACTCTCATGGAGCCGAGGGCTGACATTGTGGAATTGTGCAACTCAATGGATGAGGACTTTTGTTGTTGAGTAACAAATATTTGAATCAATTGTTTGAAGTTCTTGGACCTTAGGATAGTCACTTTGAATGTGTTTACAAAAAGTAAATCTCTAAATATTGTTCCTATTTGATTTCTGAGTCTGGGTGGTCGGCGGTTCAAACCACGTCTGAGTCATACCAAAGACTTAATATAGTGCATGCTGCTTCCTTGCTTGATGTTCAGCATTTAAATGGAAAAGAGCATGGACAATCCCCATAGGTTGCCATTCATGGGGAGGAGGAAATTCCTCCTTAGGTAAATGCCCTGCTGAGTGTGGTGAGAAAGATGGGTGCCATTGTTGACGTCGATGGTACCCAGAGAGCCCCGTGAAGTTGCGGCACTTCCCCCAAGCTCAGTGGCTGTGCTTTTGTCTTGTCTGACAGTCCTGTGTTGTATCTCGTGTGTTGATCTACATGTCCATGTGTGTAGTAGCTCCACTATGAGCCTTATATCCTGGAAATTAAAAAAAACCTATTTTTAAACAAACAAAAAAAATTACAATTGCAATATTGTGAACTAACTGCAAGCCATGGTAAAAAATAAATAAATAAATAAATTAAATTAAAAGCACGATAGAAATACAAAAGTAAAAGAAAGCCTTTGATTCTTGCGTCGGTTAAAAGAGCTCATTTTTGAGGCAGTATGACAATTTTCCCGGAGATTTGGATTAATTTGAAGCAACTTTTACGTAATGTATTGTCTCCGAGGAGCGTTTCCGTGTTTCGGGGCGGAACAGACAGACAGCATTAGCCTATTAAATATACTGTTATGGAGTACTGTATTGTGAAATTCTAAAATCATATTTCTTAACAGCAAAAAAAACCATAGAGGAAGCGTTTCAAACAGCGGGCTGTTGCCTTGTACAACACCCAGGTACAATTTTTTTTTGTCCAATTGAAAAAAATATATATATATATTATTTTCCCGTAGATTTGGATTAATTTGAAACGACTTTTGCTGAATTTTTTTTTTCTCTCCGAGGAGCATTTCTGTGTTTCAGGGTAGGACAGACAAATCCCCAAGAAGACTTGAAGCTGTAATCGCTGCCAAAGGCGCTTCTACAAAGTATTGACTCTGGGGGTTGAATACTTATCGACGCAAGACATTTTTCAGCTTTTCGTTTTGAATGAAATTGTAAAAATTTCTAAAAAAACATGTTTTCACTGTGTCATTTTGGGGTATTTTGTGTAGATGGGTGACAACATTTTTTTTTAATGTTGTCCATTTTAAGTTCAGGCTGTAACACAACAAAATGTGAAAAAGCAAGGGGTCTGAATACGTTCTGAAGGAACTGTATGTCTGTATCAGCTTTGCAAATCTGGATTTTGGGATTTTCTCTCATTGTTCCTTGCAGATTTGCTCAAGCTCTATCAAGTTGGATAGGGAGCGTCGGTGAACAACAATCAAGTCTTTCCGCAGATTCTCAATGGGATTCAAGTCTGGACTTTGCCTGGGCAACTCAAGGACTTTCACGTTCTTGTTCTGAAGCCATTCCAATGTTGCTTTGGCTGTGTGCTTGTGGTCATTGTCCTGTTGGAATGTAAATCTTTGCCGCAGTTTAAGGTCTTTTGCACTCTGAAGCAGGTTCTCCTCAAGGATTTGCCTGTATTTGGCTCCGTTCATTGTTCCCTCTATCCTTCGTTCTTCCAATCCCTGCTGCTGAAAAGCATCCCCATAGCATGATGCTGCCACCACCATGATTCATGGTAGGGTTGGTGTTAGATGGGTGATCTGCCAGATGTAGCGCTATGCATTCAGGCCAAAGAGTTCAATTTTCATCTCATCAGACCACAGAATCTTTTGCCTCAGACTCACAGAGTCTTTCACGTGTCTTTTTGAAAACTCCAAGCTTGCTGTCATATGCCATTTTCTCAGGAATGGCTTCCGTCTGACCACTTTCCCATAAAGCCTAGATTTGTGAAGTGCTACAGAGATCGTTGTCCTTCTGGCAGGTTCTCCCATCTCAGCTAAGGAACTCTGTAGTTCTGTTGGAGTGGTCATTGGGTTCTTGGGCACCTCCCTGACCAAGGTCCTTCTTGCCTGGTTGCTCAGTTTGGTCAGAGGGCCGGCTCTAGGAAGAGTCTGGGTCGTTCCATATTCATTTCAATTCCTAATGATAGAGCTCACTGTGCTCTTGGGAACTGTCAACACTCTAGAAATTGTATTATACCCTACTCCAAATCTATGCCTCCTCACAATTCCACGTCAGAGTTCTATGGACAGTTCCTTGGACTTCATGGTGAAGTTTCTGCTCTGACATGCACTGTCAGCGGTGGGACCTTACATTAGAAAGGTGTGTTTCTTTCTAAATCATGTCCAATCGATTGATTTGGCCACAGGTGGACTCCATTTAAGTTGAAGAGACATATCAAGGATGATCAAAGGAAAATTGGATGCACCTGAGCTCGATTTGGAGCGTCAAAGCAAAGGGGTTGAATACTTATTGACACAAGACATTTCAGCTTTTAACTTTTTTTTAATAATTTGTAAAACTTTCTGAAAACATGTTTTCACTTTGTCATTATGGGGTATTTTTTGTAGATTGGTGACATTTTATTTATTTATTATTTAATCCATTTTAAGTTCAGGCTGTAACACAACAAAATGACAAAAATCGAGGGGTGTGAATACTTTCTGAAGGCACTGTACATCTACATCTATGTTATTATGATGGAACAAATGTATATGGTTATGTATATAGGTATATTTGTGACCAAAACATCTTTAAATTTTTTTCAAATTTCCACCATGTTGTTTATATACAGTATATAAAACTTACCTAAGAAACACATTCATGACTTAACTGTATTCATCACTGCTAATTGTTTTTGTTACTTTGAGTTGATTAATCGAGATATTGGCGAAATAAAATATATGACATAAAAACCCGGCTAGAAGTTCAAGGGAAGCGGCGTATTGAGGGCATCTCTGCTCTGCACTGCTGGCAGTGAGCCTGGTGTTGGTTTAGTGGTTAGGGTGGTGGCTTGGGATCCTAGGGTCCTGAGTTCAAGCCCTGTTGACCTCTTAATTAATACACCAGGGGGTTGACTCAGCCTGTCAGCCTTCCGAGGTCGGTGAAATGAGTACCAGTTCCAGTGTGTGTACTGGTAGAGGGGCACTGCATCAGCGACACAGTCGCGCTTCCAAGAAATGATAGCTACCCCGGCAGCTAAGCTGCCATACGCAAGAAGAAGAAGTAGACTGCTGGCAGTTCGAATTTCTCGTCCAGTTTTTGATAGAAATTGTTGTCTTCGCCGTCCAGCTCTAACAGATACTTTAAAATAAACTTAAATTCGTGTTCAGTTCCTTTTTATTACCTCTGCCACCGAAGGTGAAGGAGGTTATGTTTTCACCCCTCTGTCTGTCTGTGTGCAGAATATCTCAAAAAGTTGTGGACGGATTCGGATGAAAGTTGGTGGACGGGTTGGGTGTGTGACCGCGCCGATTCGATTTTGGTGAAGACACGAATCCGGATCTGGATACGAGAATTATTTAATTTTTAAAGTGATTCTTCACCATTGAGAGATTGGGCCAAAAACGATTAAAAAGCAAGAAATTTCAAAAATGTGTTGGGCCCGATATGTTTTCGTGGATCAGGCATTGTGTGGCGGAGGTATGCGCTCTACTGAGTGCCCTTCTAGTTTATACCTGTTGGGTTCTGACTTCTGATTTACAATATATATTCACTCAGAACACAAAATATATTTGGCCGAACTCAAGCACCATCCACCCTCCACTATTCCCCCACAACCCTGATCCACCATCACCCCTACTCACCCACACCCACCATATTACACTCCCCCCCTGTCCCCGTCCCCGTCCCTCACTCCCAGAGAAAGCAAGCATGGTGATAGATGCCTACACCTATGCAGCGACGTGGTTCGGCGCACGAAGCACGCTGATCCACACTAGTATAAATATATAAAAACGAAAAACACGGTCCGTTCACGAAGCCGTCTGACGACATGTCTGTTAATTACATACTCTTTGAACGTCAGTTGCACCCTGACTTCATACACGTACGTCTATTAATTACGTACTACTTGAATGTACCTTTCGATCCTTTAAGACCCTGAAGACGCAAAATAACCCGAAGTCCCAGAACACCCCAAAGACCCAAAAGTTCCCAAAGACACAAAAGACCTCTAAAGACCCTTTAAAACACCTTTAACCTTTAGACATTTTATACCCTTTTGACCCCTAGAACCTTTAGACCTTTACACCCCTCAAGTCCCTTTAGACCCCTTCGACCTTCAGACAGATTAGACTGCTTAGACCCTTGACTATTTCGTGCTTTAGACCACTTGGACCTTTTGATATTACAATTAAATATAATATTGTTACGAATCTGGAAGCCATTTGCACACAAACAGCCAGAGTCCACGTAGTTCAGTTATTTCGATAAGTATGTGTATAGTTAGAATCCATCCCCTTCTGTCTAATGGGAATTTCGTGTGTTCGCTACGAGTTACTTTTATAGTCAGGTTTTCTATATCTTTAAATCTTCATCCTTCGTCTTCGCACCATCACCACCATCGCCCACGTGCAGCGTGTCACGTATAGGGGTGAGGTTCCCTCCACCCACCGTAAGCTCGCCCAATCAACGGCGGCCACCAGTCACCCGACAACCCCTCGTCCAATCCGGAGGCGAGTACCTCAGAGCGTTTCGCTCGACCCGCAGGGGAGGGGAAGGATAAGACGAGGTGGCGAGCCGTCATCGAGGAAGGTTCGCCCCGTAAAGAGGAGAAGGAGAAGAAGCCTCGTTTTGGCCTGCTGGCGTTCTCGTCAACCCGCGGGGCTGCTCATCTGGTCCTTTCCCGTGCTGGCTGTGCGCGTCTGCCTCGCCTGGTGTGGCCTGATCAAAGAAGCTGTTTCAGGCTGATCGCCGGTCGGCTCGTCATCTCTCACTCGTCCGCCTTCGTGCCGGCTGGCGTCCGACGCTCTTTCCCTGGTGCTTGGTGCTGCGTTGGTGGCGGTGGGTTCGAGTCCCGCCACAGGACAAGCTCGACCAGACCGCACGAGGCGGACAGGTGCAAATAAAGGCCGCGGCCATTGAGGTCCATTTTCTTTTGGGTGTGTGTGTGTGTGTCCATGGGCCCCGTCTGTAAGTAGAAATTGTTAAGTGTTGTTCATTGTACATTACATTTCTTTATTCGTGATAACTCTGCTCTGTGTCTCCCTCCCGATTAATGTGAAGTAAAACCCCGTTAAATGTTCAGCTCGTTTTCTGTGCTTCCTTCATTGGCCGAGCAAGGTGCATATTGAGAAATAGTAAAGCCGTTCGTGCCGTAAATTGTTCACTTGGTCCGGCGCGGCTTTGGTAACTTCCGCTCGGTTACGCCGGATCCGAGTCGGTGATAGCGACTCGATTCGGACAAAGTCGGCCGAGGGTGAGGTTTCCCCGGTAGTTGGACGCGTGAGTACTTAGGTAAATTGGAATTCGACAGTGGACCCTACCTCACGCAGTCCAAAATATTGGCGACCACGGTCCTCTTAAGTGACCCGTGACCTTTCGGAGTTGTCCGAGAGTTACGACCTAAATTCTAGGTGTTCGGTGGGAGACGACTCCACTGCTCCACCT
>CM068965.1:69706297-69744258 GCA_035128595.1 Eptatretus atami | reverse complement strand
TGACGCACACAAATGTTCACATGCTGAGTTACAAGTGAAGATTTTATCCAATTACAAGGAAATACCCAAATAAATTTTTATCACACTCAACAAGAAAGATGCGTCTGTACTTTCTATGTATGGATTTATATAGAAGCTGGTTTTCCTTTTTGTCAGAGAACTGAAAAAGAGAACTCGCATCAAAAGTAGAGTTATTCACAATAGCTGGAGTCCAACAACGGAGCACCCACCTCAAATAAGCTTGCGTGGCAAGCTCCCCTCGTATGTCATGCTCAACAGGAAGACATTGCCCAAAGACAAGTTTCTAGATGGCGTCATTGTTTGTGCGCAGCAGGAGGGATGGATAGACGAGGGACTTGGAGTGGTGACTATCTTTTTTACATGAACATCCGGTGCAGGCAGAATTAATCCACCATGCTTGTTCCTTACATGCTGACGCTATGCTAGCAAATGCTGGATAGCAGGGTGTGACTCTCACCATCAGTGAAAACAAGTCAGGTGATGTTCATTGCAGGCATGATGGGCTAAATGTTCTTCTCCTGTGTCCTCGTTGTTTGTACTTCAAAAACAGATGCATTAAAACAGACACCCACTTTATATCTTGTTATCAACAAACAAAGCTACTGCACAGTTTTTTTTTTATATAAGGAGGGTAAGACATTCTCAATTGAACCCGCACAGTGGCGTGCGCCTGTAATCCGGCTACTCGGAGGCTTGGGTTGGAGGATCGCTTGAGGACGGGAGCTCGCACTGGGCCACGCTATGAGAGAGTGTAGAGCAGCCTGGAATCATGGCGAAACCCAATCCTTATCCCTGTGTCGTAAAGACGACCAGGGTTGTGTCAGGAAGGGCATCCGGCGTAAAACCTGTGCCAAATCAGTATTTGCGGATCATAACGGATGATCCGCTGTGGCGACCCCTAAAGGGAGCAGCCGAAAGAAGAAGAAGAAGAAGGCATTCTCAATTGAGAGAATTGTAAGTTTGCCATGTCTTGTATCACACAGTGGACCTTAAGTATGATGCGTATTGGTTCTTCAGTGGAACAGAACTGCCCATTGTGTATGTTGCATCAATCACAAAGTAGCAACACAGCACTCGGTAGAGTGCATACCTCCACCAGGCTGAACAGCTTAGGTTTTGTAAACCACTGATGGGCCGGATCTGCATCTGGACCTTAACCAAAATCGAATCAGCTTGTTCTTGTCACCTACCCCACTCACCATAGCAGACAGAGAGAACACAGAGACCACCGACATGTCCACGATGGAGAATTGATTGATACAATTTACATTCCATTGCCAAGATCTAGGTAGTTTACAAGGACAAGGTAAACCCCGAGTACTTTTGTATACAAGGGCAGGAAATGGATTTAAAAGAAGAATCTCGAGGGCGAGGAGCCATGGGACGGTGAAGCTTTAAGTACCAGTGCTGCTTGGTTCTTTTGGTTCTCTTCGTTTTTCCCTCGTTTCTATCAGCAGCTCCCAACTTGCTTCCCACGGATTACTCGCGTCGACCAGACAAACTATCTAACTTCGCAGGCCTTTGTATTCGACCCGGGTTGCGAGTAACATTAGCTGCATCTCGGTGGAATCACCACAGATGAACTTTCCTATTTACCTGACTCGGTATTTTCATCAGCTGAAAATCAACATTTCATGACCTGTTTCCCACGGGAATTTTTGACCCGGATTCCGAGGAGCACAGAGGATGACATCATTTGGAAGGAGGAGGTTGCAAATGATGGTGACAGCGACGGAGACTTGCTCTACCCTGATTCGGCCAAGGAGTTTCGTGCCGTCTTCGATGAGGAAAGCGTTGACGAGGATTTCCTTGGGTTTAGCTGAAAAGTTTCATCAAACCCAAACGGCCCTTTTCAGGGCCACAAATCCACAATAAATATGTACGATACCGGTATGAATCCCTTTTCATCCTTTTTCTAGGAACAAAAGAAATCCTCTAAAATATTTAAAAAAATAAGAATGAAAAATTAAAACTTCTTGGCATCACCTCCTCTCTCTCTCTCTCCAACTTCTTGAAAATGAGAATAAGACTGTTAGACGAAATTAAGCGGACATGGGAGTAAGCATGTTGATACCTCCGTCACTTTGTTCTGCACAAAGTTAATGTACAAACGAATCGAGATATCGATCAGAAAATAAAATGATCAATATATTCATTTGTTGTGAGGGTGGAAAACATGGGTGCGGTAAATACACGGCCACGGTTTATACACCGGAAAATATGGTACGTGGGACTTTTGCATTTCTTGTGTCACATTTTGTGTCACAGTGTCCATAGCAAACAGCTTCAAACATACAAGAAAATCTATATTTGAGACACGATGGTCGAGATAAATCTAAAATGATTTGAAAACAAACCCAAGAAAAGAAGATAACATAAGAAAGATGTCGTGCATAGCACGATACTTACACAATTCAAACAAACAATAGTTGCCATGGAAACAGCAATTTCAAAAATTTGACCTATCAAGTGTTTTACATGATGGATTGTTGTGCACAACAAATTTGATGGATACATTTTCTAATTGCGGCCGAACAGGTGTTTTATATGTTTCGTTTGGCATCGACCTTGACCTTTGACACAGTTTGAAAAATTTCCTCACATATACCGCACGTACAAATAAACTGCTTACGTTTTAATTTTGAGATTTTGAAAAATTACTGACATTTGGTAACAATAGATTCACAAAAGGCCCATTTGATTATAATGGGGCGGAGTTGTCGTGGAAACCGTTGACGCGTCAAAAAGTAGGCTCGGGTGAAAGAATCGATTACCCGGTTATAATCGATTTCCTCCATCGGAACCGAGAATTGAACTCCAAATTATTCGGAGCCACATGACACACAACACACCACACAGCACACACACACACACACACACACACACACACACACACACACACACACACACACCACACACACACAACACACACACACACACACACACACACACAAACTCATCCGTTATAGAAGGTATAAATCAGCCACCAATTTTATTTATTTGTGAACATAAATTTTGCGCACAAGTTATTTCTCTTCATTCCCTCCGCAACAAGAGATGGATGGAGGTTATTTTCATCCTTGTTTGCCTGTGTGCAGGATATCAAGAAGTTAGAAACTAATTGAGCAGGTTGGGTCTGCGAAAAGGATGAATCGATGAGATTTTGGTGAAGATGCGGATGCAGATACGAGGATTTTTTTTTTTTTTTTTTAATCTTAAAAGTGTTTCTTCACAATTGAGAGATGGGGTGAAAAACGATACATAGCGTGATATATCAAAAAAAAAAAAGTTGTGGACTAATTCGCACAAAACAAGATGGATGAGTGAGTTTGGTGACAAGAACACGCAGATTTGATTTTGGTTCAGGTCCGAATCCAGATCTGGCCCATAGTTGGGATACAAAATGTCAACTGTTCAACCTGTAGGAGGTAAGCGCTTTACCGAGTGCTGTTCTGGTCATTTTGTGTAATGGAAGAAAGAAAGAATGTGTTTTTGGAAGTAAAAAAAAAGTACATTTGTTTGCCAAACGATTTAATGTTAAGATAGAACGTAGCAGGTCAATCGATTTCTATTCTGCGGAAGTGCATGGAATGTTGAAACACTTTCGTGGGAGCAATGTGTACGCTTCAAAGTTCACCATTTCGAAATTTGTTAGAAAAAAAATCGAGGTTACGAAGGAGACCGTTGTTGATAAATGCACAAGGTTGGAGGGTGCTACTCGAAGAAGCAGTTGAGACCTATGGAAAGTGGTCAGGCCGAGAAAAAAAAACCCAAAAACGATATCTTTACAAGTAAAATCCACTTGAGAAATGGATTACTAATCAGACGCAAAAATGGGGTTATTTTACACAGGAGGAGGAAACACCATCAATTCCCCTTTACCCCTCCTGTCTCTCCCATCAAATCCGTCCTCTTGAAACTAATCTGAATCGCGTCACAATTCACAATGGGTCATTTTATTAATAAAGCACCAGCGGCACAACGTCGTGGCACCTCGGTCTACATTACTACGTGATTATACATACTCGGACCAAGTTTCACTGAAATCCTTGAACACGCGTTCAAGATATTAAATCATTCCGGCTTCGATGAGGTTGAAATTTAAAACATGGATTCCCCATGAATAATACACCCGAGCGGATTTGACGGTCAGCTCGGATACAAAACTTGATGCAACCGAGTGTTAATCAACCTTAGCGACTCAGGAAAGTGAAAACAGAATTTAAATTGAACTTAAAATAACCACGCGAAGCCGTGTTGAAGCCAGCGGACCTCGTGTTTCCCAATAAACAGGGTCAGACGACAGAGGTAACGAGAAACTAGTTGGTCAAATTAAATCTTCTTAATAATCCCTATAAAACCCATTATGCATTATCGCCGTCCGATGCTTCCTTATAGGCCATTCGACCAATCGGTCATTTTACACTTGATGACCCTGTAACCTTGACCCCGAGGGGAAAAAGGGCTCAGACGATCTAGAGAGCAACTAGTATTAGAGATCTAGATCAACTAGAGAGATCTAGAGAGCAACTAGTATTATCATCGTGTCAAGTTAGAACTCAATCGGCCGAGACGTCTTGGAGGAGATGGAAAAATAAAAATTGTTGAGACAGACAGACGGATGGACCTGAGGACATCGAACGGTTATATTAGGTCAGCGAGCTGACCTAATAATAAATCACAATTGTGAAGTTTCACGTCGATTTATGAAGCGGTTCAAAAGGAAAGAATGTTTTAAACAGATTTTTGTTCAATCCAATATTGTCACCAGACCATGTGATCTATTAATTAAAATCGAATACAACCCATTGTTTTGCTGATGAGAATATTAAGGAGGGGAGAGGGGAAGGGGGGAGAAGAGGGGTAGAAGTGGGAGGAGGAGAGGGTGAGGTAGAGATGGAAGAGTGAGGAGGGGAGAGCGTCGTCATACACACTCCAGCAGGGGGGTGGAGCAAAGAGAACGGGGAGAGATGAAGGGGGAGAGAGTTTGGGGGGAGGTAAGCATGAGGGGATGGTGGTTCTGGACTTGGGTTTGGTAGTGGGACTTGTGGAGAAGGGGAGGGTGTGGGTAATATAGGATTTAATGAAATGGGGTACGTTAAAACGGCACATTAATTACAGCACGCGGAGACTGCCTGGAGATGTCCATGGGGGGGGGGGGGGTAGGTGGGAAGAGGTAAGCGTGAGGGGAAGGGAAGACGGCTTGACAGGAGGGGAAGGGAAGGGCAATAAAAAAAACCCAAACGGCAACATTTTCGTTTTCCACGCAGGGTTCTATATAAAACCGGGCGGGACCATTTAAAAACCACGCTATCAACCCAGCAAGGCCTACCTGCGTGCATGATTGCTCGCACATGCAGTGACCTTTGCACCCCTCTGGATGGCTACTCCAAATCCGAGTCATGCATGTCACTCCACACACTGGGGAAGCAGTTTTAAATTCAAACCTAAACCGTCAGTCCTTAACAGAAGGGGGGGAGGAGGGGAGAGGATAGGGGAGCGAGGAAGTGGATAAGAGCGAGGAGGGAGCAGGGAGAGTGCTGCCTCACCAAACATCACTATACACTCCGGGAGGAGGGTGGGAGAGAGAGAGGGGAGAGGCGAGGGAGAAGGGGGAGGGGATTAGGGAGGAGCTAACCATGTGGGGAGAAAAAGAGAAGGCAGATAAAACGGGCCCAAACGGCAACATTTTCTTTTTAACCACCGGGTTCGATATAAAACTGGGCTGGAGCATTTAAAACCCACGCTATCTACCTGGCAAAGGCCTGCCTGCATGCATGCACATGCAGAAACCTTAGCGCCTTCCAGTAGGCTCACTCCAAATCTGATTCATACATGCTACACTCTGGGGAAACTTTTAAATTCAAAACTAAACTGAGTCCTTAACAGAGCGGGGAGGGGTGTGGGGAGGGAGAGAGGGGAAGGGGAGAGACAGGGAGAGTGGTGGGAGAGAGAGAGGAAGTGGAGAGGAAAGGGGGGATTCCTGCAGATGTAACATGCAGTTTACCTTCCACCCGAGGGACAGCACACATATCGATGAATCGCTCTGCCTGTGAAACACCAGGATGACAGTTTATAGCTGGGTCAGGATTCAAACACAGGCTGGACATCTTAAAGCGAGTGTGCTTACCTCTCGGCTATCCTACCATGATGTGGCGATTCATTGCTTTGTAACAACTGAAAACATTTTTTACTCATCGTAATCATTCAATTTATTTTGCCTTCTTAACTCTGGAAATGTCCCCATGGAGAACCCTCTGATCTCTACAAACTTCAATGGCAATGGAGATGGTGTAAAGCTTAAAGAGCACTCACCAAGTTGCTTACCGCTTAAGCAACGAAGTGGTTGAAGAAATTTTTTAAAATGAAAAGTTTAATTTATTTTTATATGCATCTTTGTCGAAGTGACGGGTCATATAATGAAAGATCGTATGAAAAGGGGAAACATCGTGTGAAGTAAAATTGCATATTTTCAGCGGGTGAGCCACCACCCGACAACGCAGGGCCAAACAGGTGAGTCGGGCCTGAACTTTTTTTCCAAGTCGATCGATATTTTCAGTGACGGTGCGAATACTTTTGCCATGTATGGCCATGGCTTGGAAATGAACAATCAAGCTCGTCAAGTGGCTTAAGCACTCAAGAAAGCACTTCAGCAAAACCGTTAAGGAACGGCTGGCTTGGCAATCGATTAGCGATCGCTGATCGGTCATATAAACACCATGCACCTGGAGATGCCCGGAATGTCAAACAATGGCCGAATTGGACAAATGAACACTTTTTTTTAAAAAAAGCATTCGGAACTGCTGATAAGTTAAATTCTGAAGTTTAAATTTTGAAATTCGGCTCAGATGAAGAGATTCTAGAGGTTATGGCATCTGCAGAAATGAAATAAATCCACAAACACTGGTGGCTCCGGGAGAAGCATTGCAATGTATCCAGCGATTTGTAGGTATGCTAATCAGGCATTCAAAGATACGAGTGAAGAAAGTGGGAAAAATAAAAAATAAAAAACTATCGTTAAACAGTTGCGGCCTGTTCAAAGTCGAGAAATTGTTGAGCGGGTCAAAAAACAAACAAAAAAAAAGGCAAATTAAGACCCCAGCGAGGTGACCAAGGATGAGCATCAATAAAAGGACAATTAAATAAGGATGTCAACTATCTTCAAAAGGTGTACTTAAATTAACCCAAACACAATTTTCACTCATGCACTACCTTGGCTACAAGAGGGCATCAACACCTAGCTTTCCATGATTGGTGGTCTGCCATCCATGTACCAATCAGGCTTGACTGCTTTGCTTCTGAGATCCTGTGGGTTCGGTTACATTTAAGCTGATAAGTTGTAGAGAAACGTGAAGTTTAACGCCAAGTTCATTAACAGACGAGAACATCTTATGATGGGAATGTCCAAAGCCGTTTTATTCAACATCCAAACGTAACAAAAAAAATGTGCGATGCAATTGCTCGGTTCACATGCATAACCCAAAACCAGGGGATTTAAGAAACCACCCGGCCAAGCGGCATTTCAGTCACATGGTATGGCTTCCTTCTTCGGAGAGGAAAAAATATATATACCTTACCACAACAACACAGGTCAAAAGATGTAAATGATCATTAGTACACATATATATATATATATATATATATATATATATATATATATATATATATATATATATATATATATATATAAGGCAGCAACAATTGAAATAAGGCCATCAAAAAACACTATTAAACAACAAGTTCAGTACAGCAAGGTGAAACGGACTTGAACATTTCATGAGACATTGGCAAGCATTCAAGAAATGAAAGTAAAAATAAAAATCACTGAGAAATAAAAAAAAAGAAGACCACCGTGTTGTCGTAATAAAGGGAATGGGCTCGTTTTGGCAGGTAAAGCTTAGTGGGGAAATGATCAAACACCACAGCCTGGGGTGAATATATTCAACGAAAACATGATGGGAGAGCATGGTACAAAGGTTCGTGCCATTTTCTGGCCCAATCACAAAATGGGAGCGATCCCGCCTTCAAAAAATCTCCGAGGGAAGATCTGAGCACGAGGCAGCCAGGCCTATTCGATGCGACAGCTAAAAAACGTCTCGAGAGCAGTGGTTCCCAAACCTCCAGTACCGCCACAAATTTTGCGCACCACCACGTACAGCTGTCATAGCAACAAAATGATGTGAGCAGGACCAACCACGAATGGTTGGTTCTGAGGGCTAGTCACGGCGCGACATGTTGCAGTGTGCGGAGGCCAAAGTTACTTCATTCCCTGTGTGAACCCCCGTCAATGGCCTCAAGGACAGCTGCGGGTCCATGGACCACAGTTTTGAATTCATTGCTCGAGACGTGTGGCTTGCAAGAATTATTAGAAACGGCTTGTTTTAAGTCCTTGATTTTCTTTAGGATGAGTAAAAACACAATGTCACTCTCACACACACACACACCACACACACCCTTTTGCAAGATCAATTTTCGCTCGGTCACAAAAGCAACATGCAAATAAGTGAATGGCTTTAGGAATCCTGTTTTACCGCGTCAAGTCTGGAACTTGTCGAGCTCAAAATATCCAGTATCCACGTGTCTTTAAACCTGCATTAAAGTATATACCCTGTAAAGACCCGTTTAAGACTGTTGTTTATTATTATAATTTTTTTTTCTATTTTTAAATCATTTTAAGAATTTTTTTTTCAGAGTACGCCAAAAATGGCACGATCAAAGCTGCGGAGCGAAAACAAGATGCGCTGTGGGCACAAACAAAACCTTTGGCTCCTTACACCTGTTGCAATAAAGAAAAGCATATCAATCATCAAATTACTCATTAAAGATGTTTTGCAAGTAAAATGCAGTCAAATAATCGAAACGACTGAAAAGTTCCACAAAGGACGAACAAAAGAATGCGAATAAGATGCTATTCTGGTCAAAGCCTCAGTTGAAATGGACCATGGATGCCTTTGGGTAGGCCTCATTCCATCCATAAACTCTTCTCAGGGGCTTTAAAAGCAGCAGTTTTCTTTGCAAAAGATACAAGAACATTGCACAACCACACACACATCAAAAAAAAAAGAAAGACAAACATCTTATATTTCAAACATGGTGTTCTGATCGCATAACAAAACGCACACATTACAGCTTCAAAGCAAAGTTGATAAAAATTTAAGTCTAAACCAAAAGAAAATGTCTTCATACGACATACGAGGAAGGTCATCTTCAAAAAAATTTCTTCGTTTGCAAAAAAGAAAGACGACGGTTTATTTTAAACATAAATGCAAGGAAATGACCGACTTAAGATTTTGCTTTCGTCCCCAGAATACATTGGTGAATGAAAAAAAGCAAAACAATTTCAGTCTTTCAATGTCCAGACAGGATTGTGCGGAGGTGGTGCACTCGCTTTAAAACGGTCCACACTGAGTTTGATTCCCAACCAGACTGTGAACTTGTCGGATCAACACTTCGCAGGCAGGGCATTAAGCCGTTAACATTAGTTGTGGCACATCCGCGAACATTAGTTGATCGACGTTGACAAATAGTGGGCGAGATATTGCAGACACCCCTCGCCAAATCCCTGCCCTGACGTAGAAGAAGGTGGGTATTGCGTGCAATGTGTCGATAGATCAGTTATGCCTCGTATCAATGATACTACCTGTGGGCCGAACTCGTAACCAGCTCCTGGCCCAACATGCATACAAAGGAAGAGGAAAAAGAAAATGGTTCAACCAGAGAAAAGCAAGACACCAAATATGGGCAAAGCCAGTTCCTCAAAAATCCATGAGCTTTCTCATTACAAAGTATAATGCACTTTTTCAAAGAACACTTTCTCAAATATGCTGTTATTATTGAAGCTCATGCCGGTTTGCACACTGCAGTAACCTAAGAAAAGGCAGGTGGAATGAGTGGGAATCAGCAAAATAAGAAGAGTGGGCATGTGCCACTCTTAAAACAAAGACGATCCCATGTGCTCACGCATGAACACAGAAGTGGCAGCTGGCCTTGTGTTTGATACACGATACTGGAGATCAACATATATGCCGTAATATGTGCAACTTGGACAGTTGTGAAATGGTGACGTTCCAAGGAAACAAACAGAAGATTAAAGCACCGTCGGTCCGGATCTCATTCCAAACCGGTTCGGGATCTGAGGCTTGCCCATCAATGCCATGAAAAAAAACACAAAAAATACAAAGCAAACAAATAAACCTGCAAATCATGAAACAAAAAGCAACTTAAGTCCTGAAACAATGCAATTCCAACTGTGCAAAAGGGTGGGGAATGGGAATTGCATGAACGAATGAGAAAAAGAAAAGTTTTCAAAAGCAAGGTGTGTGTGTGTGTGTGCGTGTGTGTGTGTGTGTGTACGCACACACACATATATATATATATATATAAAAAAAATTTAAGGTCGAAAAGCTTTAAAAAATAAAAAGGTATTGAAACGTAAGAATGTATTCTTTTGTTGCTTTGGTCCCGGTTTATGAGGCCAAACGGTTGCGTTCAAGTAGCCCTTTGTAACAGAACAAAGTGAAACGCGGTTTGCACACAATCGACGATCAACATCAAAATGTTCTTTCCAATCAACGCTGCAGCTTTAACAAATCAGGCCAGCACAAGTAAAAATTACTAAGGACCAGAAAAACAAGTACTGTACAGTCAATAAGTACACTTGAGCCCCAAACTTGGATCCTCCACCAATATATGCTACAGAACTCAAGGTCATTAAAAAAATGCAATAACTCCCCCACCCCCACCCACAGACCCGAACCCCAACATCTGTTATCCAAAATCTGAGTGTGCTGCATTATTCAATTTTATATTGCTCAGCGATTAAGCATAATTTGGAGTGACAAAGGATTGGGTTCATGGGAACGTAGCAAGACAGGCATAGGGCTCGGTTGGGAAGAGTAGATTTAAAATAATATTTTTTGCCTGTCCACGATTACGTACAACTTTGTCGTTCAAGAGCTCAGGGAACCGAAGCGGCTGAATCTTCCAATTTCAACCCATGCCAGGCTCACCATGCAGAGATTTTTTTTTTTTTTTTTTTAAAGTTCAAGCATTGTAATTATAACCCTCCCATCTAGCACTATTGTCCCCCCCCCCCCATTTCTCCATTAACTTCCTCACAATCCCGATAATCCTCTGCTCCCTGCAAAGCGAAAACATGTCGCCGCGCTCATCGAATGGCCACGCCAAGCTTTTCGAGGACGCGCACGCCTTTCTCCTGGTATTCCTCGCGCGTCATCCAGAACGAGTCCTTGTCCTTCATGATGTCTGCTAGGACAGCACCGCCCAGGAAAACCATGTGCTTACGTCGTGGGGGATCCTCGATGCGGATCTTGAATTTCTGCTCGAAGGAAGGGAAAGGGCAACAAAAGAGTTTGTGTGTGTACACATGCAATTACCTGCCGATTAAAACTTCATAAATTACACTTGATAAGTTACACAAGTAATTTAATTTGAATTTTTATTATTATCAGCAATAGGGGATGTTTAAGGTGAATAGTAAGTTAAAAAAAATTGTGTTCCAATCTAATTGATTTTAAACTTTCATAATATATCTACAAGTACAATTATTTAGTTCTCACTTTCGTGTTCAATCCCCGCTGAAATATAGATGGTAAAGTGTACAGTACCACTACAGAACCAGGGTAATTAGCTATTATAAAAAAGACATTTCACCTAAGTTAGTTTCTGCAAAAACATATGAGGACCTGAAAATGGAATGGGACAAGCTTTTACGCATTTCAACAACAACAACAAAAATCCTATTTCCTCCAGTGACAAGATAGCCAACCACCCTTCGGTGACCCAACAATTTCTGCGGAGGTGGAAATGAGGCGGTAAGCTAGCTCAACAAGTGTATTCAAAAATAAAAGTAAAAATGCATCCAGGCATGTCAGTACGGAATGTTCGCTTTGCTCTCCCACACTTAGACTTTGTACATGAACAAATAAATAGCTCGCAAAACTGTCAACAGAGCCCGAGTTCATGTCAAAGGTGTTGGCATTGGGAATTAACTCTACTACTACTATACTACTACTACTACACAGCCGATTTTTGATGAAATATCAACCACAATGGCATGCAAAAAAAAAAACTTCGGGAAAAAGGAGGAAACCTGCCAAATGACAGAATTCTGCCATGCAGTACGTGTACAACTGTACATTTCCCCTGACAATATGAACTACCACCATTACACAGTGCCTATAGTAAGTGTACACCCCCTTTCAAAATTTTCACCTTTTGTTGCCTTTTAGCCTGGAATTAAATTACATTAAATCAGACATTTTCAACCTTTATTGACACACCATAACCCACAACTTCCAAGTGAAAACACTTGAAAGCTTTTTTGAAAGCCTTCCCTGGTTCTCTTGGTTGAGTCTTTGCTGTGAAATGCACTACCCAGCGGAGGAAACCTACAGGAACAGCTGATTTTATTCTGAAATAATCAGAATCACGACAATTTAACACAGGTGGAGGCCAATTAACTTGGTGTGTGATTTTGAAGGTGATTGGTTGCACCTGAACTAATTTACAATTGCTATAATAAAGATGGAGGAGAGAAGAGGAGGAGGAGGGGGGAAGAAGAGGAGGGAGGGGAGGAGAGGAGGGGGAGGGGAGAGAGAGGAGGAGGGGAGGAGGAGGAGGGAGAGAAGGAGGGGGAGAGGGGGAGAGAAGAAGGAGGGGGGAGGGGGAGGGGAGAGAAGAGGAGGGGAGGGGGAGGGGGAGAGAAGAGAGGGGGAGGGGGGAGAGAGAGGAGGGGAGGGAGAGAGAGGAGGGGAGGGGAGAAGAGGAGAGGGAGGGGGGAGAGAAGGGAGGGAGGGGGAGGGAGGGGGAGAGAAGAGGAGGGGGAGGGGGAGAGAAGAGGAGGTGGGAGGGGGAGAGAAGAGGAGGGGGAGGGGAGAGAAGAGGAGGGGGAGAGAGAGGAGGGGGAGGGGAGAGAAGAGGAGGGGAGGGGGAGAGAAGAGGAGGGAGGGAGAGGGGAGAGAAGAGGAGGGGGGGAAGGGGGGGGAGGGGGAAACAGAGGGGGGGAAGGGGGAAGGGGGAGAGAAGAGGAGGGGGGAGGGGGGAGAGAAGAGGAGGGGGGAGGGCGGAGAAAGAGGAGGGGGGAGGGGAGAGAAAGAGGAAGAGGGGGGAATGGAGGGAGAGGAGGAGGAGAAGAGGAGGGGGAGGGGAGAGGAGGAGGGGGAGAGGGAGGGAGGGGAGAGAAGAAGGGGAGGGGAGGGGGAACGAGAAGAGGAGGGGGGGAGGGGGAGGAGAGAGAGGGAGAGAAGGGAGGGCAGGGGGAGAGAAGAGGAGAGGGGAGGGGAGGAAGAGAGAGGGGGGTTAAGGGGGAGAGAAGATGGAGGGGGAGAAGAGAAGGGGGCGGGGGGGAGGGAAGAGAGAGCGAGGGAGCGTTGGTGAGAGAAGCAGGAGGGGGAGGGGAGAGAAGAGGAGGGGGAGGGGGGAGAGAAGAGGAGGGGGAGGGGTAGAGAAGAGGGAGCGGCAGAGGGACAGGAGAGAGAGGAGGGGAGGGGGGAGAGAAGATGGAGGTGGGAGGGGGCTAGAGAAGAGGAGGCGGAGGTGGGAGAGAATGAGGAGGGGGACGGAGGAGAGAGAGGAGTGGAACGGGGACAGGGGAGAGGGGAGAGAGATGGAGGGGGAAGGGGGAGAGGGAGAAAAGAGATGGGGGAAGGGGGAGAGGGGGAGGAAGAGGGGGGAAGGGGAGAGGGAGAGAAGAGGAAGGGGAGGGGAATGAGAAGAGAGAGGAGGAGGGAGGAGAGCAAGAGGAGAGAGGAGAGAAGAGGAGGTGGAGAGAAAGGAGGAGGAGGGAGGAGAGAGAGAGGGATGGAGGAGGGAAGAGAGGAGAGAGAAGAAGAGGAGGAGGAGGGAGGGAGGAGAGAGAGAGGAGGAGGAGGAGAAGAAGAGGGGGAGGAGGAGAAGAAGAGGAGGGAGGAGGAAGAAGAGGAGGGAGGAGAGAAGAAGAGGAGGGAGAAGAAGAAGAGGAGGAGGGAGAAGAAGGAGAGGAGAAGGAGAAGAAGAGGAGAGAGGGAGAGGGGGAGAGGGGTGGCGGGAAGAGGGTAGAGGGGAGAGGGGAGGGACTGAAGCCAGCAAGTAAGATGGTTGGGATGGGTTTATGGGACAATAAGGATCATGGGTCAGGATGGGAAATGACAAGACATGGCAGCTGCATGACCTGCTTGACGTCCTGGAAGAACAATGGGAAAGAACGGCATCTCTAAGGTAGTTCCACAAACGGGAGAAGACAAGTAACAAAATTGAGGTGTGTGCCTTGATTGTGGAAGTTTATCCAGGGTGCCTGCTCAACCTCCCCAAGTCCAGACTGATTGCTCACCTGCATTCATTAATCCCCTTATTCTCCCGATTATGAAATCATCTCCCTGTGCTCATTTCCCCTTCCTCACTTCAGCCTTTAAATATGCTGCCCATCTACCTCGCACGCTCACCCGTGCACATCCACAATCTCTTCTGCAAGTGCTGATTCTTTCCAATTCTGTTCCTCCCTGGGCCATTGCTCCTCATTTTTGTGGTATTCCTCCTTTGCTCCTTGTGTATATCCATCTCCCCCCACCCTCATATCCTTTGCTAGTCTGTAAACCTGTTGCCTTTTGTCATTTAACGCCACCACGAGTTTAGACTCTGTTATAAAAAAGTGATATAAAACATCACGATACTTGAATTCATTTTAAAAAATAATTTTTTTTAAATAAAGTGGTCACAAAATAAATGACAACGGCACTCGGTAGAGAGTATACTCCACCACGCTCAACAGTTTACACTTTGTATCCCACTGATAGGCCAGATCTGCATCCAGATCAGAACCAAAATCAAATCGGCTTTTCTCGTCATCAAACAAAGTCATCCACCAAGTTTCGTCATAATCCGTCCACAACGTTTTTAAGATATCCTGCTCACAGAGACAGACAGGCGAGAAAACATACCCTCCGTCCACCTTCGGTGGTGGAGGTAACTTAACACCTACCGGTGTTTAACCAAGTCGTTTTAGCATATTTCTCCAACAAGTCAACACAACTTCCTATAGTACTGCAGCATAGCAAACCAATTGTTCAAATTTGCATAAAAGCACCAAAATTGGTACACATGTAGAATAATGTATTCCGAACAATTCTAGATATGGAGCCACCCGAGATTTTGCCTTGGTCAGCTTTGGATGAAATCATCAGCTTTGGCTGACCAAGGCACAATCTCGGGTGGCTCCATATCTAGAATTGTTCGGAATACATTATTCTACATGTGTACCAATTTTGGTGCTTTTATGCAAGTTTGAACAATTGATCTGAAATATCAGACTACGCTGCTGGACTACTAACCCCAAGACCAAATGTGTTTTTTCAGATCTCCTATCACGTACGCACACCGACCGAGTCTTTCTTTCAAACCGTCAATTCGGTCCAGTGGGTACACGCAATTCAAGAGGAAGTGGGATCAGACCATTTTTGAAAGCAAGAAAGTGGTTCCATCATAAAGTAAGGTAAGATGCTTTTGTTACATCAGCATTATTATATCATTATTGCTTAACTCTTGGAAACAAAATGTTACAGCATATTGCAGCTCTCACTGTAGCTTTGTGTACAATCTCTCAGCTCCTTCTTGAAAGCATTTCCAGTAACGGTGGTGTACTTCATCACCGTACCTTCAACTTTGAAAGAAGTATTAATTAGGCTTCTTCAGATTGCAATATCGGTTTTTTATTTAGCATTTGCATTCAATGTACAGACAGTGCCTTCAGAAAGGATTCACACCCATCGACTTTGCCACATTTTGTTGTGTTACAGCCTGAAATTAAAATACATCAAATTTAAATTTTTTGTCACCGATCTACACAAGATACCCCATAACGACAAAGTGAAAACATGTTTTTACACATTCCTACATATCAATTAAATATGAAAAGCTGAAATGTGTTGCATCAATAAGTTTTCAATTCCCCCGAGTCAATACTTTGTCGAAGCGCCTTTGGCAGCGATTACAGCTTCGATTCTTCTTGGGTATATCTGCATCAGCTTTGCACATCTGCATTTAGGGATTCTCTCCCATTCTTCTTTGCAGATTTATTGTTCTGAAGCCATTCCAGTGTTGCTTTGGCTGTATGCTTGGGGTCATTGTCCTGTTGGAACATAAATCTTCGCCACACTCTTCGTCTAAGGTCTTTTGCACTCTGAAGCAGGTTCTCCTCAAGGATTCGCCTGTTTTTGGCTCCATTCATTGTTCTCTCTATCCCTACAAGTCTCCCCAGTCCCGGCCACTGAAAAGCATCCCCATAGCACGATGCTGCCACCACCATGATTCATGGTAGGGATGCTGTTAGATGGCTTATGAGCTATACGCGGTTTCCGCCAAACATAGCGCTTTGCATTCAGGCCAAATAGTTCAATTTTCGTCTCATCAGAGCACAGAATGTTTTGCCTCATGCTCTCAGAGTCTTTCACGGGCATTTTTTGCAAACTGCAGGCGTGCTGCCATGTGCCTTCTCTGGAGTGGCTTCCGTCTCCCATAAAGCCTAGATTTGTGAAGTGCTGCAGAGATTGTTGTTCTTCCGGCAGGTTCTCCCATCTCAGCCAAGGAACTCTGTAGTTCTGTTAGAGTGGTCATTGGGTTCTTGGTCACCTCCCTGACAAAGGTCCTTCTTTCCTATTTGCTCAGTTTGGTCAGACGGCCAGCTCGAGGAAGAGTCTGCGTAGTTCCATATTCTTTCCATTTCCTAATGATGGAGCTCACTGTGCTTTTTGTAACTTTCAACACTCTCGAGATCGTTTTACACCATTCCCAGATCTATGCCTCCTCATAATTCTATTTCAGAGTTATATGGACAATTCCTTGGATGTCATGGTGGAGTTTCTGCTCTGACATGCACTGTTGACTGTGGGATGTTACATAGAAATGAGTGTTTCTTTCTAAATCATGTCCAATCAATTGATTTGGGCACAGGTGGACACCAATCAAGTTGGAGAGACATTTCAAGGATGATTAAAGGAAAATTGGATGCACCTGAGCTCAACTTGAAGTGTCAAAGCAAAGGGGTTGAATACTTACCGACGCAAGACGTTTCAGCTTTTAATTCTTAATTAATTTGGAAAGTTTTCTCAAAATATCTTTTCACTTTGTCATTTTGGGGTATTTTGTGTCGATCGGTGATTAAAAATGATAAATGTCATCTATTTTAAATTCAGGCTGCAACACAACAAAATGCGACAAAAGTCGTGGGGTGTGAATACTTTCTGAAAGCACTGCACATCGACATGGCTCTAAAGACTCCACACTCCCTTCACAAGATAAGGGACGAATCGGTCGGAGCGTGCTCACCGAAAGCTTTTCCACATTCCCTTTGAGGACACGCTCCAGGTAGAGCTGCTTTATCTCACGCTCGAAGCGCGACGGTAGACCCGGGTACATGGTGGAGCCACCAGACAGCACGATATGCTTGTAGAACTCCACTCTGAAATAGCAAAATGCATTCCTCAAAAAATATATATTCATGCCCGATCAATCCAGTAGCAGTCTGCCACTGTTTATTATTATGTCAGAGGACAATCAGAAATCTAGCAAAGCTTCAATAACTTCATGAATTAGAAGTGAAAAGACTTAATAAATATTGTTAAAGCAAAAACAGAGGGTTGGGGGTGGGCATGGGGGTGATGGGGGGTGGATATTTTTGTGTTTCACCTGGTGTCAATATCAGCTGCTTGGATGGTGTTGAACAGCAACTCAGCTACCCCCGGACTCTCGACATCAATGAGATGTGGTTGGAAGAGGGCTTCGGGGGCCTCGAAACGCTCTCCTCCAACCTTAATCACACGGCCATCTGGCAGCTGCAAATCAGAATGGCGAAACAGCCTATGATGCTTCCCTGTGCATTCGTGATTGCGCAACCCTTTGAGCACCACATAGACTACTCTGACCTCAAAGCACAGAAATGAGGTGTCATTGTGCACAATGAAAGGTCTTTCAGCTTAGGTAGTGGGAAGATGGAGGTAGGAAGGGGTGGCAGGAGGGACTTGGCTAGATTTTCATTTACAACAGCCATTCGGCCGTTCCCAAAGAAGACCTTTCTTCATGCTGTCACATGAATGGCAACCTCTGGACAGGATGCAAACACACCCGACGGTTACCGTTGTCCATGTAACGAGACTTCAAAGAGCGCTGAACGACAACTGCTTCTCACGAGCTGACGCCAAGTGATCACCGGCTTGTGATACAGCGGGGGCTGGCTAATCCCACGCCAGTTATAAAACGAGATTACAATAAATGTAACCCTTCGCGAAGATCAAATGAACCAGATTGCACCACAAAATGGCAGATGATATGGTGTGCACACCGTTCCTATAAGACCAGACTAGAAGCATGGTGATGGGTCTCTCTCAAGAGGAGGAAGAAGCAGAAGATGAAGGAGAAAGAGAGAAAGAGAGGCTCACCACACCGGTGATGCAAGACTTCACCCCAAGGACATTCACCAATCCCAGTATCCCACACATTGATGACAGACGGCATGGAGGAGCCCATTCCTCTGTAGCTACGGAGGAGACGCAACATCACCCCAACCCACTGCTCCGGTTTCCACCCAATTTTAACAGATGGAAGAGACGAGACTCTTTAGCCGAGCTATATCTACAGCAAACAATGCCTGACCCCTCGTGGGAAACACAAACACTCTTTACCTTAAACAAACACTTAATACAGGGAAGAAGTTCTAAAGCTACATGAACATAACATGGTGTCTACAGCCTTCATCCCCCCCCCATCCACAAATGTAACAATACTTACTGTATAAGATTCCACAAGTGTAGTTGTCTCCAAAGCTAGCTTCTGCTCCTGTTCCACATTGTAGGCGACGTAGCACAGACGCTCCTTCATCATTCGAACAGTCTCAAAGTCTGCTGAGTGATTGAAAGCGTAGCCTCGGAGGAGCAACAGCTAGAGAGGGATCGTCAGGGGAACATATAATGAAGAAAGCAGGAACTTCGATCTTGGGGAGAGGAATCATGCAAATGTTGATGGCAGGTCTACCATTGAACTATAATTTCCGCAGATCCTTGATTTAACACACTCAGAGAACCAGCCAACATATCTATCCACAACCATGAAAGGCCAACAGAGGTAATGGTCTGCACTGAAAAAAAGTTAAATTGTATGCATTCCCTGAAGCCTTATTAGTGAACAATAACACCCGATGATCAGACATGGTCAAGGTCTGCGTTACCTTGATAAGGTACCGAGTGATGTTGCGGCCGGCAATGTCCAAACGACGGGTTAAATGAGGCAACGCAAAACCTTCATAGACAGGGCAAATATGTGTGACTCCATCACCAGAATCCACGACGACACCCGTGAGGAGGCCTTGTGATTGGGGGTGGGGGGTGGGGGGGGGAGGAGTTGAGATAAAAGGAGTAATTAATGCAAATTTCAAAAATGGACGACAAAGTATTGTGACAGAAGTTGAAAACATGATAATATTAGCAAATCATTTTATTTGTCAGTCTCTCAATAAGCAAATTTTACCCAATAAGCAAATTTTGGAATGACGTGTGAATGCGAAATGAGGCCTTTTGCACAGACACTGTTGTGTGAGTGTTTACACCGATTCGGTTCGGCTCGTCGGGCACTTTTAACCCACCGAGACGAGCAAAAAAATCTGAGATTCAAATCGACTTTTAACCATAAAATTTTCGGCATTTAGATGAAAGGGTGTCAATTTTAAAGTGGTTAATCAGAATTGGTCTGTTCCTGAATGAAAATGGGACTCATGAGAATCATATTAAAATACCCAATTTGGTGTCTGTCTGTCTGGTATTTTTTTTTGAATGCAATAGATTCAGCCGTCACTTATCAAATCTCAACCAAACTTGACAGGACTACTGAGGGTCACACGATGGAGGTTGTAGAGACTTCATTTACCCCCTCCCCAAGGGGGTTTTACGCCATGAGCGAAATCTGTGTTGAGGTGTATATCCGTGTTAAGAAAGCTAATTGTGGCATTTTCCAAGTCTGCTTCAAATAACAAAAGTAATAACATAATATTAATGTTATTACAAAACGATATTCATATGAATAACCGTGAGAAGGCCTTGGGATCGTGGGTGCTAATGGGAATAACCCCCCCCCCCTCCCCTCCAAGGAGTTTTTCCTCTTGAACAAACGCCATGTTAAAGTAAATAAATAGCTTTTTGTGGTGGTTTTCCAAAGCCGCTTCTAAAGGCCCTGACACACCTTGACGTTTTAGCCAGCGTATGCCTGACGTATGCAAAATTTGGCTAAAACGCCGGCACACGTCGAATACGTTATGGGTAAGTTTGTATACGTTAAGAGCACGCTGGCATACGTCTTTGTACGCTGAGGGTGTTAGACAAATTTTCCATGCTTGAAATTTTTCGACATATGCCAGCGTATGACTCACACGTTCCGCATAATGCTGGCCATAAGTTGTAGGCACGTTACGCGATCGTTGACACACAGACACACGTTACTTGTAAGTTACTCATAAGTCGAAACACGTCGAGGTAATGTTTAGCGTACCCGAAACTTATTTCTAACCGATGAGCAACGTGTTGTAGGCACGTACGCGATCGTTGACACACGTCGACACACGTTACTTGTACGTTACTCATAAGTCGAAACATGTCGAGGTATGGTTAGCGTCAGTGTTCAGACTCCCTGGGTTTTTTTTTGGTTTTTTTCTTTCGGTATGACGGTGATGTTACACTTCGATTTCTAGTGTGGTTATAATATAATATAATTAATAGGCTGCCGCTAACGATTTAAATCATAACCGCCTAGCAATCGAAGTGTCAACATCACCGTCATACCGAAGGAAAAAAAAAAAAACCAGGGAGTCTGGAACACTGACACTAACCATTACATTGACCTGTTTCGACTTATGAGTAACGTACAAGTAACGTGTGTCGACGTGTGTCAACGATAGCGTAGCGTGCCTACAACTTATGCCAGCGTATGCGGAATGTGTGTCATACGTCGAGTACGTCGAGAAAATTCAACATGCTGAAAATTTCTCGACATACTCGGCGTATGACGACGTATGCCAGCGTACTACGACGTATGCCAGCGTGCTATTAACGTATACAAAACTTACCCATAACGTATTCACGTGTGCCAGCTTGGTTCGGCAAATTTTTCATACGTCGGCATACGCTGGCTAAAACGTCAAGGTGTGACAGTGGCTTCACACTTCGATGTCTAGTGCGGTTATGATTTGAATCGTCGAGCCGCAGCCTATTAATAGCCTATGCCACGTGATCGTCGGCATACGCTGCCCGCTATGCATAAGTTAGACTATCGTTGGGCATAGGTTGTGAACGCCGACAACACGCTCAGCATTTGTTGGTATAAGTTATCTATATGTTATCGAAACGTTCTGTGTACGTTACAATACGTTATGCATACGTCCAACACGTTATTATACGCCCAAAACTTAAAAAAAAACATCAATAGTTCAGCGTACACCAGCGTTTTACATACATTTTGAGACCTTGCCATACGCTGGCTAAAACGTCAAGGTGTGACAGGCCTTTAACAAGCAACTATCCAGAGAAACAGTCCATTCACTGGTAGTGATCCGTTGCGGGTTTGTCGAGCAAATGCCAATCCACCCAGGCCTTGTACCGGTCCATATGGACGGGAGTTTGCAGTACGAGCAGCTTCCTGTTCGGGGTGAGCTTAGAAAGTTCTCCAAATCTTTTGTTGGAGAAAGGGCTGTGCCCCTGCACAAGTATCTTCAGCTCGTTTCAGAAGCTCTGAGAGCCAAATCCGCAACGACCACAGACAATATGCTCTCTGATGCCCTGAACGCTGGTGTTTCTGCGCATGCGCACCAAGCATTCTGAGGCGGACGTCACATGCGTCATTTCGAACGTCACATGTTGACATACAAAACTGTCTGGATGTGAACGCAATCCATCAGTCCAAGTAACCAAGACTTTTTGTAACAATGTAGAGACTGCTACAGGCAGAAAAAAAACAGATAAAAGGGCAAATTTTCCTTTTGTAAGGGTGAAGTACTTCTCCTATTGTTGGAACAAATGGAAGGTTGGTATTATTAGAAGTCAGAAATATTTCCTTGAGAGCAGTTTCTCAACATATTAGATTAGTGATTTTAATAAAGGCAGAAGATTACAGGAGGGGGGGGGGGGGGGGTTAGGAGGGAAATCAACCCCCCTACCCCCACCCTTCAAACTATAAAGGAAGAGTCAGTAAAACAGTTTCCAGCTGGTGTCGCAGATTTTCTCAGCGACTTTCCCAATACCAATGGAACATGGTGATGGCAGGATGGCCGAGAGGTACGCACAGTCTCTTCCGAGCTTGAATCTTGACTCGGCTAGAAACCGTCATCCTGGTGTCTCGCAGGATAGGGCGATTCATCAATGTGTGCCGTCCCTCAGATGGACGTTAAACTGGGCGTCCCATCTGCCGGCATGAGTTGGTGGATGTTAAGATGCCACGGTGTCATTCGCGAAGAGTAGGCGAGCTATCGCCAGCAACATGAACAAATTCCAAATTAATTCCTGCTCTAACCTAAAGGGGGAACTGCGTCGGTGTTGCAGCTGCACTCTCAGCAACGATGCAATCAGCAGCCACAGGGTGCATACTAAATGAATGAATGAATGAATGGAATACGAGTGATGCTTTTGATTGCCTTTGAAACCTTGACTCCTCTCCGTATACGTGTTCCAAAGAAACCCATGGGTGCTTCTTGGTAAGGCGAAGGGGAGTCCTTCCGTGTCGACGGAAAAATAAGGACAAGGAATTTTGACAACCAAGGTGTGCCAACCACCGTGGGGGGAGAACATGAAGGTCGTTTTCCATTGTGAGCCCTTCTTCAAAGCAAGAGGGGGGCTCACACCCCCAAAAAGGGCTCATTTGCTTTGAATTGAATAAGGACTCGCAGCCAAAACATCACTTCACCTCCTTCCCCATAATGGCCAACATACCTGTCTCAACATTCAGTTCAGAAAAAAAAATCCACTCATCAAAATAAAAGGAATAATTTGACCGATTGATCGATTCGATTCATTAATTAAACTCGACAACACAAAACAGTCCAAATCGTGTTTAAGGTTTATATTCTGCTAAAGAATATGGTTTGTTATTGATGACAGACAAGCCGGGAGGCGACGATGGTTCGCGGGCATTATTATTCCCACGCTTTCGAAGAAAAGCGGGAATATTGTGATTGTCTCCGCCGTCCGTCCGTCTGTCTGTCTGTGTCTGTCTGTCTGTCTTACCCTGTAACTCCTCCTACACCGTTTGAAATAGGAACTTGAAACTTTGGGACATAGTAGATATATGTATGGGAAGAGCACAACACTTTCGGATTTTTGATATGACCCTAGGGCGGGCCAGAGGGGTTGGGGTCATGGGGGTCGATAAAAAAAATTGTCTATAGCTTTTTAAATCAAAAAAAATTTCACCTAGCGTTAATGGGACAAAGCAGTGCCCTGGGAATATGCGATGGTGTGCCATCGACAACGTAGTTCTAGTTGAACAATGCCACGATAGGTACAATTGAGTTAGTGAAGCTTTTGAAGAAGCCCTACCATAAAAACTTATCTCTTCCATCAAAATTGACAAATCAAATCGGATTTTTTTATTGTTGTACTTATGGACATTATGCACAGCTTCTAGGAAATGAAATTGCGAAAAAAAAATCGAGAAAAAAAAGTTCAAGTAGGTGTGGCTCCCCACAAGGGGTGTGGGACGCCCCTCATACAAAAAGACACAACTAGACCATGATATCTAGCTTGTGTCCAAGTTTTATCAAGATCGCATCAAACGTCATGGAGCTATGCTCTGGAGAGAGTCACAGACAGACAGACAGACAGAGACACACAGACACAACGAAAACAGTGGTCACTGCTGGCGCCCGCGAACCAACTGCTGGCGCCCGCGAACCAATAGATGGTCCTTCAACATTTGTCATGTACCGAGGATAGGTTTACAAGAAAATTTATCAAATTCCCTCTCAAAGCGTTAAAAACTAGAACGACACTTGGTAGGGCACATACCTCCACCAGGCTGAACACGTTTTGTATCCCACTGATAGGCCGGTAATTAGAATCTATTTTACTGGTTCTTATTTTTATTTTGGTCAGGGATGAAGAATCACTTTTAAAATTCCAGACTCCGGATCTGCATCCGGACGTTAACCAAAATCTAAGTCGGCTTGTTCTCATCACCTGTCGAACTCATTCATCAAGTTGTGTCATAACCCATCCACACCTTTTTGAGATATCATGCAATGTATTGTTTTTGGCCCCATCGCTCAATGGTGAAGAATCACTTTAAAAGATTCTAGTATCTGGATCGGGATCTTCACCAAAATCGAAAATCGAATCAATTTGTCTTGGTCACATAGCCACCAACCTTTGTCTAAATCTGTCCATACTTACAAAGACAGACAGACAAGCCGGGGTGAATACCTAACCTCTGCTCGGTGGCAGAGGTAACTATACGATTTGAACACAGTTTGGGAGGGAGGGGAGGCTACATGTGAGAATATTTGTTCTCCCCCCCTCACCTGGTGTTGGCTTAATGGTTAGGGTGGTGGGCTTTGGATCCAAGGGTCCCGAGTTCAAATCCCGCTCAGATGTTGAATTAATACCAGGTGGGGTTAACTCGGCCTGTCATCCTTCCGAGGTTGGCAAAATGAGTGCCAGCATGCTGATATCCTGTGTCGGAGTGGCGACCCGTCCAGGATTGTGCCCAATAACCAAGGAGACTGCTCAAGCAGCACCAACGCTCTGCAATAGAGTATGGTCCCAATCTCCTCCTCCCCCTCACCCCTGTTAAGTTCCTTCTTGCATGACCCCCTTACCTACATATTTGTCTGCTCACCTTTCTCCATTCATTCATATCTATCCTTTAAAAATAATAATTAACTCAATTTAAGGACCCCCCCCCCCCCCCACTCGACACATGGTTGAACAGTAATTGCTGCACACAGCTTGGAAGAAAACAAACTGATGCCCTAATTAAGTTTTGTACAGTCGTAATAAATGTCCAGACGTGGCCACCATCCACAGTCAAAACGCTACCTTGAGCATAGAGCGTGAGCACAGCTTGGATAGCAATGTAGACTCCGGCAAATCCGTACTGCTCAAACATGACCTGTGAGGAGGAAGGGGAGGAGGAAAAGAAGGAGGAGGAGGAGGAGGAGGTGGTATGCACAGCAATGTTGAACCAACATCTCACGTCGTAGATAAGAGATCACCTCAAAGTATCAATCATACAAACAGGAAGAGAAATAAAATGAAAAACAAAACAAACTTTCCCATTTTTAATGAAAATTCACAAAGGCACCAGGAACGAGTTATTTACCGGGTATCTGTCAATCGGTAATCTTCATTTCTGAGATCGGAAGAAAATAGTCAACAGGTAAACAACAGAAAAGGGAGGACTATGGGCTAGGTCTCTGCAAAGTATGAATACAGGTATTAGGGATTACATTAGGACAGAGATCTTGGCAAAAGTGTTGTCAAATCAACTGGATTGCAGTGGAACATTGAACCACTCGACACGTCGAGAGAGAGAGAGAGAGTAAAATAACTCCTGCGATTGTCAGGGAAGATTAAACAACTGTTCACTGTGCAATTGACCAACAACGCCTTATTAGTGACCCTTGGTTTACTGCGAATGAGTCGAGCTATTCGAGTCAAGTTTGGAGCCCATCATTATTAAGAACTTTTCATTCAATGCAGTGGAGCATATTCATCACGTTTACTGTTCGGGCACGGAAGGGTGGGGTGCTGACAATTTATCCCAATGCAGGCGATCCATTATTTATCGTTTTTCAGTTCACACTCTGGATCGACTAAGTAGTGGGGCAACTTAGCATAACAATTGTGCATTTTGTGAGGAAAGCACCAAATTTGGCACACTAGTAGCCTATCATATTATGAACAGATTTGGATATTGGGCCATCTCAAATTCAGCCGCTGATGGCTGTGGCAGCCATTTCCCACTGCCATCAAAAATTTTGAGATGGCCCAATATCCAAATCTGTTCATAATATGATAGGCTACTAGTGTGCCAAATTTGGTGCTTTCCTCACAAAATGCACAATTGTTATGCTATATTTAGCTAAGTTGCCCCAATATAAGTAGTGAACATGCTTGGTACGAAATACCAAGCAAGATACTCATTTCAGTGTTTGGCTGGGTACAGTTATTTAAGTGGGCCAACAGGATGGCATAGAGGTACGCACTCTCACCTCCAAGCCGTCCAACCGGGGGTTTGAACGCCGACCAAGCTATAAACTGTCATCCTGGTGTTTCACAGGCAAGGCGATTCATCAATGTGCGAGCCGTCCCTTGGGGGGGATGTTAAACGGGCGTTCCGTCTCCCGGCATTAGTTGGTGGACGTTAAAGACCCCATGGTTTCCTTCACAAAGAGTGGGCTAGCTATCGAGCTATCTCCATGGCCAAATTCCAAATTCCTGCCACAACTGCTGCTGGGTAGGCAATGGCAAACCACCCAGTATAACCCTTGCCCAGGAAGCTGCTTTGGTGGCACCAACGCTCTGCGACGAGTATGGTACATCAGAGAGAGAAAGTTATTTAAATAACCAGGATATGAGCATTAATAGCCTAACAACCCTGTGGTTGTAGTAACAATTCACAAGTTTCAGTTGCCGACATCATTACGACATCACAAGCACCTAATTAGATCACTATTTCTTGCATGCTCAGCTAATGTGCAAGTTTCTCCCTGGAAAGGTGATGGTAACAGAAATTGTGGATGGTTTTACACTGGAATTGGACTGGTACCAAGAAACAGTGGGGAGAGAGGGGTATACAAGTATTGGTGTGCATCCATTCCATCCATTAGGACCATACTCGACACAGAGCGTCGGTGCTGCCGAAGCAGTCTCCTGGGCTACTGGACACAATCTTGGATGGGTTTCCACTTCAACGCAGGATACTCAAATGGCTCAATCATCCCAACAAGCTGGTACTCGTTATGCCGACCTCGGAAGGATGACAGGCTGTCAACCCCACCTGGTATTAATTCAACAGTCGACAGGGGCTCGAACTCAGGACCCGAGGATCCCAAGCCCACCATTCCAACCATCAAGCCAACACCAGGCCTAGTATTGTCATGATTGTGTGGAACTGATGGGCTGAATGCCCCCCGCCCCCCTCTTCCTACATTGAAGTTCCTTATATGCTCAATTTGATTACACAGTCGATCTGATTATAGGCCAGTCGAAGTAGTGAGGTCACAATACCGAGTGCTCAACCTGGAGTATAAATCCAGTAAAATAGACGAGACATACAGCACAAGTCGCAGATGGATTTAAACCTATTCTATGGGATTTAAACCAGGAATACCTCCTCTCACAGCTTCCTAACCTCCTCCACTTCAGTCAGCAAATGGCTCTCAAAAGGATCATGTCATCCTGTCGAGGCAGGAGTGCGACAAGGCAGTGTTCTTGGTCTAGGCCCAATCCTGTTCCTGATCTTCATAAATGATCTCTCAGAATCTCTGGAAAATCCCCTTTATCTATTTGCTGATGACTCTACCCCTGCCGTGATATCCCTCATCCTTCAGATAGGCAGTAGCCTCTTCCTGCTCTTCAGTCCTTGAAAATAAATAAATAAAAATAATTTAAAAAGTAATCACAAGCTGGTAAACCACTTGGAATGTGTGTTTCAGTCCTGACAAATCTCACTCTTTCACCGTCTCTCTCCAAAAAGACTGTCTGGCAATCCCCCGACCCCCTCCTCCCCCCGACTCCATCTACTTTCATAGCAATCCTCGTGAGGAAGTTCAGTCAAACTCCTGGGTCTCACCATCAGCCATGATGATCTTTCTTTGGAAAACCATCAATATGAACACAAGTTGGCTGACAAAGCAAACTGCCAACTGAGCATCCGACGTCATGCAGTGTTTACTGCTCGAGGTGCCGTAAATTGATAAAAGTTCAGGGGTACAAGGCCTTCATCCACAGCTTGGAGTACTGCTCTCCCCTGTGTGCTGGCATCCCTGCTTCACACCTTCCACTTCGTGATGCCATGGAAACCAAGGCCCTCAAAATAATTGGAATCTCTCGTGATGAAGCCGAGTCTGTGCCTGTTAGTCTCGCATGCACACAGGTAGTACGGCCTCCTTTCTGGATGTGTACCCTCTGCCCTATCGGTCCTTCTGTCTACCCACCCTTCCTCCTCCTTCACAGGTTCTGCAGGGAGCAAGCGGTCTACCAGCAAGACCTTCCACTGAAACTCCCAAAATACAGGCTCACTGTATTCTCCTCTTTTTCGCTCAAATGTAGCACCAACTTCCCCAATCCCATTCTACCCTCCATGGCTTCAAGATGGTTGTTCATACCCATCTATACTCACGATCTTTTCCACTCTCATTCACCCTCCCAAGCCCGCCCATTCATCCCTCATCCTCCGTTTCATCCCCAGTTTTTCTCTTCTCTTCTTTTTGTATTTGAGGTTGTATCAAACTTGTTCACCCCTCCCCCTCCCTTTGATCTCATTGTTGCCCATGCCCATTCTGCCTCCATTGGATATCTCTACCATGCTGTTGGTGAGTTTCCCCATCCCCCCCCACCCCCCACCCCCATTCCACTATGTTCTTCTTGTTGTTATGTTCTGATCCATTGTGTATTCAAACTCTTCTGCAAGCCTCGACTTTGAAATAATAATGATAAAATTCTAAAAAAAGTAATAAAATAATAATTTTTTTAAAACACCCTGTCCGCCGTCTGAAGCATTAATCGACAGTTGATCGTCACATTTGGAATCAAACCAGGACGAGATAGCTCAAAAAGTAAGTGTGCTACATCTGCACCATCCTGTGAGACGAAACTAGGATCGTTTGCAGGAAGTCTCGTCTAATCAATCATTTCAGACAGACAGGTCACATGAACTTGCAAGCCACAAGACTTGAACATCACTCTTATCAGGTGTGCACAGGGGGGGGAGGGTATTTATTTTGCCCACACAGCACAGCAATGCAGTTTGTGGAAGTGGCACTGAGGAAGTGCAGCCTTTTAATCACGAGGCTTTATCAGCAGCACCCAGGCAGGCATGTTGGTCTATTGCACCCACTCAGGAAGTGGACTTAACAAAGAGTGGGAGATGGTGTTTATATGAAGGCACATTCATCACTGCATGCCCATCCCTAATAAAGTGTTCGTAATAATGGAGTGGAGAACTCTACATGAGGAAAACAAGAATTAAAATTCACAAAACTCGATATGAACAGTGTTCCTTGCGAGGACGATGTAGCTGTTATAAGGCACCTGGAAAGGTGTCCGACGTGAGCTGTAGGAAAGTATGGAAAAGTTGGGGGGAGGGGGGGGAGGAGCGAGGGATTTCTTATGGATGCGATGAGGAAAGATTGGATGGCTTAGGGAAGCAGGTGGAAGAGAAATAGTGAGACGACGAGATGTGGGGTTGCTACCCCACACACGTGAAGCGAAAAGCATGTTCAGCAATTGGTTCACTTTGTCCGTCTGTCCACAGGTCTTGAACGGCTAGTTCATCATTGAGGAACAACTTCATGACAAGTGAATGGTTTTGAAAACGAATCGGAACATGAATCGGAAAACGAATCTGCAGTTTAACGGTACTTTGAGTTTGAACTCGTCCCGATTGCTCATGTGCAAACAGGAATGAGATGAATTATTTTTCACTCTATCTGCCCGTCTGGCAGTCAAACGAAATTGAAAATCATTCCAAACAGTAAATTTACTGTTATTAAGGACTTCATTAAAAAAAAGGACACAAACAACAGGCACGAAGAACTAACGTGACGTTTATCGTCGCACGAGGTGAAACTTCTGAAAAAAACTTTCTACATCCTTTAAAATATTTATTTTATTCAAATTGAATTATATATTTGAACACTGTAGAACACTAATCGCCTTCTCGGCACTTTCAAAAAAAACCTTTCGCTAAGCAGGACTTGGCGAAAATGTTACGGCATTTTACATCATCTCGACCGATTAAATTTTCTGCTCGCAGACCCCGCTCGTGTCCTTCTTTCTCAAGACTGCGCAGGATAAGGTGTTCTTTGAACAGTCCAGTAATTCATATCTACAAAAATCAAAAACCTCTCTGTTTTGGATGTATGTGTTCTATGCATGGCCATATGTTTTAAATTACAAACTCCAACCTCAGGGTACAAATACAACTGTGTGTGTGTGTTTGTAACAAAGGCTATGTGACTGCAGCCTCATGTGGGAGAGGAGGGACCATATATTCTCTATGTAAATGTGTACCGTGTAGCACCACCTTGTGGTGGCAGAGGGTATTACAATTTCCAAATTTGACTCCAAAGTGTTACGTTTCTCTTCGCGTGCAAGGCCAGGTAAATCTACTAGTGCAAGAGAGTTTGAAAAAAAAATTCAAAAATAAAAATAATTGGATTACACCCAGGATGCCTCTCTAATGGTTATGATTAATTTCCTCTGCCCTTTAATTCAATCCTCAAAAAATGGTCTCCTACGTCTAGCTCTTTAATAAGACCAGATTGAAACTGTAGCCAATGTCAAAAGCTAAGCCCGTTAAGGTAATGTTCCTTCACGAAGAAAATGTGATTTTTTTATTGAGAAATAAATTAAATTAAATTAAAAATAAAACACACAAATAATTGTCGACAAACCCTACCCCTCCCACCACCACCGCCTTCCAAGAAAAGAAAAAAAAAAGCCAAACAAATGATAATTACAATGCAAGAGGTAAGCAATAAAAGGAGAATCGACAAGAAAGTGCAAGTGAAGCAAAAAAAGTGAGTGCAGCCTACAGGCGGAAACTTTCGCTGAATCATGCATTTTACCACGGAAGTACCAAACCTTCCGCACTGGATTATTGACTATATAAAAGCAGAATAAGGCAACGATGACGGTCAAATCGATGTATGTGGGAGAGTTTGGATTGGTTGGGTTGATGTGTTACTCATTACAGAAAATGCATCATCAACATTAATGATTTAAAAATAAATAAATATTTTTTAAAAAAAGATTTCCCTTCAAAATTTCAGAGGAAGCCATGATGTCTCGCTTACTAACGGCTATTCTCACAATGGTGACTCGTATCATGACTGGTGGGCATTCGGCTTGTCAAGGAACTTTTTAAAATCAACCCTGCGGCAAAGCTGCGGCAGCACCATGTGAGCAAATGGTCACCGACAATCTTGCAACATTGGTGGCCTACCTCAATTGTCAACTGCCGTCGGTTCACGTTTCTACAACCAACAAATGAGTTGATTTGAAAAGATAGAGTGGGGGTGATTTTCACGCAATTATTCACGCAGGACCGACATCGTTGTGGAGGCGTAGTGCCCGTAGTGTTGCATCGCCTCCGGCGTTGTTCCTTGAACTATGGAGGATACTGTCATGTGGTCATTGCATGTCAGTGGTGTAGAGGAAGGGGTTTCCTGTCCCTCAAACCCACTCAATTCCCTTCCAAGATGAGGTTGGGAACTACAAAGCATTGTTCTGGCTCTTGCACCAAATGCCTTGCGACAGCTTAACCTGCCCTGACTGCTCGTTGAGATAAATCATACAATTCCCCTTTGTAAAATCTTTCCTTCCTGCATCCTCACAAACTGCTTCTTCCACTTACCATCCACTAGCATGCATTATGTGATGCGTGTCGGGGGCGTATCGTAACTATTGATCTTCGAGACGTTGAAGGTAGTCAGCTGCGCTTAGAGTCAAAATCACCAAGCCTGGTGTTGGCTTAATGGTTAGGGTGGCTGGCTTGAGATCTTAGGGTCCTGAGTTCGAGCCCCGTTGGCTGCTGAATTAACACCAGGTGCGGCTGACTCAGCCTGTCATCCTTCTGAGGTCAGCAAAATGAGCACCAATGTACTGGTATCGGGGCACAGCATCAGCGGCATGGTCGTGCCCCAACAAAATGATAGCTACCCGGCAGCCAAGCTTCCATACGCAAGAAAAAGAAGAAGATCGTCAAAATCCAAATTTCAACATAAGCTTAGCAAGAGAGAACTCTACAGGTAACAGGTAAATAAGAGAAACAACAACAAGAGCTTCATCAAATCGTCGAAACTCACCTCAACAATCTTCTCACGATTCTTCATTGGATTCATGGGCGGCTCAGTGAGGAGGACTTTACACCCGCGTGGCTCCACATTCAGCTTCTCAGGTCCGAATGTGTAGTCCCAGAGATGGCGCATGTCATCCCAATTGCGCACGATGCCGTTCTCCATGGGGTACGTCACTTCAAGCATCGAACGGAGCTCACTGGCATCCTCGCCAACCATCAGGTCCTGCGATAGAGGAGTCCATCATCCAAGCCTCTTTTGCTTTCCTGCAAGGCTCAGTGGAAAAGGTTTTACATGCTCGTACCGTCGTGCAGTACATTTTGACGCGAACAACGACCACATGTGGCTTTATTTATTAATTTTACACAGCACAACAGTAACAAATGCAGACTTGTGGAATCACATGCATGACAATTTACTTCCCAACCTTGAGGGTGAAATATGGGAAAGGGGGAGAAGGGTCAAAAGGTCTCCCCACCCTCTATGAAAGCCAACACATGACTTCAATTCCAGTTGCATGAGGAAACCAACCCACTGCTGGGGGGGGGAGAGAAAGAAAGAAGGAGGAGGAGGAGGTTAGAAGGAGGAGGAGAAGGAGGAGGAGAAGGAGAAGGAGGAGAAGAAGGGGGAAGAGAAGAAGGAGGAGGAGGAGGAGAAGAAGAAGAAAGAGGGGGAAGATGAGGAGAAGGAGGAGGAGAAGAAGAAGAATGATTTTAGCCAAACAACAAAATAAAGTGCATCAGTGGGAAAAATCTCCATACCTTGATTTCAATGTCTCCAATCTTGGCAGTGGAACGAATTATAGGTCGGCCAACCAAGGCTGGAAATATGTGTTCGGGAAAATTTGAACCGGCGAAGCCACATTTCACAAACTACGAGCAAGAAAGAGGGTAAGTGGTTGGGAAATAAAAACAGGTAGAGCATGTTTGAGACAGGTCCACAATCATTTCAATGCATTTGTAGTGGAACTGTGGTTGGTGCATCCACTCCGAGTCTGGGGATCGAACTGTGGGGATTGTCCGTGCTCGATCCTTTTAAATGCTGAACATGAAGCAAGGAAGCAGCACGGACCATTTTAAAAGTCTTTGGTGTCACTCGGCCGAGGTTTGAACCAGCGACCTCCGAGACTCGGAGCGGACACTACAACCATGACACCAGCGAGTCTGGTGACCACCGCTCTAACCATAACATGTGGTGTGACGTGAAGTTCTGGGTTATGTGCCATCTCTGTATGTGAGTGCAAGACGTGTGTATCCGACGGCTCTTCCTTTTCGGTGAAATGAAATGTTATAATCCAAGTAACTTTAACAAAGTGTCGCAAATACATCAAAACAGTTCTCAAAGACCCCCGGAATTTAATCCATCTGGTTATAAATGCAATGCGATGCCCTCTGCACCTTTCGAGGTCGACCGTTTGTCGTCAGAGAGCTGAATGGGCATGTATCGCAGAGGTCAAAGGGCATTGGCTCACTGCAAGACTTATGAAGTGAAGAGTGGTATTTGATAAAATACAGGGTTCAGTACCCATGATGCAGTGCTCGAGCGCCATATTGGTTGGCAAGCTAAACAAAGCAGGAAAAGGTCAACAAGGACTAACAAGGCCAAGTAGTTAACATAACCTTCCATTGCAGAAGTCAGAATGAGGAGACAACCGTGCTCCAGTGTGGAGCTACCGACGCCATTGTTGCCAGGGAAGTGAGTACAACCAACAGGGTGGCAAGCATGGCATTATGGGAAAACTCTGAAAACCCTCTACCGGTCGTTGTTCATGAAAACCTCTACCGGTCGTGTTCATGAACCCCTCATCGGTCGTTGTTCATGAAAACCCTCTATCGGTCGTTGTTCATGAAAACCCTCTATCGGTCGTTGTTCATGAAAACCCTCTATCGGTCGTTGTCATGAAAACCCTCTATCGGTCGTTGTTCATGAAAACCCTCTACGGTCGTTGTTCATGAAACCCTCTACGGTCTTGTTCATGAAAACCCTCTACCGTGTCCCGTTTGTTCATGAAAACCCTCTACCGGTCGTTGTTCATGAAAACCCTCTACCGGTCGTTGTTAAAGGAAAACACCTCTATCGTCGTTGTTCATGAAAACCCTCCATCGGTCGTTGTTCATGAAAACCCTCTATCGGTCGTTGTTCATGAAAACCCTCTATCGGTCGTTGTTAAATCGACTTGATGCAAGAACTGCAGATAAGCGTGTGGGATTTGTGCCTCATGAAGATGGGAAACCCAGGTTCAAGTCCCATGTACTATGTTTGGACAATGTCTACCAGCTTTGCAATTCATGCAAAAGTACACGAACATCGACTGATGTCTTCACCCCACAGTTTATTTGTGTCGTTCTTCCCTGAGCCTTGAGTCAATCAGAAAACAATGGAGGAAAAAAAAATTAATAAAGCTATTGTTTGATGATTGGGACTGGTAGGAGAGAAGAGTGGAGTGGAGGGAGAGGAGGGCCGGGGAGAGGAGGGCCGGGGAAGGAGGGCCGGGGAGAGGAGGAAGGGGAGAGGGAAGGAAGGGAGGGGAGAGGAGGGAGGGGAGAGGAGGGAAGGGGAGAGGCAGGGAAGGGGAGAGGAGGGCCGGGAGAGGAAGCGGCGGGGAAGGAGGGCCGGGAGAGGAGGGCCGGGGAGGGGAAGGAAGGGGAGAGGAGGGGAGAGGAGGGAAGGGGAGAGAGGGCAGGGGAGAGGAGCAGGAAAGGGGAGAGAAGGAAGGAAGGGGAGAGGAAGGCAGGGGAGAGAGGAAGGCAGGGGAGAGGAAGCAGGGGAGAGGAAGGCAGGGGAGAGGAAGGCAGGGGAGAGGAAGGCAGGGGAAGAGGGAAGGCAGGGGAAGAAGGAAGGGGAGAGGAAGGAAGGGGAGAGGAAAGGAAGGGGAGAGGAGGGAAGAGGAGAGGAGGGAAGGGAGAAGAAGGAGGGGAGAGGAAAGGAAGGGGAGAGAGGAAGGAAGGGGGAGAGGAAAGAAGGGGGAGAGGAAGGGAGGGGAGAGGAAGGGACGGGAGAGGAAGGCAGGGGAGAGAGGAGGCAGGGGAGAAGGCAGAGGAGGCGGGAGAAGAGGAAGGCAGGGGAGAGGAAGGCAGGGAGAGAGGAAGAGGCAGGGGAGAGAAGGCAGGGAGAGGAAGAGGGAAGGGGAGAGGAAAGGAAGGGGAGAGGGAAGGCCGGGGAGAGGAAGGAAGGGCCGGGGAGAGGAAGGAGAGGGGAAGAGGAAGGGAAGGAGGAGGAAGAGGAAGGGGAGAGGAAGGAAGGGGAGAGGAAAGGAAGGGGAGAAGAGGGAAGGGGAGAGGAAGGAAGGGGAAGAGGAAGGAGGGGAGAGAAGAGGGACTGGGGAGAGGAAGGCAGGGAGAGGAGGGCCGTGTTTGGAGAGAGGAGGGAAGGGGAGAGGAAGGAAGGGGAGGGGTGGGCTTGGGAGGCGGTACGGGTGTATTATTTCACAGTGAACCTGGCCAGCTGTGCTGCCCAAGGACGTTCCACGTACGAGCCAAGTACATACAGTGAGAGAGTAAAGTTTGTAGTAAATTCCAGATTGGGATCTGTTCAACCAAGGGAAACGAAACAACCTTTGCCTCACAACTTGCACAGCATCAATCTGTTGTCACCAAGTTCCACGAATCCCCCTTTAACGATCCACATTCCTGCGGGTAAGGGTTCCAGGTTCGCGTCCCGCCGAGGGCAGCGCCCAACCCCGCCAACGCCCATGTGCACCACGTTGTCAGGACACCGGAGGGTCTATAACGGGTAGAGGCGTGAAAGGTTGACTCCCGTCGCCCGTCGCCGAGTACTCACGCCGGTGCCGTTGTCGCAGACGACGACGCGCCTTCCCTGGCTGTCCATGGCGCCGAAGACGGTGGGATAGAACGTCCGGGCGGAAATGACGCGGAAGCGCGAGAGAAGGAAAGTCGGAACGATAGAAGGCGGGACCACGTGAAGGGGGCGGACCACGTGAAGCGGCGGGACCACGGGAAAGGGGGCGGACCACGTAAGGGGGGCGGACCACTGCAAAGCGGGCGCACCACGTGAAAGGGCGGGACCACGTGAAGGGGGCGGGACCAAGTGAAAGGGGCAAAAGAAGAGGCGGGAAAGACGGTGACTACATTGGTTGCGTTTTAAAACAATTCGATATTTATAGTTTAAATTAATTGATCATCTGTAATTTATATTTGTGCACGTCAAGACCATATGCCATAAGTTTAAGATATATTTTGCTATGAAAGTTTGTGGTTTGTTTTAATAGTTTTATTTTCCAGGGTACTATTCCTAAAATCTCAATAAAACACTCTTTACAAGATTACCACGTGTTCAATAAACAATTGTACGTTCCAAGAAGCGCCAAATAAAAATGAAACAAGCCTGGTGTTGGCTTCACGATGATTGGCTGACTCATTGAGATCTCAGGGTCTTGAGTTCAAGCCCCATCGGAGCCGTTCAAATAACACCAGGTGGGTTGACGCCGCCTGTCTTCCTTCCGAGGTCGGCAAAATGACCAGCTCACTGGTAACAGGGGCACTGCATTGGTAACAGGGGCACTGCATTGGTAACAGGGGCACTGCATTGGTAACAGGGGCACTGCATTGGTAACAGACCAGCTCGCGGCACAACCCCCGCTTCCAGAAATGATGCAAACATCAGCCACAGGCTGCAATCGCAACAAGAACAACTAGAAGGGCACTCGGGAGGTAGAGCGCAAACCTCCGCCAGGATGATAGTTTACGCTTTGTCCACAACTGATCTGGATTCGGACCGAAACGAAGATTTCATCGGCTTGTTCTTGTCACCTAACCAACTCATCCAACAAGTTTCGTCCAAATCCGTCCATAACTTTTTGAAATATTATGATATATATATATATATATCTCAAAAATAATTGGCTGGTTGAATCCAGTGACCTGAAATATAAATTCTCTTCAAATTTCAAGTCAATCAGATGAAAATTGAGGATTTCAGAAATTTGACCTGTGTTGACCTTTTAGCTAATGGTGACCTCAAAAAATAATTGATGGTTGAATTCAATGACCTGAAATGAAAATGCTGTTCAAATTTCAAGTCAATCGGATGAAAATTGAGGATTTTAGAAATACCACCTTAGTTGTTGACCTTTGGTCTCGGTTGACCTTTTGACCTTTTTACCTCAAAGCAATAGGCTTCTTCCTTACGACAAACTCTACCATGAGGTGAAGCTTTGTGAAGATCGGTTTAAAATTGTGGACCTGTAGGTGGCAAACAGAAGAATAACAAAATCGACGAAACCAATATACTTGAAAAATCTTCGATTTTGCAAGTAACAAACAACAGACAGAAAGGGTGAAAACATAACCTCCTTCACCTTCGTTGGTAGACGGTAATAAAGAGAAATTAACAAAAATAGGAACAAATAATAAACAAGAAGACAACGTTGTGCAGAGCCACGATACTTGCAAAATCCATAAAAAATAAATTTGACCTCAAAATAATTGGTGTTGAATTAAATGACCAAATCGGCAACTCCTCTTCAAATTTCAAGTGAATCGGATGAAATTGAGGATTTTAGAAATAGCACCTCAGTGATATTGCGGAAAGATTGCGGCGAGATCATGGCGGTGGTTTACACCGACTATTGGTCTGGTCGCCCTTATGGTACCATGCCCAAGGAGTTGCTGCAGCTGTGTCCAATAAGCTGACTCCAATGATAATTGAGGTAACACCGTCGTAAACAGCTTATTATGAGACGAAGGATTCATCATTTCCTTGGGTGTCATTTCCCTGGTCTCTGTTTATGCTCGACTGAGGCGAGTGATCTCACCGTGAAGGATGCATTCTACGCCATGCTCGAGTCTGTGGTGATCAGGGCCCCAGACGAGATACACTTCTAGTCTTGGGGGATTTCAATGCATCGACTGGAACTGATAGGGATGATCTCCTCTCT
>CM068965.1:69673100-69696134 GCA_035128595.1 Eptatretus atami | reverse complement strand
AGTGAAGAGGATTTATATTTCAGGTCACTGGAATTCAAACTAGGCCAATTATTTTATTTTTTTTTTTTTTTTTTCTTTTCTGTATTTTTTTTTTTTTTTTTTTTATTTATATTATGTCCTATTTCTTAGCTTATTTTTGTTTTTTTTTTGAGGTCAACATAGACCAAAAGGTAAACATAGGCCCAAGGTCAACTAAGGTCAGGTCAGGTCAGATATGGGAGCATGTGCAAGAGTAGCGCGTCGCTGCGTCACTTTCCGCCGGTACTTCAGGGGCCTCCATCTGGCCATCCCCCAGGCAGATGCCTGGCCCATCCCCATCTCCTTGAGATGCTGATCAACCTGCTGAAAGCACGAGGCATGTGGTCGGCTCATTGGCCTCCTCCACTCACAAGACTCCCTCGCTGAGAGATCTGGTGAGCAGGATCATCGTCAGTAAAACGAGCCACATCTCCAAACAGCCGCAGCTGATGCTCAGGGACTATGCAGGTAACAAATCTCATTTCAGTCTCTCTCAGCAACTGCATGTTGGACACAAAGTCCGACCAGCAATAGCCAAGGATTCTCCGAAGAGACTGATACCAAAGGAATTAAGCTTCCATCTCAGAACCCTGGTCAGAGTCCAAGTCTCACATCAGTAAAGCAAGACTGGAAGTACCAAGGACCTGAAGACTCGGACTTTCGTCCTCCGCACAGGTACCGGCAGTGCCACCCCATGATCCAGTGAATCCATGACTCCCCAGGCCCGACCCAGATGTCTGTTGACCTCTGGCTCACAGCCAGCAGAGACATGAATATCACTGTCAAGGTAAGTGAATCTCTCCACGACCTCAACATCCTCACCACAAACAGCCACAGACAGGAGAGCAGCATCCAAGATGTCATTGAAAGCCTGGATCTTAGTTTTGACCCAGGAAACCCGTAATCCCAGCGGCTCCGACTCCTCATTCAGCACCTCGAGGCCCCCAAAAGATGTCTAAAGTCTCACAGAAAGATGACTGCATCATCTGCAAAATCAAGGTCAGATATCTTTATATTCCCAAATGATGCACCGCAGCTTGATCTCTCCGACATCCTCCCCAGAATCCAGTCCATACAAGTGCTAAAAGGTGTGAGGGCCAGAACACACCCCTAACGGACTCCAGTAACAACTGGAAATAAGTCAGAGATGGTACCACCACATTTCTTCAAGTCAATCGGATGAAAATTGGGGATTTTAGATATCTCACCTAAGTTGTTGACCTTTGGCCTATGTTGACCTTTTTGACCTCAAAACAATGGGCTTCTTTCTTATGCCAAACTCTACCCTCTGGTGAAGTTTCGTGAAGATCGTTTGAAAATTGTGACCTGTAGGCGACAAATAGCAGACAAATAGACAGACAGAATAACAAAATCGACTAAACAATATACTTGAAAAATCTTCGATTTTGCAAGCAACAAACGAGTGAATTAATGGGCTGAATTAATAGAACGGAGTGCAACATGAAGGGAATGAGTGAACAAATGAATGAAGTTATTAAGGGAATAACACAGGAAATGGGTGCACGAATTGATGAAATACAGAAAAGAATGAAACACCAAGTGGAGGGCAGATTGGGAGAATTTGAGACGGAATTGGTGACTCAATTTGGGGAAATGTCGAGAAAAATGGGATCAGAATGTAAGCAGAAACGGGAAGAAATGGTAGGGAAAATAAAAGAGGGTAAAATCCAGGCTGTCCGAATAGGGGAATACTGGAAACGAGAAATTGAGTCAACAAATGAAAGAATTGACAAATGAACGAGGACCTGTATGGCTATCGTGCCCGTGTGGATGCCAGGATGCATCAGCAAATAGAAGAGTGGGGTTGTGTTCAGCACCAGGGCAGTGGTTTGGTAAAAGAGGTAAAAGTTTTTTTTTTAACCCGTATAACAGAACAAGAGCGGATGTTGGTTGATAAATGTCCATGGGAGCCACATTTGAGTGTGGAAAGGATGGATGAGATGTTACAGGAGCGGCTGAATACTTTTGACAATGCCATCGAGGGAAAGGTTGCTCGAATCCAACAGAGTCTGTGAGAAGACGAGGTGAGCCGGTCCGTTAAGCATCTCCAGGACGAAATTAAAGTGACCCGGAGGACCCTCACCATGAGCCACATTTGGGCACCAGAGGCTCCAAAATCGAAGACCCAGCTGGGAGGGTATTTTGGCCCTGGGCTGGATTCGGACATGGAGGAGTCGGGGAGAAGAGCCTCGGGAAAAAACATCCCCCATTGTTTTTGTTTTTTTCCAGTCCTCACACTGCCTTCCCATCCCCCACCAGGGAGTTGAGAGGCTTTCCTGACACAATTTGAATGCTTGTCTCAGCTCAATGGTTGGGGAGAGTTAGGAACTCCCCTTCTTCATCTATCTATCAAGTATTCTATCCAGTCCTTTATCCAGTCATCTATCCAGTAATCATCCAGTATCCTGTTCCCCGCCATTCTTCATCTCCACATTTCATGCTTCCCTAAGTAACGCTTCACTCTTTCACCTCTCGCAATGCAACATCACCTGCTCATCCTTTCATCTCCTTCGTTGTTTGATTCCCATCTCCCGTAGAAAACCTTCATTCATCGTCATCAAGTCATTATTGTAAACCACAAATATCATCTACCATGAGCAGACTCTGGATATCTTTTTGGGCACATTCAAGGTGATGAATGAGGAGTCGGAGCCACTGGGATTTCGGTTTTCCTGGGTCAAAACTAAGATCCAGGCTTTCAATGAGATCTTCGATGCTGCTGTCTTGTCTGTACCTGTTTGTGGTGAGGATGTTGAGGTCATGAAGAGATTCACTTACCTTGGCAGTGATATTCATGTCTCTGCTGGCTGTGATCCAGAGGTCAATAGACGTCTTTTTCAGGCCTGGGGAGTCATTGATTCACTGGATCATGGGGTGTGGCGCTGTCGGTACCTGTACAAGAGGCCGAAAGTCCAATAATTCAGGTTGTTGGTGTTTGCACTCGTGCTCTTCCAATGTGAGACTTGGACTCTGACCAGGGATCTGAGATGGCGACTTAATTACCTTGGTGCCAGGTCTCCTTGGTGAATCCTTGGCCTATCGCTGGTCGGACTTTGTGTCCAACGAGTGGTTGCTGAAAGAGACTCAAATGAGATTTCTGACTTCCATAGTCAGTGAGCATCAGCTGTGGCTGTATGGACATGTGGTTCATTTTCCTGACGCTGATACTGCTCACCAGATTCTCCCAGTGAGGGAGCCTCGTGAGTGGAGGAGGCCAATGAGCTGACCATGTGCCTCGTGGTTGCAGTTGGTTGTTCAACATCTCAAGGAGACAGGGATGGGCCAGGCATCTGCATGGGAGATGGCCAGACGGAGGCTCCTGGAGTACCAGTGAAAAGTGGTCGCAGTGACATGCTGCTACGGCGCATGCTCCCATACCTGACCTGACTTGACCTGACTGGGGTTGGTGTCCATACGGCATCTTGCTCCAGTGAGCCCAGTGGTTACTAATGTTGTCTCAGTCATGTTACAACAGACACTGCTGGGATAAAGAATGAGAAGCCGAGGAAGAGGAAGAAACCACTAAAATACAACAGGTGTACAAGAAATAACCTTTTATAAACAACCATCCATGAAACAAATGAGCAAACAAAAAAAATGAAATGACAAACCGGCTTTTCAACACTCTCTTTCATTTCAAAAGTAATACACCATTATATCAAATTCAACGGAAAGGTCATATTCGGTACAGTTTGATGCACTTTTTGGGACTGCATGGGCAATCAAAATACCTTTTTCAATTCAAAATGCTGGCTGTGCTTGGCATTTCCAAATGCTATGTTTAGTTATTTCATGCTTTAAAAAAAAAAAGAAACACCAGCTAATCTACGCTTTGTACAGACTTGAACGGTATAAATGCCGTGGTACTTGCACATTTTTATCGTTACAAAGACCTTAACCATCTTCATTGTGAATTGGTGTGCGTGTGTGCATGTGTGTGTGTGTGTGTGTGTGATTTTAGATTGTGCATTTGGTATAGGTATTTAATCCTTTGAAATGGGAATGGGTAACAAATAATAGAGTAGATACAATATGAGAGTGGATCAGTAAGTTTGCAGCAGAACACATTCTGATTCTGATATACCATACTCTGTTAAAGAACGTCAGTACTACCGAAGCAGCTTCCTGAGCAAGGGTTATACTGGGTAGTTTGCCTTCCCAGTAGTAGTTAGGACAGGGATTTGGAATTTGTTCAGGGGCCCCAGCCATCACTCGCCCATTCTTCACGAAGGACACCGTGGGATATTAAACGTCCACCAACTAATGCCGGCAGATGGGATGTCCGTTGAACGCCCATCCGAGGGATGGCACACACATTGATGAATCACCCTGCCCATGAAACACCGGGATTACAGTTTATAGCTGGGTCAGGATTCAAACCCAGGCTAGACATCTTAGAGGCGAGTGTGCGTAACTCCAGGCCATCTTGCCGGCAGAGCAGAAATCAAGGCCGTCTTTTTGTTAAAAAGGTTAAAAATGCTCCCAAAGTGCTTGTGAGGAATGACGCTTCATTAATGCTCGTAACTGATGTAGTAGTCGTGGACTTATTTATCACTCCCTTTGTAATTTCCCCCAATGAATCCAAATACAAACTTACTACCGAAGGAAGCTAGACTCTGCTCGAGGTGAAAAAACATGGAGAAAAAAAAAAGTTCAGCACAGGCTGCGTTTTTCTGCAAAATAGCAAGAACTGAGAAAATATTCAGAAACCGTTATGTTTATCAAAAATAATACCATATTTTGGTAAATTATGCATGTTCAACAAAGGACTCGGGACAAATCTGGAGGTTTTGTTGATTCTTTTTAAAACCACAAAATGAGGACGTCCGTCTCTGTGATGGCAATTTTCCATCAAAAAAAGGAGATGACTTTAGAATGGAGCCACGAGCAACACATCTTGCGATGCGGGACTAAAGGCCACTCAGAAATGACATCCAATGGTGTCAGGATGGGAAAAAATATCTCAAAAGGTCAATACTCTGTGGAAGCACCATTAGAACAAATGACTGGTGCAACCGTCCCGCTCATCCCCTGAAGAAGCCACTGCAGAGCATCCAAAAGGAGCTGTTATCATTCCTGATGCAAAACACCCTCAAACTCTGCCAGAGTCTACACATGAGGGTTCATTTTCTTAAACCTATGCCCAAGAATATTCCAAACGTGCTCTATTGGATTTAAATCAGGACTCCTTGATGTCCAGTTCTGATCGCAAGAAGTTGGTAACTGCACGAGAATGGTGGGGTTTGGCATTGTCATCCATGAATGAAAAAGGGGTGATTGTAAAATGTAAAATAACACTGTGATCAAAAATATCCCAACAATACTTTTTTTTACCTGTCAGGTTACCCTGTACAGTGACAATTTCAGGTTTACAATCATAACAGGCAGCCCCATATCATAACGGATTCACCATGAAATGTGATGGACTCTACAGTGTTCTTGGGTGTGTCGGCTGTGTTAGGATGCCGCCAAACCCGAGTGATACCATCAGTTGCGTTTCGGAGAAAGACTCATCAAACCAATGGATCTTCCTCCAGGATGTGAGATTCCAGTGTTGACGTTCCCGGCACCATGCCAAGTGGGTTATTTTGTGTTCTGGAGTGAGAAGAGGGTGCCGCGTCGGTCTGCTGGATTTGTTACCCACAGCACAAATCCGGTCCCAGACAGTACTCATGGATAACCTTCGAGGTAGATTCCATTCATACCAAAAACACTGTGCTTGTGGCAAAAGACATATGTCTGACAAGTCTGATCAGAGCTGCATTTTTTCCCTTTTTAAGGTCACCCTTACTTCTCCAGGTTGAGGCCTGTGTTGAACATCATTGGTTTGTTAATGTTTGCAGACCAATCTGGTGATATCAATCTGATGGAAGCCAAGTTGATGTCCAGTTTCACTCTACAGGGCATCCTGGCATTGTTCACCTGCACAATTTGCCATCTCTGGGCATCACCGAGTCTTCTAGAGGTCATAGCAACACAGTGCATCCATGGAAGTATGCAATGATATAGTTACCCTCTCCAAACCTTGACCAGGTGAGAGTGGTTTCTCTTGTTGATTGAGGCCTGTGTGCTGTACGTGCTGGGTGTGCAAAATTGTGCTCCATTGCTTTACGTGCTGGGTGTGCAAAATTGTCTTAATCAAGTGATGAATGGAAGACACTGCCCTGTGCATGAAGACTTCTTTCATTTATGTTTGAAAGAAAATTTGAAATTGATTCAATACATGCTTTGCAAACAGCACTATTTTATAGGCAAGCCTAAGATTCATCCAGGTGTATATTTCCTTTCACTGGAAGACACCACTTCCTCTGCTGGTATTTCATTCATCTGGCGATTGGGCACTGCCATTTCTTGCCTGAATTCATTTTGGTGACTTGGAAGAGGTTATAAGAATAAAATCTTTCATTCTCCTCTCAATCCTGTTGGATAGATTCATCATCTCATGAAAGAACATTCTCATTCAATGAGAGGCTCAAACAGCCATCAGCAAAGAAAGAAAAAGTTGGCTTGCATCCTAATATTTGGAAAGAGCTTATTGGCTGTCAAAAAAAAACAAAAAAAACATGGAATTTCTGCTCAGGCAACATCTTTCAAAACATCTCCAATACATAAAATGGAGAACTAGTCTTGATCGTGAAGACTAGTGTCGATCTGCGTTGGTGGACAGGTTAAACAATGGATGAAACCAACAGGACGTTGATCAAGGTATGCCAACCACCGTGGAAAGCAAGGAGAAGGTGATGTTTCGGTCAATAACCCTTCATCGGAGCATGACGAAGAATTAACAACGTTTAGCTCCAGTACTCAAGAAGGGTTAACACCCAAAGTCAGCTTCTCCTTGCTTCCCACAGTGGTTGGCCCACCTCAATCAACGTCCTGGTGATTTCATTCATTATCTCTAATATGCTTTCCAAAAGGACATACTTACTGTATGTTGAACACTTGAGTATCCTTTGGACAACCGTTGAGACAAAAGTTATTGCTTTAAACATGATTTGGGACATACATGGACCCCGACAGTTATCCCAAGATTAACACTATAGGATGGTGCAGTTTACAGAGAGGAAGCACCTCTGGTGACCTTCTCATCTATTAGACAGCTCTTCCTTACTGCTATCTTTTGTTCTCATGCTCAATTCATTTTCAGTGTTTTAACCCTATAATCCATAAATTGTAACATTATAATGTCAAGGCACAAGGCTGTAATACTTGGTTAAACATCTGTTACAGTTTCTAAGGCTCTTGGAGAAGCTTATACATACACACACACACGTTTCAAAAAGAGACATCATATTGCAAGGAGGAACCTGAACAAAGAGTGCAGGAATGTTGTTGGGGCTGTTTTGACTCTTCTATCTTGGTGGCTGGCTGAAATGGTTGTCCAGGCACAATATAACGATGTGCTCATTTCCAAGTGTGTATCAGAACCTGATACAGGCCGTTTAATACACTTTAATCTGGTCCTGGGAGCCAAATCGATAAATTCCCTTTGGTATGTTAATTACCTTCGTAATTAGATCAGTAGTTTTAGTTATAGATTTTTTTTTTTAAGATAAAATCTACAAATTCAGGATATTGAACAAAATTTTCCAAAAATATTTTTCAAACTAAATGTGAATGGTAATTTACTTTAAAACAACTTGTGATATGGTTTGTTGTTTTTTTTTTGACAAATTTTAAGCAATCGCAAATTGAACGTGTATCCAATAAAATGGCACGGCTTCGGTACAATCCCACTGCTGACACCAATTCACAAGGTCATGAGGTGCTCCCAGGTTTATAAAAGTGATAAATTTTATAATAACATTAAAATATATTCAAACTCTATCTTCAAGCCAGTTGAGTCATATATATTTGTGGACTGGAAAATTTGGAAATGCTTTTAAAAGTCAGGAAAAATAAATAAATCATTTATCAAAATGTTACGTTCAAAGTTTGTTCAGATTGTATTGCAATCCTGCAATATTATTGATGTAGGTTGACAATGGCTGCACTGCATCCATGTGCATGCAGACAGAGTCACAGCCTTTCCTCAAGATCCATCCTCAAAGGCTGAACACTCATTCTGTATCACTTTTCCTTTTTCTTGTCCAGTCCTGTATGCCTGTTGTCCTGATATGGTGAAAGCCCCCGCTGCTGCCACTTGTCCTGCAATGTCACCCATTGTTCCATCCTTCAGCAGCATCCCGTTTTCCTGATCTGAAATCATTTGCTCTGAATTTCCATTTTTCTCTATTTTCTCTTCGTGCTTTCCACTATTCACACCAACTCCTATCCCCCTGACACGAACACGCATTCGGCCCAGTCTTTTGGCTTTCATCTTTGGCAAAGTGTGAAGACCAGAGGATCCTTCATTCCAGTTGCGCACCTCGGGGGCTTTGGAAGAGTATCCATCCACGCCGCTCATTTCTGTATCCACACAAACACAAGCCGGCCTCAAAGGAGTATCGGCAACACGTGCGGTGCCCTCTGGAGGAGATTCTGATGCTTGCAAGGACCTCGGATAAGTATTATCCGTGGGAGAGAATGTGAACACCTCACTGTCAGATCCTGTTATCACAATCATAGAACAGGTGGGATGAGTGAAGACAATAAGTAGAAATTACCGTCAGTGCAGTCTATTTCCTGATACATTGCATTTTAGTTATTGTACAACTTAAAATCCTTTATCACTTTGTTGAGCAAATGCATATGACCAAGATTCAGTGATGAAGTTGGAATGCCATCGGGATACTGGGGACAAATCTATGAATTATACACAGGAATTAACTTGTAAAAAATATTTTTAAAAAGGTTCCAACAACTATTTTAAATGTAAAAACTTCTCATAACCTTACAAACCAAATGTTTGTGGCTGATTATTGGCACAACCATGAGTCTGTAACCGTGCTGCCCTTTATTGTTCATCTCCTCCATGAGCCTAGACCTCGACCGACCCTTGTACAGAACAAAAAATGAGAGTATTTTGGAAGATATAACCAAGAGTATCTATCGACCTCAAAATTTTACCCAATGCCACATTTCATAACAAGGGATTAATTTGAGTAAAACAACGCTGGTCGACTTGATTTCTATTCTCATTATGAGAAGACGTAACATTCCCCAAATGTTTCAAGCAGGCGAGTCTTTTTTGAGATGCAGACAATATGCAGATTCAAGAGTTCTACACTAATTTAATTTCACTTATACATTGAAAGGATAAATAATGATATGTAATGTGCTAGTTAACAGCCAAGCATGATAAGATAAAAGAAAATATACCATCAGAGATGGGGAATCCCCCGCCATTGAAAAATAATTGAAATCAGATAAGCGGTTTTCCATTTATTACAAAAAACATTTTTTTCAAGATGGCCACCCCAGTCGGCATCTTGGATCGCGCCACGCCCAAAATCAATAGGGTTCTTCCTTCAGGTGGTACATGTGTGACCCGAATTTCAAATCGATATGGCGAACAGTTTATGAGTTATCGCACTCACAGCTATAAATGTTGACGCCCAGCCGACGGACAGCCGGACGGACGGACGACCGGGTGATAACAATATCCCCTTCGCCACGCGGCGGGGATAAAAATAGGACCACGTGTCCCGAAACATACCTGGATCAGGACCAACAGTCACTCAACCCCGCCGCCCCCCCTCCCCCACGCAGACCCCCATACACCCTAATTATGTTTTTTCAATGCCTGTGAACAAACTTTAGTACATCATGGGTGATGAAGGTTGTAGTCAGGTTTCATCAAAATCATGTGTGTAGTTTTGGAGGAGAGAGAGCAAATACCTATTTTGAGGTGGGTCAAATCCCCCCTCCCCTATAGACCCTCTTAATGAGCACAGATCTGGATGCGGTCAATACACCTTCGTTAGGTATCAGATATGAATCTGGTAGCCAAGTTTCATCAAAATCATGTGTTTGGTTCAAGCGATAATGACTGAAGTGTTTACAGACTCACTGACTGACTTTATGCAGCTTCTTCAGCTGGAAGAGCATGGGAGGAATCGATTTATTTATATAAACCTCGTCTCATGGATTAATTGATTATGTGAGACCTAATTTGTTAGTTCCTCCATTCAAAGGTGAGAGATGCGAGATGTGAGTGGGTCTTTGTTTTATATATATAAAAATATATGTATATATATCTATATACATATATACAGGGTAGCCTGAAAGTTACATTACCCCTGATAAATTTCTCGCACTTCCCTCCGCCCTTTCCCCTCTGCCCTCACCCCCTCGCCCGCTATGGTATGCGGAAACACTGACTCAGAAGAATGATGGAGCACATACAGATACAATGACAAATTGATTATTGTAAGTACTGTACAATAAAACCTGTATATTAAAAGAGTTCAAGAACAATGCTTCACTGGGAAGGGGTAAAGTGACTTTCAGGCTACCCTGTACATTATATATTATATATATATATATATAATATATAATAATATATATATATATATATATGCATGTGGGTGGGCACCCACACACACATTCTGACTTTTGCCTGAGTGTGTATTATGATATTTAAAAGATGGTTTAATGCATTTACACAAATTTTGCCTTTAAAGCCAAACCTGAGGTGGTTTATCACACTAAAATACACCATTTTTTGTCTATCTGTCTGTCTGTCTACTTGACCATGATACATTCGGTCGATACTTATCCAATCTCAACCAAAGTTGACAAGAGGACTAAGGGTCACATGATAAGGGACAGGAGGACATGATGAAGGTTGTACTAACTTAATTTGCCCCCTCCCCAAGGGGGTTTTGCACCTTGGGCAAAATCCATGCTCAGGTGTATATCCGTATTAAGATGGCTAATTGTGGCATTTTTTCAATGCTGCTTCTAAAAAACAAAAGTATTAATACCACCAATGATAACAGGATATTATTAATGTTTTTTCCAAAACATTTATTAATACTAATAATTTCCTCCCTCCCCAAGGGGTTATTCCTCCTTGGACAAACGCCGTGTTGGTAATGTGTGTAAATAGCTTTTCATGGCGTATTGTGGGCCATCTTGACCAGAAGTAAAAAAATATTATTACCTTTTAAAAAAAGTCGCTACTGCTGTTTAACACAAAACTGAAAGGGAGGAAACCCGACATTCTTGAGGCATTATATGCTTACCGCGTCCCTCACAGACTAACGGACCCGAACCTAGATCTACTGTAAAATATATTCCCCAAAAGAGGACAATAACATGACCCTTCCTGTCACTCCCGTAGGAAGTGGTTGTCCGAGTGTTAAAAAGGAAGCATTTATTATTTTCAAGGTTAGAGCGGGAGTAATGAAAATGTAAGGGTTTTATTGAACTTACTGCAATGAAGACACCCTTTTGACTTGCTCTTTTCTCACTGTAAGGTGTTAATGACATGCCAGTAAGATCATTAATTCGGTGGAGTATGCAAACAAATTATAAAACAATGCTTCGAGGGAAGCAATGTGTGCACATGCAATCAGTTATAATGAATAGACAGTTCTTCACAAGGCCATTCTGTTGAAACAATTTGCTTCATTTACGGATAATTGGAACTCTAAATGAATTTTGAGAGGGCACCTGGAATATTCTTCTGGACAGGAAGCAAAAGTTGTTTCTGATAATAAAACCTCTCTTCCCAAAGGCAAATTGTTTTGATGAAATATAAATAGATAATGTACAAAATTAATTGGCATGACGTTTTTTGAGCTTTTTAATGATCTAAAATGGATCAAAATGTTGAAACATTAGAAACCCTTGCGGAAGGAAGACGTTTTAGGATGAGGATTCGTGATACGGCGAGCTGGCCGGTTTTGCTTGCAATTTGAGGCTGAACGCGTATGATGTTTGGGCAGTGAAAAGGGGGTGTTACTTATTTGAGAATCCTTTCCTTTTATTAGAATTAATAACAGGAATGTTTTTGGGAAGGATGAGAAAAACAATGGAAGGTTACCTTCACTCATTTGTTCCTCTTCTCTCACCCGAGGAACCAAGTTTCTCAATCTGTTCAATCCTTTTCTTCCCTCGAGGGCTTCAAGACAGGTGTTCACTGCCCTCTCAGGTCACTTCCATCCATACCCATGATACCTTTTTACCCTCATGAGCCCTCCCCAACCCCCCCTTCTTTTCTACGTTAATGTGTTTTCTTCCCTCTCCTTCCTCCCTCCATTCCATTTTTTGTTCCATTGCCCTTTCATAACCGGTTTTCCATCCTCTTCTTTCAGCCCTCTTCTTATTCAGTTAGAGCTTGTATTTCCATAGTTTACCAACCCTCCATGCTCACACCGACATGTTGTCCTCCTCAACTCCCCTTGCCCGATCTTCCTCCACCTGTCTCTCTGTTGTGTCCCTTTACTCCACTGGTAGTGTGTTTCTTCACTTTCCATTGTGCTTTTTCTGTTCTCTTCTGTGCTCTAGCTTTCCACGAGCCTCAACTTTGTACACAAAAAAGTGTAGGGGAGTGTGCGAAGGACTGAGGAGAGATGATAAATGAGGTTGGAATTAAAAATAGAGAGAGAGAGAGTAAGAGGAGTGGGGTTTGGGGTAAGGGGTAAAAAAGCAAATTCTGCAAATTTTTCACACGCAATAGATGGAGCACCTCAGGAGATAAAATCACGATGCTAAAAACATTTATCTTTCACTTTGATTATTATAGGAACGTGTCCACCATTTTCTTCTCAAACTTTCAACTTCTTTTGTTGCTCTTATCCTGATTGGATGGTGCAAAGGTAGGAAACTTATGTTACAGGTGTCAGGTACAAATACGATTCCTGACCCGACTATAAACTCGGATTGGTGTTTTCGCAGTCAGGGCGTTGGGTCAGAGAGCGGTTAACCACCCATCGGATGATGGATGACATCAACAGGACATTGATTGAGGCATGCTGACCACCGTGAGCAAAAAACAGAAGCTGACGTTTCGGGAATTAACCCTTCGTCAGAGCAAAATAGTCATGTTCACCCTGCTGTTTTCCTCCGATGAAGGGTTAACGCCCGAAACGTCAGCTTCTCCTTGCTTCTCACAGTGGTTAGCACATCGACATCTTGTTGATTTCATCCATTGTGTACCTGTTTGCCGATGAAGATCGACACTAGACTTCACCAGCAAGACTAGTTCTTCATTCTACATTCCTCAGATGGAAGTTAAATGCAGCATTCCATCTGCTAGAATTATATGGTGAACACAAAGAGTGCGTGAGTTCGGGGCAGTACCCTGAACAAGTTAAAAATCCCTGCCTTGACTGATTTCTCGGAAAGCAAAGGCAAAACCACTCAACATCACCCATGCCAAATTATTATTCTTCTTCGTTAATAACTTCAGGTATTTCCACGTTCTTGTGGGGTTGGCCAGGGGGAAACTTGGCTCAAGTCTTTCACGAACCAGCTGGCCAGGCCTGACATTCAACTACGAAGTCAGAGCAGGAATTTGGAATTTGTTCATGGTCTCGAAAATAACTCGTCTACTCTTCGCCAAGGACACAATGGGATCTTTAATGTCCACCAACTAATGTCAGCAGACGGGATGTTCGTTTAACATCCATCCGGGTGATGGTACACACATTGATGAATCATCCTGCCTGCGAAACACTGGGATGACAGTTTCTATAGCTGGGTCGGATTCAAACTTAGGTTGGATAGTTCAGAGGAAAGTGTGCTTACCTCTAAGCCCAGGGCCACTGCAAGAGTATTAGATGCCTTCGGTGCACCTTCAGCTTTGTGCCCCCTCCCCCCACTCCCCACAAACACCCTCACCACAATTAACTTGCAAAAATGAATATTGTGCATTAGTATGAATAAGACTTCTGCATTTATAGAGGAGAAGAACCAGGGGTTAATATAGCTTAGAGAGACCCAAAGTAGTTGGGTGAATAGATAGATCAGGTGGAGTGATCGATTAGGTTCGGACAAATTAGGGCGAAGCCGGCTGTCTTGCTTGCTTTCTGGACCCTACCTGCATCACCTACCTGCCGGCTTGTGACGGCCTTGTTGGCCTCTACCACAATCACCTGTCTACTTTACATGCCATGACCACTGGCCCGTGTGCCATATGTGGTCGAAAAGCCAGCCTGCCCACAGGACTCCCCAACTTGAGCCTCAATGCTTCCAACATTCGTGTGAATAAAATAAAAATGCTTCCAACATGAGCTATTATTTGACCAGAGGCCCCAAAACTTGCATCCACAATCTCCTCTACAGATGTCGGTGACGTATACCAGTCGATCTCGACTCTTCGTTTCCCATTGCTTGAAGTCTGCTTGTTCACTGATATAATTTCATGATAAATTCATTCAGGTTTTTGCCACCCCACAAATCTTGCCGCTCTAGGTGACCGCTCAGTTTGCTGTTGAGGTATGACATCCACCTGTTGAGGTTGCCCATGAAACTCCACTTTGAGTTGAGGTTGCCCATTAAAACCCAGCCACCTCCACTCCAACTTTGCCAAATTATTATTAATATTATTAGAGCACATATACTGTTATCAAATCTTTGCCTTGTCAAGAACTGTCCCTTTCTATGATCTCTTGATAAAAGTCATATTTCACAATGAAACATTGTTGAAGTTAGTATCAATGTAAGTTTGTGAACTAGATTAGTAAGAAAGATGGTTCAGGGATTAGAGCAAGTTAATGCGTATTGATTGCGTTAATCGGATGGGAGCGCAGGATCTTTGGACATCAAAGTTGATCCTCATGTGATTTATCCAGTTTTTCAAAAATGTAGGTATCGTGTAGAATTATAAAGTGAAATATGTTCACAAAAATAAAAAAACCAACAACTTACAAAATACCTTTTTAAAAACAGTTAAAAACTACTAAACGGATTGCATGTTATTGGGCATATAAATGTTTGGAAAAGTTAAAATAGGTGCATAATTCACTCAACCAGGTTTCCGAAAGGAATTATAAGATGGAGCATTTAACAATGCAGAGCCATGCCGGGATATTTTTCGAGGTGACTACTTTGACACACTCGGGGTGCTAAACTAAAGTACATCTACGCACACAGGTGTGCACACACGCGCACCCTCTCCTGTCCCTCCGGGAACTGGTGACGCTGATTACAGGCTATAACGATGAATAATTTTGTGAAACAAAGCTGCGGAAAGGAAATGTCTAGTCATATTGAGTTGGCAATTTTTTTTCACTAAATATGTATTTGGAACACCAGCGAAGAGCCCGTCCTTATGGATGGATTAACCGCCTATTTCTATAATGTCTCTGGTTTTCATAAAGACAATTGGTGTATTTTGGAAAGACTTGTTATACCCATCCCCACCAGGAGTGGCGCTATGCCATACATATTTACATTAAGGGAATTGGGGTCTCTTGAACTTTTTTATTGAATTTTATTTTCAATACAAATAACCTTCCCATGCACAATAAGTCACACAAACAACAAACACACAAACAGACACTTCTCAAATTATTTTTATACTATGCTAATATGATCAAATTTGTCTCGTATCAACTCGGAGATTTGTTTGATATTGGACCTCCGTTTGAAAACCGCATTTGGAGAAAATAAATCCAGAATATTCAGAGGTGATGGAGATGGAGAGGAAGAAAATTGTAGTCACATGGAACAGTAGGCTTTCAACAACGAAGAAAACACCAAGGGAAGGTGAAAGAGAGCCCATGCAGCTCAATCGTTCACCAGTTATGGCCTGCATGGCTTGCTGCCACGCAACCCAACCCGCCCTTTTCCTGCCTTCGGAAACCTATGTGACACTAACTTGTTTGGCCCAGCTGAGAGATCATAGTTCAATTCACTAGCATAGTCCAGTATCGTAATTAGAACCACCTCTGGCAAGGTTGAGCACAGTCCCAAGTATTATTCGTATGCTCTGCCCCTTCGCCACTGGGACAAAGTGAACTGGCGGAACTCAAAAGGTGATACAATGATGATTTTTGCTGACCGACCATGAACCGCACGTAGCAGTATCATTTACATAATGAATCTGCTATGCAGAATCAGCAAACATGAGCATTGCCCAGCCAGCTGAGCTTAGCTGGCCCATCCCTGATCCTTGTGACGAGGAGGTAGAATATGCTGCCCTCAGGCTATGCTGGGGAGTTGACCCACAATCCCCAATCTGGGAAACGCAAGCAGATGCTGCACAGCATTTAGTAGAAGGGGTGGCTTGGGTGGTACACTGCGGTTTCGCTGTTCCCCACTGCGCCATAAATTCACAATACCCTCATCTTAAATCCCTCCAATCTTCCATGTTTTCCACCTGCACCCTCCGTCGTTTCCTGTTCAACTCGGGTGTTTCCATCAAAACTCACTGCTGGCTGTGGTTAAACAGCCTGTTTTAAGGGTTAGGGTGCACCACCCTGATGAAGTAGAAACATCTTTTTTTGTTTGTTCAAAGATCAGTTCATATCTGTCCTGTCATGGGTATAATGTGAGACATTTCATTGAGCAGACATGTCCTGTTGATACTTAACAAAATTCCAAATAAAATCCTTGATAAATCGGCTTTTAAAGTTTATGCTTCAAGGATGACAAAGGGCCCCTGTTGGCATGGCCATTCATGGCCAAATATTTTGGCCTGAAAGCTTATGAATCTGTATTTAATTCTGATGACAATTTTGTTTTTACGTTTTTTTGTATAAAAAGTCTTTCATAAAAAAAACAAGACATTATTTAACAATACAGAGCCCTGCTGGGGTATTTATCACATATCATGCTAAGAATGAAAACCTGAGCTTCAGCAACTCCCTTTTCGCCAAGTTCCCCCCACATGGGACCGAGTCCCATGGGATCCAGCTAAATACAATGACTTTGATTGGAGCGAGAACCGAGTTTGGGGTGGCAGCTTTGTTGGGGAAGATGGCCGCCTGGAGTTGTGCCGATTGACATGCGTTTGTGACGCGGCCTGGTGCCCTGGCCTTGACTTGTGGCTTGTTGGGTTTTGCCAACTATATTCCGTCAAAGGAAGGATGAGACCGAAAAGGAAGAGACCGAGACCGGGCATACCCTGGAGGCCACACGGAAGGTCATGCGGATCTACATCGTCGCCACTTCAGGGACAGAGGGGGAAACGGAGCACGGACGAAGAGACTCCTTGGTCTAGGAATCATGGTTCCTTGCTGATGTGAAGATGGATGCTTCAGGACTGGGGAAATCTGCATAAAGGGAGCACGGTTAAGGAGACAGCTTGGTCCATGAGTCGTGGTTCCTTGCTGGAGTGAAGAAGGATGCTTCAGGACCTTGGAAGGCTCTGTTCAGTCTTAGAGACTCGCGAGTGGAGATGATGACCGGTGGAGATGACGCGTACACACCAGCACACACACACTTACATGAAACGTGCTTTACACATACACATGCACAATTATAATTGTACATGCACATGAATCGTGATTATATAATATTATACACATTATATACACACATTTTGATATCTGATAATTCACATATGACACACGACATATTGTATACATGTTATCGACACACATATTATACGTGACATATTAGCTATCATGTGCAGTCTATGGCTGCTGGTTGCATCATTTTCTTGGGGCGCAGCTGTGCCACCGATGCAGTGCCCTATATTACCAGTACACTGGTACTCATTTTGCTGACCTCAGAAGGACAACAGGCTGAGTAAACCCCACCTGGTGTTAATTCAATGGCTGACAGGGGCTGAAACTCAAGAAACTAAGATCTTAAGCAAGTACCTTTACTGTTATGCCAACACTAGGCGTACGTGCCATATTACACACACACACCACACAACACACACACACACACACACACACAACACACACACACACACGCACACTGACGGAGATGGATACTTTGAGACATGGTAGGTCTCTGTTCCATCACCTGAAACCCACCCATGTGTGGAGAAAGCAGTCAACAACAGCAACACACACACACACGAAGGTGGATACTTCGAGAGCTGTGAGTGCTCCGTTCCACCTTCTGAACCAAATATGGAGATAGCAACCAACGACACACTAAATAGCCTCTCTAGTCCATGAGCCAGGCCAGATATCGGTACCACCTGGGTGACTAAACACGAATGGTACTAAATGTTTTTAGAGTGACTGTAAATACATTAAGATATGATAGCCTTCCCGCACTGGTAGCTTAGTCTGATTTTTGATGCAATGGGGGTGCTACCCATAAAAACAGATTTTCAGCGTGACGCTCGGGTTTTCCTCATTTTCTTTAAAATCAATCACACGATCAACGCGAAACTTTGGACACCTATGTAGAATTTGATTCTCTACCAGAGTTGTTCCTAGGTATTTTTCAAATTTCCTCATATTTTGGGATTTACCCTAAAAAATTTAATTTTGGGTATTTTCCATAAATCTGGAATAAATCCTAAATATGGAGAAATTGAAAAATATATTCTAACAGCTCTTGTAGTAATTTGATTCTCTACAAGAGTTATTCTGATGTATATTTCAAGTTTCCCATATTTAGGGGTTTATTTCATTTGGTGATTTTTTGTGATATTTTGGGATAATTTATTATTGGAAGGAGCAAACATATGTAGAATGGTTTCCATGTAAATGTGTTTGTTTGTTTGTTCATGTAATGTTTAATGGTGATATTTTTTTGCAGGTGTGTGCTGACTGTCTGACGGCATGATGCAACCATCAGCGAGGAAGAGAGCACGGATCGACTGTATCATCCACTGCTCTGATGATGACAGCGATGCTCTGGTGTCACCACAGGATTTGGACTCCTGGAACACATTCTCAGGCTGCAGAGATCAGGCAGCATGATCCAGTCCTGGAAGCAGCCAAGGGCTTGAAGGAGGAATCACACATACATTATCACCGTAAATGTCGTAGTCTTTACAATGAAGAAGTCACTGGTTCTATCCTTGCCAGGGTGTCACAGATAGAATCAGCAAGCGTCGACCCAGGAGGAGGCATCAAGGGATGCCCCTAGTACTAGCAGGTGTATGCCAAAGTATGTCTCTTCTGCGAGAAGTCAAGCAAGTACATGAAAGCCACAAGACAAGGAGACCACTCATCCGTGTGTGAGCTACGAGCAGATGAAGAGATCCGCAGAGCAGCCACAAAGGAAATATCAACCGGAATCCTTGTTACTTAGCAGAGAACCTGTGCTGCATACTACTACCCAAGTCGTGCTACAAACTCTTCACAAAAGATGATTCCCCAGCGCGCGCCAGGCCTGGTGCAGAGTGTAAATCAGGAAGGAAAGCACGCACGCAGAGAGCTGAGATAGAAGCCCTCGAGGAACTCTTCTTGTATTATAAGGACTGAATTATTTCCCAACCAGAGGTACTGCCTATGATAAACCTCACATCTAGGCTTGAGAGATCCATGATGTCCCGTGGTATTATCCAACTGAAACAGCGACAAAGAAACATGTTCGCCGAAAGATTGAAACCGAGTTTGGGGAATCACTACGCTTTGTCCCAGATGAGAAAGGAAGCTTCTAATCTATCCACGCAGCCTCTCAATGGACGACCTTGCCCGACAAGCACACCAAATGAAAAAAGATCTGCAAGAAGCAAGAGCAGCTAACTCTGAAGATATCTTAACCAAAGCAGGAATGCAGCTGAGGAATGAGATCATAAGCAAGATGTGAGTCAGCCATGGCCTCCCGATACAGATCAGAATGTCATTCCTGCAGCAGTCACTAAATTCCTGCACACCCTGCTGACAGGAGAGTGTGAGTGTCAAACTCCCTCTGAAAGAGCTCAACGTCTTGCCACATCCTTCGGCAGTGACTTGGTCTTTGCTGTTACCAGTGGCAAGACAAAGCCACCCAAGACACGTACTGCTGTCCAATGCTGTTTTGTGTTTGACAGGAAACACAGAACTGATCCGAACTCTGAATCGTCTTGGCCACTGTGTGTCCTACTCATGTTTGAGGAGATCGATACAGCCCTTTGTATCCAGAAGCTGGAATGTTCAAAGGATGACATTCCACTGCCAGCAAACATCTACCCTGGTGTGTTCACACCCTGGCCTGGGATAACATCGACCGACTTGAAGAGACACTAAGTGGAGCAGGTACTTCTCACAGAGTCAATGGCATTGCTGTCCAGTCCAGGTTGCAGGCTCTGTGCCAGAGAAGGTCCTGCCAGAGATTACCAAGTCCAAGATAAGAAGCATCACTCCGACCGCATCAAATTCTGCCAATATACAATGTTGGGCGGCGGGCAGGGCCACCCAGGATTGAGACTGCGTATGTCGACACTACCAAAGAGGTCCAGGATTCAAAGACCAAGAACCATATCTGGCTTCTTACTCGAATGTCAGACCATGAGAACCAGTCCATCAGCAGTTGGACTGGGTTCAACATCAAAATCCGCAGAGACATTGCAGTGGTCCAGGACACTGTAAGCTACCTGCCCACTATCAAGCTCCCGCAACAGAAATGTCCACGTTAATGAAGTCTTGGAGCAAACGCATGCCATCATGCAGTCCTTACAGCTTACAAGATTGTGTGCGTGTTTGATCAAGCACTCTATGCCAAAGCTGCCGAGGTTCTCTGGAAACAAGAGAAGTTCAAGAACATTATCATCAGGATGGGCGTCTTCCACACAATCTGCAATCTCCTCTCCACCATAGGGAGAGGGTGTGTCTATTCAAGAAGTGATAACGACCATTAAGCTACCAGTGTGCAAGGGCTATCATATCAAAACATAAACTAGAGACATGTAGCAAGCTAAAAACACCTAAGAGAATTAGTCACCCCGGGTGGTACCGATATCCCAAAATTCGGGTCTTGGCTCATGGACTAATTACCTGTCTAATTACTAATTACTAATCATGACTAATTACTCGTTTCCCTTCGGGCAAGGGCGAATAATTTACCTGTCCAAGACTGGTGCTTAGGATGCCAGCTTATACATAGTCCACATTAGGGGTTGCTCTCCTTATCCATTGAAGGTGAGATTCCCCACTTCTTTCCTTATCGGTATTTATCCTCCATGAACATTGAACATGTTATTACTTTAAAACAAAACTTAGAAAGAGACTTTCCATGAAAGAGAACCCTTACATTTGTGATTGTTTAGCAAGCAGTCATGGATTTTTTTTTTTTTTTGATGTTCAAATCTCGTCTTAGGAATTGTGTGACCATTTATGATCCTGACTCTCATAAATACAAATTTAAAGAGAGGAACAATGAAATAATGCTCGTATCTCACATTATAAGGAATTGAGATTAAGCATCCTCTCTCATTGGAAAACAAGCTGCTGAAGCACCAATTTTTAGTCCAGCAATTAAACCTATTCCTAGATTGGATTTGATGTGGAGTGGGATTTAAACCATCTCTGAAGTGGTCATGAAAGAATCTTTGTGCTGAGCAAACACATGACCAAAAATGGTGACCAAACATCCATTATAAGGCAGTAAAAGGTGTGCAATTATGCGATAATAACGTTCAGGCGATTTATAAAATGAAACAGCTTTGCTTGGAGTGAAATCACAGGTGCATGTGTTAAAGGAAGCAAAAGCGAGAATCATCGGGGTAAGCTCAGTATAACCTACCAAGATGTTGCGCAACACGTACCATTGTTGGGCGTATGCAAGCCTGGTGTGCCTGGTGGTGATGTGTAGGAGGAGAATAGAGGGGAGGATTCATTTGAAAGGCTTTTGCTTCGTTTCTTGCATTCGGACAGGAGCAATTCCCTGCAGTGCTTATGGCAGATCACACCGCAGTCTGTGAGCAGGCACATGACAGTGGAGTGTTCATTCTAGCTGATTCGCTGGAAGAAAAGACTGTTTGCTTCACTCAAATTACATTGCCTGTCTTGAATTACAATTTACAGAAGTTCACAAAACAACAGGCATGTTTAAAAGGAAAGCTAGGCCCACTGGACCTGTAGCTTATCTGGGTCCTGTCCTAATGTTGTAACCCAAATTTGGTAGCATTCTCACTTGTGGGTCTGGAGAAGAAGATTTTTGAAATAATTTACACGATTTTCCCAAAAATTTACAAAGCCAGCTATTTTGCCACTTTCGGTCATGTGATCGGCATGACCTCCGCAATTTAACATCCGTACCCTGGCCTAATGTTGTAACCCAAATTTGGTAGCATTCTCACTTGTGGGTCTGGAGAAGAAGATTTTTGAAGGAATTTACATGATTTTCCGCAAATTTTACGAAGTCGGCCATTTTGCCACTTTCGGTCATGTGATGGGCATGACCTCTGCAATTTAACATCACTACCCTAGCCTAATGTTGTAACCCAAATTTGGTAGCATTCTCACTTGTGGGTCTGGAGAAGAAGATTTTTGAAGGAATTTACACGATTTTCCCAAAAATTTACGAAGTCGGCCATTTTGTCACTTTCGGTCATGTGATGGGCATGACCTCTGCAATTTAACATCCCTACCCTGGCCTAATGTTGTAACCCAAATTTGGTAGCATTCTCCCTTGTGGGTCTGGAGAAGAAGATTTTTGAAGGAATTTACGCGATTTTCCCAAAAATTTACGAAGTTGGCAATTTTGACACTTTCGGTCATGTGAACGGCATAATCTCCGCAATTTAATATCACTACCCTAGCCTAATGGTGTAACCCAAATTTGGTAGCATTCTCACTTGTGGGTCTGGAGAAGAAGATATTTGAAGGAATTTACGCGATTTTTCCCAAAAATTTACGAAGTTGGCAATTTTGACACTTTCGGTCATGTGAACGGCATGACCTCCGCAATTTAATATCACTACCCTAGCCTAATGTTGTAACCCAAATTTGGTAGCATTCTCACTTGTGGGTCTGGAGAAGAAGATTTTTGGAAGGAATTTACGCGATTTTCCCAAAAATTTACGAAGTGGCATTTGACACTTTCGGTCATGTGAACGGCATGACCTCCGCAATTTAACATCACTACCCTAGCCTAATGTTGTAACCCAAATTTGGTACGCATTCTCACTTGTGGGTCTGGAGAAGAAGATTTTTGAAGGAATTTACGCGATTTTCCCAAAAATTTACAAAGTCGGCCATTTTGACACTTTCGGTCATGTGAACGGCATGACCTCCGCAATTTAACATCACTACCCTAGCCTAA
>CM068965.1:69641845-69667061 GCA_035128595.1 Eptatretus atami | reverse complement strand
GTCCTTTCGGAGAGACATAGTGAGAGTGTGAGATACTTTCTTCCAGCCTTCATGTCATCCAGCAAATACTTAAATACTGGTTGCTGTCAAAGTAAATACTTTTTTCTAAACATAAGATAATTCACTAAATACAGATATAAAACGGTTGGAAAGTTCATCTCGTTTCTGGACTTTAAAAAAAACTGCTGTATTCGGGAATTCATGCGGGTCTGTGTTGCCTCTAACCTGCATTGTAATAATTTCACTCCCCAGACAAAGTGGTCCAACGTATTGACGTGGCCTAGCTTCAGGACAAGCTTTGACTACATAGGACAAGCTTTGACCCTGATTATTTGGCCATGAAAGCACGCAAAGCACAATAACTCAATTTGTCGTGAATGTGGGTGTTTTGTTTTGTTTTGTTTCTTAAAATGTTGCGAAGCAATGCTACTCCTCAGATGCATTACGGTGCCAAAGCAGTGCCCCGGTGAGCTCCCGCAGCACTGAACCCCTGGTCTGGACTAATATTAGAAAGTGTAATAATCAAGAAACCATCATTTATGGGATCTACAATGAAGTGTTCGGTACCTCAATCATACGCAGCACATGTCTGTTGATGGTTGCAGCACTGGGTTTTGAGGGCACTCCCGAAATCCACTCTGGTATCATTACTGGTTTCGTTGCTGTCAAAGTCTACACACACATGCATTGATAGCTTTTGCTAAATACAGAGGTCGAGTGACTCAACATAGAAGCAATCAGCTCAAGAATAAACTTTGGTTCCTTACCGTTGTCTTAGAGTTTCGAGGTTCTCGGGACAAAGAAAGCTGGTAGATTTCCTCCTCTGTATGACACAGGTCCAAGGACAGCTGCAGCCAAAATGAAAATTGACAAAATTGTCAAAAGCTCTTCGATTATTGGCTGTAATAGAATATTTTAAGTTTCATCAAATACAATTGGTTCCTGGAGATTAATTTTAAATCGACAAAACCCACTGTGAGGAGATGTACGAGGTCTGAGCTGCCGTCGAATACTGGTGGCGTGCCTTGGAGGCGTGCCAGTTCCCGGAAGGTAGAATATAGCTGCCACAGCTTGATAAGGTTGATATGATCATCCTTTAGCCGGTCAGGCATGGCGGCATGCAGTGCAATGAGGTCCTTGAGATGAACCCCGAGGATAGGTACACGAAAACCCTCACTCTCAGCCAATGCTCGTCTGTAGTTGCCATAGTTTCCCGACGAGCTGAGCAAATCTGTCATCTCCAGCCACACCTGAGAGGTAAATTAAAGTCTTATTTGATGCAAAATAATAAAGACCTCAGGACAACATGCCTGATACACTCACTGCCATAAAAACTGAACGTGTAGCATTGCTGATGTGATTGTTGAAGTAGTTGTGTAAATCGAAGAATATGGGGCAGTAATACTAAAATAAGCAATCGATCATTGAACAATACGGGACTTTTGAAATGACGAATCAATGTTAAACGAGGCCTTTTGCACATGAGCTGGTGTGTGTGTGTGTGTGTGTGTGTGTGTGTGTGTGTGTGTGTGTGTGTGTTTCAATTGTCAATTAAAAGCTAGATGTTGTGGTATTTGTAAGCATTAGTAAATGCCTGTAAATGAAAATTAAAATGGACGGTTATTGGTTCACGAGTCAGTAAGTTCACGAGTCAGTAAGTGACCACTATATTCGTTATTGGTGTGTGTCTGTCTGTCTGTCTGTCCCGAGCATAGCTCCGTGGGTTTTGATCCGATCCTGATAAAATTTGGTGGGAGGTTTATATCATGATCTAGTTGTGTTTTCCTAAGAATGGGCACGGTGCGCCATTATGGGCGGAGCCACGCCCAAACAACATGTGTTTTTAGGGGTAGCCGATTTCAATTTGCATCTTCTCCAAGGGGTTTGTCGAATCTGGCAGGGTTTTTGGTATTTGCTTAGCCAATGGCACCTGCATAGCCCACGGAGCTCGATTTTTCATTTTCGTCCCAAGGTCAAGGTCACAAGGTCACGAACTTAGAAAATTGCGAATTTTGACATAAAATCAGACGACCGCCCAAACTATGAGAGCTAGGATGACAATATTTTTTATGCATAATCTTGAGGTCATTCCCCACCTAAAGTCTTCAAACCATTTTGCTCTATCTCGAACACCTTGCCCGTGGCGCCCCCTTAAAGTTTGTTTTTACGCTGATTTCATCAAAGTATGGATAATCCGAGGAGTGTGAAATGCCATATAGCCTATATGACGTTATATTGTTCCTGGAATGTTCCAGAGGAAGTTTTGCACCAAAGGTCATAATCCTTGACCTTTGACCTTTAAAGGCACAAAGGTCAAATTTTCAAAGTTGTTGGAATCGAATCGGATTTTCGACCTTCTTCGACAAACTAACTCCAGTAAGCTATAGCACGTATCCTGTTTCCTTATTTTAATGTCCACAATATTGTTTTGTGACCTTTAAAGGTTATGCAAAGGTCAAATTTTGAAAGTTGTTCAACGAAACCGGGTTTTCGACATTTTCCGGCTAATAACCCGTCACCCGTACCACATCATGTTGATCATTTTTATAACTTGGTCAAAAATTATCACATTGTCTCATCCTTGACTTCTGAAACAATCTACATCATCAAATACCGCTCGTGAACCATCGTCGTCTTCAGACTTGTATGTTATAAGGTCGTGTAGCAAGGAACAGTAAATTATTAAATAAACTAATTGATGTAATGAGCTAATTTTGACTGTAGAGAGCAATATTATATTGTAATCTGCCTGTTAAGATTTGTGAAGGTGCTGGAACCTTCTCAGACTAAACTTCCAGAATGTATGAGAATCGCACTTGCTGGAAGGCATGGGATTGTTCTGTGATACTATATAAATGCGTGAGAGGGAGGTGTGGAAAGACGGGTGACGTGTGACGAGCCGTGTGTATCTATCATCCCCATGCTCGATTTAACTCCGATGAGTGAACGAGGTGTTAATATCCAGAGCGGTTGTTAACGCATGGAGCCGATTATAATCAAATCGATTAAAACTCGAATTCCTTTGAGCTTTTTAATGATCCTGGATGGGCCAGTACGAGAGAGAACATCGTGGCGGGAATCGATCGTTCGATGGCCATGGTGGATGAGGTGCACATGCGTGAGTTGAGCCGGCAGAACGGAGACACTGGGTGGAAACAACCCAATGCGGGAATCGGAGTTGGACATTACATGTAATGGTGAAGTTCCTCATTTGACTTTGCATCCGCTTATTTGAAGTACAAGTTTCAAAAACGTTACGCCGTTGATATGATCGCTGCAATGCCACTCAGAAGTCACAGACACCTACTGACAAAGATCCATTTGAGTGGTACCTGACCTGTATGTTCATTCATAACCTTGGGTTGCAGTAATTAGAGAATGTGCTGGGTTTGGCGCCACAAACAACATATGTACACCAAAGGGAAGGAAACCCCAAAGATGCGTGTAATCCCCCAACATCGATGATTCGCTTCTGCTCGACGGGCACTTTTAACATGCCATTGCAAGTGTGAATTACAGTACTGTATGTCATTCAAATCGTCTTTTAAACATAATTTTCAGCATTTAGACTATGGAGTGGTAATATCAAAATGATTAACCATAATTGTTCTGTTCCTGAATTCAAATTGAACTCACGAGAATAAAGGATATACGAGAAATATCCGTGGATGATAGGAGTCGGTTTCCAATCATTTCCTGTTTATACAATTAACTAGCGGTGGCCGTGGTTATAACACAAATGCACACATACATGAACAGCACTTCTCCATTCACCAATCGATGCAAAATTCAGGATAATTTATTCTGTGACCCCAAAATCAAACAAAAACAAGGACAAATGTGTCCAAGAGCCGTGTCATAAAAGTTTTGTCTTCACCAGAAGAACAAGAAGAACAAGAAGAAGAAGAACAACGCGGAGCTCTCTTAGAGCCAGCGTTCACAACACGACGTGGCTAAAAATATACTTTTACCGGCACTCACAGCCCCTATGTCTCCCACTCCCACCCACCCCACCCCCCTCCTCTCTAAAACATAATTAGTAGTAAAGATCATCATTTTAAACTTACGCTGCGCATCGACAAGACCCAGATATGACCTTCCTATTGGTGTTAAGAAGAAGGTTTGGCGAGAATGCACCATCTATGAACCTTTAGCCTTTGAGCATTCACGGACTCATATCGTCAGGAGTTTTTATCATATGGGCTGCAAAATATCAACTTTTTAGACAAGTAGATCAGGAAGTTCTCCAACTGCTTCGTTGTGCAGAGGTATACCCACCCCTTTCTCACAGGTACACTTACAAGTACTTTTGGGTTCTTTAAAAGTTTTTTTAGTTGTTTCATTCTGCAGTCTTTATCTGACAGGCATCACATATGTCCAGGGCGCCCCAATTGACTTCATCACCCGGGGTTTCTTACCAAGTGCGCCAAGCAATCTGGGGTGGATTACATCATTTCAAAAGTGCCGTATTATCCATTAACCCCTGAGTCAACGAACAAACGGGAACCTTAATTACCGAATCACCGAAGGCCTCTTTCATTCCACATGAGACAGACAAGATAGAGAAAGACAATACTGAATTAGCGCAAGCTGTGTCCGGTAGGATGCCCCTTTACCCCAAGTGCAGACAGGAGCAGGCAAGGAACAGTTTGTGCCAACGGACAGATGCCCACACGAAAGGGATAGTTTGTTTGGCTTGCGGTGTGTAGTGTAGTAGGGGACTGCAGCAGAAAAGGGCCAGTTCAGTGAGAAATTTTGGGGCAGCAAGCATACAGGTTCCTCTGCAAGGTCCCCGAGCATCTCCTCCCACTCTCCCCCCAATGACTTATACCCCGTCTTTATAGCTTTTGCCCCCACACGTTTTGGTGATGCACTTAGCCCCTCCAAACTCGGCCACTATTGGTCCGTGGACCCAGTTCACAGATGGAAGCATATCCCTTGACCCTTCACCCTGATGGTGCTGGTCCTGCAGGTACGGTCGAGATCATGAGGGTGGCTGTTCCCATCTAAACCTGTACCAATGGTCCGTTGGAGTGTTTAAAAGCACGTAAAAGACGGATTCCAAAGGTAAGAACATCAAAAAGGTGTTTCACTGATGACAGTTTTAGATGCAAACTTTTGGGGGTGGGTAGATGATAGCTTTCTATAATAAAATGACACATATCTTATATCACAATTACATTACCTCATGCTTTTGCTAACGCATGCAATATGGGAGATAACTACCTTATACTACCCAAAGTTACCCCCTATAAATTATTCCCACAACAACATATATATATCTGCTGGTGTGAGAGAAGAGGAGGATAGAATGGTTCATGAAGAATGATCAAAATTTACTGACTTACAAACTGATGTAAAAAGCATGTGGTAAGGGAAGAGTATTGGTTATGTGGGGTTTTAATCTGCCGGGGATACATTGGGTCAAAAAACAGGAAAAGGACGTTTCTAGATCAATTCCAGGGTTGGTTTTTTTAACCCAGCTTATGGATAAAGCCCACGAGTGGGTGAGCAGTATTAGATCTCTGTTTAAGTAACGATTCTAATATGGTGGGGTAGGTGGAGTTAGTAGAGTATTTAGGCACAACTGCCCAGAGTATAGTGTGTGTAAGGAACAAGGGAAGAGAATAAAGATTAAAAGAGAAGGAGAAGGGAATGAAAAGCATTGGAGAAAAGAAAGAAAGAAGTAGAGAGCGAAGAAAAGATAATTAAACTCAGCCAGTAACATTCAAGTAAGAGGGTTGAGTTATGTAGGGTTAATGGGGTGGAAAAAGATTGTGGGTAGAGGTGGGGGATAACACGAGATGGCAGAGATCTGCCTGCACACCATTGCACTATGGACAAAGGCTTTGTAATCTGTGAGTAGTTCTAATTTTTCAAGAAATTACTTGGAATGATAGAGAATGCCCAGTCTGTGGCTTGCTACGGAGGCCAGGTTTGCCAGGGTCAGTGAAAAGAGGTTGTGATTGCTGGTGCTGCCTAGAAGTTCAAGAGGCTGAGCCTCTTCTGTCTTCCAGTTACTGACCAAAGAAATGCGTAGATAGATGCGACCGTTCGATGACTGTTCCAGAGTAACGGAGTGAGACTGATATTTTATCGGATTGAAAGGCATGTTCTATTTTTCAGACCAGCATCTAATCTATTCCAGATCAGCAGAGAGTGATGAAGCTGCAGTCTGTCTCGCAGTGAGAATTGGGTACCGGACAACGCAATGTGGAGCTGTCTGCAAAACAAGAAGAGAGTGTTTGACGGAGCATCGCGGAGTTCGTTTATGTAGATGACTTCTGCTGTAAGAAAAGACGAAGAAGGTTGAATTAAATTGTGTATATTTTATTGTGTGACAGAATTAAACAAAATCTGTGCCTGTATTTATTAATCAAATACAATACGGTATACTAAGATGAGTTGTAAATGGCAATTGCCATGAACATTGAACTGCCGAACTATTACTGCCAAAGTCAAAGAAACAACCAATTGTTTTTTGCTTCACTGATGGGAATACAAAATATTTTCGTAATTGCTAAAACAAAACAAAACAAAAAAAACGGTTGTTGGTAATGGGAAAAAAATTACGTGGTGGTGCAGAGATTCGGAGCGAAGAGGGGGGGGGGGGTGAGTGTTCATGGAATATTTATCCACAGCCTTTCTAGATACTGGATTGTGAATAATATACAACAACACACTAAGGGGAAGATCAAAATTTTCAAAATAATTCTCGCCCCCCCCCCTCTTCTTTCTTTTGATCAAACTGTCTTGGGTACGTTTTAAGCACGGGCTGTGCCAGGAAACAACAAATTCTCCTCGTCTCTGTGTGCTCTCTGATTCCTCGTATCTCAAGCACCCCTTCCAATTTTGGCTTTTTTGTTTCCTCGGAAGAGATGCGATGGCTCATCTATGGGGCAAGAATTTAAAAAACGATTCCTGGGAGGTCCTGCCCTCCGTGCGGGGATAGCCAGCGTCGCAAGTTGGCATTTGCAGTTTCACCGCGCGTGCCTATGTACCCATACACAAAGCTTCCTTCCTTTTTTATTTATTTTTATTTTTGCATCACGAACCTTCCTGGGAACTTCTTGAATTCACCGTCAGTTTCACTGAAACCCGTTAATCCATTCTCAAGTTATAGCACGACAAACAGACAGCTAGACACAGCTTATTCCATATTATAGATTATTATTTTACCAAATGCATATTGGACTGCACTTATAGCGTTCAGTTGCAAATTTATCCCCACCGGTTGCATCATTTCTGAGGCGCAGTTGTGCGGCTGATGCAGTGCCCCGACGCGTTAGAGCAGAAATTTAGAATTTGTTCAGAGTTCCAGCGGCAATTGTCTCCACTTTGCAAAAGACAACATCGCTGAACAATTCTCTGACATGGCTTAATGATGAGTGGGAAAGGTTTGCCTCACACCTTGTTCACTTCTGGTACAATGAGTGAATTCGTCTCCTTGAGCCTTGAGATGCAGCTGTGGCTGAGCCCACCCACAACAGCCATGAGAGTGTTGAAGTTCTGTAACTGCCACAGCTTCTGCAAAGCAGTACAAAGATATTGACAGGTCAAAGGAGATGGTCGAGTGAAGGGAAACTATATCATCCACCGACAAAACGAGCAGAGAAATGCAATTGCTTTTTGAACCAGACGTCACGGATGTTGCCGATGTGCGCCTGTCACCATGCAATGTGCATGGAGAGTGAAATCAATGTACAGTGAGTAACTTGTGAAATGTATTTGATGTGATTTGTGAAGTTGAACTTTACATATTTCTTTTCCTATTTGGCTAGGGAAAGGTAGCACCCATTCAAAGTTAATAGCAAACTATGATTAACTATTATTGAGGGTGTTAATTTTGTAAACACAATGTGTGGTCTTGTTGCATCACATCAAGGTGGCAGCAGGCATTTACCTCCTTCCTGAAGGTGTTTTTTGTTGTTGAGCAAAGGGCTGTTTCAGGGAACCATATTGCAGAGGAAACTCGCAGTAAGTATGATAAAAAGCCAGATATTATTGTCAATCATTTGAGGAAAAATCCACTCTTTCGATTAATGCACAAATAACTTTAATTAATGGTTATTAATGGTTAATTATCAATAACCTTAATTAATGGTTAATTAACCAGATGAATGCACAAAGACTTACCCTTGGCCCGTGAGCCAATGATGGCCATATTTTATTCGGACCGCCATATTATGACCTTGACCTTCAGCATTTAAGGATAGAGTGTAAGTTAATAAAATGTGTCCCCATCTACAATCTTTACATCAAGCTCAACGTCATGAAAAAAAGTTATGATCCAAAAGATGTTTTTTGTTAATCAGGTCACAATCTGAAGAAAGTAGGTCAAGGACACAATCAAATATCAGATGCACAACTTCAGTGCAGGTACACTATTATGATGCAAAAACATCTTGGAAGGCAAAGTGGTCTTTGAGATTCTGCATTGGCCAAACTTAGCAATAACAAAGAACAACATAACTTTCTTCAGACCGCCATTTGTCCTTGACCGCGTTTTTTTTTTGTTGGGGGGGGGGGGGGTTCGGACCGCCATTTGACCTTGATCTTTAACCTCGAGGGAGGAGGAGGAGATTGGGACCATACTCTGTACAGAGCATTGGTGCTGCTTAAGCAGTCTCCTTGGCTATTGGGCACAATCCTGGATGGGTCGCCACTTCGACACAGGATACAGCAAGCTGGCACTCATTTTGCCGACCTTGGAAGGAGACAGGTCGAGTTAACCCACTAGTATTAATTCAACAGCCAAGCAGGATTTGAACTCAGGACCCAAGGATCCAAAGCCCACCACAAACCATTAAGCCAACACCAGGCATAACCTCGAGGGTATAAATGTAAATTAAGTGCAAATGTACATTGCTTTGGGCTATCAAGAGGGGGCAATTTCGCTCTGATCTGGCAGACTTTAGTTGAGTTTTGGTGGAAAATGTTAAAATGTCTATAATTGAGTCATGGCCTTGAAAATTAGGTCAAGGTCAAAATAAATCATGTCAACCCTGCATAATTTTTATTCCCATTATTAATACAAAATTTTATTCTGAAAATCCCAGCCGGATCCGAGAAACAGCTCAGAAATTGGCAGAAAAAGGGAGAAAAACCGAAATGGTGGTTTAGTACTCCTGGGGGGTCTAAAACCTTGACCTTTAACCCGGAGATGAATGATGTAAATTAATTTTAAATGTTCCTTGCTCTCGGCTGCCTAGAGAGGGCAATTTCATTCTGTTCAGACAAACCTTAGTCGAGTTATGGTGGAAAATGTTAAAATGTCAAAATTGGGTCGTGACCTTCAAATTAGGTCAAGGTCAAAATAAATGTCAACTCCGCCTCCCTTTTATTCACATTATTGATGCAAATTTTCATTCTGAAAGTCCCAGCCAGTTCCGAGATACAGCTCAGACATTGGCAGAAAAAAAAGGAAGGAAAAAAACCCTAAATGGTGGTTTAGTACTCCTAGGGGTCTAAGAAACTCTGGGGTACCATTACAATTTGGGGGCACTAATTGTAGAAACAAACCCTACAACAACTTTCAGCCTCCCCCCCCCTACCCTATAAGCCCTATCCTAAAAATGAAATATCACAAAGAGAAGAATGTATTTTATGTAATATTTAAAGACAATGGAACGTGGAAACAGATGACAAACTATGAGAAACAGTGTAAGAGTAGCTGTGGAAATTGGGTGGTAGGGGATTAGGGGGGGGTGGGGAGTTGGGAAGGAGTGGGAGAGGGAATGGGTTGTAAAGAGGGATGAAGTTGGGGAGAGGGAGGAGGTTGGAGCAAGGGAGATAGAGATTGAGTTGGTACATGGGGAAAGGAAGTGAGAGTTGGAAAGACGGGTTTAGGGAGAATGAAAAGAAAGGAAGAGGCAGTTGGAGAGATGAGAGAAAAGGGCTTGGGGAGAGAGAGAGAGAGAGAGAGAGAGGAAGAAGAAGTTGAGAAGAGAGGGATAAGAGGGAGAGGTGAGTTGGGGAGAGGGGGTTAGGGAGAAGTGGGTTGGGGAGAATGGGAAAAGGAAGAAAGGAAAAGAGGAGAGGGAGTGGGGAGGGAGAGATCACATGTGAGATATCAGATAAACCTCTCCATTTCAAGGTACAAACCAAGATGGCATGGACTTTTAGAATGTAGGGTGATTGGAAGTTCAGGATTTTATGGGATAATAGTGTTACTAATGCGTGATTTGAAAGGAAGCACACACCTTCGCCACATGTACAAACTTTGTGATAACTTCAGCACGTTGAAGGGCCGTGGGTTTGCTGAGGACCATGATCTGCACCCACTGGGACACGCCGTTGAAGAGGCTGATAGAACGCTCGAGTGTCGCATTCTCCTCTAGGCATCCACGCAGCACGTAACTCTGGTAATCTGTAAACTACCAATAACACAAACAAGGGGGCTTATAAGATGTGAGGCAGAAGCACATTGAACCATAAAACTGACAATGCAGAATTATACCAACAGGGGCCACTGGATTGTCGTGAATGCTGCCTTCCTGCTGAAATATGAAACTTGTAGTATGATCTGCAACCACTTGAGAATGTAAATATTCACAATATCCTTTGCTAGCCCCTTAATGATTGTACCTTGGACAAAATCAATATCCTGCCAGAAATTGAGCAAGAAAGAATTTGTGCTAAATAAATTGTCATCATCATCAACATCATGTAGCATGCTCTGTCCAGTGTCAGTTCTGCCAAAGAAGTTTATTAGCTAGGGTTCCAATCTTGGATGGGTCATCACTCTGACACAGGAAGTCAGGGCAGAAATTTGGAATTTGTTCAGGGTGCTAGCGATAGCTCGCATACTCTTCACAAAGAACATTGTGGGATTTTTAACCTCCCCCAACTAAGGATCTCAAGGAGATGGGGATGGGCCAGGCATCTGTCTGGGGGATAGCAAGACGGAGGCCTCTGGAGTACCGGTGGAAAGTGGGTGCAGCGACGCGCTGCTCTGGCGCATGCTCCAAAAACCTGAACTGAACTGACCAACTAGTGTTGGCAGACAAGAAGTCAAGCTTAATGTCCATCTGAGGGAGGGGCATACCCATTGATGAATCACCTTGCCTGTGAAACACTGGGATGACAGTTTATAGCTGGGTTGGGATTCAAATGCAGGATAGACAGCTCAGAGGAGAATAATCTATACCTCTTGGCCATCCTCCAGTTGCTAAGCTCTGATGTTAAAATAATTGTGCATTTTATGTTAAAAGCAACAAATTTGCCACACTTTCAGTTTGAACCATTTTGATCAATATTAGATGTGATGTCACCCCAAAAAAGCAACGGTGGATGAATTTACGGTGGGTTATTTGAGCCCCAAATATATTTGTTACTAAATAGCTAATTACAGGTGTTTTGTCATTCAATGATCATATGATCTGTTACATAGAATCTAATAAATAAAGCTCTTTCTGACCATTCACTCACTCAATCTGGGGGGGGGTGGGTGGTTCAAACCCTGGATGAGTCATCCCAAAAACTGAATTTCTGCTTTTTCCTTCCACTTCTGTGATGGAAAGTTTGCTGCTGTATCCAATCGTATTCTCACCCCTTGTGTCCTCACTTTGCCCTCATTTTTCCCCACATCCATTATTGTTCCCCGTTGGATGTTGTCAGAAATGGTGGCTTCTAGATTTTGTCTCGGTTTTTGTGTCCGTGTGTGCGTGCATGCGTGTGTGCGTCCACAACCATATCTCGGACATGTATGGACCAATTTTATTTGTACTTGGCACAAAGACAACACATGATGCTACACATATGCAGGTCATTTTTTTGACATCAGGTCCAAGATGGCTGACAGGCAGCCATTTTAGTTGTACATAAATATGGGCTAGCCCTTTAACTCCATCCTGCAAAATTACGAAAACAATGGGGCTATGACATTTTATGTCTTTTTAACTTGTTTCTCCAAGCTAACTCTATTTCATCCCTCAACCTTGCTGTTTTGGGTTTCCCCTCCCTCTCTTTCTACTGTATTTTTTTGTTCTGTTATGTCCTGATTCATTCTATGTCTATGCCCTCCATGAGTGTCCCCACTGTATAACAAACAATCCATTGACAGCATGCAAAATGATTACTACACTGTACTGCATTTGTCATCGTGTCGGAATTAAACCCAGACCAGACATGGAATCTCGATCTATATCTCTCTATATCTCTCTATATCTCTCTAATATCTCTCTATATCTCTCTATATGTCTCTGTCTCTGTCTCTGTCTCTGTTTCTGTCTCTGTCTCTGTCTCTGTCTCTGTCTCTGTCCTGTGTCTGTCTCTGTGTCTGTCTCTGTGTCTGTCTCTGTGTCTGTCTCTGTGTCTGTCTCTGTGTCTCTCTCTCTGTCTCTGTGTCTGTCTCTGTGTCTGTCTCTGTGTCTCTCTCTCTCTCTCTCTCTCTCTCTCTCTCTCTCTCTCTCTCTCTCTCTCTCTCTCTCCACAAAATTGTTACTAATCTAAACTAAATCAACATCAAAAATGAAAGATGCTAACTCAACATGATGACACTCAAATTGGCTCTGTTATTAATGACGTGCAACATGGGAACAGCTACAAGAATATGACAATTACCGGTTCTTTGTTTTATACTTCAGGTTATAATTCCAGTCCCCCCCCCCACCCCCCAAAAAACGTTTGTTTTTGACTTGTATTAATAAACTCTGCCTCATAGTGTTGCACAGCAACCCATACCAATGTAAACAATAGTTTGTGTTTTTCAAAACGTGTGACCTTTTCACATAAATAATCACTATACCTGTAAACTTTTAAATAAAGAGCCCCTCTGATTACTCATTCTTGAATTACTTGATTTATTTAGTTGTGAACAAAATGCAAGCACAATCCACTACATCAAATATATAAAGCTTATATCATAACCAGACGGACCACGCCGGTATCTGCTTGCAGTCTTGCAAGCATGCCCCACTAGTATTATTATACAAGTATATACGTAATTTGATGAGTGATTGTTTGCTTGTTTGACTTGTCTGCACTCCTGAACTGCTGGACAGAATGAGTTGAAAACGGTTGCTTGTACTGAGGGCTACACTAGGAGGTTTTAGGTGGTTAAAAATTCATAACCCTGGGATTCAGGTTGGGCAAAGACCCAAATTGTCTCTATGTAAATGTGTATAGTGTAGCATCACCTGGTGTGAGTGCAGACCGAGGACTTGACCTAGGTTCCTGTTGGTGTCCCCAAGCAGCCTGAACGTATCTGTCCATTTTGTACATATTTCATGAACATCTCAGAGAGTATTCGTTCACAGGAGCTCCGAAGACCATATAACTGCACTCGTGTGACCATCTACAAATTGCGTTTGCATGTAGACATCACAGAAGTTGGGGGATTTACCTGTCGATCAGTGTGGGTTCTTTGCTATTGAATAAAATATTATGTAGATATACCAAAGTCATGGTGGGTCAAATATCTTTTTTTGTGTTTAGAGAACACCTGGGCATAAGATTTGTTGTGGCTGTAAAAAACAGATGTTTGAGAATGATTTTTCAATTCATGACCATCTGATGTGAACTGTTTTTATGGCTCAAAAAGGTGTCACATCATTCATTATCTCCGCCACCGAAGGTGGAAGGAGCTTATGTTTTTAACCCGTCTGTTTGTTACTTGCAAAAATCGAAGATTTTTCAAGTGTTTTGGTTGGTTGTGTGCGTTATTCTGTCTGTCTGTTTGTTACTTCGCAAAAAAATTTTTGGCCAAGTATGTTGATCAGTTCAATTAGTTTTTTGTGTGTTTGTCTGTCCCCTCGCCTACAGCCCAAACCGCTCATCATTCTGAAACCATCCGTGCGATGGTCACACGACAAAGTTTCGTAAAAATCAGTCGACGGCGAGGTCAAAATAGGCCATAAGGTCAACATAGGGCAAATTTTTTAAATTGTCATTTTTCATCAGATTGACGTGCAATTTGAACAGGATTTTCATACCAGCTCACTGAATTCAGCCACCAATTATTTTTATGGTCAAATTTGTTTCAGGAATTTTGCTATGCACGACATTGCACGACATCTTCGTTGTTTGTCTGTCTGTCTGTCTGTCTGTTTGTTTGTTTGTGTGCAGGATATCTCAAAAAATTGTGGACTGATTCAAATGAAATTTAGTGGACAAGGACGAACTGATTCGATTTTGGTGAAGATCTGAATCCAGATCCGGATACTAGAGTTTTTAAAGTGATTCTTCACCATTGTAGGATGGATACCTTGTCCCCTTGCTCTCTTGAGCATCACACAAAAAAGGCATCATGTCTGAATTGAACTCAGATCATTATAATATCCATACATTTACAGAAACCTGTGACAAAAACTCCGCAATCAGCTCAATCTGATTTATTTATATTTCATGTAAAATGTAATTTTCAAAAATTTGATGAAACATGAAATGTGTGAAACTCATTCTCAATCAATTATTATTAGACATTTTTAGATTACAATTATAATTATTCGACCAGCTGTGCAGAAGTGTGACAGTTTAGTACCTCGAGGCCTGCCTTTACGATGCTTTATCACCACCTCCTCATTTGCTGCAGTCTTTTCTGGTCTATGTGGTCAGGAAAGTATTTTTCGACCATGCAGCTTCTGCTTCTTCTTTTTATTTTTATTTTATTAAATAAAAGTTTATCAGAACAAAACAGTTATTTCCCACCAGATATAGAGGAAATAGAGAAAAATAGAAGGAAATGAGATAATATCAAAAGGACAATTGGAGTCATAACTAAAAGTGGGGTACCTAAAGGATGCCCAGTACAAATTCAAAACAACAACTTACATTATGGGTGAAAAAGTATATATAGTTATTATTATTACTACCAAAGAGCCCATCCTTACAGACAGGAGGAAGAGGAAGCAGGACTTGGAGTACACGTTTACTATAGCACCGCCGTAAAACACACAAACAAACGTCTTCCCTCGCAGGGATAGTGTGGGGTAATGGTTAGGGGTTAAAACGGGCAGGTAAAAGATAAGGTAAGATAGGGAAGAGATAGATGGTATTTAAGGATAGATAAAAGAAACAGGAGCCAGTATTTTTAGGAACAACTTTTCAATTTTGTACATTGTCAGGCTTGGGCAACATCCAGTAGAAATGTAAGATGTGAGAGTCTCAATCATGATGTACAATGCAGTGAACCAGCCCCAGAAAACGTAGGATCTTTTATAACACGTTGACATCATCATCGTCACTGTCACTGATTATTCTCTCCTTCCATATACTTATATATTTATATTTTCACAGGAGGGGGAAAGGGGAGGATTGAGACAGATACAGAGAGACAGTGAGAGAGAGAGTGAGTGAGAGAGAAAGAGAGAGTGAGTGAGAGAGTGAGAGAGAGAGTGAGAGAGAGAGAGTGAGTGAGAGAGAAAGAGAGAGAGAGTGAGTGAGAGAGTGAGAGAGAGAGTGAGTGAGAGAGAGAGAGTGAGAGAGAAAGAGAGAGAGAGAGTGAGAGAGAGTGAGTGAGAGAGAAAGAGAGAGTGAGAGAGAGAGTGAGAGAGAGTGAGTGAGAGAGTGAGAGAGAGACAAGAGAGAAAGTGAGAGAGAGAGAGAGAGAGAGAGAGAGAGAGAGAGAAGAGAGAGAGAGGAGAGAGAGAGAGAGAGAGAACAGAGAGAGAGACAGAGGAGAGAGAGAGAGAGGAGAGAGCAGAGAGAGAGAGAAGAGAGACAGAGAGAGACAGTGAGAGAGAGAGAACAGTGAGAGAGAGAGAGAGTGAGAGAGAGACAGAGAGAGACAGTGAGAGAGAAGAGAGAGTGAGAGAGAGAGAGAGAGAGAGAGAGTGAGAGAGAGAGTGAGAGAGAGACAGAGAGAGACAGTGAGAGAGAGAGAGAGAGTAGAGAGAGACCTCAGGAGGATGACAGGCTGAGTCAACCCACTTGGTGTTAATTCAGCAGCAACGGGGCTCAAATCAGGACCCCCTAACCACAAAGCCACACCAGGCTTGAATCTTAATTAATAACCCTGGTGTTTCACATGTGGAAGATTCATCAATGTGTGTTCGCAGTGTGTTCACAGTGTGTTTGCAGTGTGCTTGCAGTGTGCAAGCAGGCTCCACGAGTACGATATGTAATTTTAGTATTTGTTTGTTTGCTCTGTTTGACTTCTCTGCCCTTCTGAACAGCTGGATAGAATGGGTTGAAAACTGTTGGTTTTACCTGGGGGTTTACATCAGAAGGTTTTTGGTGGTCAAAAAAAATTCATAGCTCTGGGGGTTCAAGGTGGGGTGAGGACCCAAATGATCTCTATGTAAATATGTATCGTATAGCACCGCCTGGTGGAAGCCTGTACTCCATAGACGTCATAGAAGTGGGGGAAATAACCAGTCCGTAGGGACAGGTCCATTACTAGTATCACATAATTGTAAAAAAGGATTTTATCTTCTGCAAGTTTGAAAAAGTGGTTATAATAAACTGTTAACAAAGTGCAAGTATTTTTTTTGTGAAAAGCATTTTTTCCTAAATCCATGAAACTTGGCCTGGTGTTGGCTTAACGGTTAAGGTGCTTGGCTTAAGATCCTTGGTTCTTGAGTTCTAGCCTGTGTCGAGCCATTAAATTAACATGAGGTAGGGTTGACTCAGCCTCTGTCATCCTTCTGAGGTCAGCCAAATGAGTACCAGCGCAATGGTAACGGTAATTTCCACTGAACCGACAATATTTTTGTCATTAAAAAAAACAATCAACAAAATAATCCAATATTTTCAACATTGACGGTGGTCATTTCAAGCACCAGCTTCTAATTCCTACGTGGATAAAAAAACAAAAGTGTTCTGTCAATATGAAAAACATACCCCGATACGACGCACCACCTTGTGCTCCATGTATGTCAAGTGTTCAGCCAGCTCTTCAGGTTCAAGGTGGTCAAAGAGCAGCGAGACCTTTCTCCTGCCACGGCAGGCATTGCTCGGTCGTGTCACACGGCGCATCCATTCGTACGATGGACTGTGTGCACAGTATGTCACTCTATTAACTTTAGTTGCTGGTATGCATGTGAATGACATTTTTCGTTTCAAGGCTTTCTTTATCCTCATGTCACACATCCTATTCTTACACAGCAGAAATATCCAGTAAGGCTCCGTGTTGTTCTCCACCCTGGCTCCGTGCCTCTTCCTCGAACTCCTTCATGAGGCAAGCAAGCTGGGGGTCGAGGTTGAAGGCCGCAGGGAATTCCTGAATCCAAAATCTGCAGCCAGTACGACACAACACTTTCAAGATTAGTGATCGTCGGTAAGCTCAACAATGATGATGATGTGAATACTATTGAAGTGATCATTCAAGTGAGGCAAACAGATGCTGGATCACAGCAATGCAATGATTAAACCTCCGGTTAAGTTCATAGCTCTATTTCACGATGCATAATTGAGTGCAATATCGTGTCTTAATCTGACAAAACTAGGTCTTTCTGAAATGAAGTCTAACTGGGCAACTAAGTTGATGGTAAAAATGTAGTTGCTAATTCCAGAGTAAAACTAGAAAGCATCTGTAGATGCAAAGCCCGTCTGCTTTGTATTCGGACTTCTTCTGCTTCCATTTGCTAAACAGTCCCTTTGACCTTTTGACCTTTTGACCAAAATTATTAATTTGTCTTCTACATATTCTCATCATAAAGTTTTGTTGAAAATGTGATGGCAAAAGCTCAAATAATAATTAAAATTTCAGGTCAATTGGATGAAAATTGATGATCTTATATGATGCTGACCTTTGACCTTTTGACCTTTTGACCAAATTATTAATTTGTCTTCGACATATTCTCATAATAAAGTTTTGTTGAAAATGTGATGGCAAAAGCTCAAATAATAATAATTAAAATTTCAGGTCAATTGGATGAAAATTGATGATCTTATATGACGCTGACCTTTGACCTTTTGACCTTTTGACCAAATTATTAATTGTTCTTCTCCATATTCTCATAATAAAGCTTTGTTGAAAATTATATGACAAAAGCTGAAATGGTAAAAAAAAAGTTACAGCCTGGACACACACACACACCACACACACACAACACACACACACACACACCACACACACACACACCAGTAATTGCAAAATCCCGTCTCCCACTGAGTGCAGTCTGTGGTCGTGGCACAAGACAATCAAAACATAAGAATAAAATTGTTGGAATTATCTGCCGGAAAGGATCACGAGGAGCTGATGTTTCAGGCTTTCCCTTCATCGGAGAAAAAGAGAAGATTTATACATGTGATTCTTGGTGCTCTTTTGCTCTGATTTTTTTGTATACAAAGTCAAGGCTCATGGAAGAGCTAGAACATCGAACATAACAGGACGTAACAGACCAAAAGGAGCAGGAAAAAGAGGGAAGGACACCAACGGTGGAGTTGAAGGATAGAATAGAGGGAGATTTGGACAAATAAGGGTTGTGGGGAGGAAAGAGGGGTAGTTGAGGATGCAAAGGTGGACCACATGGATATAGAAGCAAACTCTCAGGAAAGAAAAACTGGAAATTTGGAAGGAGGTGGGCTTGGAAGTGGGGAGGTGAGGTTAATGTGGGTAGAAAAGATCATGGTTTTGGATGGGGGATGCTCTGAGATGGTAGTGAATAGCTGTCTTGAAGATCTGGAGGGAACAATGAGATTGAAGAGTGTCTGGAAGCTTGTTCCACGGGCAGGGGAAAAAAGAGGAATGAATGAGTGGAGGTGAGCAGTGATCCCGGATTTTGGGAGTTTCACCAGAAAGGGGTTGATGGTGGACCATGTGTGCCCTGCAGAAACCTTGGGGAGAGTAAGGGGGGACAGAGCACAGAAGGAGCAGAAAATGCAAGACCAGAAAGGAGGTGGTAGAAGACAAAGAGACCACCGACCTGTGTGTGATTGGAAAGTGATCGGCCCATGGATTCAGGCTCAAGGTGGGAGATTCCAATGATCTTGAAGGCCTTTTCCATGCCACGAGCTGAGCAAGGTGTGAAGCAAGAGAGCCAGCCAAGAAGGGAGAGCAGTACTCCATGAAGTTGCAGATAGCCTTATAGGCTCCATGAAGCCTTGTAGGTGGATAAGATTTCAGGTGTGCCAAAGAAGGACTTTGTATGACAGAGGATGCCCAGTCGGCAGCTGGCTTTGGAGGCCAACGTTGAAAAGTGGTTTGCTCAAGAAAGATCGTGGCTGATAGTGAGACCCAGGAGTTTGAATGAATGAACTTCCTCAAGAGGATTGTTAAGAAAGTATATGGGAGGGTTTTGGCAGACGATCCTTTTGGAGAGAGAGAGAGAGGAGAGTGAGAGTGTGAGATTTGTCAGGATTTAAAGACATATTCCAAGTGTTTGACCAGCTTGTGATTTTGTCAAGGTCTGAGAGAGGGAAGAGGCTGCAGCCTGCCTGTCTGAAGGACAATGGATATCACGGAAGAGGTTGGAGTCATCAGCAAATAGATAAAGAGGATTTTCCAGAGAGTCAGAGAGACCGTTGATGAAGATCAGGAATAGGACTAGGCCTAGGGCACTGCCTTGGGGCCCTCCAGCCTTGACAGGGAGAGAAGATGAAAGGATTCTTTTGAGTGCCACACATTGGCTATGTGACGAGAAGAAGCCAGTAAGCCATGTGTGGAGCTGGCCTTGGATGCCATAGGCAGAGAGTTTGAAGAGCAAGGCGGGATACCAGGCTGTATCGAAAGCATGGGATATGTTCAGAGAGACGGCCCTGATCTCATGTTTGACGTTAAGAACCTCCCAGAATGAGTGGTAAAGCCCCAAAAGTCAGCACCAATCGTGATCCTTTATGTTGGATATCTCGAACCATTCTTACTTTGGTGGTCCCTTCATTTTTGCACACGGATCATTTCAGCTACAACCACCTTTTAATTTTTTGCAAAACGTATCCCTCCTTTTTTTGTTTTTTTTTTAAGATCTATTCTCATAGAAGAGCAAGATGACAAAGCATAATAAGGAAAAGTCATGAGAAGGGTGCAATGGGGCCACAGTTGGACACAAACAAGGGAGTGAACAAACAAGAAAAGAGGATAGGAGAAATCACAATAACCTGAAATAAAGAGGGTTAATATAGGTGGGGTTAGGAGGGGTAAAAAAGACCACTCGTTAGAGATGGAGTATATGTGATTAAATTCTTCAATATACCTTCGAACAAATACACGATGAACTCTCCAGGTTTTGTCTAAAAAGAGACCAAACTCAACAAAACAAAATCTGTAAGCAACTTAATTTATATATGTTGAACCTAAATTTGAGGAAGGCAAACATACAGTAAAAGGATCTACAATGATGATCAGCATGCTAAAGTAGTGAGCACAGAGACTGACTCAGCACCTTAAATGGTAAATGCTGGAGAACATGACATGTCATGCTCAAGGCAAGATTTAAAATATGACAGGGGTGCAGTGGGGACAGGAGTGCGTTCATCAACATCAGAATAAACCAACGGATGGAAAGTTCTTATTTCGTGCAATGGAGTTATGTTGCATGCTTTGATCAAATTATATCAAAATATAACAAAATTAATGGTGATATCAAATGCATGATTTATACATGCGACTCGAAGTTACACATAAAATTGCAAATACTGGACATCAAATTTTGTAAATCCAAGTGTTGTAAATTTAGTTGAGCAAGAGTTAAAAACATGAATGGCCTCCAGATCTATTGACGTCACAACTTTTACCGCAGGGAATTGTGGGATGCAGCCGGGTTAGTTTGTTAAAATACAAGTTAGGACTTAAGCTTGGGTTCGCCATAGTCAACAAAATATACAAATTAAAACGACTAGCAAATTTCTTGTTCAAGATAAGAACTTTTTTGGTGAAAGGGTGGAAATCATTACCGGTGTGAAATGTAGCAAAAAAAAAATGTCCATAATTATAACGTATCTCTTCAAAATTCAAACACTAAATCTTCCAAGTGTTTGAGCATCGTTTTATTGTCAACCAAGGCAAGGTAGAGGAATGCACCGTCAGAATCAGTCCAGTGCTGCACCAGTCAAGCATGGGGTCTTAATTTTGCTCTATGCTGTGAGTTTAATTTGATGCTAATTCTAAAAAGGGAATCCAAATTACTAAAAGTGTGCTTATCTACTGTACGTAAAATAAAGGAGGCTAAATCACATCAACGTGTGTGCCGTCCTTCGGATGGATGTGAAACTGGGAATCCCATCTGCCACCATTAGTTGGTGGAGGTTAAAGATCCCACCGTGCCCTTCACAAAGAGTAGGTGAGCTATCGCAGACATCAATGAAGAAATTCCAAATTCCTGCCCTGACTTCCTGAGTCAGAGTGGAAACCCATTCAGGATTGCAACCCTAGCCATAGAAAGTTATTCGGCAGAACAGATGCTCTGCATAGAGCATGGTACATGATAAGTAAATCACAGCATTCCACTGGCAGTGCTCCTGGCACTATTCCTGTCATCGTCGTACTGCCCATCCCATCCGAAGGGACGATTGAGCCAGGAACAATTCAAAAGAGCGAAAGACAAAATTATTGCTTAAAAAAAGGAAAAGTTGATAGTCAAATATAGCATCCAGATAGGACGGAGAGCCTCCAAGAACCAGGCAAACTAATGACCTACTGATGCAGACCAAGCAGGAAACGTTACGAAACAATACTTCTCCTGGATCTGACATTTATATTTGATTTTAAAAAATGGTCTCATCATATATAAGAAGAAGAAGCAATGAGGTGGAAGAAGCTCCAATTCAATACCAACTTACTAGGTACAGTGTCATCAAAGAGTAAGAGATTATTTCTGCATTAAAGGTGATTTACTGGCTGGAAAGAAAGCAGTAGATATCATATGCCAAATCAATGATTAAAAAAATAGTTAATCCAATACATCTTGATTAGATTAAATATTCACCCTATAATTGCTAAATTAAGGGAAATAATACATTGACTCAAGAATTTTTTTGATTTTTTTTTCAGTTGGCAAATGTTTTGGCTCCTTAAATAAAAGTCCCAGATGAAGCCCTGCCAATAGTGCCATTTTCAATTCATACAGTTAGTTATTCCTACTACCAGCCAAATGATTTGCAAAGATGAATCTGAACGAAAACTACAGAGAGGTGTATGCACGATTTGGCTGCCTCATTTCATCAGCTCATGGATGTTGTTCTTCGTCGTCATCACCATTGTCAAAAGTCAATCCTGTTAATTTCCAATTTTCAATCTCCAAATAATGTGAACATTGTCACAAACACAGGGGGTTTTTGTTACTCTGGCCGAGGTCCTATGAACCAGCTCATCATAAACTATGAGGGAGTGGTGTTCAAAGAGTTATAGGAAGGAGATTAACAATCAGCACATTAAGTGCTCAAAAGAACAGCTGATAACAGAAACTTTTCTGATTTTCAATGTCGAAGTATAATGTATACTAGCATAACCCACCTCTGCGGCGACATGTTGGGGTGGGTGTGTTTGAGAAAGGAACTGATGCAGAGTATCAGTAGTAATTTTACTTTAATGCAGTAAGTGGAATACGATTTCACTGTTTCAGAACCATTTTATTTACTTTTTTTGTACCATGCACCTCATATGGTCTTTGGATAATGTAAGCCGAATATCACGTTACTCGAGCGCAGAACAAAGTCGAAGATAGCGCGACACGAAACCACAAACTCGGAAATAATATACAAGATAATTAGTAAGGAAATATTTTTCTTTGCAATCTTTGGACTGCTGTAGTGATCTAATTTGTAGAACCTGTTGTACCCCTCACATAGTTGCAAGGACTTGCTGAGCTGGTACGCTTCAAATGACCTCGATGTGCCAGAATAATCTGACATGACTTTAAACGGCTTTGTGATCAATCAAACTTCAATCAACCTTCAGGGAGCAGTGTACCATGCATGAAGGACATGCATGAGTCAAAAAGGACAAATGCTGAGGTAGTTGTACAAAAGATAGAAATCCAGGGTTTTGATATTTGAAAAAAAAAAGGGAAAAGTTGATCGTTAAATCTAACATCCAGATAGGACTGAGAACCTCCAACCACTTGTAAGCAATTAACTTGTACTAAAAAAAAATTGGTTCACCACTCTCAGAACGGAGGTGGAATCAAAAGTACAGCGACGAAGCTGCACAAAACACAGGGGTAATAAAATAATTAAAGGGATGACTTTAACCATTTTATTATCATGTTTTTATTCTGTTGTGCCACCAATGCAGACCACTAGTTATTTGCTGGAAATTAGCAATTATTGATAAAATAAAGATCTAGATTTGCCTTAATAGTAATCTAATCAATCTCTACACACCTCAAGGCAAGACATCATTCAGTAAATGTGGACTAAATAAATCATCATTTACAAGATAAACGTATATTTGCAGCACATTTCTAAGTTTGACACATAGTTCGTTGTACATGAGACATACAGAGGGGAAAACAATAAAACGGCTTCCCGTTCAAGTTTGTCTCATGGCACCTTGAGGGGTTGAAATGTCTCGTGAAGTAAAAGCCTTCACAATGCGAGAGAAGCAGAGATTGGATTTTCCATTTCACAATTTGCATAGAACCACAAAAACGGCATGTGTCAAAAGTTGGCAAAGTCCACAGGCATTCAAATTGCTGGGAATCTAGTAACGTGCCAGCTCTGTCACTCAGCATGCTTCCGCAGAACCAATGCTCAGCCAGGCAGAGATCAATTCATCTGCTGCATCCTGCAGGCAAGGTCAACATTGAACTAAAAGCTGCACAGGTCCAGCACAAGACAGCCTGGGCTTCACTCAAGCTCAACAGTCACTCTCGAATGACAATCTTACTCACCAATACACTCCGCCATCTTTGTACCTCTATATATAGTACAACTGTTTGCCCAATCACTTACGCACTTCCTCTGCTCTTTGCACTTTCCCATTACACCTTAAATATAGTGTACCACTCTTCATATTGTGCTCATAGCCAGTGATAACAAATATTAGCTCATCTGCAATCAGTGCATTGTCCACTTGGTCATTGCTGACCAAGCCAATTGAAGAGTAATGTGTTTGATGCAGCTTTTACAAAATCATCCTATTTTCCCCCAACATCTGCACACCTGGTGCATTGGTGGACCAACAGGTGCTCAGTGTGTCAACATGTGCTCCCAAACCAAGAAACAGAAAAATGGTGACCCCTCCTTCACATCTCAGCTCTCCTTATAATGTGCCATTGATATATAATAATAGGTGCCACATGTGTCTGTACAATAGCTCGAAGGCACTATCAGGGTCTGGGTTCAAACAAAGAATTAAAAAGTCCTCACGGGTTGGTTTACATATTACATTTATGGGGGAAAAAAACATTTTCTATTTTAAGGGTCATGAACAAAGACGAACAAGAGACTTCAGCACTACAAAGCAACGGCAAAACCACTGATTATGTAGATAACCCTCTTCAATCAAAGCTTGACAAACAATGTACACTGCATTATGTTATACCCCTAAACTCAAGATGGAAATGTGTTTTCTTTGACTGAACAAAAATAAGTCAAGGTTAAATCAAGGTGAAGAAGTTCAAAAATTGTCTATTGTTCAACTTGGTGTGTTCAACGACAAACTTTCCTGTTTGTTTAAACAAGGTTTGGTAAATGATTTCGTTGGAGATGGGCAAGTTTTTGAAATGGCTAAATGTGAAAACTTTGTGGAAGGTAAAATAGAAACATAAATACATACCTGCTAAAGTTGCATATTTTCAGGCAAGTTGCACTTCTGTCACAAGACGATGCTGTCTGATAAGTATGTCGGCGTTAAGAACAGCATTTGATTTTGCAGAATATCATTTCATTTGCTAAATAATTTTATCAAGTGTCAAATCATTATGCATTATCAAATCTATATTGAAATGATTTTTTACAATTCTTAAATAGATTAATGCTAATCTAAATTATGAAACATTTATAAAACCAAAAAATCAAAAATTGCAATTTCATAAATTTTGTTGTTCAATGGTTTTGTTGGTCTTTGTTTTTCATTTATATATCAACTGCTTTTGACGTTTGCACGTGGTACATGCTTGGGAGCCTCAGTGGTGCAAGTTTCTGTCTGCGCTGTCGCTGATGATTCGCCAACAAGCGATGAAACCGGTCCGGCAGTTGAGGGGGTGTGTAGTATTGGGATTCTCATGTGTGTACTATGTGTGAACGTCTTTATAGCTGTGGAGGAACTCTGGGAAGGGTTTCAAACAGGAAAGGGTTTACCATGGTAGACCTTGGTTGGTTTATACAGCTTTCTTTGGCAAGAAGAGCATGGGAGGAGTCAACATATATATATATATATATATATATATATATA
>CM068965.1:69602515-69616175 GCA_035128595.1 Eptatretus atami | reverse complement strand
GTGAGGCATAGGGTTGCAGAGAGGGGTACATGTGGTGGAGGGATGCTTAATTGCAGGAAAAGAGAAGGGGAGAGGTGGGGGTGATGTCGGTGTGAAGGAGATGATGTGGGGGAGGAAGCTGACATTCAGCGGTTTAACACCATAAATCCCACATTCACTACAAAACGATTTTGGTTTCAGTATTCGAAGAGCAGAAAAACGAAGCAGTTCACTTAACCTTGGAAGCAGTTCATTCAGCGATGTGAGATAAAGCTGCCAAACCCAAAAACCAAAAAGTGGAAGACACTTATAAAGCCAAAGGGACAAGAAAAGGTGACACCTTGTTCAATTAAGACTCATTTGAATTAACCACAAGCCGTCACTCTTGAAGCATATCTTCTGGCCTCTCACATGGCAGCAAACACTCGTGCTTCTTGTAACGTATGGCATCCCATTTCCTCGTACGGTTAATGGGTGAACACTGCTCCCACTCCCTTTATAAAGAGGTTGTCACATTAGTCCTAATAAAGATAATTTTTCATCTCCAAAAGAGATAATAAAATGCAAAATCGATATAATATTTCATCTCGACAAAGTTCTTCGAAAACAAGTGTCAAACTGGTTAGTAGATGACATAATACAGAGTTATTCAACTGTATTTGGAGATTTGGCTACACAATGTTTTTATTAATTAATATTATTATTATTATTATCACTATTTGCTGTTCTAAATGTGGATGAAGCACTATTTCTCACATTTCAATTGCGTTTAATGAGTTTTGACACAGGCAGTGGGTAGTGATTGATTTACTTGGTGTGAAGGCAGCTTGCTTGCTTCATTGGTGATTTTGACGAATTTTAATTCGCGGTTTTTGAGACTTTAACATGAAAATATATTTTGAGGACAAGCAGAGTCGGATTCCGCATACTTGACATATCCTAAAAACACTCGGTTCATGCTTGTCTCCCAAAAAAACCCGCTCATTATGCGGGCATTTCCTCATATTCCCACCTGTGTATTATCAATACCAAGTATAACTGTGAAATGAAAAAATCAAAGTGAATGAAATCACAAAACAAAATTAAAAAGGGCCACAAACCAAAGGCTTGGATGCATGTTTCCAGAAACTCATCCAGCATGATGGATTTGCCGAGCGCCGCGACAGCAGGTGAAACCTGTGCACCTGCTGGTGCTCCAGCCATGCCAGCATTCACTCTACATCCACCACCCCCTATTGCAGCACGGCAAGACTTGTGTCTGGACACAGAAGGCGAAAACCTCGACACCGTATGCAGCTCGCTGGCACGACGGCACGGCTTTCGCACCTTCCTTTGGACACACAGACAAATAGTGCTCATTATTAGAAGCGAGTCAGATGGGCTTTTAGCATCTAGCCATATCTACAGTGGTTACAAAAGTTGTAATGAAGAAACTTCTGCACAAAGTGTTATTCACCCAATGTTGTTTCCTGGAAAAAAATATCTTAGATCATTTCAAACCCTTTAACAATCTTAAACAAAGAAACTTCCAATGCCAGATAAAGGCAGCTGTCCCACGGTTCAACAAAAGGGGCTCTGTCACCCTGTGGGAATAAGAGTTATACTTGTGATACACCCGTGCGCAAGGCTCCATCCCGCTGTAACATTCATATCGTCAATTGTGGCATCGAGCCATGAGAACGTGCATTCCATGAAAAGGGTGCATGGCTGCCCAATCGAAAGTGGCCTTTATACATTGGAATATAGTAAGGCAAAATATCTTCACCTTAAAATTAAAGATGGCAAGAGCCTGCCAGGTAATGCATTACCGGTACAAGCCTCATTGTACAAGGCTGACATCACAATACTATTATCCTACTCATTACGAAGGAGGAGGAATGACTACACCCTGGAATATGGCACATTCAGCTGGGCCTTCTGTCTGTTAGCATTGTGGTGGACATTGAAGATCACACGGTGTCTATTGCAATAACTACGTCAACATTTTCCGGCACGCTACAATTTATAGAAATCCTGACACGCCCCCACCCTTCCCACCATTGGGAAGGTAATGGCAAACCACCCAGTGTAATCATTACCATGATATCTGCCCGTGACAGATAATTAAATAAGAATCTAGGTGGGCTTGCTGGCACCCAGATGATTCCATGTGATACACCCGTGTGTATGGATAATTGATGGAATCATCTGGCTGCTGACAAGTGGTAAATGTTTGTGTTAACAGAAAAATATTTGAAGTTAAATATCAGAATGAGTTATACATAAAATGTCATGAAAAATCACTTACCAACGATAAAAAGTGTCTCAAGCACCATGTACACACCTGGGGCATTCATCAAGTTAAACTATCTGAGACACCCACAGTAGTGTAAGGTATAACCAAATAAAATAATGAAGGGTATGGACAAATAAGTTATACATTTATATAATTTGTTACCAATATATATATATATATCATATATATATATATATATATATATATATATATATATATATTTTGGCATTGTCTGCCTGTCTCTCTCTCTCTCTGTCTGCCTGTCTCTCTCTCTCTGCCTGTCTCTCTCTGTCTGCCTGTCTCTCTCTCTGTCTGCCTGTTCTGCCTGTCTCTCTCTCTTCTCTCTCTCTCCTCTCTCTGCTCCTTATGTATGGCCACATCTTGTATGTTACAAACTCCAAACTTGGGGAACAAATATAACTTTGTGTAAGGGGTAACATAGGCTCTCACAGCAGCGGCCTCACGTGGGGCTGGGGGGCTGGGGGGTGTAATTGCTTGATGTAAATGTGCACTGTGAAGCACACCTGGTGGTAGTAGCAGAGGGTATTACAATTTCCTTTTTTACCTGGGCAACGCTGAAGTTAAAGCACTCTTTGCACAGGTAAATTTGTACTCCTTCCCTTTCCCCCCCCCCCCAAAAAAAATGGAGGGGCCTGTCAAAGCCTGGCATCATGTGTGAGACATTTTCAGCGGGAAAGGACATCAGGATGAATGAGGGGCAAAGGGGCGGGGAGAGCGGGATGTGAAGATGAGGACGGGGAGGAGGGTTTGGGGGAGGGGTTAAAACACTTTATGCACAGGTAAATTTGGCTTCCTTTCCTTCTCCTTCTCGCCCAAAAATTTTGGCAAACAAAACGATTAAATGGTCCTTCAGCAACGCAACGGGTAGGCTCTGCTAGTTCTATATAGTTGAATATTTAAAAAAAATAAAGAAAATGAACATTGAAGTGTCTTGAACTCATATTGTCAGCATCTCATTTGTATAACTTCTCATGTTATATACACGACTGACTTTTTAGGTGTTTTGGGGGGTTGGGGGAGGGGGAGAAATGGGAGTTTGAGGAGAGATATTTATAAATAAATAAAAATGAAGCTGTTCAGGAAAGGAGAGATAAAGAAAGTAGCTAACAGGTTGGCTCACATGGACATTAAAAAGTTACACAAAAATGATAGTTGAGGGAGATGAAGGTCAAGAGGATAGATGAGGATATGGAAGGGAATACACTGGCCTAGGTATTTTCAGAAGCCTGTTGCACAAATCACTGAAACATAAAACAACCCCCCTTGCTCTATTTTACTGCTTACATCAGTTTTTCGTTTTGCCCACTGATGATGTCACCACTCCAAACACAATCTTCAGAGGTATAAGATTTGTTTCTGATAACTTTAGAATACTGTGAGAAATGACCTAATTATATAGGCAATAGTTGTTTTGAACAGAAAGGACAGACATGGGAATCACCACGAGGGATGCACAAAAATCAAAATGACTTCATCACAATCAACTGCAGATATAGAGATGGTGGTATTGAGAAGGTTATGCCCGTGTTATGTATCAGATTGGTATTGATCAAAAGGAATGCCAACTTGAACACCGTCCTCTATGAGTGGAAACCTTTGATTGTGTCACAATCAACCAGTCTTAGGGCCTCCATTATTCTTGATATGTATCAATGGTCTTTCTGATTCTCTTGAAAAGCAACGTTACCATTTTGCTGATGATTCCACCCTCTTGTGAAAAACCAGCCGCTGCCGAGTCCCTTTTGTCAGGCCTGGACAAGACAAGTCACTGATCAGCAACTATGAACAAAGATCAACGCCTGCAAGTCAGGGTGTCCACACTGTATCCCACAAAGATCGGAAATTGAAATCTCCAATCCACTTTCCAGGACAACCACTGGAACAGGTGAAGTGACGAGAGCTCCTTTGTTTCGTTACCTGCTATATCATTCGTAGAAGAATCATATCACCAAATGACATCAAAGGTGTGTCGCCGCTTGGGTATTCTCCAGACCTGAGGCGCACTGAGCTCATTGTAGTGTGTGTGTGTGAAAGACTTTTATACAGAGCTCTATGGAGTATTGCTCCCTGCTCTGGGCTGGTGCTTCTGCTTCTTACATTGATCCTCTTGAGGCAGTCGAAGACCAGGCCTTTTCTACCATTGGAATCTTAAAACAGGAGGAGGATTCCTAAGGCGTGTCGCTCGCTCTCCCACTCGTGGCAAGTTGATGCGCTCTCCATTTTATCGCGAACGTAGTGAGCTTCATACTCAACGCGTGCACATGGAGATGAATAGAAAAAAACAACAACACAACAACACAATACCCTAGCAATTTGGAATCCGTGTCGTCGGCTATGACCTTTTGCTCCGGTTTTTGTCATGGGGAATGATGCGTCCCGGGAGATAAAGGCATCGTCGGAGACATGAAAGACCCAAATAATCAGACATGGTGTATATTTCCTCCACTGATTTTAATAAAGATATCTCCCGCATCATCAGAAATAATTTTTAATCGTATTTACTTAATTTGCTCGCTATCCCGAATCCAGGCCGAAGTAACCGGAAATTGCAGCAACGAATGTAAGAAGAGTTCTACGTTTGCTTCTAGGATTTGCCTATTCCATATTACCAACACAAGCATATAGGATCCATTGCTTTGTTGGTGGGTTTCATCAAAAGTCAGCTTGTTGTCATTCACAAACATATTACATGTCTTTCTGTGAGTCTCAATGATGATGTAAAATGAAGTGAAATATGTGAAAAAGTAATCTTTTACAAAATGTAGTTGTTGTTGTTGTTGCTGTCATGGTTGTTGTCAGCGTGCTCCTTCCTTGTACTTTTATAATTTTTCTTTTATTGCTTTGAGAAGTATTACAATGTATAATTTTGTGTGCTCCTTCCATGTCCATCACACGTATCGCTATAACCGCTGCATTGTCGCTCCAAGTCCTGCTAAAAGGCATTTTTATGATTACTCCTCCCACCCCCTCCCTTCACCCAGTCCCTCCAGTATGAAGAAATTTACAAGTTAAAGAAAAGCCTTGGATAATAAACAGAGTAACTGCTTTTATAAATTAAATAACAGGTTGCTGAGCTGATTGTGGACAAGAAAAAACAATTGTGGTGTGCCAGGACCTTGGGAAAAGATGCAATATTCAAATGCATCCAGTTTATGAAATATCAAACACTGAAGTCAGAACTAGAATCACAAGACATTCGAGGAAAATACACATCTGATGAGAGGAGAACATCAATGTGAAAACAAGGGTGCCACTTTAAAAAAAAAAAAACTCACATACTATCTGTATCCTTACTACAATTCACGGAGTGGTGTTCGTGTATGTGTTTGTTTGTTTGTCGCGCTACTCCTCCTCCGACACTTTTTGGCTGATTCCATCCAGACTTGCAACATGAGATCAGCATGACCCCAATTGATGTATAGGGGTGTTTTTATCTTTGCTGGTGATCTTGGGGTTGGGTAGAGGAGGGGGGTGGAACACAAGTTCTCTATGTCGATGTGTATCGTGTAGCGCCGCCTCCAGGTGAGGGAGGGTATTACAAGTCCCCACCATTGACAGCACAGCATTCCTGTCCCCACGTTTTCCAGTGGAGTGAGGTGTTTTGAATTGTAAGCAGTAGGTATGTTTTTGTTTCATGCAAGTAACCCAGGTTATTATTTTTTTGTGTGTATACAGAGCTGTCAATTGCCTATACCCTGCCCAAATAAAGGTATGCGTCAGAATAACGTGTTGCGTGCTTGGAACAAGATCGCCCGTAGGGCGGGTACTGTGCTAGTTAAATTAAATTGGTTAAACATGGACGTTCAAACATTCAAACAAACTAATTACAATCCTTTGAGTTATAGAGCTACCAGGCATATTTCAGAACATCGCGAATGCTCGTGTCAGAGATCTTGTGAAAAGGAAGATTCATTTTTTCGGGGATATTTTGAGAGATTCTGGTGGTAGTGCATGTTTATGGGCAATGGAAGGAAAACTTGACAGCAGATTAATAATAATAATTTAGGTAGAAAGAGAAGATCTTGCATGAACTATGTGGCATCCTGGGGAGAACAAAGGAACTATTCGTCCATGAAGAGACAACTCGGTGGAGACAGTGTTGCATGGACTGCCTTGATCGCAAGCCTCCAAAAATCAGAACAAGAACTTTGGAATTATTTTGCTCCGGTGGAAGAAATCGATGAAATGACTGATAATTGTGGGACGTTAGAATGAAGCTTTGACTTTTGAGTTCCAACTCCCCTTAACTTTAACAAACTCTGGAGGGAAGGTGAGAGGCATCAATAACTATTAGAAAGGCGAAGATCAACATTAAATAACAGAAAAAAAAGTTACACTTTTAGACAGCATGAGGGTAAAACCAGTTGGAGGTCAATCATTGAAACAGCTGAACTCCAAGAAAATCAAAATTATACAACAATCCTGAAAAAATGGTCTAAAATGTGCTGAAACTGGTCATAGATACTTCAAAAATATAGAAAGTAAATACCCATGGATTTTTTTTAATGCCATGAACAAATCATGGTACATCATGAGTAGTAGGACTTTGGGGCTTCTGGTGCACCTCAAATATGTACATGTAAGTGAATGGGGGGAAAGGGAAAAACTTATTGACTGACACCAAAATCCTCCTAATTTCCCTTGTTTTGCCTCCTTGAGACCCCACTTTCAAGACTTTTCTTCCCCAAGATCCCTCTACATCTTCCTCTCTGTTTTTCAGGGGTTCTAAGGCACTTACAAAAATTAACATGGCTCCAACAAATATTTGTTCATGGTTACTCATCACCGTCAAGTATACCATTAAAAAAAGGTGGCGGGAACCCGATAAAACCCCCCAACCCCTATTATATTTTGTTCTTACACTATATATATATATATATATATATATATATATATATATACTGTTAAGGGAGGCTGTCAATCCCATTTTCTAAAATAAACCTCTTATCATCAAAAGCCCCCAATGCCTTCTTATTTACTTCCTCTGTATATATAAATGATGTTTATAACTTCTTATTGTATTCAGTTTTCTTCTATACTCTTCTTTCTTAAAGGGTAAACAGTTGTAACTAGAGGGGAGCACTCGGTAGAGTGCAAAACCTCTGCCGCCAATACTGCTGGGTCACTTAAGTGAACCTGATATCCTATTCATTGTAGGTCAAAACGGATCAGACTCTACTGAACCACGATTGAATAAACTAAACAGATCGACGCGCATGTAGAAATGCCAAAAAAAAAAAATCGAAATTTTTTTGAAAAAAAAGGTGCAAAATTTTTTTTTCTTTAACAAATTTTTTTGGGGGTTGAAAATCACTTAAAACATGTAGAAATGCAAAAAAAAATTCAAATTTTTTCAAATAAAATCGAATTTTTTTGAAAAAAAGTTGCAAAATTTTGTTTTTTTTTCTCTAAAAAATTTATTTATTTTTTGGTTGGAAATCACTTAAAACATGTAGAAATGCAAAAAAAAAATTCAAATATTTTTTCAAAATGGCCGCCATAGCGGCCATATTGGACTTGGACCAAGTCCAAAATCTAATGGCATGATCCTTGGACCATACCTAATCCCCCACCAATTTCGTCAAAATCCGTCGAGGAGTTTTTCCGTAATACTGTTCACAAACAAACAAACAAGCAGTCATAGACTGGTACTTACGAAATCGTCAACTTGACCTCTGACCTTGCCTAATAAAAGCTGTCTCTAGAGAAGGTAGCGACGCAAACCAGAAGTTTCTCGATGATTCTGTATCAAACCATCAAAAATCGTAACGTCGACCGAAGCAAAAAATCTCCATTTCTCCACGCAATTATACCTTAACGTAACTCAACGACGCATCTGCTCGAGCACACTGCATCATGGGACGACCCGTGACGCGTCGAGTGAAATATTTTATACAATCTTAAAACGTCTCCAAAACATCCGATTTTTACCAGAATTTCGACAACGAGTTTTAAGCGTCCTAAGCGATCGCAAAAACCGAAGACAAAATTAAAATCGAAGTTAAAACGAACTCGTAACGTCGAGCGAAGCAAAAATCTCCATTTCTCCACGCATTTATTTAATATTATTTTATCAAAGTCACAAAACCGTAATATTCGGCCATCCACCAACAATCTTTACATAATCCGACGGCTTAGCGAGTCAGGCATGCGACGATAACCTTATTGGGATAAAAAATGATTTTAAACACCATCTTTATCGAAAACACGTCAGCGCGCACACGGAAAACCTTAACGTAACTCAACGACGCGTCTGCTCGAGCGCACTGCACCACGTGATGAGCCGTGACGCGGCGAGTGAAATATTTTTTATACAATCTTAAAACGTCTCCAAAACATCCGATTTTTACCAGAATTTCGACAACCGAGTTTTAAGCATCCTAAGCGATCGCAAAACCGAAGACAAAATTCAAATCGAAGTTAAAACGAACTCGTAACGTCGAGCGAAGCAAAAATCTCCATTTCTCCACGCATTTATTTAATATTATTTTATCAAAGTCACAAAACCGTAATATTCGGCCATCCACCAACAATCTTTACATAATCCGACGGCTAGCGAGTCAGGCATGCGACGATAACCTTTATTGGATAAAAAATGATTTTAAACACCATCTTATCGAAAACACCGTCAGCGCGCACACGGAAAACCTTAACGTAACCAACGACGCGTCTGCTCGAGCGCACTGCACCACGTGATGAGCCGTGACGCGGCGAGTGAAATATTTTTTATACAATCTTAAAACGTCTCCAAAACATCCGATTTTTACCAGAATTTCGACAACCGAGTTTTAAGCGTCCTAAGCGATCGCAAAAAAACGAAGACAAAATTAAAATCGAAGTTAAAACAACTCGTAACGTCGAGCGAAGCAAAAATACTCCATTTCTCCACGTTAATTTACGGAATTATGTTTGACCTCACTGTGACCTTGACCGTGACCGATTTTGACCAAAATCTAATCAGCGCTAGCCATCACCCTTCTGAATCTCATGGTGTAATTTGACATTGGTAGCTTCTTCCGTTCTCGAGTTATCGTGCCTACAAACAAACACACAAACAAACACACAAACAAACAAACAAACACACAAACAGAGGACGGAAGTCATCAATATACTTACGAAATCTTTAGATTTCGTAAGTAACAAACAGACAGGGGTGAAAACAGTAACCTCCATCCATCTTCGATGGCAGAGGTTAATAATCTTCAAAATTTAATTGTTCAGTTTTATATTTTTCTTTACCCGCTTCTACTTTTTATCACTTTTTTCAATTTTACTATCAATACATTTATAAGCATAAGCCTTTGCTCTCAATCCCACAAATTAACTCATTAACTTTCCACCAAACTCATCTTTTTGAGTCATTCGAGTATCCTGCATTGGAGTCCAGGATTGCACCCAATAGCCCAGGAGACTGCTTAGATAGCACCGACGCTCTGTACAGACGATGGTCCTAATGGATGGACTCATAGAACAAGTCTTTCACAAGTTAGCTGGTCAGGCCTGGCATTTAACCACAGAGGTTAGAACAGGAATTTAGAATTTGTTCAGGGTGCCAGCAACAATCACCCACTCCTTGTTAAAAAACACGGTGGGATATTTAATGTCCACCAGGCACCAACGAGAATGCTAGCGAATGGGTACCCAGCTGAATTTCTATCCGACAGCTGGCATGCTGGCTAGCATCCAAAGAATCATTTCAACAATTTATATACATATATATATTTTTTTATTTTTGTATACCTTGTCGAGGCTCGTGTGAGAGCTAACACACAACGCACAGCAAGGGAGGCATAAGACAAGAGGGGCGGGAGAGGGAAGGACAAAACAGTGGGGAACAGAGACATTAGGAGATCTGTGGAAGGGAGAGGGATGGGGCAGGGAACATAGGGAATACAATATGGACATTACAGGGACTTTCAGGAAGGAAAGCAGGGAATTTGAAGGAGGTGGGCTGGGGTGGATTATCGGGGGTAGAAAAGATCGAGGATTTGGATGGGGATGATAAGAGGTGGTGGTGAACAGCTGTTTTGAAGGCCTGGAGGGAAGAATGGGATTGAATAGAGTGAGGGAGTTTATTCCAAAGGCGGGAAAAAAAGAGGAATGAAAGAGTGAAGGTGAGCAGTGATTCGTGATTTTGGTAGTTTTACCAGAAGGGGGTTGTTGGCGGACCTTGAGCACCCTGCGGAAATGTGGTGGGGACAAATCACAGAGAGAGCAGGGGGGGGGGCGAAGCTGGAGAGGAGACAGTAGAAGACAGAAAGACCACCGACCAGCCTGCGGTGAGAGAGAGTGAGAGGCCCAAAGACTCAGCCTCATTGCGGGAGATGCCAATGATCCGAAATGCCTTGGTTTCCACAGCGTGAAGCCAAGAAAGGTGGGAGGCAGGAGCACCAGCCCAGAGGGGAGAGCAGTACTCCATCAGGCTGTGGACAAAAGCTTTGTAATAGCGCCATATTTGATCTGAGAATTGAGCCCACACCTGACAGCTCAAAGGGAAGTGCTCTACTGCTGTGCTTATCGATTTATTGCTCATACCATATTAGAATTTTAAATAGTTATGGAAAAGATGTGGGAAAAATGGTATGAAAAGCAAATACTGTGGGAAGGCATCTCTTCAACATGTGAATAAAATTGCATAAGAGAACAAACACATGTTCACCGTTTAAGCTTTGATTCATTGGCATTCAAACAATCAGAAATGCAAACGATAATGCCAAGAGAAATAGGAGAAGTCATCACAAATTTTCCCACTGAAATATTGAGAGGAGTATGCTAACTGCCTTGGGAAAGGTGAAGTGATGTTTCAGACGTGAGCCCTTCTTCAAAGCAAGGCTGACTCGACTTCTTACAAAGATTAGTTTTCCATTGTGTGTCTAGGAAGTCATACTTTGGCTGTTCGTCATTGTGTAAATCCAGAAATTGTTCCGCAGATGAAAATACAGGTACAACTTGGCAAACTTTAGAAATCTTCTTATTTGTGCATATGGCAGCTTGGCGACTGGGCCAGGCAAAAATATCATTCCTTTCCTGTCGTAATTCTCTACAGATTACTGTAGTAGGACCTGTTACCAACTACAGTATATGAGAGTCGTGCTCTCATATACTATGGTTCTAACAAGGACATTTTTGCTTGGGGGTAGCTATTATTTTGTTGGGGTACCACCATGTCACTGGTGCAGTGCCCCTATTATCAGCACACTTGCACTCATTCCACCAACCTCAGAAGAATGACAAGCTGAGTCAACCCACCTGATGTCAATGCAACGGCACGACAGGAAAAGATGCAACACATTTCAGCTTTGAAATGTCTTGTGTCTTGAACTCAAGACTTCAGACAGGAGCCTGGTGTTAATTCAGTGGCCAACAGGGCTCGAAATCAGGACCCTAAGATCCCAAGCCACCACCCTAACCACTAAGCCAACACCAGGCTTACTTTTGAAACCAAAGTATTGGATGGTTGAAGTTACCTATGAGCTGTAAAAATAATTGTGGCAAAACTCCATGTTTCAGTAAAGGAACTGTTTTGAAGGGCATAAATGTAAATAGCACCATAAATATAAAGTTTTAAAAATATTTTTTTGTCTCCATAGTCGAGGCTTGTGGAAGAGCAAGAACACAGAATGGATCAGGATGCAACATGTAACAAAAGGAACAGCAGAAGAAGGGGAAAACACCAACAGCAGGGTGGAGGGAGAAAATAGATGGAAACGGACAAACAGGTAACAGGTAATGATGTGTTGTATGGGATAACGCAAGAGGTAGATAAGATGGATACAGAAGCAAAATTTTGGGAGGGATGGGGGTTGGTTTAACAGGTGGAGAAAAGATCATGGTTTTGTATTGGGGATGATTTGAGATGATGGTGAACGGCTGTCTTGAAGATCTCGAGGGAAGAATGAGATTGAAGAGTTTCTGGAAGCTTGTTCCACAGGCGGGGAAAAAAGATAAACAAATAAGTGGAGGTGAGCAGTGAGCCTGGGTTTAGGTAGTTTCATCAGAAGGGGTCTAATGTACCTAATCGGGTCTCGGGTCCTTTCACTGGACAAAAACTAATGGAACGTTTTTCATCAATTCAGGACCTGCTCATTCTACATAGTTTGCACAAAGCGGATACATTTGTGTTACCAGGCCTTTCAGCCCCCCCACGGGTCCATATCCCATTACATCAAACTGAAAATAAACTTTATCACCGAATGCACCCCAACTACGACTGCCCTCCATCGGGCGACGAGCGTCTGTCCCACTTGGGACTATTAATTTGTTAAAATACAAGCAATCAGCACACACACACACACACACACACACACACACACTTCTTTTAGTAAAAGTTCCAAAGATCTAGCATAATTTTCTCGTGTAGCCCCAGAATCAAACAATATGCAGGTAATAAAAACTTTTTTTTAATGTAAAAGGATGTGGGGATGTTCATCCAAAAAGCATGTAAACAATGTGGGGATGGTCACAAGAAAATGATCATGTGAAACCATCCCTACATCTTTCTTTAAATAATGTTTGTCCCGAGAAAAGACACTAACTCCGTGTGTTTGTGTTCTATATTACAATAAAAATGTTTATATTCCTTATGTGATGTTAAACCAAGTCTCATTTTGCAGATCCCATTGGTTTAAACAGCTCAGGACTTGGTTTAAACATGAATCTTACTGCATTTTATTGTGGGAAGGTCCATGACGGCTCAAAATTTTCACAACTTGAAAGGATTCCACAAAAGGTAAACAAAACTGTATCACTACACAAAGTAATAGGAAGGGAAACGAGGGTGGGTGGGACCACGTCATAGTCCTGCCCACCCCTCTGTTCCCTTCCGATTCTTTTACAAAGGAATGCAGTTTTGCATACTTTTCGTGGAATCCCTCAAGCTATTAAAATTTCGATCAGTATGCACCTTCCCACTATAAAATGCAGTAGATTAGTGTTTATAAAAAGTTTGTAGCTTAAACCAATTTTGAGTTAGTCTGTCAGAAAAGAAGAAGAAGAAGAAGAAGAAGAAGAAGAATGACAAACGGACACTTTTGGGTCTTTCATTCATTGATGATGTCTCAACATTTAATGAGTGTTATTGGATGAGGAATTATCCGCAGATGACTGGTAGGTAATTTAAAGGTTTATAAGGTTTATCTTGGCAGATATTTTAAGGATTTATGTTGGATTGAGCCAATGGAGTGTCCAGGCCATCCCTACATGAGAAGTCTACAGATTTATAGATTATAACAACCCCACACATTTCCCACTACCTCTCCCCAACCCCACCCCCAAACATGATTAATGGTAAATATCATATACGGTATCTCCTTCAGAGAAGTCTGATTGGTACATCTGGCTCACACGTAAGTATAGCCGGCACAAGCTTTGTGTATTATCATGTAG
>CM068965.1:69535442-69547040 GCA_035128595.1 Eptatretus atami | reverse complement strand
TTTCTCTGGACAGCAGACATGTCAAATTTTGAATTGATGTTGGTTAAAGCTGAGTTTTGATGGGCATGTCATATAGTCCGCATGTCAAACTGTCATCTACCGAAAGCCATGTTCTATATACTGTATGGCAGCTCAGCTACGATAGGCATGGTGGGCAGTAAAAGCAATATAACAATGTGCAAGATGTCCTGAGTATGATATATCTCACACCAGTTGAGCTGGCTCTGGGGCTGGCTCTGGACTGAGTAGGTGGAATCACACTGCCTCAATATGATTTGAGAGATTCAAAGGAAATCGGCCAAATCGCATCCAAGAGGCTCAAGAAAGTGTTTAAAATGAAGGCCATCTTGGTGGGTTCAGCAACATCAGGACCAACCTGTCTTAAACATGACCTCATATGTAAATCAATAATTGCTCTCATTAGCTATCAGAGGTTCAATAAGGAAAGGCAGCCTTCCTCAATAATAGACAAACTAACACAAGTCAGTTGACCGAATATTAAAGGAAATTTCCCCTTATAGTTTAACAAATGATTAAAAAATAATTTCAGGTTTAAAAGTATAGGTGTGACCAAGATGGTATGCATATGTATGGACTGTGTTTGACTCCAGACGTGTCTGGATGGTGTTTATATCCAGATGGTGTTTGTCTCCCGAGGTGGCTGGGCGTATTTTTTTTTAAATCTCCGGGCGGGGTTTGTCTCCGGACATGTTCGGGCGGTATTTATGTCCGGGTAGTGTTGTTTCTGGACATGTCTGGGTGGTGTTTGTCTCTGGACATGTCTCGACAATGTTAAGCTCCAGATGTGTCTGGGCGGTGTTTGTCTCCGGCCGTGTCTGGACAGTGTTTGTCTCCAGACCTGTCTGGATGGTGTTGGGGTCCAGACGTGTCTAGGTGGTGGTTATCTCCGGACATGTCTGGGCAGTATTTATAGTATGACTGGTAGAAAATGGAATTCAGACATTATTTTGTTTCCATCTTCACTGTTATTCTATGCAGAATCAATTTGATGAGACAGTATGAATCTGAATCAACACTGCAGCACATGACTGCCTTCCCTTCCTCTCCCCTCATGCTTCCTTCCCTTCCAGTCATGCTGCCTTCCCTTCCCCCACCCCTCCTCACTCCCCCTCCCTCCTCTCTCTTTGCCCCTTCACCTCCTCACCCTCTCCTCTCTTCCCTACCTCTCTCTCTCTCCCCCGCTCTTTTTCTCCCCCCCCTTCTCCTGGTATTCCTGTTAGCAAAGCGATAAGTGGTTTTTGCTCCTTTAAAATTTATCACAGATCTACACTTTAAACAGCAGAGAAATCGTGTGTTCAGAAAATAAGGTGTTCAGAACTGCTTTCTGCTTTGATACATGACCACGCAACAAAAGGAAGATTAAAAAATCTGTTTGACTTCAGTACAGGGCTAAAGATAAACTTAATATTGTTATTGATTACCTCTAAAACCTCCAATAAGGTAAAATGTGTTTGCAACATGCTGTATGTGCACATTTACAGCAAAATGATGTTCATGTAGTTTGTAAAATGGTGACCATTCACAGGCATACTTCATCATGCCAAAATTTAGAAAGACATCACTTCCTGTGTGTTTTACAGTACTGTATTCGGATGTCTAATATAATACTGTGCTATCCATCCCCAAAACCCATGATTGATACTTTTCCATATGAACTGTTCTGCTTTGATCCGTCGATCACGATATCAGAAGTGAGATTAACAGCGTGTCTTTCTGGCCTCAAAACAGCACTGAAATAACTAAATATCGTTGACTGTAAAATGTAAACTCAAATAAGGTAATGTGAGTGGATTCCATTGTCTTTATTGCATTACATGTACAACACTCAATATGATTGCTCTGATGAATATGACGCATGTTATAAAATACTGTGCCTCATTCATGATGATATCAAGGGAAACGAATACGTAAGTAGTGGTGCTATTTTTCCAACATGTCAGAATTGCATATTGAAGTTTGCTCACAGCCAAAATATAACTGGCCACAGGTGTGTGTGTGTGGTGTGTGTGTGTGTGTGTGTGTGTGTGTGTGTGTGTGTGTGTGTGTGTGTGTGTGTGTGTGTGTGTGTGTGGACAATGGGGGGTGACGCAATCACCCTGCAAGTAATGTGTTCGTTTGTCGAAATGTTCCGATGTTATCCATAATCACATCTCAACATCTTCCCCAAACTAAATTTAACTGGTTCCCAATCTATCGCTATCTGTCTCTGTCTCGTCTCTTCTCTGTCTCTCTCGATCCTTTCTTACATAATGGTGTTGGATTTGTTGCTCCTTCCAATCCTCCACAACCTATTCTGAAGATATTGTCTAACATCATGCTTTTCTGCTCTGCAGCTGTCTCAATACTCTTGATGTATATTATCTGGCCCTTGAGCGTTATTTTGTTTCAGCTTTCCCAGCTGCTCCTTTACTTCCCACTTGACCTGAAACTCCTCAAAAGTCCTTTCTGTTCACATCCTTGATAGAATCTCTCAGTTTTAGAAAATTCTCATAACTCTTCTTGTGTAAATGTTGAAGCCAAATAACTATTTCATAAACCTGCCATCTTACTTTTCATTACATAACCAATCTCCCTGTACAATTCATCAATGGACCACACTTGTCTTAACCTGTTCTTTAGCTTATATGTACTTAAAGAATGCCTGTGCTGTTAAGTTTATTATTTTGGCCATATCTTCTCATATTCCCTTTTGGGTTGCTTGTTATTTTCTGAATTAACCTCTGTTCCTCTTACACTTATACGATCCAATTCCACTCCAGTATTGTGTACCTAATAAATGCTTCTGTTAAATACCCAATAGAATTCCTACTTGCCTGCTCAACCAACCTGATTCTTTCTGCCTCTGGATTTACATGTCACTGGAAATATACCTAATCTATACACCATACATACTCTCCTTGAAGGACACCCATTTCATGATGCTGACTGGCCTCTTGTTAGTTTGTCACAATCTAGAGCACCTAACTATCTCCTCGTACCTTCAAAGTTTGCCTTCCTGAAATTGTCATCTTGTTCTACTGTCCTGAAGTCCGAATCTTAACAGAATAACTTGCACACATAGCAAATTATGGTCAGTTGTCCGTTTACATTTGGCACAGGATGCTCCAACAGACAGTGGAGATACCCATGGGTTCAGGTCAGGCGCCGTTCTTTCAAAACAGTTGCTGCATATGTATGAGTCTGATCACGTCCACAACGTCTGTGAGGTGCGGAAACATCTTTAGGTTCATTGCTAACACATTGGCAAGAAATGATGGCTTTATATTTGATCAGATCCATGTGACATCTATCAAAAAGAACTAGAATGAAAAGGAAAACCAAACTCACATTTTAGTCTCATTTAGAATTACAAATACAACCCGTCGCTTCGCTGATGGGGGGGGGGGGTAAGAATATAAAGGGGGATAATAAGGAGGGGAGGGAGAGAGGAAGGAGAGAAAAGGGTAGCGTGAGGAGAGGGAGAGGAGGGAGAGAGGAGCAAGAGGGAGGGGATCGAGTCAGGGTGGGGAATGAGGAAGGAGAGGGAGCGAGGAGGGAGTGAGGGGGTGCGGAAAGGGAAAGCAGTGTGAGGGGGAGGCAAGGAAGGCAGAAGAATGAGGAGAGGGCAAGTAAGGTCATCTGGACATAACCTGGATCCATCTGGACCAGAGACCATAACCTGGATCCATCTGTATCCATCTGGAGGGGAGGTCCATCTGGACATAATCACCATCCAGACACATCTGGAGATAACCACGTCCGGACATAACTACCATCCATATACATCAAGGGAAGGCAGCATGAGGGTAGGGCAAGGTAAGGCAGTGTGAGGGCGTCCAGACATAACAATGTCTGGACGACAGGTATACTAAAGGGGGGGGGATAAAAAGAGGGAAGGAGAGAGAGAGAGGGGGTGGGGTGGGAAGCAGGGGGATTGAGGAGGGTGGGGGGAGCAGGGAGGGTGGAAAGAGTGGAAAGGGTGTGGGAGTGAGGAGGGTGGGGGAGTGAAGGAGGGAAAGAAGTGTGAGGGAGGGGAGGGGAAAGCTGCGTAAGGTGAGGGCAAGGGAAGGCAGTGTGAGAGGGGACTGTCAGACATAACCACTGTCTGGACACATCCGGAGATAACCACCATCCAGAAATAACCACCCTCGGATATGTGGAGAGATAACCACCATCCAGGCATAACCATCATACAGATACGTTTGGAGACAGAAATAGAGAGAAAGGAGTGGGAGGATGCTGCACTGTATTAGGAGGGGGTGATGTGAGGATGGGACAAAGAGAGAGAGAGAGAGGGATGGAGGTCGTGGGGGTAGGGGAGTTCGCAAGGAATATATTATGCTTTATGAACAACACACACACACACACAATCGTCGTGTGACAGGTGGGAAAAATTTAGCTCTGTAATTGAGAAAACATTAATATGGCGAACGGCTCGGAAATTGTGTGTTATCAAACGTATTTTGCTTTGAAACTCACAAAGAGAAACATATAGCCTTTGTAAAGCACTGCACCAAGTCTTATAAAATAACCAATTACTTGAGAAACAGTCAAGAGGACAAAGGAAAACGTGATCACTCGTACGCTGCTGAGGTTAAAAATTAAAACTTCCAATATATGGGATGAAACTGCCACCACGGCCTGTGTAACACGGCCTGTAACAGCCTGTGTAACCAAGCATGTAGGCATACACATACACCCACAGAGAGTCCCTAAATTACAGATCCAAATATACCCCTATATGTACTTCTACCTTGTAACAACTGCCAACTGTACATCCTGATCTGGACACAAACTGTACCGGCATCCACTATAGAGCGCTCAGCAAGCGGTATAAGCACTCAAGCAAGCACTCCAATTAAATGGTTGGCAAGCAATAGCTATGTCCGAATGTCCAAACTATGTCCGAATTAGACAAATGAACACTTCTTTAGGAGTTGGAACTGCTGCTGAGTTCAATTCTGGAGCTTAATTTTTGTAATTCAGCTTAGTTTAAGAGATTCTCGAGGTAACGGCATGTGCAGAAATGAAATAAAGCCACGAACGCCGGCGTCTCCGGGCGTTTATAAGCATTGCATTACAATGTACCCAGCAATTTGTAGCTATGATGAACAAGGGATTTGATAATACAAGTGAAGAAAATGAAAAAAAAGAACTTTATCATGAAGAAATTGTTGCGGCCTGTTCCAAGTCAAGGCATAGTTGAGCAGGCCAAAAAAAACATGGCGGCTTCAGACCCCAGCGAGGTTACCCAGGAAACACCTTAAGACCCCAGACCCCGAGTTCTATCCAGGTTCCTCCTGATGACTTCATCTGTGCTTTTTGCCTGTTCAGGTGGCCCAGGATCACCGGATGAAGGATATAATTAAACAAGGCCGTTAATGACCTTCAAAAGGGGTGTTTTAATGAACCCAAACACCCAATTTTCACTTCCGTGTAGTTTTCTTTGTATGCATGCAAAGTTTCAGGCTGCTAGGTTTAGGTATAGATTACAAATCGACATCAATAATGATAAATTTCACACCAAATTATTTGATAACCGAGTTGCTTTTCCATTCCACATTGTACAATTGCCTTTCTTAAATAGTAACATCCCTAAGAAGCTATTCCATGGTATGTTTACAGGTGAAATAATTAGGACTGTGAGAGCAACCACAAACAGCGCTGAACTTATCAATAGATTAAAACAGCGAGTCAGATGTGCAGTTGTCAGAGTAAAATGTGCTTTTAATGGTTATGAATGGTTTGGCAGCCATATTGGATTTACCCTAAAACCTTTAAAAATCATCTTCTCCAGAACGTCTGAAAATATCGAGGGGAAATATCGAAAATATGAAAAAAACACACACACATGTTCTCCAATCCTTGGGGATACCGGGGTGTTCATGAATATAATTGAAACGTAACATGGTTTGGCAGCCATATTGGATTTAAGGAAAATATTTTTTTTAATTCACTCTCTTGAACTGCTGCATCAATCGATGTGAGACTTCAAAATTATGATCGAGTCGTGATGGGGAATATTTGTGTCAAATTTCAACCTGATCAGATGCATGGTCTGGCAGCCCAAGGAAGAATTGATGAGATTTTGGTGAAGATCTGAATCCGGATCCAACTACAAGAATTTTAAAAGTGATTCTTCACCATTGAGAGACGGGGCTAAAAAATATATGAAGTATGATATCTCAAAGAAGTTATGGATGGATTCGGACAAAGCTTGGTGGACAGGTTGGGTGTGTCACAATGACAAATTGATTCCATTTTGGTGAAGATCCGAATCCGGATCTGGATACGAGAATTATTTTATTTTTAAAGTGATTCTTCACCATTAGGAGATGGGGCCCAAAACTATATATAGCATGATATTTCAAAAATGTATTGGGCCCCATATGTTCTCGTGGATCAGGCATTACGTGGTGGAGGTATGCGCTCTACTGAGTGCCCTTCTAGTTTGAATCTGCGTTCTTTTTTATTGTTTTTTGAATAAGTCTCACTTGGCTGCACCTGGATGGGTTTGAGGGTAGAGGAGCAGCATTTGAAACCCGAGTTCTATCCAGGTTCCTCCTGATGACTTCATCTATGCTTTTTGCCTGTTCAGGTTCCTTCTGATGACTCCAGTGCAGTGCTGTACGCACAGTATATGGTCCTCCATTTGATTCGAATTTAATTTTTCTACTTATAAATTTGCCACCAGAAGAGTTGCCTTGCACCAAGTCCTTCTCTCGAGGACATGGGGTAAGTATTCCATGAATACTATCTTGTTATATAATAGAATGTGCAATGAGCATTATGTATATATATATGATAATACATTAAACCTTCTAACAAGACTGGTATAAAGTTTAAATAGTGAGGTTGCATTGTTTGGTTGACCAACTGTTTGGACACAGCTGAGGTTGTGGATCTACTGATGTGGACCCCAACCATAGTTGTAGACCCACTGTTCGGAGAAGTTCTGCACTGAAAGGGTCGAAACCTCGAGAGAGAGAACGGAACCCAGCTCATGATCTGTGCAGTTAAATTTGGTAAGATGGCAGGTTTCATGTCATGACATTAACGTGGAATTGATAAGAACCTTTCTTGTTCGAATGGCCCTGTGAGTAGCAGCATTATTGAGCATAAAGATGATTTCCACACCATTTTGTTGAAGGGTAGGCAACACATGCTGCTGTAAGATCTCATTAATATATCGATTTGCCATCAGATTGTCATAGATATGGATCCAGTTGGTCTGAAAGGTTTCAGCAATACCACCCCACATCATGACACTTCCACATCCAAAATTTGCAGCTTCCTGGACATATCGCTCATTGCGTTTTCTGTCGATCCATGCATGGCCATCGGGCCTTTGAAGGAGAAACCTGGATTAGTCACTGAACAAAACACTTGCCTATTGCCTCCATGTCCATTGGACATTCTGATTTGACCACTGTAAGTGTGCTTGGGTGTGTCGAGGTTCAAGTCGTGCATGCTGTACAGGATGATGGGAATGGATCGCTGCATTATGAAGATGCTTCAAGACGGTGTTGACACTTATCCTGCGAGATCCACGGAGTGCCTGCAGTACTCTGGGCAGTAACAAACCGATTTCACAGATAGGTCATGCAAATGTATCGGTCTTGAGCGGGAGTCGTAATTCTTGCACGTCCACTTCTTGACAAATCTCTTGTTGATCCAGTGGCTTGATAACATTTTCTGAGGTCATAAACAGTTCCTCTCCTCACATTAAAGAGCCTTGCAACATGGCTAATGGAAGACCCTGCTTGAAGGTGCACAATTATTTGATTCCTGTCATTTTCTGACAGACGTGGCATTGTAATGGATCATAAAATAATGTAATCCGTGTGGTTCTTGGATAATCTACACGCTGATCTCTTGGAAAGACTTTGGAATCTGCTTAGAATGCCACGTGTCACTTCAAAAACCGAACGGTGCATGAGTTGTACATGCTGAATAATTAATGTATGAGGCAACTACATAACGTAGAAACTTGCAATCAGTTGTTCTGCACATCCCTCGTGCCAAAAATGCACTTAAAATGAAAACTGGAACAATCCTTCAATACTATTATCATTTCTACATGTTTGGTTTTCTATGGTGGAGAGTGTATGCTTAAAGTAAATATGGGTGTGTGTGTGTGTGTGTGTGTGCAAATACGGTATTGAGATGCTGCCTTGGGGGATGCCAGCCTCCATCAGGAGAGTGGAGGAACATTGCCTTCAACAGCCAAACGTTGCTTGCGTGCATGGAAGTAATCTCACTGTCAGGTGTGGGCAGGGTCTTGCACGCCACGGTTTGACAGCTTTGCAAGCCCAGATGTCACACAGTAACAAATGCATGCGATATGTATGGAGAGATTGCATTGATCTCTTGCTCCTGGTTCAGGCCCTCCATCTATTGTTACAACAGTAGGAGCAGCATGTTTAGTGTTGAGTAGCCAGACAAGAAGCCAAACTAGTGGTCTGTTATCAGAGAGTTGAGAGGAAAGGCTTGTCACTGGCTACAATTATTGACTCCATAACATTGCTTATACATGAGATATAAAGAAGGCGGATGGAAGAGGAATCTATGAAAAATTGAAGACCAGCCAAGAAAGCATTCTTGGAACATGACAGGTCATTTTGCCCTGAGACCCATGTGACCTTGAACATTTTTAATGAAAACTTTTGAAAATCATTTTCCCAAAGCTACTATATTTAAAAATGGAATTGTTTAACAATGAATTTAACGATGCTAATGTTTTTCTTTGGACATTCGGTAATTCTGGGACATTTTCCAACAACCACAGCTCCACAATTCCCACCATTTTAATTCCTAGTAAAATCATGAAAACTTATCTTAAGCCCCTTTAAAATAAAGGGTGATTAAAACTATAGTACATCAACTTGCTGTCTGCTCTTCCATGAGCCTCAACACCTGTATCAAAAACCTCACTGAGCAAAAAAGATGAACAAACACAAATATAACATGAAAAACAAGCACAGACGAGTCACAAATAAATGTAACAAAAAGATTTCTTCTGCAACACATGAAATGCAATTGTTTTCCAATGATACATGGAGCATTACAAGCCTTTAAAAAAAAAAAATTTGGCACAATCGGAACATTATTGTCAAAACTGGATGACTCACAATGCTTCAGGCATGGGTCCTTCTTCAAAAGCCTCTCTCTCTTACTTTGAAGAAGGACTCGTGGCCGAAACCTCCGTTCTTCTTCTCTCCCACAGTAGTTAGCATACCGATCTCACCATTTGATTGATAACTAATCATTGTCCATAAAATATAGCACATTACCAAAGGACCATTAAAGCAGTTTACAGAGAAGGCCCACTGCCATCTTTGTAGGGCAACTTGGGGCAGGCACTAAATGTTGCTGATAAATCAGTGCAGTCGATATTTCTTAAGCAGAAAAAAATGTTATTAGTTAAAAATTTTGGTCCGTTACTCATCATTCAACGTTTGTTATTCCGTCAGTAACATCTAACATTATTGTTATTGCACTGCACATAAGCACTGTAATACTGTATTGTTACTGTAGAAAGATAACTTAAAACTTACAGTACAATTATCACATTAAACTATGATAGTCAACTATAAGGGCACTCGGTAGAGCGCATGCAGTACATCCGCCAAGCTAATTAGTTTACCTTTTGTATCCCACTGATAGGCCGGATCTGGATTCGAACCTGAACTAAAATTTAATCGGTTTGTTTTTGTTACCCAACCAACTTATCCACCAAGTTTCGTCCGAATACATCCATAACTTTTTGAGATATCGCGCTATATATCGTTTTAGACCTATCACTCAATGGTGAAGAATCACTTTAAAAGTTCTCGGATCCAAATTAGAATCTTCACCAAAGTCAAATCAATTCTTCCTTGTTACATACCAAACCCACCCACCAAGTTTTATCCGAATCCGTCGACATTTTGAGATATTCTGCTGCGTGTCATTTTTTTGGCCCCGTTTAAATTGTGAAAAATCAGTCAAAAAATTCTCGGATCCAGATCCGGATCTTCACCAAAATCTAATCGTTTTGTCTGTGTCACATACTCAAGCTCTCCACCAAATATTGGCCGAATCCGTCGACAACTTTTTGAGATTTTTTTTTCATAAACAAACAAACAAACAAAGCAAAAATCACTCAGAGAAACACTTGGCAAAACAGAACAAAGTAGCAAGGCATTCGGTTCAGCGCATACCTCCGCCAGGCTGAACAGCTTATGTTTTGTATCCCACTGATGGGCTGGATGTGAACCAAAATGGAATGCACTTGTTGTTGTCACCTAACCAACTCATCCACCTAGTTTTTGTCATAACTCGTCCACAACTTTTTGAGATATCATGATACATATATCCACTACCGGTCAAAAGTTTTAGAACACCCCCATTTTCCAGTTTTTACTGAAATTTAAGCAGTTCAAGTCCAGTGAATAACCTGAAATGGTACAAAGCTTTGCGGTAAACTGCCAGAGGTGAAAAAAAAACAAAAGTTTAGGTTACCAAAAACTGAAAAATAATGCAAATTTCAGAGTTGTTAAAAAAGGCCCTTTTCAGGTAACAAGTAATGGGTTAGCAACTGCAGCTGTTCTGCCAGCAATGGAAATAAATTAAGCCTTGAAAGTTGATGAAAAACAATTCCTACAGGTGTCCCAACTTTTGTTGATTAGTTTATAACCCTTTGTCTGAATAAAAGCAGTGTTGGAACCGACTGTGTTGCTACACCCTCTGAAGCATTATTTGGGCAATATTGCACTGCAGGAAGTAGTATTTTTCTATCATAATGGCGAGAAAAAGACAATTAACAAAGGAAGACAGACAGACCTTATAACCCAAAAAAGTGTAGGTCTTTCCTTCAGAGAAATTGCAAAGAAGCCAAGGTGTCAGTGAGTACAGTTTCCTACACACATCAAAAGACACTTGGAAACTGGAGGAAACTGACAGGAAGAGGTCTGGCAGACCCAAAGCCACAACACAATCAGAAGACAAGTTTCTGAGAGTCAACAGCTTGCTGATAGGCGGCTCACAGGACAGCAGCTTCAAGCACAGCTAACACTGGTCGAAGTAAGGAGTCTCAGTTTCATCTGTGAAGAGAAGACTTCGAGCTGCAGGTTTGACAGGTCGGGTGGCAGTAAGAAAGCCATTGTAAGATGGCAAAATAAGAAAAAGAGGCTTGCTGGGCCATGAAGCACCGCCAGTGGACTACTGAAAACTGGAAGAAGGTCTTATGACCGATGAATCAAAATTTGAAATTCTTCGGTTCATCGCGCAGGGTTTTTGTACCCGTCGAGTAGGGAAAGGATGGTTCCTCAGTGTGTGACACCAACTGTCAAACATGGAGGAGGAAGTGTGATGATCCGGGCTGTTTTGCTGGATCTAGAGTCGGGACTTGCACAGAGTGACTGGCCCCTGAACCAAAAGGGCTACCACAGCATTTGCAGCAGCCATGCAATACCCTCTAGTCTACACCTATTTGGTCAGGGGTTCATCCCACAGCAAGATACCGACCCAAAACATACCTCCAGGCTATGTCAGAACTATCTTAGAAGACAATAACAAGACAGTAGGCTTCAAATCATGGAATGGCCAGCACAGTCT
>CM068965.1:69443471-69460869 GCA_035128595.1 Eptatretus atami | reverse complement strand
ATCATTTGTGAAAAATTATTCTGCCTATTGTGTCTATTGATTTTTAAGTGTACATTTTTTGTATAACCATTGAATTAAGTTATAAATGGGATAATCTCAGTTTTTGCATATATATTTTGCAGTAAGCATGGTGACTGAAGATCGAAAGGAGTTCCGAAAATACTGTTGCGATCCGTTCAGCCTGCATAAAACGAAACATACGAAAAATCTTTCGCAATTGTCAATGATAGTGTTGATGAAATTTCTCAAAGTGAAAAAATACAGACTTTGTACTTATGCAGAAAAAACTTTCTCATTTCACCAGGGTATCTGAACTAATATCTTTCACCAGTTCAAATTATATCAGAATTATCTCGAAGGCATCAAGAATCTATTTCACAGATCGGACGGGAGGTTTAGCGAAAGCAGAAGTTGCCAATAAACCAGTCTTATGGATGATAGCGAAAGAGCCCAATCGACAAACGAAGGCGGAAAGAACCCAGGGTACGTTCCTGAAAAGCGAAGTAAAGTTGAAGATTCTGTGCGAAAGAATATTAGAACTAAGTTGCTGACAAGCACTGCGAGAAAACCAAAATACAGCGTCAAAATGTGATGAAAACTGCATGCCAGAGTGATCAAAAGCCTGAAAGAAAAATACGTTTTCGAGCCGTTCAGAGCAAATACGTATACTGACAATATTGCTAGGAATATGAGCATCAGAGGGATGATGATGAATTCAGTGCTCCCAAAGAATGGCGTGTGCAGCCAAAATTTAGAGAAAGAAAATGGTATGCTACGTCTCAAATCCCAAACAGGAAAAAATATTGCTGACGAAGTGAAATCCGCCGTAACCGAATTTTACCGAATGATGAAGTCAGCCGAATAATGCCGGAAAAAAGGACTGTGTGGTGGTCCAGGAATGAACAATGGAAAGACAAAATTCAAAAGCGCCTGGTACTAAACAATTCAAGGAACTGTTTCAGAAATTCATAGAGAAGAACCCTGCTTGAAAGTTGGATTCGCGAAGTCGCCATGCCTCCGCCCTCGGAGTGGTCCTGGCCGGTTTCAGCGGTACACACAGTGTATGTGTCTGTACGATACATCAAAATGTGAAACTCATGAGTTGGTTCCAAAATGCCCCAGATAGCTGAACTTCCTGCTATCATCATGTTATAGCACGATCGTTTCTAACCCAGCACACCGGCATGTTATTTCAGAACTTGTGAAAGTTGCCCATCAATTGAAGACTTCAACAACGAGCTACTGAGTGCTTATGAACTCGAGGATATTGATGAAATTCAGTTTAAACGGTGGACATCCACGACAGATCTGAACTGAGCTCCATGGTCCTGCCTTTAAGAATTCATTAATCAATCTGTGAACGCGCGTAAATAGTGAGACACGACTTCATTGGCAAGGCCCAATCTCAGTTTCTGAAAAATAAGAAAGACAAACCGGTGAAGGAGAATTTGTCATTATGGAGACTCTCAGAGAACTATTCGTTTGTCGTACAGGAAGCGGCCCAAGGATTCCATTGGAACTGCTCTCGAGCGACAATTCACCCTGGGTTTACTATTTCAATCGGACGATGGCAAATTAAACCACGATTCGTTCACGATATATCAGAATGCAATACTCACAGACGTTGTCTCAGTCCACCTTCCAAAAATGCTCATTGAACACTTGAAATCTAGCTTTGGAATATAAAGAAACTTTACTATTTCTCAGACGGTTGCGCTGGCCAAATAAGAATTCAAAGCCTTCATAAACCTATTCGTCACAAATCAGAGTATGGTATTGACGCAGAATGGCATTTTTTTTTGCCACATCATGCAAGGGCCCTTCAGATGCATGGGAGGTACAGTCAAAAGAAGCAACACGTGAGAGCCTGCGTCGACCTTACGACAGTCAAATTATTCTCCAAAAGATCTTTTCGCCTTTGCTGAAAATGATTTGAATGAAATGAAGTTCGGTTACGGGATCCAAGAGGCGTATGACTAGAGAAAAGGTTAAAAATCGCCAAAACCATAGCTGGAACTCAAAAACTTCATGCTTTCATCCCTATTTCTGAAACTGCTCTTCAAGTACGCGAATTCAGCCTTAGTGAGGAACACCGTATCGAGTCAGCTATTTCAAATCTACACCAACTTTTAACGGGAAGCTCTCAGGTTATGTCACAGTGCACTATGATGGAAAATGGCTTGCCTGCATCATGGAAGCCTTTCAGGACACTCATGAAGTGAAAGTGAATTTTCTTCATCCAAACGGGCCCGCAAATACTTCTTTTCCTGACATTGAAATCACTGCATTTTAGACATTTCTGATGTACTTCTTTCCGTCGAACCAAAAACTGCTACAGGTAGAACCTACACAATCGGTAAAAAAAGAACACAGCTGTCAATAAAACATTGGTTGGCAAAAATCTTGACTATAATATGCTTGGAAAACTTACTCATACAGGTATCGCTTCCAGTTCCTGCAGTGGAAAATGGATGTACAATATACTGATATAGTGTGTTGGAAATCTTGTGTTCAAATATTGCTATGTATGTGTGTCCACCACCCGAGTCCCCGAACAATAAACCATCATCACACTTGAACCATTGAGATCCCATTTTCATTTATGCTGAGGTGTTGGATTATGTAGTATCTCACACGAAAAAATCGGGACCATCGGTTTGGCTGGGACGGCGGGCCCAAGGTCAAAGGGCGCCCCAAACTATAACTTTTTGAATTACTGTTTCGGAGTCATTTTACTTTACGTGTATTCGAAAAATCTCGCTTTACGAGATTTTGATACCAAGATCAGCCAATTCGGACCACACACTGTGATATGGCCTCTGGAGATTGTGGGGCAGCCGGGGGCTGCCAAATTTTGGGCCCTTAAAATGGGCCCCGATGGGCCACAAGGTCTAAAAGTTGGTATTTTGAGTTTTTTCACCCAAGTGAATAAATGACCAACATATGGAGAAAATGAGGTATTAGTGTCGGGAGGGTGTGTACACTTGACATGGAATGCCCCCATTGACCTGAAAGATTTATGAGCCGTTTTGGATTTATGTAAGAATCAAATGAAGGGTCTTTTTTTTAAATCATGTCACAGAAAAAGGTTTTGAAAAGCACATTGAGGTTCAACAAATAGGAAAAACAAATTGATTGCTCTTGTTTAATCATCCATGTTCTTTTAAATGGTGTAACGAGTTGTTTTGAATGATTGAGAAATGCTGTTAACTGGAGCTATTTATGTAAAAACAGGGGGTGGTATTGTGGCAGCCTTGGAGGTCATTTTATTTCACTTCCCAAAGTTGATCAGAACGGCTGGATATCATCAAACAGGATACTTTACTGCATCGACACAGAATAGAAAATGTTGAAAATCAGCAAGAATGTCTACCGCTGAAATAAATATACTGTAACTAGGATGGCACTCAGTGGAGCGCATAACTGCCAGGCTGAGCAGTTTACGTTTGTATCCCATGATATGCTGGATCTGTATCTGGACAAAAATCGATATGGCTTGTTCTTGTGACTCATAAACTCGTGCATCTGGTTTTGTCTACGTCCGTTCATAACTTTTTTGAGATATCCTGCTCACAGACAGGCAAGACGGATGAAAACATAACTTCCGTCCATCTTTGGTGACTGAGATAACCAATGCTATCCATCAATATTCAACATAGATGTGAAATCGAACCTGAAACATCAGAAAACGAAATGGAAAAGATGTGATGTGAGGTGTATCCTTTTATTTATTTTTTTTCCAATATTTACCCATGCACGCGAAGGGAAAAGTGAGTTAAGCAATTTTTTCATCTCCGTCCATCTGTAAATGTCAAATTGTGATGAAGGAACAACTTGTTAAATTGAATGTTGCATTTTGAACACAAATCGAAAACAAACCTGCCGTTTAACAGTACTTGGCCCGAATTCATCCTGAACGACATGCACAGAGGGAATGAGATAATATTTTCACTCTTTCTGCCATCTCAGCAAACAAATGAAAATCATTCGAAACGGAAACTTGCTGTTTTAAGGAGTAAAGGCACAACAGCAGTACAACTAACAATGTAATGTGTTTGATAAGGTGGTAAGACACTGCGTCAACGGTGTAAACTTCTGGAATTAATTGATTTATATGACTCTAACAATCTTTATTTCTTTAAATTAAATTATATACTGTACTTTAACCTGTAGATCACCTTCTTGTCACTTCCAAGAACCTCCTGTTCAGCAGTACTTTGACATGTTCTATCGGGTGGTGAAGAAGACTGCTTCAGTGCGCTAAACTTCTGAAATATTTAACGAATTTTAAATCATTTTATTAAAATTGAAATATATACTTGAACACAGCACGGGTATCGTGTTCTATGAACTCTCTAGTTACCTCCGCACCTAAGGTGGATGGATGTTGTGTTTTCACCCCTGTCTGCTGTGACAAAATATCTCAAAAAGTTGTGAATGGATCAGACGAAACTTGGTGGAGAAACTTGGGTATGTGACAAGGACAAAATGATTCGATGTTGGTGAAGATCCGGATCCAGATCCGCCTTTCGGTGGGTTACAAAACGTAAAGTTCAGCCTGGTGGAGGTATGCACTCTAATTTTGTGTGTGATAAGTAAAATAAATAAATAGGTGTGCAGTGATGGTATCTTTGGCTTATGGGAATCTGGAGATTATATTTTCTTATTTGCTAGCCAATTGTCAAACCCAACCGTACACTGTCAGAGTAGACTCAAGTGATGGTGGAACTTGTTGCACACAACCTCACCTGGACTCTGCATCAAGCAGAAAAAAATTGCTGACTGGAAATCGTACTCTCAACAGAGCATCACGGAGCAGACACTGAACTCGATGAGACCCCCCCCCCCCACTTCCACCTTGGTGCAGAAAATCAGGGCCTACTTGACAGTGTGTTGTTAACTGCTTTAGAACTGCTTTGCCTCTTGAAGATCCAGAAGAGGGCTTCAATGATGGTGCTGGTAGCACAATGTGTGACTGGCATGGAACTGAAACCGATACTCCTGCCTGAATCACGCACTCTTGCTAACCACGACACCAATAGTAAACCTACACATGCGTGCATTTGGAAGCAAAAATTGAAGATGAGAAACCTACATAATACTGTCTTGATCCTAATAGCCACTTCCTGTTTTGGGTTTTCTTGGGAATTCTACATTTTCGAGAAAAAAAAAATCCCAAAAGTTCAAAATCCTGTTTGAGGAAGGACAGCTAATCTGCCTGCCCCACTCAGTCTAATCCACATTTGATGCAAGTCCACTTATTTGGGATTGACTCATCGTCATCGTCGTTTTTAGCCCAGACAGTTCTCGAGAACACAGAGAAACTGCCATGACCGATTGGCACACTGACTGACTGACTGTGACTGTGCTGCCTGACGAATCCGGGCAGCAGTGAAGATTTGGCCCCCACTTGCATTTTGGGGGTGGGTACAACCACTGCAAAGAGGCATCCCTGATGGTTGTCCTCGATGTTTCGTATACAGCCTGTGGCTACTGGTTGCATCATTTCTGAAGTGTGGCTGTGCTGCTAATGCAGTGCTCCTTTACTAGCAAGCTGATACTCATTTTGCTGGCTTGGAAGGATGACAGGCTGAAACAACTCACCTGGTGTTATTCTAATGGCACAACGGCTCAAACTCAAGATCATAAGCTTTTATGGGCAAGTAAGTGGCATCTACTCTTTGAAGGACACAGCTTGCATCTTCAATAAAACTCAGCCATTCAAAAATCCCTCATGGAATTTTAAAAAGTGATGAAGAGTAAGCGCAGGTCAATGTTCCTGACGTTCCAAGATTAATGTCACAGGCTTTACAGTGCTACCACATGCCTGCTGGCTTTCCATGGCACCTGCTGTTCTTGTAAGTGTGCAGGTGCAGCAGTGAAGCCTCCAGCCAGCCCAACAACAAAGGAGTGAACATGCACCGAATCCAAATTGAGCTATTTTCGAGAACCTTAATATGTAATAAGGTGTGTACCTGTTGCTGGATATAATGTAGCAATCGGTTAATTCGTACAAACTAAAAGTTAAGCACATACAAACATGCACCATCATGTCTTAAAAAGTCAGCAGCAGTAAAATGTCAGCGGTAAACCCTTCCGCAACACCAATTCTATAATTCTCAACTGCAATAAAAAGTCCATCGTGCGTCATGCTGCCAGTAGGTAGGGAGTGGCTTGCCCCATTGTCTTGATCTCTTTCCACCACTATATTTAAACTCACTTTTTCTTTTTTTTCTCTCTCATCCAACCTTTTGATAATTGTGTTGTAGATCTTGGGTTTTTTAATATTATAATATATATTTTTTTCGGCATGTCGAGCATCATTTGTTCTTTGGATTTTTCTCGTGCTGTCAAGTCAGTTTAATTCAGCTTGGAGACCTGTAATTGCTTTAAAAAAATTATTCTTTTATTTATTTATTTATTTATTTATTTTGAATCTTGGCCAATTTTTCTTTAGCTTTGCCTAAACTTTCAGGTTTCTAGATCTATTAAGTGCATATGAGACCTTTGTTATTTTTCGTTCTACTTCCAAGTATATATACATCACCTTCAGGTTACATTGGATGATTCAAAAACTAAAAGCACCTCAAGGCATCCTTCAAAAAGGGATGCAGGATAGCTTAGAAGCATGCACACTCACTTCTGAGCTGTCAGCTGACCTTGGTTCAAATCCCAACCAGTTATAAACCATCATCTTGGTATTTGGCATGTAGGGTGACATCATTGCTGCCGAAGTAGTTTCTTGGTGAGGGTTCTACTGGATGGATTTCCATTGCCTTCTCAAGTAAGTAGGGCAGAAATTTGGAATTTGTTCAGGGCGCTGATGATAGCTCACCTACTCTTGCGAAGACACCGTGGATCTTTAACGTCCACCAACGAATGCCGACAGACGGACGCCCAGTTTAATGTCCAATGAGGGACTCCACTCACATTGATGAATCACCCTCCTGTGAAACACTGGATGGCAGGTTATAGTTGACTGTCGAGATTCAAACCGAGGCTAGATAGCTTAGAGGTGAGTGTGTACCTCGAGCCCATCTCTGCCAGCCCTGTTGTTCATCAAGGATGTTATCCTGAGGATCCGTCTGTGTGCCAGTACTGCTCATTTGTGGATGTTGATGATCACTGTCTTTTGCGAAAGTAGTTGAATTATCGCTGGCACACTGGAACAAAGTGAAAATTCCTGCCCAAATCGCCTTCATTTGAAGTCAGGCTGAGTTAGCTGGTTTGTAAAGCTGGGCCAAAAGGTGTCCTACCTGATGCCACAAAAAATTTGGAAGTTTCAGTGGCACAGTAATCAGGTGTCCTCAACAGTGAGATAAAAGTATTCCTGTGGAAACTATCCATGGCTGGTTGGTTGTTTTATTTATTTTTATTAATCCTTATTAACCTCCCCATCGAAGATGACGGAGGTTACTGTTTTCACCCTGTCTGTTTGTTTGTTTGTGTGAACAGTATTACGGAAAAACTCCTCGACGGATTTCGACGAAACTTGTGGGGGGGTTAGGTATGTCCAAGGTCATGCCATTAGATTTTGGACTTGTCCAAAGTCCAATATGGCCGCTATGGGGCCATTTTGAAAAAATTTGAATTTGTTTTTGCATTTCTACATGTTTAAGTGATTCCAACCCCCCCCCAAAAAAATTGTTAGAGAAAAAAAACCCAGAAAATCTTGCAACTTTTTTTCAACAAAATTTCGATTTTTTTTTTTTTTTTTCATTTCTACATGTTATGTGATTTCCAACAAAAAACATGCCAAAATTATAATTGTGGCTGATTTTGGAACTTCAGTGGATATACCCACGTAAAATCAATTTCTGTCTCAAGGAATCTAGTTATGACGAATGAATTGAGTATGTAAAAGTTAAAAGTAAAAGGGAAAGTTGCAAACTATAACTCTGTGAGCACTGTTGACGTCAAATTGAATGAATGATATAGGTTCACTTGAGTGACCTAGCGTATTGGGCGCGGAGGTTTTGCACTCTACCGAGTGCTCTCCCCTCTATTTGACATTATTTGAGCTGGCTTTGCAATCGTGTCCGTCAGCTTTTTACCATTTCAGCTTTTGTCATCAATTTCAACAAATCTTTGTTTTGAGAATATGAGAAAATAATTAAATTGGGTCGAAATGTGAAAGGGCAAAGTCATAGTAACTTTTAACAGCCCTTCTTAGCCCCACCGCGTCATGTCCAGTGAGACCGCCCATGTGTTTTTTTTATTCTTATTTTAATCGCTTCGTGTTATGTATTCCCATTGAGCTTCAGCATGTTTGCCAGGCCATAACATTTTCACTAATTGAGCATTGGCAAAAAATCTTCACAAAACGTTTATTAATACAACTAGCAATTCTGTGCTGCACAGGATTCTAAATGGGGTAGGGATTGAGGTGACAAAAATGCATATGGTGTCTTCTGTTATTGACCGGCAAGCTGTTAGAAACAATTTGCATTTATTGCCACATCTGATGCAATTTAAATGCTCTAATTTTATTGCGAGGTGCCTCATTTGAAATGTTTGATTATATGTAGCTTTTTGATGCCTCGGGTCCGTAAAGTAAATTAGTATTGGCGTCAAAGCTCGTGACCAAATCAAATTAATAGTAGATATGGAATACATAAGTTAATAGAATGTACAATATCTGTCATTTTCGTCATGTGTAGTTGGAGTGCAAAGGGATCGTGGACGTCTTTGCATTTTGGATGCTTTCTCTTTATTATTTTTAAGCTCACCTGGAGTATAGTTCAGGGAGGTATTAGATCGCACGTTTCAGTCAATCAGTAAATCTCTGATCTTCTCCAAAATTACCACACACAATTTTGATGAACTACGACAACCTCACCACCCGTGATGTACAAAATTGTTCATGGCATTTCAAAGATCGGGTCGAAGGCGTTTATTGTATGTCGGTCCAGGTTTGACCCAACCCCCACCCCCACTTCCCGCCACCCCAAAAATATTTGCTTTTTCTCCAAATTACACACACAATTTCAATGAAGCTTGACCACAACTTCATCACCTGTATGCTAAAACAAATAGTCCTATTTTCACAAACTTTGAAGAACTTGTGAGGACCAAGGAAGGCTTCCTGATGCCTTGCAAATCCAATTTAAAAAATTGCATTTTCCATCGGTCAATTAAAGGTCTTTACCATTCTGGGATCGCTACTTTTGACTCTCAAAAGTATTCACCCGATTTTAGATGTAACTTGGTAGGAATCATCTCTACATGTGTTTTCACAAGTTTGTTCAAACCATTGGCTAATTTACATATTCTGTGGGTCATCCACACCTACCAGTGGTTAACTGATTCTACCAGTGAGTCCAGGGGCATTGCCCCAAATTTTTAAATTGCAATCAATCCAGTATGTCTCTGATAAAAATATATAAATAAAACAAAAACGGATTGAGCATTTGGATGATCTTTGGCAAGTGGGTTTGGCCCGAGCCAATGGAGAAACGATTTCATTTTGGTCTCTGTCAATGTCATCCATAAATTTTACAATTTAATCCAAAACGTCAATACGTTGCTCAACTCAATTTATTTCTCAAAAGCAAGTGGCCAATTTGACGAGACTTGGAAATGGTTTGGCCTTGGCAGAAAAGGAAATTTCATTTTGGTTCGTGCAGGTCAAGCCACAGTTTAATAGGCAAAAATGTTTTTTGCAATCTCATTTAAATGGTGAAGAGTAACCTCTGTTACCACTAAACAAGTTGGCCATTTGCAGCAAAATTTTAGCTGTTGGATTCCAGCAGGAAAATAACAAGGACAAATGTGTCCAAGAGCCGCGTCCTAAAGGCAATACAACAACAACTTCCGATATTTCGTCACGTGCCTTGATGGACCAATAGCGAGACCCGTCAGGGAGCTCCTGTCCATGACGAGAAATCGTGTATTAACGAAATTACAACACTTAAATGGAATAATCTTTAAATAGTAACGTGAACTTTTCGAAACTTTAAAGCAAATGTCCGAATATATTTAAAGTGATGATAGACGCTCTCAAAAGGCACCTCCAATGCGAGGATGTGTCCAGGTTGTTTATATTAAGATCCGGATCCTGTACATAAAAGAGCCGAGTCCTAAAGGTTTTGTCTTCACCAGAAGAAGAAGAACAAGAACAACAACAAGAAGAAGAAGAACAACGCGAGCTCTCTTAGAGCCACGTCGCTACGCGAGACGCGGCTAAAAAATTGTGCTGGATGTAGTTCATAGGCCAAGGTCACAGCGGTCAAAGTTTGACAAAATGAATACTTTCAAAGGCCTTAACTGAAAAAAGAAAATTAATTGATGAACCTGGACAAAACTTTGTGGAAGTGTTGGCCATTAAGCATAGAACTTGTGAATTTTTATTTTTAGTGAATTTAGGTTAAAGTTCAGTCTCGGTTTGGATGAAAATGTACTTGCTTCTTCTGAAATTCCCATGTCATAATTACTATGCTAATTGGTGGTGGTTTGTGGAAGGTCCTGGATTTCAACCACTATAGGGCAGTGTGGGGTTTGCTTTGTGGTGCGTTCCACAATCTGTATCACTGCCATTGTCGATGTGTCCAGTTGATCTATGTCTGTTGTGTTTTGGCCAAATCTAATGCAGAGAAGAATTGCTTTCAAGCCACCACTGTGGTGCTTGAGCCTTAATGAGCACCTCTCCAGGCAATGCTATTTGTTGCTTGTACAGCACTACTTCTGTGGATGTGGCATGCTGCCTGGGGCCATTATCCCCCCCCCCTTATCCCTCCCCACACCTCCTCAGCAGCTCAAAACATGAGTAGAGTGTTTAACAGTATTCAATAGCCTACCTTATTGTAATAAACAAAAGAAATTTTGTAGTGTCTTTTAATGTGAATAAGTGACAAGCCCAGACGAGGCAAATCGAAGGCAAGGTTGCTCCCCTACTTTTATACCCTACTTTTAATACTGCTTGAAGGTGTGCATGTTGCTTTTGTTCATTATCTCCATTTGCGGGTTTCAGAAGGTGGAAGTACGTCTGTGTCTGCTAGGTATTGTATGTCATGCTATAATGTGTTTATGATCACATATCGATATGTATGTACGTATATTGTTGCAGTTCTGCGAAGCTGGCGTTCCTCTGAGGCAATGACACAAACATATAAGCGGTCCTGAGAATTATTTCATTCGTATTCATTTAGATAGCCCTTGCCTATTGTGTAGTGGTTTATTGGAAAATATGTGTTGCATGGGCTTTAGTTATACTTTAGACTCGGAGAACCATGCTACAACCTTCATATGACACCACAACGCCTTTATAATATCGTCACATTATCGGAACCCCAACTCAACTCGCCTACACTCGCTATTAACAGCCACAACAAATGACCACCATAATTACCACACCGAAACCTCACACTAGCTCTGCCAACACCACCGTTCCCATCTTTCAACACCATTGCCACCAATGCCACCACCTTCCTTTTGGGAACAAGGAGTGGCCCGTACCATTAACAGATATTCCTCTCGCATCTGGATTTTCTGGCATCTAGCTTGGAGCACAAGGGTGCACCAAATTCCATTCGAGTGTCTGTGGACAGCCCCAGCATTCCGCTCAATTAAAGCCCTCATCAGGTGCCGCAACATGTTTGTGTCAGAGAGCGCAAGAAAATCCTTAGAGCTCCATTGCGTGGCAGAGTTCGGGGCGAGTGAGGGCATTCACTAATCCTCGCATGAGCAGAGATTGCGTTCAGTGAATGGGTTGTGCACTAATGAGGGTGTTGTAAAATTACCATCGCTCTGCCTGTTTGCTCTCAAACTCCACCCCTACTGGGGGTTATAAAAGAAAGCTCTGCTTTCTGGTTCGCTCTTTTTATATTTATTTATTTATTTGTTCTTGGGGTCATGGAACAGACATGGACCAAGCAGTATTGGTCCATTGCATTTACACGACAGCACGTTTTATACTCCCCTCGTCTAGCTCTCGCATGTTCTTTCTTTGTTTCCAAAACCCCTGATCCACACATTTTACACCTTCCTCTCTGCATTTCAATGTCAATCACCACACTCCTCATTTTCACCTCCCTCCGATCACACACCATAGGCGATCTCTGTTTCCTCCCTCCCTCCCCCCTCCTCAGCGAATTGGAAGCGTTGGTCTGTCGACTGCGCGAGGTTCAAGAGCGCAAACACCTCATTCTTTCTATCTTTCTTTGCTCTCTAAACTTCCTCATGGGAATGAATCTGATGGCCCGTCATGTTGTATAAGATAAGCCTGTGTAAGTATTTCATCGAATAGCTCTGCCCTGTGTCCTCGTTTTGTACCCAGCTTGTCGGTCTTATTAAATCCTCTGTTGGTCCAGCTCGTAGTGTTTCCGGGAAGTTTTACCCACTATTGGCTCTTGTTAGCCGGTGCGTACTTGCAGCTCAGCTCGGCTGAACCTGATCAGTTAAGTTAATGCAAGTATGCATTGAGGGCACAAAACTGTTTTGGTAGGTCAATCCACCGGAAACGGAACACTCGAAGTAGTGACACTCTGCCAGGATTGGCAGTCCAATCAGCGTTCATGGTTGTTTGACAACCTGCTGGAGCGTGGAGTTATCCGTGCTTGGTGGCTTTAAGACCCGTGTTTGGGAGGAACTCGAGCGCTTCCACCTCGTGTGATACTCGAACCCCAGATCCACAGAAATGTGTATAATTGTGGTGAGATCACGTATCAATATTATGGTTGTGGGGTAGATGAGGAATTTCATTGCAAAGTTAGGATTGTAATAGAGTTGCTTGCCTGTGGATGTGTAGGAGACCTCTTGATGTAAATTAAGCGGGAAACTGTGAGCCTAAGTATCCTTGTCACCACACCGGGGTGGGGGTGCTGTGTTATTAGATTGGTGATGAAGGCCAATTTCTTCTCAGTTTGTAATTGCCCCCTGTGGCCTTTCCTATGTTTTGCATTTAGACCAGCAATAAAGGGGAATCACGTCCTAAAAAGACAACTGAGCTGACGTCAAGCAGGCAAGAAAATCCCGACTCCCAGGGGTGACTGCTGGTGAGGCCACGCCCCGGAGTGGATGATAATGGGCGTGACATCAGAACCAGTAGAAGGAAAGTGAGGTTGAGCAGGTCGGGGAGGACAGTTGAGAGGAACGTGGCTGAGACGGAGGATCTCGTTTTGCTCTCTTGGCACGACGAAATGGCTGTGCATTCTTGTGTCTGTGCTGTTGATTTGCAACATGCTGGGCAAAGACGCTAGTCATTGATTGTTCGGCTGAGTCGAAAGTTTATATAATAGAGAGAAGAGGATTCGCCGACAGGTGCACTTCTCGTTATCCCGTTGTGTGTCAAGGAGAAAGGGGGCAATCGTTGTGAGCAAACCTCATGTAAGAGAGGAACATTTGGCATATTCGTTCATGAGAAAAGCAAGCACACCGATTGGTGAGCCCTGGTGTTAGATACCGCCTCACAAATACATTTCCGTTTCCCGACCAGAGAGCGGCTCGGCGCCATTTTTAGGGTGCATCTTCCAAGCAGGACGCTGCGGCTCGACCCCAAAGTCATAAAAGACCATCTCTGGACAAAGCTCAGTGCCAGAATAAGGAGGATTTTCTATTATTTTTTTCATTTTCCCTTGTCTATATTAACATCCGTGTGTAGAGGTGCCTTCGACTTTGGCTTTAATTATCTCCGGTTATTATCAAATTTTGAGTTATTACTATTGTAATATATTGAATGATTTTCAATGAAATCCCCATGTTTATTTTAAGTTGCTTGTGTTTTTGTCGATTTGTCGTGGGTTCGAGTACAACAACACCTTGTGCTGTGAATCCATCTGCTCCGTTTTTGCCGCCCTTCCCTCCCTGGTGCGCCATTATCTCTGAGGATCACGTGTTCGCCTCTAGGAAAATTGCTCGGCAATCCGCTGGTCGATGTTAACCGTCCGTCCATAACAATTGGGTCGGGGGAATTAACCTAACCGCCACGGCCGTGACAATATGTATGAATATAAACGTGTGTGCGTGCGCGCGTTTTAACTTGCAATACAATTCAGTGCGACATGATAATCCTGAAGTTAGCTCATTTCCAGAAGCTTGGCATACAAATCCTTAATAGTGCTGCCTTCATCTGGATTTGAACTCGTACCATCTGGGATACGGTCTAGTTTTATTACCATGCAATATGGAATGCTGGTTTAAATTTAAACATGTGTTTACATTGTCTGTCATAGTAATTTTATCGATGTTGTTACTGACTGCTGCAAAGCTTTATTATGAAGGCTTGTCTCGTTAGGGATGAGAAAGAAAGTTCCTGGTGAGCAATTGATACACAGCTCTGTACAATGGAGATAACTTGCTAAGAAGAAGCTTCGACCTACTGATTTTTGGAGGCTAAAACAGGCTTTGTAGTATGGTGTTCCACACTTGTTTGTTTCAGTCTCTGCACGCTGATTAAAATTGTGCACCGTGTACGGTTCATCAGAAGAGTATGCTAACATTTCTCCTCTCACCCGAATTGCACGTCAGAGTATCTCTCAACATAGATAGATATAATATATGTTGCGGAAATGCCCTTAGTATGCTACTAAATATAGGATTAGCTCAGATCCCCCATTAAATGCATGTTTAGCCAGGCTGTTCGGTAAATGGACGTTACATGTGTCGGGAGGTGTCACAGGCTGTATATTTTTTGTGCAGGGTGGTGTGCCGAGGCTTCTTCTCCTTCCCCTCCCAGACGAGGCCCCGCCTAGTCGGCTGAGAGGGAGTTGCCAAAAAGAGTAAGTGAACACGAAGGGAGGAGTTTGTCGGCTTCGAAAGGGTAGGAGCCGGTGGGCAGCGAACGGAGACCTCTTGGAGTAGTTCAGTTTGGGGGAACAGTCGGTTTTGAGGCATGCTCGGGCTTCGAGGCGAGAAGGAAAGGAAAAGGTCGGAAAAGAACTGAGAGGACCTGGCTGCTGTGTGAGTCTGGAGTCTGCTTCGAGAGGAGGTGATGCGACAGGTCAACCTGCGTCTAACGACGGAACCTCTGACTGTTCCGACTCACGTCACGGCTCGACGAACGTTTTGGATCCCATGGGCCCAGCTGCCGGAGCCCGGCACCCCAATTTGGTGTTGTCTGGTGAACAGGCCAAGGCCTGGACTTGTATGCTGGACCTTGTGAGAGCCAGCTGAAACCCATCGTCGATCTGACGGTCTTGTGCGTCGACCTTACGGGGGTGTGAGCGCGTGGAGGCCGTGTGCGGTGCGACAAAGAAGGGTGAGCGCCATCTTGCCACCGCGCGTGCTCGAGCTTGGGGGCTCGAATCCGTGAACATCTCCGCTGTTACGAGCGACATTCGTGCTTTTGAACACTTTCCTCTCGTCCATGAAACATCACCAAGTACTCTGTCTTGTCTGCATGCTGTCTATGTCTTGTCTGCATGTTGTTAAAGGTATATTCGGTAGGGACCCCTCGAAACCCGTAATCCGTAGTTCCCTAGTTAAGAACGGGTTATAGATTGATAAAAACATTGTCGTGAATATTTTGCTTGTGTTGTGTTCCCCGATGTTCCCCAATAAATCTGGCTGATCCGTATGGTTGCTGCTTTGGATTAATCGTTGTCGCGTCGAACGATCCGTTCGATTGGTATATAAAACCAAAATGGTTACAGACTGGCAAGAAACGCTCGGCATCTGAAAAACCAGTCTGTAACCGGGGTCTATTTCCCCAACTGGTAAGGTTCAGGGTTACGTTGGTATCGCGATTGAAGACGCGTAACCCGAGGCCTGTGCGGAGCCAGCCGGCGTTATATAACCCCAGAGACGGCGGTGGTGAGGGTGGCGCCAAGAGTCGGGTGAGAATCCGCCACCCGGATCGCAACAATATATTGTTGCGGCCACGGGTACGGGAGACACCAGCCTGTCACTCAGGGGATAATCCCGGTTGTTCTCGGTAGAGCCGGACCTGGCCACCAACTCACAATTAACGTTATGGTACGGTGGGTTGTTTAAAACCAAACGAACGCCACCCAGTCAACAACGAGTTCCAGTGCCGCCGTCTCATTATTCCGTTTAACTGGAGGCACGTGGTTACCTGAGCAGGGAAGCACGCCCTCAGCAAGAGCACCGATATAATCTGATTAGATTTTAATTAGGCGGCTGAGCGTTTTTAACCGCTGGTGCGTGCCGATTATTTTCTTTGGTCAAATCTGTGGTAAATACCTCCCAGTCTATCTCGGTTCGACCAATGCTAGACAATGGAAGGAAAGGACAAACACGGACAGGTTGGAAATCGACAAATAATATAATTTAATTAATAATAAAATAATAAATAAAAGAACTTTTATTTGCTGAGGTAAATAAAGAATTTCAAAGCAAAATCAATCAAAATGCCAGGAAAGAGACAAAGAGCAGAACTTAGCGGGGGTTGACTTGCTTACAGCTAAACCAGACAAGGGTACCCAACAGATCATTCAGTGGGGAGGGGAGGGGAGAAAGATCCTCGCTCACCAGAAAGTCGTCCGTGAAGCAAAAAACTTTCTGAAATGCGTGCGTGCGTGTCACACCGTCGCCAGCACCAGCTTTGTCGTACAGCCTCTCGGGGCAGCCTGAACGTCAGTCGAAGTCTGGAGGGCACCGAGATGGTCCGTCGCGGGTTTCGACCCTGGTGTTTGTTGTGATGAACGACCCGTGCCTCACTTGTTGGCGGCTTTGTTCACACCCGCACGCGCACCACACGCTCGCTTGCGAAGCTCTGGCAGGATGAACCGTCTCGCTGTTGGCGGCTGCCAGATACCCACACAGCCGCCGCTTCCTTCTCTTTGCACGCCGACACCCGCTTCTTGCTCGCTTCTCTCTCGTATCTCTTCGTTCAACGCTTTTTTATTATCTCAGAACGTACTCTTTCTTCTTCGACGTTCCGTTCTCTTCAGAACGTATCGCTTTCGCTTTTTCCCCATCTCCAAAACGTATCTCCTACACAGAACGTCTCTCTGCTTCAGAACATCCCTCTTCACTTTTCCTCTCCAAACATCTCTCACAGACGTCTTATTTTATATATTCGGGCGTCTCTGCGGGTCCAACCACCCCACGCTCACCCCCGCCCCACTGGCGCACGGTTACCATGACGACCCGTGTGCTCTCAAAAAAGGCGGGCGTCGAAGCTCACGAAAGATCGCCGCTGAGGAAATATTTGACGGATTTGAAGCCTTTTGCACACAGACAGACAGCAGCCCCGCAGTTCAGTTATTTCGATAAGTATGTGCATAGTTAGAATCCATCCCCTGTGTTCGAAAGGGAATTTCATGTGTGTGCTGCGGTTTATTTTTTTAGTTAGGTTTTTATCAACAACAGCGGACTGTCGCCTCGCTCCACCGTCACTATTACGCACGTGGCCTTAGGTGAGGAGGTAGGCGGAGCTACAATCGCCTCATCTCCGACTCCGCCCCAGAAAGGTGGTAATTGCCCCACTACCATGGCCCTG
>CM068965.1:69428417-69441714 GCA_035128595.1 Eptatretus atami | reverse complement strand
GAATTACTGTTTCGGAGTCATTTTACTTTACGTGATTCGAAAAATCTCGCTTTACGAGCATTTTGATACCAAGATCAGCCAATTCGGACCACTACAACCTGTGATATGGCCTCTGGAAGATTGTGGGGCAGCCGGGGGCTGCCAAATTTTGGGGCCCTTAAAATGGGCCCCGATGGGCCCACAGGTCTAAAAGTTGGTATTTTGAGTTTTTTCACCCAAGTGAATAAATGACCAACATATGGGGAGAAAATGAGGTATTAGTGTCGGGAGGGTGTGTACACTTGACATGGAATGCCCCCTCATTGACCTGAAAGGATTTATGAGCCGTTTTGGGATTTATGTAAGAATGTCAAATGAAGGGTCTTTTTTTTAAATCATGTCACAGAAGAAAGGTTTTGAAAAAGCACATTGAGGTTCAACAAATAGGGAATAACAAATTGATTGTCAGTTGTTTAATCATCCATGTTCTTTTAAATGGTGTGAACGAGTTGTTTTGAATGATTGAGAAATGCTGTTAACTGGAGCTTATTAATGTAAAAACAGGGGGTGGTATTGTGGCAGCCTTGGGAGGTCATTTTATTTCACTTCCCAAAGTATTGATCAGAACGGCCTGGATATGCATCAAACAGGATACTTTTACTGCATCGAAGCACAGAATAGAGAAATGTTGAAAATCCAGCAAGAATTGTCTACCGCTGAAATAAATATACTGTAACTAGGATGGCACTCAGTGGAGCGCATAACTCTGCCAGGCTGAGCAGTTTACGTTTTGTATCCCACTGATATGCTGGATCTGTATCTGGACAAAAATCGATATGGCTTGTTCTTGTGACTCATAAACTCGTGCATCTGGTTTTTGTCATCGTCCGTTCATAACTTTTTTGAGATATCCTGCTCACAGACAGGCAGAGACGGATGAAAACATAACTTCCGTCCATCTTTGGTGACTGAGATAACCAGATGCTATCCCATCAATATTCAACATAGATGTGATAAATCGAACCTGAAACATCAGGAAAACGAAATGGAAAAGATGTGATGTGAGGTGTATCCTTTTATTTATTTTTTTTTCCAATATTTTTACCCATGCACGCGAAGGGAAAAGTGAGGTTAAGCAATTTGTTCATCTCCGTCCATCTGTAAATGTCAAATTGTGATGAAGGAACAACTTGTTTAAATTGAATGTTGCATTTTGAACACAAATCGGAAAACAAACCTGCCGTTTTAACAGTACTTTGGCCCTGAATTCATCCTGAACGCACATGCACAGAGGGAATGAGATAATATTTTTCACTCTTTCTGCCATTCTCAGTCAAACAAAATTGAAAATCATTCGAAACGGGAAACTTGCTGTTTTTAAGGATGTCGTAAAGGACACAACAGGTACAACTAACTAATGTAATGTGTTTGATAAGGTGGTGTAATAGACACTGCGTCAACGGTGGTAAACTTCTGGAATTAATTGATTTATATGACTCTTACAATCTTTATTTTCTTTAAATTAAATTATATACTGTACTTTAACACTGTAGATCACCTTCTTGTCACTTCCAAGAACCTCCTGTTCAGCAGTACTTTGACATGTTCTATCGGGTGGTGTAGAAGACTGCTTCAGTAGCGCTAAACTTCTGAAATATTTTTAACGAACTTTTAAATCATTTTATTAAAATTGAAATATATACTTGAACACAGCACGGGGTATCGTGTTCTATGAACTCTCTAGTTACCTCCGCCACCTAAGGTGGATGGATGTTGTGTTTTCACCCCTGTCTGTCTGTGAACAAAATATCTCAAAAAGTTGTGAATGGATTCAGACGAAACTTGGTGGAGAAACTTGGGTATGTGACAAGGACAAAATGATTCGATGTTGGTGAAGATCCGGATCCAGATCCGGCCTTTCGGTGGGTTACAAAACGTAAACTGTTCAGCCTGGTGGAGGTATGCACTCTAATTTTGTGTGTGATAAGTTTTAAATAAATAAATTAGGTGTGCAGTGATGGTATCTTTGGCTTATTGGGTATCTGGAGATTATATTTTTCTTATTTGCTAGCCAATTGTCAAAATCCAACCTGTACACTGTCAGAGTAGACTCAAGTGATGGTGGAACTTGTTGCACACAACCTCTCACCTTGGACTCTGCCATCAAGCAGAACAAAAATTGCTGACTGGAAATCGTACTCTCAACAGAGGCATCACGGAGCAGACACTGAACTCGATGAGACCCCCCCCCCCCCCACTTCCACCTTGGTGCAGAAGAATCAGGGCCTACTTGACAGTGTGTTGTTAACTGCTTTAGAACTGGTCTTTGCCTCTTGAAGATCCAGAAGAGGGGCTTCAATGATGGTGCTGGTAGCACAATGTGTGACTGGCATGGAACTGAAGACCGTAGTCTCCTGCCTGAATCACGCACTCTTGCTAACCACGACACCAATAGTAAAGCCTACACATGCGTGGCATTTGGAAGCAAAAAATGTGAAGATGAGAAACCTACATAATACTGTCTTGATCCTAATAGCCACTTCCTGTGTTTGGGTTTTCTTGGGTAATTCTACATTTCTGAGAAAAAAAAAAATCCCAAAATGGTTCAAAAATCCTGTTTGAGGAAGGACAGGCTAATCTGCCTGCCCCCACTCAGTCTAATCCACATTTGATGCAAGTCCACTTATTTGGGATTGACTCATCGTCATCGTCGTTTTTAGCCCCAGACAGTTCTCGAGAACACAGAGAAACTGCCATGACCGATTGGCACACTGACTGACTGACTGTGACTGTGCTGCCCTGACGAATCCGGGCAGCAGTGAAGATTTGGCCCCCCACTTGCATTTTGGGGGTGGGGTACAACCACTGCAAAGAGGCATCCCTGATGGTTGTCCTCGATGTTTCGTATACAGCCTGTGGCTACTGGTTGCATCACTTTCTGGAAGTGTGGCTGTGCTGCTAATGCAGTGCTCCTTTTACTAGCAAGCTGATACTCATTTTGCTGGCCTTGGAAGGATGACAGGCTGAAACAACTCACCTGGTGTTATTCTAATGGCACAACGGGCTCAAACTCAAGATCATAAGCTTTTATGGGCAAGTAAGTGGCATCTACTCTTTGAAGGACACCAGGCTTGCATCTTCAATAAAACTCAGCCATTCAAAAATCCCTCATGGAATTTTAAAAAGTTGATGAAGAGTAAGCGGCAGGTCAATGTTCCTGACGTTCCAAGATTAATGTTCACAGGCTTTTACAGTGCTACCACATGCCTGCTGGCTTTCCATGGCACCTGCTGTTCTTGTAGAGTGTGCAGGTGCAGCAGTGAAGCCTCCAGCCAGCCCAACAACAAAGGAGTGAACATGCACCGAATCCAAATTGAGCTATTTTCATGAGACCTTAATATGTAATAAGGTGTGTACCTGTTGCTGGATATAATGTAGCAATCGGTTAATTCGTACAAACTAAAATGTTAAGCACATACAAACATGCACCATCATGTCTTAAAAAGTCAGCAGCAGTAAAATGTCAGCGGTAAACCCCTTCCGCAACACCAATTCTATAATTCTCAACTGCAAATAAAAAGTCCATCGTGCGTCATGGCCTGCCAGTAGGTAGGGAGTGGCTTGCCCCATTGTCTTGATCTCTTTCCACCACTATATTTAAACTCACTTTTTTCTTTTTTTTCTCTCTCAATCCAACCTTTTGATAATTGTGTTGTAGATCTTGGGTTTTTTTTAATTTATAATATATATTTTTTTCTGGGCATGTCGAGCATCATTTGTTCTTTGGATTTTTCTCGTGCTGTCGCAAGTCAGTTTTGATATTCAGCTTTGGAGACCTGTAATTGCTTTAAAAAAATTATTCTTTCTATTTATTTATTTATTTATTTATTTTGAATCTTGGCCAATTTTTCTTTAGCTTTGCCTAAACTTTCAGGTTTCTAGATCTATTAAGTGCATATGAGACCTTTGTTTTATTTTTCGTTCTACTTCCAAGTATATATACATCACCTTCAAGTTACATTGGTGATGATTCAAAAACTAAAAGCACCTCAAAGGCATCCTTCAAAAAGGGATGCAGGATAGCTTAGAAGCATGCACACTCACTTCTGAGCTGTCAGCTGACCTTGGTTCAAATCCCAACCCAGTTATAAACCATCATCTTGGTATTTGGCATGTAGGGTGACATCATTGCTGCCGAAGTAGTTTCTTGGTGAGGGTTCTACTGGATGGATTTCCATTGCCTTCTCAGAAGTAAGTAGGGCAGAAATTTGGAATTTGTTCAGGGCGCTGATGATAGCTCACCTACTCTTTGCGAAGGACACCGTGGGATCTTTAACGTCCACCAACGAATGCCGACAGACGGGACGCCCAGTTTAATGTCCAAATGAGGGACTCCACTCACATTGATGAATCACCCTGCCTGTGAAACACTGGGATGGCAGGTTATAGTTGGACTGTCGAGATTCAAACCGAGGCTAGATAGCTTAGAGGTGAGTGTGTATACCTCGAGGCCATCCTGCCAGCCCTGTTGTTCATCAGAAGGATGTTATCCTGAGGATCCGTCTGTGTGCCAGTACTGCTCATTTGTGGATGTTGATGACTTCACTGTCTTTTGCGAAAGGTAGTTGAATTATCGCTGGCACACTGGAACAAAGTGAAAATTCCTGCCCAAATCGCCTTCATTTGAATGTCAGGCTGAGTTAGCTGGTTTGTGAAAGCCTTGGGCCAAAAAGGTGTCCTACCTGATGCCACAAAAAATTTGGAAGTTTCAGTGGCAGCAGTAATCAGGTGTCCTTCAACAGTGAGATAAAAGTATTCCTGTGGAAACTATCCATGGCTGGTTGGTTGTTTTATTTATTTTTTATTAATCCTTATTAACCTCCGCCATCGAAGATGGACGGAGGTTACTGTTTTCACCCCTGTCTGTTTGTTTGTTTGTTTGTGAACAGTATTACGGAAAAACTCCTCGACGGATTTCGACGAAACTTGGTGGGGGGGGTTAGGTATGGTCCAAGGATCATGCCATTAGATTTTGGACTTGGTCCAAAGTCCAATATGGCCGCTATGGTGGCCATTTTGAAAAAATATTTGAATTTTTGTTTTTGCATTTCTACATGTTTTAAGTGATTTCCAACCCCCCCCCCCCCAAAAAAAAATTGTTAGAGAAAAAAAACCCAGAAAATCTTGCAACTTTTTTTTCAACAAAATTTCGATTTTTTTTTTTTTTTTTTGCATTTCTACATGTTATGTGATTTCCAACAAAAAACATGCCAAAATTATAATTGTGGCTGATTTTGGAACTTCAGGTGGATATACCCACGTAAAATCAATTTCTGTCTCAAGGAATCTAGTTATGACGAATGAATTGAGTATGTAAAAGTTAAAAGTAAAAGGGAAAGTTGCAAACTATAACTCTGTGAGCACTGTTGACGTCAAATTGAATGAATAGGATATCAGGTTCACTTGAGTGACCTAGCAGTATTGGCGGCGGAGGTTTTGCACTCTACCGAGTGCTCCCCCTCTAGTTTGACATTATTTTTGAGCTGGAGCTTTGCAATCGTGTCCGTCAGCTTTTTACCATTTCAGCTTTTGTCATCAATTTTCAACAAATCTTTGTTTTGAGAATATGGAGAAAATAATTTTAAATTGGGTCGAAATGTGAAAGGGCAAAGTCATAGTAACTTTTAACAGCCCTTCTTAGCCCCACCGCGTCATGTCCAGTGAGACGCCCCATGTGTGTTTTTTTTATTCTTATTTTTTAATCGCTTCTGTGTTTATGTATTTCCCATTGAGCTTCAGCATGTTTGTCCAGGCCATAACATTTTCACTAATTGAGCATTTGGCATAAAATCTTCAACAAACCGTTTATTAATACAACTAGCAAGTTTCTTGTGCCTGCACAGGATTCTAAATGGGGTAGGGATTGAGGTGACAAAAATGCATATGGTGTCTTCTGTTATTGAGCCGGCAAGCTGTTAGAAACAATTTGCATTTATTGCCACATCTGATGCAATTTAAATGCTCTAATTTTATTGCGAGGTGCTCCATTTGAAACTGTTTGATTATATGTAGCTTTTTGATGCCTCGGGTCCGTAAAGTAAATTAGTATTGGCGTCAAAGCTCGTGACCAAATTCAAATTAATAGTAGGATATGGAATACATAAGTTAATAGAATGTACAATTTTATCTGTCATTTTCGTCATGTGTAGTTGGAGTGCAAAGGGATCGTGGACGTGCTTTGCATTTTTGGATGCTTTCTCTTTATTTTATTTTATTAAGCTCACCTGGAGTATAGTTCAGGGGAGGTATTAGTATCGCACGGTTTCAGTCAATCAGTAAATGCTCTGATCTTCTCCAAAATTACCCACACAATTTTGATGAAACTTGACAACAACCTTCACCACCCGTGATGTACAAAATTTGTTCATGGCATTTCAAAGATCGGGTCGAAGGCGGTTTATTGTATGTCGGTCCAGGTTTGACCCAATCCCCCACCCCCACTTCCCCGCCACCCCAAAAAATATTTGCTTTTTTCTCCAAAATTACACACACAATTTCAATGAAGCTTGACCACAATCTTCATCACCTGTGATGCTAAAACAAATAGTCCTATTTTCACCAAACTTTGAAGAACTTGTGAGGACCAAGGAAGGCTTCCTGATGCCTTGCAAATCCAATTTAAAAAATTGCATTTTCCATCGGTCAATTTAAAGGTCTTTACCATTCTGGGATCGCTACTTTTGACTTCTCAAAAAGTATTCACCCGATTTTAGATGTAACTTGGTAGGAATCATCTCTACATGGTGTTTTCACAAGTTTGTTCAAACCATTGGCTAATTTACATATTCTGTGGGTCATCCACACCTACCAGTGGTTAACTGATTCTACCAGGTGAGTCCAGGGGCATTGCCCCAAATTTTTAAATTGCAATCAATCCAGTATGTCTCTGATAAAATATATTTAAATAAAACAAAAAACGGATTGAGCAGTTTTGGATGATCTTTGGCAAGTGGGTTTGGCCCGAGCCAATGGAGAAACGATTTCATTTTGGTCTCTGTCAATGTCATCCATAAATTTTACAATTTAATCCAAAACGTCAATATCGTTGCTCAACGTCAATTTATTTTCTCAAAAGCAAGTGGGCCAATTTTGACGAGACTTGGAAATGGGTTTGGCCTTGGCAGAAAAGGAAAGTTTCATTTTGGTTCGTGCAGGTCAAGGCCACAGTTTAATAGGCAAAAATGTTTTTTGCAATCTCATTTAAATGGTGAAGAGTAACCTCTGTTACCACTAAACAAGTTGGCCATTTGCAGCAAAATTTTAGCTGTTGGATGTCCAGCAGGAAAATAACAAGGACAAATGTGTCCAAGAGCCGCGTCCTAAAGGCAATAACAACAACAACTTCGCATATTTCGTCACGTGCCTTGATGGAGCCAATAGCGAGACCCGTCATGGAGGCTCCTGTTCATGACGAGAAAATCGTGTATTTACAAATTACAACACATTAAATGGAATAATCTTTAAATAGTAACGTGAACTTTTCGAAACTTTAAAGCAAATGTCCGATATATTTTTAAAGTTGATGATAGACGCTCTCAAAAGGCACCCTCAATGCGAGGATGTGTCCAGGTGTTTAGTATTTAAGGAGATCCGGATCCTGTACATAAAAGAGCCGAGTCCTAAAGGTTTTGTCTTCACCAGAAGAAGAAGAACAAGAAAACAACAACAAGAAGAAGAAGAACAACGCGGAGCTCTCTTAGAGCCACGTTCGCTACGCGAGACGCGGCTAAAAAATTGTGCTGGATGTAGTTCATAGGCCAAGGTCACAGCGGTCAAAGTTTGACAAAATGAATACTTTCAAAGGCCTTAACTGAAAAAAGAAAATTAATTTGATGAACCTGGACAAAACTTTGTGGAAGTGTTGGTCATTAAGCATAGAACTTGTTGAATTTTTATTTTTTAGTGAATTTAGGTTAAAGTTCAGTCTCGGTTTTGGATGAAAATGTACTTTGCTTCTTCTGAAATTCCCATGTCATAATTACTATGCTAATTGGTGGTGGTTTGTGGAAGGTCCTGGATTTCAACCACTATATGGGCAGTGTGGGGTTTTGCTTTTGTGGTGGTTCCCAAATCTGTTATCACGCCATTGTCGGTATGTGTCCATGTTGATCTATGTCTGTTGTGTTTTGGCCAAATCTAATGCAGAGAAGAATTGCTTTCAAGCCACCACTGTGGTGCTTGAGCCTTAATGAGCACCTCTCCAGGCAATGCTATTTGTTGCTTGTACAGCACTACTTTCTGTGGATGTGGCCATGCTGCCTGGGGCCATTATCCCCCCCCCCCTTATCCCTCCCCCACACCTCCCTCAGCAGCTCAAAACATGAGTTGAGTGTTTGTACCAGTATTCAATAGCCTACTCTTATTGTAATAAACAAAAGAAGATTTTGTAGTGTCTTTTAATGTGAATAAGTGACAAGCCCAGACGAGGCAAATCGAAGGCAAGGTTGCTCCCCTACTTTTATACCCTACTTTTAATACTGCTTGAAGTGTGTGCATGTGTGCTTTGTTTATTATCTCCATTTGCGGGTTTCAGAAGGTGGAAGTACGTCTGTGTCTGCTAGGTATTGTATGTCATGTATAATGTGTTTATGATCACATATCGATATGTATGTACGTATTATTGTTGCAGTTCTGCGAAGCTGGCGTTCCTCTGAGGCAATGGCACACAACATATAAGCGGTCCTGAGAATTATTTCATTCGTATTCATTTTAGATAGCCCTTGCCTATTGTGTAGTGGGTTTATGGGAAAATATGTGTTGCATGGGCTTTAGTTAGTACTTTAGGACTCGGAGAACAATGCTACAACCTTCATATGACCACCACAACGCCTTTATAATATCGTCACATTATCGGAACCCCAACTCAATCTCGCCTACACTCGCTATTAACAGCCACAACAAATGACCACCATTAATTACCACACCGAAACCTCACCACTAAGCTCTGCCACACCACCGTTCCCATCTTTCAACCACCATTGCCACCAATGCCACCACCTTCCTTTTGGGAACAAGGGAGTGGCCCGTACCATTACAGATATTCCTCTCTGCATCTGGATTTTCTGGCATCTAGCTTGGAGCACAAGGGTGCACCAAATTCCATTCGATGTCTTGTGGACAGCCCCAGCATTCCGCTCAATTAAAGCCCTCATCAGGTGGCCGGCACATGTTTGTGGTCAGAGAGCGCAAGAAAATACCTTAGAGCTCCATTGCGTGGCAGAGTTCGGGGCGAGTGAGGGCATTTCCACTAATTCCTCGCATGAGCAGAGATTGCGTCAGTGTAATGGGTTGTGCACTAATGAGGGTGTTGTAAAATTACCATCGCTCTGCCTGTTCTGCTCTCAAACTCCACCCCTACTGGGGGGTTATAAAAGAAAGCTCTGCTTTCTGGTTCGCTCTTTTTATATTTATTTATTTATTTTGTTCTTGGGGTCATGGAACAGAGCATGGACCAAGCAGTATTGGTCCATTAGCATTTACACGTACAGACGTCTTTATACTCCCACTCGTCTAGTCTCTCGCATGTTCTTTTCTTTGTTTCCAAAACCCCCTGATCCACACATTTACACCTTCCTCTCTGCATTTCAATGTCAATCACCACACTCCTCATTTTGCACCTCCCTCCGATCACACACCATAGGCGATCTCGGTTTTCCTCCCTCCCTCCCCCCTCCTCAGCGAATTGGAAGCGTTGGTCTGTCGACTGCGCGAGGTTGCAGAAGCCGCAAACACCTCATTCTTTTCTATCTTTCTTTGCTCTCTAACCTTCCTCATGGAATGATTCTGATGGCGCCTGTCATGTTGGTATAAGATAAGCCTGTGTAAGTATTTCATCGGAATAGCTCTGCCCTGTGTCCTTGTTTTGTACCCAGCTTGTCGGGTCTTATTAAATCCTCTGTTGGTCCAGCTCGTAGTGTTTCCGGGAAGTTTTACCCCACTAATTGGCTCTTGTTAGCCGGTGCGTACTTGGCAGCTCAGCTCGGCTGAACCTGATCAGTTAAGTTAATGCAAGTATGCATTGAGGGCACAAAACTTGTTTGGTATGGTCAATCCACCGGAAACGGTAACACTCGAAGTAGTGACACTCTGCCAGGATTGGCAGTCCCAATCAGCGTTCATGGTTGCTTGACAACCTGCTGGAGCGTGGAGTTATCCGTGCTTGGTGGCTTTAAGACCCGGTGTTTGGGAGGAACTCGAGCGCTTCACCTCGTGGTGATACTCGAACCCCAGATCCACAAGAATGTGTATAATATGTGTGAGATCACGTATCAATATTATGGTTGTGGGGGTAGATGGAGGAATTTCATTGCAAAGTTAGGATTGTATAGAGTTGCTTGGCCTGTGGATGTGTAGGAGACCTCTTGATGTAAATTAAGCGGGGAAACTGTGAGCCTAAGTATTCCTTGTCACCACACCGGGGTGGGGGTGCTGTGTTAATTAGATTGTGATGAAGGCCAATTTCTCTCAGTTTGTAATTGCCCCCTGTGGCCTTTCCTATGTTTTTGCATTTTAAGACCAGCAATAAAGGGGAATCACGTCCTTAAAACGACAACTGAGCTGCACGTCCAAGCAGGCAAGAAAATCCCGACTCCAGGGGTGACTGCTGGTGAGGCCACGCCCCCGGAGTGGATGATTAATGGGCGTGACATCAGAACCAGTAGAAGGAAAGTGAGGTTTGAAGCAGGTCGGGGAGGACAGTTGAGAGGAACGTGGCTGAGACGGAGGATCTCGTTTTTGCTCTCTTGGCACGACGAAATGGCTGTGCAATTCTTGTGTCTGTGCTGTTGAATTTGCAACATGCTGGGCAAGACGCTAGTCATTGATTGTTCGGCTGAGTCGTGAAGTTGTATGATTATGAGAGAGGAAGAGGAGTTCGCCGACAGGTGCACTTGTCGTTATCCCGTTGTGTGTTCAAGGAGAAAGGTGGGCAATCGTTGTGAGCAGACCTCATGTAAGAGAGGAACATTTGGCATATTCGTTCATGAGAAGAAGCAGCACACCGATTGGTGAGCCCTGGTGTTAGATACCGCCTCACAAATTACATTTCCGTTTCCCGACCAGAGAGCGGCTCGGCGCCATTTTTAGGGTGCATCTTCCCAAGCAGGACGCTGCGGCTCGACCCCAAAGTTCATAAAAGACCATCTCTGGACAAAGCTCAGTGCCAGAATAAAGGGAGGATTTTCTATTATTTTATTCAGTTTTCCCCTTGTCTATATTAACATCCGTGTGTAGAGGTGCCTCGACTTTAGGCTTTAATTTATCTCACGGTTTATTATCAAATTTTGAGTTATTACTATTGTAAATATATGAATGATTTTCATGAAATCCCCATGTTTATTTTAAGTTGCTTGTGTTTTGTCGATTTGTCGTGGGTTCGAGTACAAACACCTTGTGCTGTGAATCCATCTGCTCCGTTTTTGCCGCCCTTCCCTCCCTGGTGCGCCATTATCTCTGAGGATCACGTGTTCGCCTCTAAGGAAAATTGCTCGGCAATCCGGTCTGGTCGATGTTAACCGTCCGTCCATAACAATTGGGTCGGGGGAATTAACCTAACCGCCACGGCCGTGACAATATGTATGAATATAAACGTGTGTGCGTGCGCGCGTTTTAACTTGCAATACAATTCAGTGCTGACATGATAATCCTGAAGTTAGCTCTATTTCCAGAAGCTTGGCATACAAATCCTTAATAGTGCTGCCTTCATCTGGATTTGAACTCGTACCATCTGGGGATATCGGTCTAGTTTTATTACCATGCAATATGGAATGCTGGTTTAAAATTTAAACATGTTGTTTACATTGTCTGTCATTAGTAATTTTATCGATGTTGTTACTGACTGCTGCAGAAGCTTTATTTATGAAGGCTTGTCTCGTTAGGATGAGAAAGAAAGTTTCCTGTTGAGCAATTGATACACAGCTTCTGTACAATGGAGATAACTTGCTAAGAAGAAGCTTCGACCTACTGATTTTGTTGGAGGCATAAACAGGCTTTGTAGTATGGTGTTCCACACTTGTTTGTTTCAAGTCTCTGCACGCTGATTAAAATTGTGCACCGTGTACGGTTCATCAGAAGAGTATGCTAACATTTCTCCTCTCACCCGAATTGCACGTCAGAGTATCTCATCAACATAGATAGATATAATATATTGTTGCGGAAATGGCCCTTAGTATGCTACTAAATATAGGATTAGCTCAGATCCCCCATTAAATGCATGTTTAGCCAGGCTGTTCGGTAAAATGGACGTTACATGTGTCGGGAGGTGTCACAGGCTGTTATTTGTTTGTGCAGGGTGGTGTGCCGAGGGCTTCTTCTTCCTTCCCCTCCCCAGACGAGGCCCCGCCTAGTCGGCTGAGAGGGAGTTGCCAAAAAGAGTAAGTGAAACGAAGGGAGGAGTTTGTCGGCTTCGTAAAGGGGAGGAGCCGGTGGGCAGCGAACGGAGACCTCTTGGAGTAGTTCAGTTTGGGGGAACAGTCGGTTTTCGAGGCGTGCTCGGGCTTCGAGGCGAGAAGGAAAGGAAAAGGTGGGAAAGAACTGAGAGGACCTGGCTGCTGTGTGAGTCTGGAGTTGGCTTCGAGAGGAGGTGATCGACAGGTTCAACCTGCATCTAATGACGGAGCCTCTGACTGTCCCGACTCACCTCACGGCTCGATGACGTTTTGGAATCCCATGGACCCAGCCTGCCGGAGCCCGGCACCCCAATTTGGTGTTGTCTGGTGAACAGGCCAGGCCTGGACTTGTATGCTGGACCTTGTGAGAGACCAGCTGAAACCCATCGTCGATCTGACGGTCTTGTGCCGTCGACCTTACGCGGGGTGTGAGCGCGTGGAGGCCGTGTGCGGTGCGACAAAGGAGGGTGAGCGCCATCTTGCCACGCGGCGTGCTCGAGCTTGGGGCCGAATACCAGTGGACATCCGCTTGTTACGAGCGACATTCGTGCTTTTGACACTTTCCTCTCGTCCATGAAACATCACCAATTACTCTGTCTTGTCTGCATGCTGTCTATGTCTTGTCTGCATGTTGTTAAAGGTATATCTCGGTAGGGACCCCCTCGAAACCCGTAATCCGTAGTTCCCTAGTTAAGAACGGGTTATAGATTGATAAAAACATTGTCGTGAATATTTTGCTTGTGTTGTGTTCCCCGATGTTCCCCAATAAATCTGGCTGATCCGTATGGTTGCTGCTTTGGATTAATTCGTGTCGCGTCGAACGATCCGTTCGATTGGTATATAAAACCAAAATGGTTACAGACTGGCAGAAA
>CM068965.1:69402690-69425765 GCA_035128595.1 Eptatretus atami | reverse complement strand
CACGGTCCGCTAAGGGACCCGTGACCTTTCGGACTTATCCGCGAGTCACGACCTAAATTCCAGGGTATTCTGTGGAGACTACCCTACTGCTCCCCCTCGTGGTCATTTATCGCCACCGAACCCCGGCCCACAACAATATAAGGGCGGGCCCCAGAGCTTGTAAAAGATTATTGCTGAGGAAACATAAGGGCGGGCTTCAGAGCTCGTGAAAGATTATTGCTGAGGAAATATGAGGGCGGGCTTCAGAGCTCGTGAAAAATTGTGTGAACGTGTCTGTCGTAAAGAAAAAAGCTTCCCATAAGAGAGGGGATCTATCCTCTACCCTTCTCAACACATCACATTTAGAATCCCATTAGACATGGGATGGGGCTAATCTGAACATGCATTTAAGGAAATAACTGTCTGAGGACCTGGATGTTGTGGATGCATTCATCAGACCGGATTCTAAAATCCGTAACAATATATATATATATATATATAATTATTTTCGACAGCTCTGTATCTGTTTTTCTCTCAAAATGTCATTAAACATCTGCTAATTTTTCCGACATTCTCTTTTTCCCCCCACTTTTCCCACTGTTACTGCAGGGATTTGCCAATGCAGTAATAGGAGGAACAACCCGGGGGTCATTGAACCGGCAAGCCTCCTGGTCTGAACCCCCCTTGGCATCGCAGTAAGTCTTGTAATAAGCATACACCGTGACTAATTGGGTTTACATTTGCACAGTCTCTTGTTGTGGTACATTATCACCTTTTGCTGTTTATCCTCTCCGAATGCTGTGACCTTGGAAATGCCCATGATTTTTTGCATGAATTTAGCATCTGTTTGGCGACATTGCTCAAAGTTGAACAACACCAAGGTAGATAAAAGGCGACGTTTTTTCTTTTTTGAATCGGAGGTAATGATTAAAAATACAGCATGATTAATTTCCCCTTCTTTCCTCACAAATAAGGATGTGTACAGTTATACAGCACCTGCAAACATTGTTTTTAGAGGGATATTTTTTAACTCTGCAAGGTATGGTTAAAAATGATAGCAAAATGTAATACATTATGCACATGCAGATGGTGTTGGTGTGGTGGTGGGAAGTGGTTGTGGTTGTTGTGGTTAGGAAGGCAGGCTCTGAAAAAATAGATTTTTTTTTTTTCGGGTCAAAGTATCTGATTTTTTGGATGAATAATATTGCCGAATATAACGCATGTGAGATGGTCACTGCCAATATTGGATTCCATCCCCCGAGTGACCTGATCAAACGTTTCTTTAAACTGTAGCTCAACTTGTACATTATGACCATTTATAACTGCCGTGCCCAATCCTGTTTCCCACCAACGCATGTTTACAGCTGTTCGGCGACTGTAACAGATAACTTACAGTATATCCACATGCTAATTTATTGTTTCTGAATAGGAACCAATTTAAAGATGTGAGCAATTAAAAATAAGGCAAATGTCAGAAGGTTAAATGGTCCATGTCGTTCTAAACCCAATTTTTAATGGTCATTGTCCAGATTTACATTCCATGGATAGAATGAGTGAAGCGTCGAGTTTGCACTTTGCAAGGCAAACAAAGGAGTAAGGTGGCATCTCATTCTGTGACTCCAAGTTAAATTCCCGTGTTGTATGTCTAATTTGTTCAGAATGTTACTTTCATTTCTTTCATGTGCTTGGCCATTCAGTGTAATGTTCATGCCATTAGTTAATTGATGGCATGCAGGAATTGTGGTGGCATTAACATCTGGTAGTTGAAAAGTCAAATATGTTCCAGCTTGCTCATGGAATATAATGACCATTGTATTGGCATAATGAAAAATCAGTAATGCCAAATATATTGTTGCGGTTCGACAAAACTGCATGCCTCTAAGGCAATGGCATCCAAAATACAGTGATCCCCAGGCTGTTATTTCATTATTCTTTGTGCAGTTAGACCTCCCCTCATGTCTAGTGGGTTAACGGGACGAAGTGCGTTGCATAGGTCTCGTAGTTCGGTCTAGTAACTAATTCATATTCTGATTCCTACTCCAACCCTATCCTTTGAGCCATAGTACAAAACAAGCATGCAAGCACACACGCCATTCAATATGCGATTGATAATAAGCACACCACGATGCCTCCCGTGGCTCGAATCCACCACACTCCCTCCACAACACACTACACAACCCACGCACGGGCATCACGCACCATTATTTCGTTCAAATCTGTGCGCCATTTCCCAACCGGCATCTCACCTTGCTTCGCACCTCGCTCACCAAACCTCACCACTTCGACCACAAACGCCTCCCGCACACGGGAAAAATATTCCCGCACCCCTTCATACCACTGTATTGCTACAATTTGCCACTCTATATAGAGGAGTACTGCACGACCCTGGCTGTCCTCGGGAATGTGCGATGCTTGGCAAAGCAGCAGGTGTAAATGGCTCGACTGCATCTCGCCGGGGACGTCCCGGGTGAGCACGTGGAATTTATGCAATCCTCCAGTCGCCAGACCATGGCAAGACGAGCAGTGAGGAGGGATCACAAGAAGGGTGATCTGGGAGTTTGGTACGGGGCCTAGGTGTGCATTTTGGCTCATGAGAGGGGGGGCCCGTCAGTGGCGGGGAGAGTCCGTTGCTATTTGACATTCAGACTGCACTCTGAACACGTTCAGGGCTGGGGTGCCAGCTCGGGGAGCATACCCTATGTTGTCAGGAGCTTCGACCCGTGCAGAAGCGGATGGGCAACCGAGATAATTTCCAGTCCCGGAGCCTGGCAGGGCTTAGCTAGGGTCGCTGTGGCCCAAAAGAGAAGCAGGATTCGGGTCACAGCGTGTCGCTTTGGGTCATCACCCCACCCTTCGCCCGGGTCTTAGAAAAGGGGGAGCGTGGAGCTGTTAGCCCTCTTTTCTTCGCTGCCTCCGCTTCGCTGCCTCCACTTCGCTGGCTCTTCGCTCGCTGTCTCGTTGTTTGTGTGTGATTGCCAGGACGTGCTTCTTCTTGAGAGCCTGATCCGGGGCGACTGCCGCGACTCCCTGCCGTACTGTTAACGTTTCGCCACCTCCGTGCAGTCAAACGGACCAGCGCGGAGCACACGTTGCCACGAGCCCCGGCAAAGTGATTAAGCGGGAGATAACGCGCCACATCTTGAGGTGGGAACGCTCAGGCGGAGCGTCCCACGGAGGTAGATGCTACATAAACAGACCTTTACACGGTTAGGTGAGGGATCTTTTGCCTCACGCATCTATTCTCCTCTCTCTCTCTCTCTATCCACCTCTCTATCCCGTCTTCCTTGGATGCACAAAGAGCATCATTACTGACTCGCAATCCCATTTTCCTCTGGTACGACACCGCATCCCCCACATTGCACTCTACCACACGTCCCACACCTCAGACACCACCAGTATTCCTCCCACCTACCCTCTCTCTCTAAGCGTTCTGGGTTGTGTTGGCCTGCCGACCGCACCAAGAATTGACAGGTCGTTTATCCTCATCTGCTTTCTTTCTCTCTGGTGTGTGTGTGTGTGTGTGTGTGTGTGTGTGTGTGTTGGCTGTCCTAGTTTAAGTTAAGATTGTAGAAGATATCACGGGATAACTCTGCTCTGTGGCTTCTCTTGTACGATCGCTTGCCTTTTGTCGCACCCCACAAATTCCTTGCTTTCCCTCCTGTACATACAAATAAACCCCATTTACTGTATAGAAATGTTCCCAGGTCGTTTTTGTCTTTTCTTCCATTGGTCCAGCATGGTTCGCACCTCAGTTTAGCCGAGACATTATCCCCCAACGATCTGTTTCCTTCACCATCTGATCTGGTGAAGTGATCCGGTTTGAGCAAGCGCGTACCGAGGGCGTGTCCCCCGGTAATTAGCTCACGTGACCTTTAGGTAAACTGTATATATTAGATAGAGGACCCTAAGTAATGTGGTTGAGTTATTGGCGTTCACGGTCGACTAGTGACCCGCTGCATCACAAAGTTATTCGTGTGCGATGGCCTGCAATTCTGGAGAGTCTGGTGGGAACCCGAGGTAGTTAACCCCTCGTGGCCTTCGCCCCCGACCCCGGGTCCGCAACAATATTATCTCGTCGAAGGTCTGCTAACGTGGACCCACAGTACCGAAGCGATGAAGCGATATGCTTTGTGAATGGCTAAATTAAAGGGGATCTTGCTCGAGCGGATAATGAATGGGGCTCCCACCTCATGTCTGAATCAAAATTCCGCCGGTCTCTTAAAGCGAACAGTTTAACAAAATTTTGATCTCCCCAAGGGATTAACCAGTCCGAGTCGAAACTGTTTGCATGCGTATGAGAATGGTGGCGATTGGATGACGAGTGACCTCAGCAAATTACAGCATGGGTGAATCTTCTTCCGTATTTTACGGAAATCCGTATTTTTGTAATGACCCAAACGGAGGTTTCAGTATGTTCGTCATCAGAAAGGAATGCTGCGATTATTGGGAATTGAGATGCTATTCCGGTTTACTGATTTGTTTCTTAACCTATTTCATCCAGATGGGGTGTAATGCTAATGCAATGACCACAATTATGTGAATTGCCCCATGTGGTAGTTTTTATTATGAACTATTTTTGTCGAAGTTAGCCGGGTGCAAAAGCTTGCAAACGTGTTACCGTGATTACTGAATAAATGTCCGCTGGGCAGGAGACCGTGTGTGTACGTCGGTGTTGTGTATCCGCCTTTCCTCGCCGGCAGATTCATCTGCACTGGTTATCACGTTGGAATGGCATTTTATATTCGTTTAAATCATGAGTGTTTGTTAACATTTTATATTATTACCTCTGCCACCGAAGGTGAAGGAGGTTATGTTTTCACCCCTCTGTCTGCTTGTTTGTTTGTTTGTGTGCAGGATATCTCAAAAAGTTGTGGACAGGTTCGGTGTGTGACAAGGACGAACTGATTAGATTTTGGTGAAGATCCGGATCCAGATCCGACTTGGAGAATTTTTTAAGTGATTCTTCACCATTGAGAGATAGGGCCAAATACGATATGTAGCATGATATCTCAAAATTGTGGACGGATTCGGATGAAACTTGGTGGACAGGTTGGGTGTGTGACCACGACAAATTGATTCGATTTTGGTGAAGATAAGAATCTGGATCTGTATACGCGAATTATTTAATTTTTGAAGTGATTCTTCACCATTGAGAGATAGGGCCAAAAACGAATATAGCATGATATTTCAAAAATGTATTGGGCCAGATACGTTCTCGTGGATCAGGCATTACATGGCGGAGGTATGCACTCTACCGAGTGCCCTTCTAGTTTTAATGGTGTTTTTCGTTGTTTTCGTTTTTCTTGATCTGTTTTGTTGTCTTCTTTCTTGTTTGTTTGTCCGGGCGATATCTCAGCCATCCTTTGAGCTGGGAAGCTGAAATTTGGGGACAAAAGTGAAGATGTGCTTTGGCAAAGACGGTATTTTGTTTGTTTGTTTGTTTTTTGATAAATCAATCAATCAATTCATTAATTACTTCATTATTATCGATTTATTAATCATTTATTTGTTTTTATTTCTCATCGGGGCAATATCTCGGGCACCTTTTGAGCTAGGAAGCTGATATTTGGACACGACGGTGACAAAATGATTTGGCTTTCGAGTATTTTTGATTTACTGATCAATTAATCGATTGATTATTCATTTTTCGATGAATTACTTTATTTTCAAAAAGTTGCAGATTTGGATGAAACGGTTGTGGTCTGTATGCTATGAGCCAATTGATTAAGAAATTATTTTACGATTATTATTTATTTGTTTTAATTTCACAATTAATCATTGTGCACCGCTCCCTCTCAATTCCGTCTCCTTGCTGCCACGGCGGCATCGCCGGGTGCCGAAGATTGGAGGATAAATTTATTTATTTGGCATGGGGGCGGTGTACTTTGAATGTACCTGAACTTATTAATATTATTAGAATGAATTGATATATGCTTTGTAATGTTATCATTCTTTTTGTTGTTTATTTTGCAATTAGAATGCCATGCCATGTCATGGAAGGACCTATTAAGCTGCGCTATACGCATTAACACGGCGTGTGTTTAAAACGTGGGGATTCTTCCGGATCTTTTGTAGATAATTGGTCTAATCAACTCAGGAGATGACGAATATAATTTCGGTGTATCACATTCCACATCAGAAAGCTCCAGTAGAAAAAGCGTGCATGCGCATGCACGCGCGCACACATCCATTTACAGTAGATAGATCCATGTGTTAATTTTGCCATAATACTGTTATGAAAATGACTTGGGGTTGATTATTATTAGGTCAGCTCTCTGGCCTAATATAACCGTTCGATGTCCTCAGATCCGTCCGTCCGTCTGTCAACAATTTTTACTTTTCTATCTCCTCCTAGACGTCTCGGCCGATTGAGTTCTAACTTGACACGATGATAATACTAGTTGCTCTGTATAGATCGTCTGAGCCCTTTTTCCCCTCGGGGTCAAGGTTACAGGGTCATCAAGTGTAAAATGACCGATTGGTCGAATGGCCTATAAGGAAGCATCGGACGGCGATAATGCATAATGGGTTTTATAGGATTATTAAGAAGATTTATTTGACCAACTAGTTTCTCGTTACCTCTGTCGTCTGGCCCTGTTTATTGGGCAACACGAGGTCCGCTGGCTTCAACACCGGCTTCGCACGGTTATTTTAAGTTCAATTTAAATTCTGTTTTCACTTTTCATAGTCGCTAAGGTTGATTAACATCTCGTTGCATCAAGTTTGTGAAAATTGAATGTTTATATCCTCGGTCTGTGTGGAATGCATTGCAGCGAGGGGTGGCTTCCATGGGCTTCCGTCCGTTTCCATGCCATATAACGAGGACTTGTCTAAGTTCTTGTTGATTTCTGTTTTCACTTTTGGGACCTTCTGGTGTAACTACACGTTTAATGAAGATAATTTTTGTGCAAATCCATCAAACACACTTTTCATGAGGAAAATATATTCAATTCAAATAACCGTGCGACTCTGGAAGGGACACCACATGCTTTCCGTTCGCTGCTTCACCTCGTAACCTGTCCTGAGGGACTGCTTATCCGTAGGTCTGTGAGATTAATGTTTATATTTTAGATGGTTTGGGGATGTGCTCTACAAGTATCTGAAGAATTCCGGTGAAAAATGGATGTTTTAAGATTTTGTTCGGGCATTTCATCCGATGGTGAGCTGGCTGGTCACGTGATGCCACGCAGACGTGCAGGCAGCGAGTGATTGAGCTTCTCGGTGGCCCGAGGGTCCTTTTTAGTTGGGGTCCTGCTCTGCTCCTTGATACAGCCATTGAATGCACACACTTAGAGTATTTATTTCACGGCCATAAACGCGGCTTTGGAAATTGTATCATGATGTTGGGAATGATGACTAGAATATGGAGATTTTTGCTTTGAGCAGCCTCACACGTTTATTTTCAATTCAATTTTAATTTCTATTTTCACTTTCCGGAGTCATTAAGGTTCATTAACACTCGGTTGCATCAAGTTTTGTATCCGAGCTGACCGTCAAACCCGCTCGGGTGTATTATTCATTAGTTACCTCTTGATGAATGTTTGTGTCACCTTTCATCGCCTCTCCCTGTCAAAGCTGAAGTGCCCCAAGACAGTGTTCCGGGCCCAGTCCGACTCCTGATCTTCATCAATGATCTCTCTGACACTGGAAAATCCTCTTTATCTCTTTACTCGTGACTCCACTCTCTGCCATGACATCCTTCAGACAGGCAAGCTGCAGCTACTTCCCTCTCTTTAGACTGGGGAAAAAAAAAATCACAAGCTGGTCAAACACTTGGATTATGTCTTTCACTCCTGACAAATGTCACACTCTCACCCCCTCTCTCTCTCTGAAAGGATCGTGTGGCAAACCCTCCGATCTACTTTCTTAACAATCCTCTTGAGGAAGTTCAATCATTCAAACGAATCGGTCTCACTGTCGGCCGTTATCTTTCTTGTGCAAACCACATTTCAAAGTTGGCCTCCAAAGCCGCCGAATGGGTATCCTCTGCCGTACAAAGTCCTTCCTTGGCACACCTGAACTCCTATCCACCTACAAGGCTTTCATCCACCGCTTGGAGTATTGCTCTCTGCTTTGGGCTAGTTTGCCTGCCTCACATCTTGCTCATTTTGATGCCATGGAAACCAAGGCCTTTAATATTATTGGAATCTCCCATGATGAAGCCGAGTCTATGTGTGGGGCGAACGCGCAGGTGTGATCTACTGGGTTGAGGAGACCGCTCAGGGAGCCTGGCTGTAAAATGCAGCGACTTGTGTAAGCACAGGAGAGAGCCGCAGAGAGATGCCACGGTAAGCTTGGGGAGACTCTATGAAGGGAACACGGTAAGCTTGAGAAACTTGGGGAGACTCTACAGTGGGGAGACTGCATGGTGTGTGCACGCAGCAGAAACAGAGATGCCATATTGGTGGAGAAGAGTCTGCCAGGTGAAAAGGGGTCTGAAGGGCTAACCTGCTGCAAAGCGCCATTGGTGTCTCTACCCAACCTGCGAGATCAGCCTGCCTTGCACCTCCCGATGTTCACCACCTGGAAGACTGCACAAACCTACACCACATAGCACTGTCAACTCTTCTGGTCATCCTGTCCCTGCCCAAGTCTGCCCATGTAAAGGCGCTGTCACACCTTGACGATTTAGCCAGCGTATGCCGACTTAAATGAAAAATTTGTCTAAAACGCCGGCACACGTGAATACGTTATGGGTAAGTTTTGATACATTAAGAGCGCGCTGAAAAACACTGCCATACGTCGTAGTACGCTGGCTTTCATCGTTGTACTTTGCGGTTGTCCTCAAATTTTCCATGCTTGAAATTTTACGACGTATGCCAGCGTATGACTCACACGTTCGCTACGCTGGCCATAAGTTGTAGGCACGTTATGCGATCGTTGACACACGTCGACACACGTTACTTGTAAGTTACTCATAAGTCGAAACAGTCGAGGTAATGTTTAGCGTGCCCAAAACTTATTTCTAACCTATGAGTAACGTGCTTTGAACCTATGTGTAACGTACATCCAACGCATGTAGACGTATTTGATTGACGTCTTCCGGACGACCACAGAACTTACTGAACGTGTTTCTAATTTACAGCTACCGTATAATGGCGTATTGGCAGCGTTAAAAACAACCAATAACTTCCGATATTTCGTCACGTGCTGTTACATCACGTCCGATTGCCTCTTCAGTTTGCTCATGTCTTATTCTTAGTTCTCGTTTGAGGATATTGTCACGTCGACGTCGAAACTTAAAAGCAAATGTCCGAATATATTTTAAAATTCGTGATAGACTAAAAAAAAAACAATAAAATAAACCAATGTCACCCGTAGGGTGATCCGTATCTTGCAAAAGGTGACCACGTGTGACTTCTTTAAGGTCACACTGAGGTGAACAGAGCTGCTATCCACCAGGAACGACTCCTTGAGGAATATCTGCCTACGAGAGATTCCGATGAGAATCGTTCTACAGAGTAACCATGAAAAATATGTGTTTGCCTCATAACGTCACCAAATGACGTCATAATGTCTCAAGCTTGATATATCTAGAAAGCACTCATGAGGTGTTCAATTTGAGGTACTACACGATATGGTTCCTAAAACTTGAAAATTTGACCTTGGGGTCAAATGTTTGACCTTAGGCGTTAACCATGAAGGTCAAGGCCAATCGCCACAAAAAATTAATCAGCTGAATGCCATACCATGAACTATATTCCATGAAGTTTGAAAGCGATCCGATCAAAAATTACTCAAAAAATAAGGGTTTCGTCGACTCCCCTGATTTGCGCAAAGTGACCTTGACCTTCAAAATTTTATGCGCTAAAAGGGTCCTCTATAGGCCTCTGATATGCGAAGTTACAAAAATTTCCAATGAAAACTGTGCTCTGCAGAGTGATTTATACGTGATTACAGATAAAAAAAATAAAAAAACAACACAAAAAAAAAACACAGGAAGGTCAAGGCCAATCGCCACCAAAAATTAATCAGCTGAGCGCCAGACCATGAACTATATTCCCATGAAGTTTGAAGACGATCCGATCAAATTACTCAAAAAATGAGGGTTTTGTTCGATTACACTGATTTGCGAAAAAGTGACCTTGACCTTTGACCTTGACCTTCAAAATTTTATGGCCTGAAAGGGACCTCATAGGCCTCTGATATGCGAAGTTACAAAAATTTCCAATGAAACTGTGGTCTGCAGAATATTTTTTTCGTGATTACAGACAAACAAACAAACAAACAACAAACAAAAAAAATAAACCAATGTCACCCGTAGGGTGATCCGTATCTTGCCAAAAGGTGACCACGTGTGAATTCGTTAAGGTCACACTGAGGTGAACAGAGCTGCTATCCACCAGGAGCGACTCCTTGAGGAATATCTGCCTACGAGGGATTCCGATGAGAATCGTTCTACAGAGTAACCATGAAAAAATATGCGTTTGCCTCATAAGTCACCAAATGACGTCATAATGTCTCAAGCTTGATATATCTAGAAAGCACTCATCGAGGTGTTCAATTTGAGGTACTACACGATATGGTTCCTAAAACTTGAAAATTTGACCTTGGGGTCAAATGTTTGACCTTAGGCGTTAACCATGAAGGTCAAGGCCAATCGCCACCAAAAAATTAATCAGCTGAATGCCAGACCATGACCTATATTCCCATGAAGTTTGAAGACGATCCGATCAAAATTACTCAAAAAATAAGGGTTTCGTCGACTCCCCTGATTTGCGACAAAGTGACCTTGACCTTTGACCTTGACCTTCAAAATTTTATGCGCTGAAAGGGACCTCTATAGGCCTCTGATATGCGAAGTTACAAAATTTCCAATGAAAACTGTGCTCTGCAGAGTGATTTATACGTGATTACAGATAAAAAAAAAAAAAAACAACAACAAAAAAAACACATGAAGGTCAAGGCCAATCGCCACCAAAAATTAATCAGCTGAGCGCGAGACCATGAACTATATTCCCATGAAGTTTGAAGACGATCCGATCAAATTACTCAAAAAATGAGGGTTTTGTCGATTACACTGATTGCGAAAAAGTGACCTTGACCTTTGACTTGACCTTCAAAATTTTATGGCCTGAAAGGGACCTCCATAGGCCTCTGATATGCGAAGTACAAAAATTTCCAATGAAAACTGTGCTCTGCAGAATTTTTTTTTCGTGATTACAGACAAACAAACAAAAAAAAACAAAAAAAAAAACATACAGACTGACTAACATATCTTGCAAAAACTTGTTTTGGCAAGATCAAAAACAAAACAACTTCAGATATTTCGTCACGTGCCTTCACGGAGAAAATCTCACGTGCCAAGGAGAAAAAAAGAAAATGTGCTTGACGGAGAAAATAAGTTTCGGGTATGCTAAACATTACCTCGATGTGTTTCGACTTATGAGTAACTTACAAGGAACTTGTGTCGACGTGTGTCAACGATCGCATATCGTGCCTACAACTTATTCCCAGCGTAGCGGAACGTGTGAGCCATACGGCGAGTACGTCGTAAAATTTTCAGCATGCTTGAAATTTCACGACGTACTAAATGTACCACGAAATATGACAGCGTACTTCATCGTTTTTCAGCGTGCTCTTAACGTATACACAACTTACCTATACCGTATTCGACGTGTGCCAGCGTTTTAGAACATTTTTCATAGGTCGGCATACGCTGGCTAAATCGTCAAGGTGTGACTGCGTGGTTGACACTTCCAATTCTCAGGCGGTTATGATTTAAATCGGCGTGCGGCAGGTTTTTAACAGGCTACGCCACGAGTTCGTCGGCGATACGTGCAGCGCGCTATGCCTAAGTTAAACTATCGTTGGGCATAGGTTGTGAACGCCGACAACAGGCTAAGCATTCCTTGGTATAAGTTATCTATAAGACAACGAAACGTTCTGTGCCCGTTACTAATATGTTATGCATACGACCAACACGTTATGAATACGACAAAACTTAAAAAAAAAAACATCAAAATTTCAGCGTACGCCAACGTTTTACATACATTTTTATACGTTGCCATTGCTGGCTAAATCGTCAAGGTGTGACAGCGCCTTAAGAATGGACAAAGAATAGCCCTGGAAACTATTACTGTCTCGGTTAAGTTTTACTGATCGGGTTTCTCTAACATTTTTGTTCTTGTTATCCTCATTGTCCTTTAAAGCGAGTTTCTGTGCATTTTAAAGCACGTGATTGTCATCCAGCGTAATCAAATTCCATGTAGAACTATATATCCATCCATCCATGCATTGGGACCATACTCTGTGCAGAGCGTTGGTGCTGCTTAGGCAGTCTTCTTGGCTATTGCGCACAATCCTGGACGGGTCGTCACTCCGACACAGGGAACTATATATATGCGTGTGCTAAAACTGCCGCATGGCTAAATTAATAAATCCTACACACTGCACCACAGAAATTGCCATGTGTACGGAATGCCTCTGTTCAGAATTCGAAGTTCATCTCCACTGGTTTTGCGTCCGTCCATCCGTTAGTGAGACAGTCAGTTACAATACCTTTATTGGACATGATTCTGATTTAAGATGTAATACCTCTGACCGGCTTACCAGCTCAACTCTGAGTGAGGGGTGTGTGTGTGTGTGAGTTCACCTCATGCAGCAAAAAAAAAAGAAGAGGCATCTATGGATTGATTCCTTTCCCAATCGGAGTGCTGGCATTGCCAGAAAGGCTTCTGCGTCTTTCACGTACTGCATCCAAGGCAGAAATAGCATTTTGACTTTGTGTGCATGCAATAGATTCGTTATATCCAACGAGGCAGCATTTTTCTGATTTATGTTGAAAAACTAGGAAAACTTTGGTATGGCCGTGCAATGCCAGCCCCTTCTAGCCATCCATGGCCACATACGTTTCTTGCTCACTGGCAGTCATCAGCACAGAATGGAGCACCTCCTCCACCCCACCCCATACAGAATGGAAGAATGGAGTGACTCCCCACGCCTCCCCTCCACCCTCCCTTCCAGGAGTTGAGCTGGTGAGCCGTTACATGTAGGATATACACCTTTCAGTTGCTATGGAGATATTAACCCATGCTTCCATTGATTGATTCCTCTCCCAGGTAAAAGGGGTGGGGAGGGGGGGATGGTGACATTGCTGCAATGGCTTTAAAGCTTTCCTGCTGACACTGTGTGGACTGTGTTGCAGCTGACACTGCATGTCACAGTAAGTGGTTCTCTGTTATCACAGACAGCAACTAAGCTGGAAGTTTTTTATTATTATTATTTTTAAAAATGTCTTTGTCCCCAGCTGCATCATGGAAATCTCGTTAACTGTTTAATGTATGTCCAAACAGTGTGGATGTGTAGTAGGCACCCCTGTTGGGTTGAGTTCCTTGCAGTACTGGTGAAGCACCGGTTTATTTATGCATGGCTCCGAGCAGTTGAGAGGTGGACATTTGATAGGGTGCACGCGTACATGTCTTCATTTATTTGGTTGTTTCTCCAAAATAAGCTCATAGAGTGGGGCCCGGTGTCTGGTCGTACATACGTCCGTTAACATTTGATTAAAACGTCGTCTCAAACTACCCCATCGATACGGACCAAATTTAGTATGGTGCATCAGGACAGCAAGGTCTCGTGGGGTGGTGCCCCCCATCCAGATCTGCCTATTTAATGGGGGTGAAAGGGGGGTTTTGCCGCTAATGTTGGTATTGCTTTCAAAAATCTTCTTCTCAGAACCCGTAACTGGATCTAGACCAAACCGACCATGCTCTAACCTTGAGTTGTGCTCCCCATGGCCCTATCTCCCCTGGAAAGGGGGACACGGCCTCCCTTCCCTAATCCCTCGTTCACTAAAACATGTTTTCCTCACAAACTATGTGACCGATATGGACCAAATTTGGTACGATACATCAGAACAGTAAGGTCTCATGCGGTTGTGCTCCCCATCCCAATCCACCCTCTATAAGAGGCTGAAAAGGGGGGTTTTTCCTCAAATTCAGGTAATTAATTTAAAAAATCTTCTCAGAAACCGACAGTCCAATGTAGACCAAGCTTTGTGAAACGTAAAGACTATGCTGTTAAGTTTTGCTCCCCATGACCGTACCACTTCAGGAATGGGGACCATGGCCCTGCCCCCCCAATCCCTCATCTTTACCCCCACCTGCTGGGGAAATAACCAGCCGTCCCCCATGGTGATTTTTTAATTTCAAGCAAAATCTCGGTGCTTTTAAGAACGAGCAATTGTAAAGAGATGAGAATTTTTCCAATGATTAAGGTGCACTTCCCAACATGTTTCGGCCTAAAATTAAAATGTCGTCTGTGTTGGAAATGACAATTGTCTGTTTTGAATAGATACCTGTGTTAGGCATAATGATTTCTTGATAACAAGTATTGTTTTGTGTTTTTCCCCACACCAAACGGAATTATTTATTTAGTGAGTTAATTATTGTCAGCATTTTGCTTCTCAAAGAGTTTGCTTCCCAGACACATATCGTTAACTCTTAATGTGATTTTGATACATTGCATGGGATAAAACTATAATGGCACTCACAAGAGTGCATACCTATACCGGACTGAACGGTTTACATTTTGTATCTCACTGATAGGCTTGATCTGCATCTGGATCTCAACCAAAATCTAATCAGCTTGTTTTTGTCACCTACCCAAACCATCCACCAAGTTTTGTCATCCATCCACAACCTTTTGAGACATCGTGTTGTTTATTGTTTTTGGCACCATCTCTCAATGGTGTCGAATCACTTGTATATTAAAAAAACAAAACTCTCTGATCTGGATCCGCATCGTCCACAAAATCTAATCAATTTGTCCTTGTTACACACCCACACACCCGACCTTTCCACCAAGTTTTATCCCAATTCGTCCATAACTTTTTTGAGATGCAGTATTTGGAATTTGGCCGTGATTCTATGATGGCTCACCGGGATCTTTAACATCCACCAACCAATGCTGATGGGACACCCAGTTTGACGACAATCCGAGTGACAGAACGCACATTGAATCACCCTGCCTGCGAAACACGGGATGATATTTTATAGTTGGGTCGGGATTCGAACCTAGGTTAGACAGTTTAAAGGTGAATGTGCGTACCAATTGGCCATCCTGCCAGCTCTTACTTTAATATATTCATGGTTTATTTTCAGATCTTCTTACCCAATAATGGCACTGACTTTGGCAAACGTCGGGTGGGTGGTGTGGTTGTGGAAAGCTCATCAGCAATGAACTTTTCACTTCCTAATGCTTTTATATTGTTGCGGTTCTCGACCACATGCATACACAGATAGGTGTCCCAAGACAGTTATTCCATTATTATACGTGTAGATAGTCCCTTTCCTTTGTTTAGTGGACAACAAGGGAGTGCATTGCGATGATCTAATAGCTTGGGTTGCTTAAATCATTTCCTCCTTCATTTCGTCCCGATCTTCTTTTCGTCTGGTTATTCCTGAGGTAAATCGGCCACGTGCGCCTTCGCTGTAAGGTGGGGCCTCATGGAGCCAGCGCGTGCGGCGCCGCTGTGAGGGAACTGCTGCACAGAGATCTCGTTCCCGGGCGAGTCCTAAACCCAATGTGTGCAGCGAGTCATGTGGTGTGCTTGGCGGTGCGGGATTATCGACTCAGCTTCCGATGATCTGGGGAAGATTGCCGGTTGCATTAAAAAGGCAAAAGATGAATACCTCTAAGAGGCTGCATGAATGGTGTTTTTCACAACACAGGAAACACAGCCAGCACGACGCCCACGCTGCACGATACGCATACGGAGGCCGATAAAGACTACTCCCAGCCATGTTGGTGGGATACGAGTGTGCGGAGTAGAAGCGGCTTGTTCCTTTTCAACCTCAATATCCGACACATATTGGTGTTCGCCCCGCGCACACGCTAGCGGAGTCGTGTGAACGCGAGCGCTGGCCACGTGCGTAATGGCCGAACCGCGCGCACTGTATGGAATGTGCTCGAAAGCAGACACGTACGCCACTCGCGAAACGTGCATGGATTTATCCATAATGATGTACCTTCGGCCCTCGCTGGCAGCAGCGGATTCTCCATGAATGGTGAACGTCTTCTCGTCTCTACGGCCAGCGAAGCTGCGATCGAGCCGGGGAATGTACAGTGCGGGCCACGTTGGCGCGCGCGGAGCGAGCGCGTTGATCGACGCTGGACGAACGCCGAGCGGGCATGCGAGACCCTCGACCGGTCGCCCGGGGTTTTTGCAGACTGTTCGCATGCCAATTTCGGTGTGAGCGATTCATGTCATCTCGTGGGGTCGGAGCGGAATATTCCCACTGCTGGGATGGCCTTGCCGGAAACGAAGTGAGGCGGTTTCTAGCCAAAGTTGGTTGGCCATGTGAGGGTCGTGGCCAATCGAGCGCCCGATTCAGGTGATGACGTTTCGATTCGGCATGGCCCCTCCCCCTGCGCGGCAGGCCCTATAAAGGTTGGAGCAGTCCCTCCGCCTTTCTCTTGCTTCTTCTCTTGCTCTCTTCTCTTTCTCGCCCTCTCTCCGCTCTTGCCTCACCTCGTCGACACCGCCACAACCCGCCTACTGCTGTCTGGACTCTGCCTCCTTATCTCCGCCCACACGACGTCGACCCACCCGCCTACCTGGTCCCGCCCGCCTCTCCATCCTCGCACTCTGGACTCTGCCCCTTCTCCACTCAAGCTCCTCTTTCACGAACAGGTCTCCACATGTGCGGCTGAAGCAGAGACAATGTGCCCACTGCCGTACCGCACCACGGAGCACCCCCCCCCCCCCGAAATGCATTGGTGGCGTGTCGTGCTGTCGGGCGCAAAGGTACCGAGATTATAGCCTCAACTCCTTTCCCTTCCTGTTGCAAAACTTCCTCTTCATCGGGTTTTCTGTGTTGTGTGCGCGTGTGGTGTGCTGGCGCCTGTCTGCTTAAGTAAGACTGCAGAAGATCGTTGTCATTTTTATTGTTATTAATTTTGCGTTAAGTCTGTTCTGTGTCCCCTTTTGTAAGTTGACTTAATAAATTATATTATCGTTAGGAATGTTCCCAGCTCGTCTTTGTGGTTTCTTTCATTGATCCAGCATGGTCCGAATCATAGTTTAGCCGGGACTTTATTCCCAACGATCCGTTCCTTTTTGCCGGTACGTCCTTGGCAGTGTCGCTCGGCTGCCTCCAATCCGGTAAAGTGATCCAGTCCGGTAGAGTGATCCGGTTCGACAAGGCGTACGAGGGTATGTTCCCCGGTAATTAAACCACGTGATTAATTAGGTAACCCGATTAACCCATAGACGGGAGGACCCTAGGTCACGGTTGAGTTATTGGCGTCCACAGTCGGGTAAGCAACCTGCCGCGTCACGGAATTATCCGTGTGTGACGGCCTACAATTCCGGGGAGTCTGGTGGGAACCGAGATAGCTTCCCCCACCAAGTGGTCTTCTCACCCGACCCCCCGGCCCGCAACAATATTTTAACTATATTATGGAGTTTTTGGATGAAGGTCTTGCACAAACAAAATCACCAAATTGTGCACCCAGGGTTTGTTTCAACACCTCGTTTCAGCAAATTTTTCCAGTTAAAAGAAAAATCTACACCATGGGTATGGTGTGAACACAACGATGTGTACAGCTGACGTGGGCATTTGCCAACCCTCAACCAACTGCTGCCTTTGAACTTGGTACTTTTATTCATCTGTAGTTATTTGGTCATATAAAATGTATCAGCAATGACTTGAAAGCCCCTATAATTATCCCCACACTTTTTGGGGGGGAAAAAAACGGGGGATATTGTAATTGTGTCTCTGTCTGTCTGTCTCTGTGTTTGTCATGCCATCTCCTAAATGGTTGTGCAATAATTCTCCAAACCTGGTCGTTATGATGAACACATGGCATGAATGTGCAAGAGCAGTATCAATTTTGCCCTCCACCTCTCCACAGGGGTGGAGTCAGAAGTTCATATACCCCAAAAATGCAATTACAGGGACTTTTTAAACATTTTTTTTTCATGAAACTTTGTATATGCAATCAACTTTCGTGTTTTTTTTTTTTTTCACCGTGGTGCATGCCTCCAGGGTGCGGGGACTTAGGGTCACAGGGTTAAAACGGGGGGGGGGGGATTTTTTTACTCAATTTGATTTTGGGTTAATTCTGGTAGAACCTTTTGCTATCTTTCAACTTTGCTTAAGGTGAGAAGCATGGAGATTTGTGATGGCACACCATCAACTTCGCTCTAGTTTGGTTTAACACTTGCTCACACTGAAAGGATAGTATGAATCTTGGTCCTGTGAAGTTGGACATTGAACACAAGTTTACCCATTCTGTTTGAAACATTATCACTTGTTTTAACAATGCGTTCCACTGATTAGGAATTTGACCCATTCCTGCATGTGTAAATGTTTGTTTTGTTTTTTTTTTATTTTATTTTATTTTTTTCTATTACAAGTTTTTTTGATCATAAATGAAATGAGCCTATCTTGCTATAATTGTGTGTGTACAGTATATATATTATATATATATATATATATATATATATTGTACAGGTAGTGGACAAAAATGGAAACACCTGGATAACTGATTGATACTAAGTATATTGAAAGGAATGGCTTCCACACAGGTGTGGCCCACATGTTAAGCAAATGACAGCCCAGCATGCTTAGGGTCATGTATAAAAATGCTGCACAGGCCTGGTTGCCTGCAAGAGGAGACCTCAGTGACTTTGAAAGAGGGGTGATTATTGGGGCATGTTGGGCAGGAGCTTCAGCGGCACACAGCTCAACTTGCCGATGTTTTGTGAGCAACAGTGTCCAAGGTGGCATCGGCATGGAGCTCCAAAGGAAAGAGATCATTTGCAAATGGCAAAAGTGGGCAGAAGGGCATACTCCAGGATCGTGATATCCATGGATTAATTTGACGTGCAAGGCAAAGCAGGTGAGCAACTGCAGATCAATTGACTAAATTTCAACCTGGGGCATGAGCAGCCAGATTCATAAAAAAAACAGTCCACTGAGAACTCCACAGAGTGGGATACCATAGTCTGGTTGCATTGCACAAACCGCTTATCATTCGTGGCAATACACGTTTGTGAGTTCAGTGATACAAAGAGCACAAGCAATGGATTACCGAGCAGTGGAGAAATGTGATATGGTCAGATGAATCATCCTTCACCATGTTCTCAACAAACGGACGAGTGCACGTGTGGCACCAACGTAAATAACTCTACAACCCTGAGTGCTTTGTTCCAACAGTGAAGGGTTCTGGTGGTTCTGCAATGTTAGGTGCATTTTCCTGGCATGGTTTGGCTGCAGTCATTTCCTTACAATGTAAAGTCAATGCCAATCACTAATTAATGGAACTGAGCAATCATCTTCACCCCCATGTTGCAGCATTTCTTTCTTGCTGGGAAGGTTGTCTTCCAGGATGACAATTCCACCATTCACAGAGCACGTGTGGTCGCCCAATGATTTGATGAGCCTGACACTGATGTTATCCATACGTCATTGCCTTCTCGGTCACTATATCTAAACCCAATCGAGCATACATGGGATATTCGGGAATGACACAGCATTTTCCACCTCCATCATACAGGTGTGAGTTGATTGACTTTTTTGAAGAAGAATGGTGCTGCATCCCTCCTGCAGAATTCCAGACACTGGTGTCCTCTATGCCATGGCGCATACAGGCCGTATTGGCCGCACATGGTGGCCCCACACCATATTAAGTGACTTTACATTGGTGTTTCCATTTTTTTTGTTGTATGTATGTGTGTGCTCGGCCAGAAGTGGATGGGAAACTGAAGCTAGAATTAAATTGTAAAGATATGTGTTCACATAAATTCAATTAGAAACTAACTGAATAATGTAACTATCATGGTTATTCGAGCTATTTGAGAAGAACAGTACCGAAGTGCCTGTCGTCGATGGGCCCTTCAGCTTGTATTTTAAATGCAGTTGATGCAGGAACACAAGATCGATTAATGTTTAACATGTTGTGGGAATGCCTTCTAGGGGGTGACTTTGCATCGTATAATGATAGTTATTTTTCTTTGTGCATGTATTAGCATTATAAAGTGCATGGTAATTATATTGTGATGCAAGATGATTTGTCGTCATGCGTACAGAAAGCTGCTGTCTTCCTGCCCGATATGTGTGTCCAAAACCGTTTTCTCTTGACACCATTTTAATGTGTTCTCCCTCTGTAATGTCTTGTATGTGCTTTAAATGATGATTCAACAGGCCATAGGACAGAAAAGCCACCACCACAACCAGACCTGCACTAATCTCGGTGAGAGGTCAAACAGGATGCCCCATCCACGAACTGGGCTTGTGGGACAATGGCAGCCGTGCGAGGTGGGGCTAGTGATGTTACGGATGAAAGGAGGGTCGGAGATGATAAAGGGGGTTGCGAATCGCAAGTGCGGGAAAGGTGATCCTGGACCCGAAGGAGAGAGCTGCGCGTGATTTCACGTTGTTTTTGTTGGCACAAGCTGTCCCCCTGCTTGTGGCACACTCTTACCATGAGCCTGCCTTCCCATTTTGCCGGCTCATGCTTGCACCACCAACTGTTTCCCACCGAACCACATTTTTTCCAATTTGGATTTCGCTGCATCTCATCGGGCACAGCCCTGGTATTTCAATCTTGTCTGAGACTTATTGTCCTGTGGAATGTCTGAAGTCTTATGGAGATAAATAATTAAGGAACTACTGCTTGTCCAATGCTCAGAGTGTGTAAGGGGGTTTATAACGAATAATTGTATTGCTTCTCTTTGTATTCCTGCCATTTTTGCTGTCCAATACACCATTATAAAATCACTTGGTCTCAGTCATTCGAATTGGCTGATCGCAAGCCACATTGGCTATTAACATCCGTTAAGGGAGCGATTGGTTATTGGCGGTTAGTGCCCAGTACAAGACATACCCATTTCTGAGTGGCCACCGCTCGGGATGTTAATTTGGGTGATCGCGTGCACAATACAACGAGCTTGTTGCCTGACTGACTCGGGCGTTCCACTTGAGTATGGTAATGCGTCCAACATTCCCAAGACCTTGTTCGGAGCACCACAATCAGTTGGCTGGCATGACCCCTTTGGCGCAGTTCATGAAAATTCGGACTGGGCAACCGGGACTAGTCCAGCGACTCCAACAATATTGTTACGGTTGTGGGGGTAGATGGAGGAATTTCATAGCAAGTTAGGATTGTATCGAGTTGCTTGGTCCATGGACGTGTAGGAGACATCTCGATGTAAATTAAGTATGGAAACTGTGAGCATAAGTGTTACTCGTCACCACATGGGGGGTGGTGCTGTGTTAATTTGATAGGGATTAAGGCCAATTTCCCCCAGGATGTAATTGCCCCCTTTGACCTCCTGCATTTTTGTATTTATAAGTCAGCAATGAAAGAATTGCGTTTTTATAACAACAACCATAATAACATTCCACACGTCCAAGCAGGCGAGAAGCCACGCCTTCCCGGCTTTGTGCCAACAAGCCACGCTGGTGGATGATTGATGGGTGTGACATCAGAAGAAAAGAAAAAGAGCAGTTGGTTTTGTTTGGTTGAGTTTGGTGTGAGGGATGCGGTCGAGAGACAACTGAGCTAGGAAATGGTGTGTAAGATCAGGGCATTATGGCTTTCCTTCGACGCATGAAGAAGACGGCACGATTTTCGTATTTGTGCTGAGGTGAATTGGCTCGCGTGGTGGAGTCAGACGCTGGCCATTGACTCTGGGTTGGGTCATGCGAGACGGACCTGGAAGCCTCGTGTATATCACTGAAGAGAACGTCGGCAACCGCGATCGACGAAGAAGCCGCATGGCAGTTTGTGAGCCCTCGTGTTGAATGCCGACTCAATAATTACCGCACGTACATTTCCCGCCTCGAGAGCAGCTCGGCGCCATTTTGGGAGCATCTAATAATCTGGTAGCTTACAGAGATTTGTATTACATCTCGAGTACAAAAGGCTTGAGAGCTAAATTCATCAGATGGTGGGATGGGGACCTCCGAATGACCTTTCTTAAGTTTTCCAATTGGTGCATTAAGTAGGGGGTGCTGCTTGAAGTACCCCCCAAAGTGAGTTTAAATTACATTTTTGAGTACATCGATCAAACTGGTGCCAAAAGTTTCATTTTGGCACTGTGATTACAGATGTGCCATTATTAAGTGACAAATTTGGTGCAAAACGCACTTAAGAACGGCCTAAAAGGGGGCGCTACTTTCACATTTAAATCACATTTTGAGTACATTAATGAAACTATGTGGAAATATTCTTTGAGACCTTCCTAATGAAGGATCAGTAGTTCTTAAGTGACCCTTTTGGTGCAAACCCCATTTAAGAACGGCCTAAATAGGGCGCTATTTTTAGCACATTTAAAACACATCTCAAGTACATTCAATGAAAACTTTGTGGAAATATTATTTGACCTTCCGAATGAAGGATCAGTAGTTCTTAAGTGACCCTTTTGGTGCAACCCCATTTATGAAGGGGTCACAGCCAAATACCTGTTTCCGGGAAATTAAGATCAATAGAAGCAGGTCATGGTGAAACAAAGATCATTTCATATCGAATATTTATATTGTTCCTTGTAATTAAAGCAGTAAAATGTGTAAGATTCTATCAGATATCAAATTTTGCATTACATTCTGAATTTAAAGAAAATTATGGTAAAAATCCTATTTATGTTCTCTGGTAACATGATAAGAACATGTATAACTTTTAAGACATGAAAGATTTAAAACCTATAGAATGCCTTAAAATTTGACTGAGAGAATAGAAGAACAAAGAAACTATCAATTTAACTTTTCTATCAACTATGTATATTTCAATGATAAAATCAAGTGTGACATGTAGATCTGGCATCGATACATAAAAGGAGCATCAGTGATCAGTAAAAAATTGGACCTGGCATTTTTCCAACACATTCAGTGCATATGGAACAAGCATCATGAATCATGAAAAATTAAACAGTTTTTTCTAGTCTAATGTTTCACACTTTTGGCAAGAGGGCATCCACTAAGTAGCTATTGTGGTAAAACATTTGTATTTAATTTGTTGCAACAGGACACTAACATGCCTATGTTCAAGTGGTTATGCTCTTTGGAAACCAAACTTTTGTCATGAGTCAACTATGACTTCCTTTTGATATCTATATCCATATCATGCTAAATTTTAAAATGATATCA
>CM068965.1:69387092-69401872 GCA_035128595.1 Eptatretus atami | reverse complement strand
CAGTTTGATCGATGTACTCAAAAATGTAATTTAAACTGACTTTAAATTGTTGTAGGATTCTTTCCTCGTAGCTCCTGGCAAACCTCGTGAGACGATCGTTGTAGGATTCTTTAGGTGTTGAGGATCTTGTCCTCCTCGAGGGTTCAACGTCTAGCCGACTCGGTTTGTTATGTATCGTGTTAAATAAACCACAGATTCCAGTAAAATCAAATGTCCACAAGTAGTTCTTTCTTTTGGTACAATTTATTTCCAATCTATCCTCTCGTTCACATAAACAAAGTCTCCGGGTTTGAAGTTGTGATGATCAGACGTGGCTGGTTCTAGCAGAGCTTGTTTCACCTGTGCATAAAAAGTTTTTATAGCGTAGATTCAGAGAGACACAGAACGTAAGCAACGTGTCGTCCATTTGCTACACGTTCATGTCTTTTATAGTCAAGGAGGTGAGTTCGGTAATCTCATTGGTCTTCCTATCAGAATCTCATGCGGAGATAAGCAGTGTTTCGATTTGGGTAGATCTCATAGTCATGAGAGCATTGGCAGAGCTTCTGGCATTTTAATCCAGTTTGTTCACAAATCTTGGCCAGTTTTATTTTTAGAAATCCATTTTGCCTCTCTACTGCCCCGCAGATTGCGGACGATATGGGCAGTCAAAATGTTGCTTGATTTGCAATACGCGACACATCTCTTTCACCACTTCAGCTGTAAAATGAGTACCTGGTCACTGGAGATCCTACAAGGTATTCCAAACTTCAAGCAGCGCCCGCGACTTAATGCACCAATTGGAAAACTTAAGAATGGTCATTCGGAGGTCCATCCCACCATCTGATGAGTTTAGCTCTCAAACCTTTTGTTGTAATAAAAAATCTCTGTTATCCCAGATATACCCGCACAGGACGAAACGGCTCGATTGCAAAGTTCAATAGAGGCCATCTCTGGACAAAGCTAAGTGCCAGAATAAAGGGAGGATTTGCTTTTCTTTTGTTTTCCCCTTGTCTGTATTAAAGTGCGTGTGTAGAGGTGCCTCGACTTTCGATTCTAATTGACCTCATGTTTTATTATTACATTTTGAATTATTACCCTTGTAAATATTTCTTCTTCTTTCATTAAATCCCCGTGTTTATTTGAAGTTGCTGGTGTCCGTGTATCTGTCGTGGGTTTGAGTATAAACCCCTTGTGCTGTCCTTACGTCGTGTACGTGCACGTTCCGCACGTGCCGCCCCTGCACCTCCCGTGCGCGCGCGCGCCATAATCTGAGGATCGCGTGTTCGCCTCAAAGGAAAACCACTCGGCGATCTTGCCTGGTCGGTGTTAACCGCCCCTTCACCACAATTGGGTCAGGGGGAATAACTTAATCGTCAGACCCGCGACAATATATATGGTGCCTTCAGAAAGGGTTCGCACCCCTCGACTTTTTTCACATTTTGTTGTGTTACAGCCTGAATTTAAAATGGATTAAATTTGAATTTTTTTTGTCACCGATCTTCACAAAATACCCCATAATGACAAAGTGAAAACATGTTTTTAGAAATTTCTATAAATTAATTAAAAATGAAAAGCTGAAATGGCTTGCGTCAATAAGTATTCAACTCCCTGGGTCAATCATTTGTAGGAGTGCCTTTGGCACTGATAACAGCTTTCGAGTCTTCTTGGGTATGTCTATCAGCTTTGCACATCTCTAGATTTGGGGATTTTCTCCCATTCTTCCTTGCAGATTTTCTCAAGCTCTGTCAAGTTCGATGGGGAGCGTCGGTGACGAGCAATCTTCGTCTTGCCACAGATTCTCAATGGGATTTAAGTCTGGGCTTTGGCTAGGCCACTCAAGGACTTTCACATTCTTGCTCTGAAGCCATTCCAGTGTTGCTTTGGCTGTATGCTTGGGTTCATTGTCCAGTTAGAACGTAAATCTTTGCCGCAGTCTAAGGTCTTTTGCACTCTGAAGCAGGTTCTCAAGGATTTGCCTGAATTTGGCTCCATTCATTGTTCCCTCTATCCTCACAAGTCTCCCAGTCTTGTAATAATAGAGTCCCTGCCACTGAAAAGCATCCCCATAGCATGATTCTGCCACCACCATGCTTCACGGTAGGGATGGTGTTCGATGGTTGATGAGCTGTGCTCAGTTTCCACCGGACATAGCGCTTTGCATTCAGGCCAAAGAGTTCAATTTTCATCTCATCAGACCACAGAATCTTTTGCCTCATGCTCTCACTCTTTCACGTGCCTTTTTGCAAACTCCAGGTGTGCTGTCATGTGCCTTTTTCTCAGGAGTGGCTTCTGTTTGGCCACTCTCCCATAAAGCCTAGATTTGTGAAATGCTGCAGAGACTTGTCCTTCCGGCAGGTTCTCCCATCTCGACCAAGGAACTCTGTAGCCCTGTCAGAGTGGTCATTGGGTTCTTGGTCACCTCCCTGACCAAGGTCATTCTTGCCCAGTTGCTCCGTTTTGTCGGATGGCCAGCTCGATGAAGAGTCTGCATAGTTCCACATTCTTTCCATTTCCTAATGACGGAGCTCACTGTGCCCTGGAGAACTTTCAACACTAGAAATTGTTTTAAACCTTCTCCAGATCTTCTGCATGCCTCTTCACAATTCTATGTTCTATGGACAGTTCCTTGGACATCATGGTAGAATTTCTGCTCTGACATGCACTTTCAACTATGGGACCTTGTATAGAAAGGTGTCTCTTTCTAAATCATGTCCAATCAATGGAATTGGCCACAGGTAGACTCCAATCAAGTTGTGGAGACATCTCAAGGATGATTAAAGGAAATTGGATGCACCTGAGCTGAAATTTGAGTCGTCGCAAAGGGGTTGAATACTTGTTGGCACAAGACATTTCAGCTTTTCATTTTTAATTAATACGTAAAAACGTAATACGTAAAAAAACAAATGTTTTCACTTTGTCATTAATGGGGTATTTTGTGAAGATTGGTGATAAAAAATTTAGATTTAACCCTTTTTAAATAGGCTGTAACACAACAAAATGTGACAAGTTGAGGGGTGTGAATACTTTTCTGAAGGCACTGCACAAGGAAATGTTCAATATGGGGGGCAAGTCTGAAATTAATTTAAGATCAGGTAAGGAATTGTAGCTGTGTATAAATATCATGCTTGGTCTGCTGAAAAGGTTCGTTAATTTGCCCATTGCAAGAGGTCAATGGGTGAGCCAGCCAGATTGTGAGGGCGTAAGAAAATTGGTTACAAATCCCAGCTTGATTTCTGTGCTTTGTTTAGGTATGTGTTTTAAAAGTAATAATAATTGCTATGTTTCATTTGAGACCACCTTTATGAGTATATAAATCAATTAACTGGATTGATTGATTATTTTTAGAACCCTGTGTTTGCAGGAGCGCATGATGCACAAGTGCACGTTTTTGTTGCAGGGTTGTTTTCGAGGCTTGCCAGTACTTGGAGCAGCATGTTGGCTCAGAGGGTATCTTCCGTAAATGTGGATCTAGAGTGCGCATCCGTGAGTTGCAGGTACGGCATTGCAAGAAGTTTATTTCTGTAGAATGAATTTCTGGTTATATATATATATATATATATATATATTATCTTATTCTTTTTGGTGTGCGCGTGCACGTACTCCTGAATCACTGTGTGTAAATTCTACATTTTGCTATTTATACACTTGTACTAGCTGTTGTCATTATTAAGTCACCCCAAGGAAGCTGACCACTCCATCTTGATTCCCCAGATACCATGAATAGAATCAATGTTGAAGAGTTGTCTATTGTGTGAGTTGAGGGCAGGTTGTCAATAGATGGAGTCCAGTGTCTGGTCCAAGGCGACTGTGTGTGCAGAGCGTATCCTGAGTTGGATCGAGTTTGTGTTGTAACTGGAATTGTGTCTGGCTAGTTTTACCCTTGGAGAGTGTGGAAGGGTTTTTGGTTCGCGGGCGCCAGCAGTGACCACTATTTTCGTTGTGTCTGTGTATCTGTCTGTCTGTCTGTCTCTGTCTGTGACTCTCTCCAGAGCATAGCTCCTGATGTTTGACGCGTCTTGATGAACTTGGACACAAGCTAGATATCATGGTCCAGTTGTCTTTTTGTATGAGGGGCGTCCCACGCCCTTGTGGGCGAGCCACGCCCACTTGAACTTTTTATTTATTTTTTTTTTCTCGATTTTTTTCTCGCAATTTCATTTCCTAGAAGCTGTGCGTAATGTCCATAAGTAAAACATATAAAAAAATCCGATTTGATTTGGTCATTTTGATGGAAGAGATAGGTTTTTACGGTAGGGCTTCCTCAAAAGCTTCCACTTTGATGGAAATTTCATTTTTAGCAGCGCTCGCGTAGCGAACGCTGCTCATAGAGAGCTCAGCGTTGTTCTTCTTCTTCTTTTTGTCTTGTTCTTGTTCTTGTTCTTGTTTCTTCTTGTGAAGACAAAACCTTAACCTCTAGGACTCGGCTCTTGTATATACAAGATCTGGATTCCTTAAATACTAACACATGTACACATCCTCGCATTGACGGTGCTTTTGAGAGCGTCTATCATGAACTTTTAAATATATTCGGACATTTGCTTTAAAGTTTCGAAAGTTCACGTTACTATTTAAAGATTATTCCATTTATCGTATTGTAATTTCGTAAATACATCATAATATCGAAATACGTAAATACATTATGACAGGTCTCGCTATTGGCTTAATCAAGGCACGTGACGAAATATCGGAAGTTGTTGTTTTGTTTTTTTTTTGTTTTTTTTTTTAGCCGACAAAACCTTTTGGACGCTGCTCTTGGACACATTTGTCCTTGTTTTATTCAAGACTGGAATCCAACTTTTGTGTTTATGTGTTTCTATAACTACCAATTTTGTGGCAATTTAAAGCTTCCACAAGCTGGATTCTAACTTTCAATTAACTTCCACTTTGTGGAAATTCCTAATTTCAGGCTTTTCAGGCCCAATTTCAGGATTTCAGGCTTTACTAAACACTGGAATCAATTTCAGCGTTTATGTGTTTAACTAACTTTCACTTTTGTGGCTTCCACAAGCTGGATCTAACTTTCCATTTTACTTCCACTTCGTAGAAATTGTGTTTTTTTAATTAACAATAATGCCCGCGAACCATCGTCGCTCCTGGCTTGTTTTTATTTTTTTTTTTTTTTTTTAATTTTATTTTTTTTTTAATATCAGATGAATGGATCGTGGAATGTGGTTCGTTGAGTATTTTATAGTTCTGCTGTTGCAAAGCTGTAGTAGTGATGTGATTGCGAACGTTTTTCCAAGATGTTGTATTTATGGGGAGAGGTGGCATGTTTGAGCAGATATTATGTTACATTGCTGGTGAGGCACTGCGTCTGGGAGGTGGGGGGTGCGGGGCAATTGAACAAGTTGTAACCTGGATGTTCTGGTGTCTGGGTGGCATCTATGAAGTGCATGCCTTGCCTGTGATGTCAAAGTGGTGATGGGGAAGTATTTTTGTTACTGCATGAAGGTGGTCTATGTTGGCGGCATGTGGTCATGAAGGGTGGCCTATGTTGGTGAGTTGGGTGCAGTCTGTGATCATTCTCTGAATGCTTTGTTTTGGGTTTGTTGAAGTTTAGCACATTCGTTTTGGATATCATGGGAGCCCAGCTTGGACTTTTGTTGATCGTGGTTTGGATAAGTTGTGGTTGGGGATTCTTTTTGTTGACCAAAATTATTGTTGGTGCTTTTAATGCATTGACTTTTTAATCCACTTTAACGATGTGATTGGTACATACAGCAAAAACCAACCTGAGCTGACATCCAAAATTCTGTGAATTTGATGATTCTGGGCGATGGTCTGACTTGCTATAAGCCAGCAAAACGATTTCCTTGCAACATGTCAGTTTTTAAAAACGTAGAAAAGCAATTTGATTCATTTTATGTCACTTGTGGTAGGCATGGTCCCCTAACGCACATTTTGCATTTTAACTACACATGCTTTTGTACTCTATCTTGCCTTTCAAAAAAGATGCTGATTGCTTCGGGTAAATTTCATTTCAGTTGCACTTTAATTACAATTCAGCATTATGCCCAGATTATTTTTTTTATTCTGGTACCCAGTCTAATGGACTGGGTAACCTATTGTTTTTCTTCTGTTTATTTTTTCTTATTTATTATTTCTTTTTTTTTCTTTTTCCAGCAGCAATTTTCGGAGTTTTTCGCTTTAAAAATCATTTTCTCAGGAACGGTAAGTCCGATCGACATGAAATTTTCACCATAGTATGTATCTGTTTTCATAGCATACCAAATTTATAATTATGACGTCATAGGTCACATGGTACGGGCGCCATCTTGAAAAAAAACGAAAAACTTTGTTCCTCCGTATCTCTGAAATGGTGCAATGGGAAATTTTTTCGCTTCATACATTTTAATGAACTTCCCATGGGGAACAGGGGTGATTTTTCGTGACGTCATCGGTGAAGCGGTATCCCGGTGCAAATTCGTCAAGTAGAATGCTGCATGGGAAAAATCTGAAATTTCTTGAGCTTCATCAACACAACAATTCACCTTAGAAAAAAAAATTATGACGTCATAGGTGACTTGGTTCGGCAGCCATGTTGTTTTGAAAAAAAATCATTAAAAACATCTTCTCCAGAACGGCTGAAGAGCTTGAGGCAAAACTTTACACGCACATTCCCCACGACATCCTTTTACAAGTTTGTTAATTTCTTATTGATAGGTGCACATGGTTTGGCGGCCATATTGAATTTACCAACAAAACCTTCAAACATCTTTTTCTCCAGAACGGCTGGTCAGATCAAAGGCAAACTTCACAAGTGTATTCTGCACGCGTAGTGGATATAAGTTTGTTAATGAATAATTATTGATAGGTCACATGGTTTGGTAGCCATGTTGGATTTAAGAAAAATATTAAATGATGTTTTCTCTGGAACTACTTAACCTATCGAAGCGAAAATTTGCAACTATCATCTACCACCATGCCTGCATATACGTGAAAATTATGACGTCACAAGCCACATGGTTCGGCAGCCATCTTTGATAGAAAAACGCACCTTATCCGATTAACACGAAACTTCACACACCTGTTCCCCTACTCCAATGGAGGCGGAATGTAGATTTATGATGTCATAGGTCATGTGGTTCGTCAGCCATCTTGGATTGAAAATTAATAAATTTTAAAAATCTTCTCCAGAACGGCTGGACAGATTGAGGCAAAACTTCACACACACTTTCCCCAAGACATCCTTTCACAAGTTTGTTAATTTCTAATTGATAGGTCACATGGTTTGGTGGCCATATTGAATTTACCCTAAAACCTTCAAACATCTTCTACAGAAAGGCTTGACAGATCAAGGGAAAACTTCACAAAAGTATTGCTCAAGGGTAGAGAATATAAGTTTGTTAATGAATAATTATTGATAGGTCACATGGTTTGGCAGCCATGTTGGATTCAAGAAAAATATTAAATAATGTTTTCTCTGGAAACACTTATCCTATCGAAGTGAAAATTGGCAACTATCATATCCCACCATGTCTGCATATGTGGTAAAAATTATGATGTCACAAGTCACATGGTTTGGCCTCCATCTTGGATAGAAAAACGCACCTTGTCCGATCAACACGAAACTTCACAAGCATGATCCACTACCCCATTAGAGGGAGAATTTAAATTTATGATGTAATACGTCACATGGTACGGCAGCCATATTGGATTGAAAATTAATAACTTTAAAAGTCTTGTTCTCCGAAATGGCTGAACAGATCGAGGCGAAACTCTACATGCATGACCGCCTCTCCATGACGAACAAAAAGTTCTCCCCTCCTTTTGATGTATGACACCGTTTGGCAGCCATATTGGATTGAAGGAAAAATATTAATTAATGTTTACTCTGGAACCGCTGCATCAATAAATGTGAAACTTCACAGTAATGATGGAAGAGGCATGTGGAATGAAGGGTTTAAATTTCAACTCAATCAGCCCCGTGGTTTGGCAGCCATGTTGGATTGAAGGAAAAATATTAAGTAATATTTACTCTGGAATCGCTGCATCAATATATGCGAACCTTCACAATTATCATCTTGCCGACATGGGAAACATAGGTTTAAAATTTCAACCCGATCGGCCACATGGTTTGGCAGCCAGAATTATTTAATTATTTGAATCTGAGAGCTTTTAGATTTTATTTTTTTTTCCAGAAGGCTCACTTGGCTGCACCTGCATGCGTTTGAGGGTACAGGAATAGCAATTAAATTGATACCGATGATGGCCCCAGGAAAAAGGGCTAACTACATACGTGATGAATAGATTGAACCTCGGTCCGTAATTCCTCAGTCCCGTGTTGTATCAAAGCAGGGTTGCGTCAAAGCCGGACGTCTGCGTACCCGGTCATCACTGCCAGCAGTTATAAAGTGGCAGTTCTAGTTATTATTATTTTTTAACTCACAATATTGTTACAGACCTCAGATAACTCCAAGGTGTCTTTAAAAATATGCTGTCTTCAACACTCACCTCTGGCCAGATCTCCGTGCCCATTGTCAGTTTACTGTACCTGTTGGATGATCAAAACAGATGGAGAACTGTGCCGTCGGCTGCACAACAGATGTTAATTGGCCGAGCGAACCAGCATTACGTGCCACACCCGATCGTCTACCAGAGACCAATCAACCCTGGGTCAATGGCCCTCAGGCATGCTATGTCGTGATCAAAGCAGTACAGGATGAGTCAAGATAGTTTCAAGCTTGTATTTACAGTGGCCGGCAGGCAAGTATGTGCAACACATAACATTCCCATTACCTCTATGCGACGTACCCACCCTTGGACTTCTTAGCCAATCACTTAGCACTTTAACTAATGGATCCAGACACCCAAAGACGTGAAAGGTTAGAGGAGGGGGTAAGAAGAGATAGAGGTGAGAAAGAAGTAATTAGGGTTGGTGGTCTGGATCCCCGACACTCCTTAGTTGCTGCCGCTCAATGGTCTGGCCTGATGGTCCTTAAATTCACCTCATGCTCTCTTCTCCACTTCACTCCCTCCGAGCGTCCGATGGTATGGGTAACTGCACGCGATGGTATGTGGAAGGAAGTTTGTGGTGGAAGAAAGGCTGGCGATGAGGTGAGGTAACTGGGTTGAAATGAAGATGCATCTGCGCGTGAGGTGGAAAAGTGCATGGGTTCCTGGGTGTGTGGAGATGAGACACGCAAACCTTAATTGAAAAGCGCTGAAGGAGCGAGTGATGTGAGCAGAGCGAGGCAAAGGAAAGAAAAAGAGCAAGGTGCCAGAAAAGATAAAGCGAACCACACACACGGCTAATCAAGCGACGTACACCCCACACTCATAAAGGGAACACAACGGGATGTTGAAGCGTACACACACAGCCGCCCACATACACACTCACTGCTTCTGAGCTGTCAAATATTTATAGCCCTTTTTATTTCTTCCTCCCTGTGTCGCTTGCCACCAGCTGCTCTGCTGAACAACAGCTCATCATTGGCTGACTCACGAAGCTTTCAGGAAAGGGGAGGTCCTCTGTGCCTGTCACTTCGAGATGGTTTATCGCTTTCTGTTACGTGCGCGTGAACTCGCACTTGGGGCTCTCGTGAGGAGTCCATGTGGTGTGTGAGAAATGGAGTTTAGACTTGAAGGGTTGGCAGGTTAGCCTCGAGCAGTGGTCCCAAACCCATGCCTTCAAAACCCTGCGACATTACAAAGGGCCACAGAAATCAGTGATCACCAATATTATTGTTTTTTTTGTTTTTCTCAGACCACCATATGACCTTGACCTTTAACATTTCAGGATAGAGTGCAAGAAAATATCACCATGTGTCTTTCCATAAAACTCAACTTCATGAAAATCAGAGGATAATTATTTATGATCAAAAAGGTATTTTTTGTTAATTGAGTCGCAATCTGAAAAAAAAGTAGGTCAAGGACAAAAATCAAACATCAGGTGCACAACTTCAGTGCAGGTACACTATGATGCAAGAACATCTTGGAAGGCCAAGCGGTCTTTGAGATTTTAGACCGCCATTTGACCTTGACCTTTAACTCGGGTGTAAATCCGCTTTCTAAATGTATGATGTAAATTTACATCATAAATGTATGACGTAAATTAAGTGTAAATTCGCTTTGCTCTCAGCTATCTGGAGAGGGTAATTTCATTCTGATCTGACAAACCTTCGTTGAGTTGTGGTGAAAAACAGCAATAAATGAGTTGTGGTGAAGCACAGTCTGGCATGGTTGGGGCTACTTCTCGGGGTGGTCTGCACGCCAATGGGGATGCTCAGAAATGCCTAAGGATCTTTTGATCCGATTTCTGGCTCCTCCTCCGCCCTGCTCTATAAAAATAGCAGCAGAGTGAATCGGACTCCCCGAGCCGAGCCCCAGATTCACCGAACCAGAGTAGAGCGGAGCCTCACCATTATGAGCCGAGAGGGCAGCACAAGTCGCCGAAACCGAGCCAAGCAAGCAGTACCAAGTCGTTGCCAGGTCATCGGTACTCTGCTCCCGCTGCATTCCACAGCAATACATTAATTGCACTTAGATTCTCACACGCCCGTTAAGCTATCCTCACGCATATATCTCTGCTATATATTGTCTTGTCTACTGTAGATGCAGAAACTAAAAGAGCATTACTGATTTGCACTCCTTTACACCTCCTCTTCTGCACCTCGTGTGCATCACATTTGCACTTCCCACTCACGCACCATAGACACCGCAGTTTTCTCCCCCCCATCCATCCTAAACGCCTGGAAAGCGTGGGTCCATCGGCTGCACCAGGTGTTGAACGAGGTCAAAAACTCAACTACCTCCCCTCTTTCTAAACTATCTAATTCCCTCGGGTGTGTCTCTGATGGCACCTGTAATTTTTGCATAAGATAAGATTGTCGAAGTGTTATTTCAGTTTAGCTTTACTCTGTGTCTTCTTTTTGTAAATAATTGCATTTCTTTTGTTGCACATCATAAATCCTTGCTTTCCCTGCAGTACATATTACTGAATAAAGCCTTTTTTTTTTATCGTGCCACATACTTTTCCACACCCTTGCTTATAAATAAATTGCTTGTATATGTACCGAGCCCGTTTCATCTTTGCTTTCATTGGTGCAGCACCATCCGCACATTTGTTTAGCCAGGAAGTTCTACCCCATTAATTTGCTCTTGTTAGCCAGCGCACACTCACTGTATCGTTCAGCAGTAATCTGGGTATGTGCTGAGGGCACGAGACCCCAATTGGTTCGGCTGTCCACAGGTAAGGTATCACGCGAGGTAGTGTAACCCTGCTCGGATTGGCAGTGCCAATCGGCGTTTGTGGTTGCTTAGCAACCCGCCGGTGCGTGGAGTTATTTGTGCCCGGCGGCCTCAAGACGGGGCATTTGAGAAGGACCCGAGTGCTTCCCCTCATGGCAAGTCTCGAACCTCGAGTCCGTAACAATATAATAGCATTAGCGGGCATGGCATGTGAGATAGTACAGTATCGGGGGGGGGGGGGGGGGGGGGGGGGGGTGAAGAAAAAGCTGCCATATGGCTCTGGACATCTGAGGTAATCAATGAAGCCTCCATCTCCTAAACTGTGACTCAATGTCTTATTGCATTGTATAAGGATGTATAAGACTGCTTCAACAGCGCTAAGCTCCCGGATTATTTTATTTTTTTCAACGATCTTTAACACGTTGATTGCCAACTCTTATGGTATACACCACTCCTATTTGCAAGCCAAGTATGCGTGTGCATACACTGTACGTTATTTTCCATTCTTACCGTTCTATGAGAACATCGAAGTTCATTTCTTATCCATTGCTGGGGAAGCCCCGCCTTATGAGACAACTCGTACCTGGCATACAGAATTGAAAATCTTGTCCCACTGCCTGCTTACGAGTTATCTGGGAGGACTATGTTTTTTTTTTTTTTTGGCACTGAATCGATGTTGTTGTGACGTCATTGTTAATGGTAGATCATGCGCTGAGTACCACACTTTTTTGTTTTTGGTACTTGTCATTACCCTTCAAAAATGGCACTGATGAATGCAGATGAAGTGGCAATATTTCTCATCGACACTGATGGTGATCATAATTATTACATCGATTTATGTTCACCGAACTGCCAGCAGATTGTTTGTTGCGTTATCTGGCACGGCAGCATATTCTGTTTACAATGCAATAGCGTAAACTTTTCTCTGAGAACACTACTCGTGGCAGAATCTGGTTCACCCAGCACTGCAAGTATACTCGTAGTCTGCAGTCAATGTGTAAAAACCATTATTTTATTGAAATTGAAGTATATACTTGAACACTGCATGGGGTATCATGTTCTATTAAGTCTCCAGTTTTTAATGCAATGCCCTAACGAGAAAGCACCACATGACGTTACAGTTGGGTCAGAAATAAAATGTAGACCAGACGTATGCACACGCCGAAAATGATATATCGTGTGAGCCTTATTAGCAATTTTGTCTCGTACGTCTCGAGCATTCCTCACTGCAGATAATTTGTAATCGTTCATCCAAGCTCAAATACATAGCTTAAGGTTGAGAGTAGTCAGAGACCTCGTTTTGGTACAGTCTCGCTCCTTTTGTTGTGGGTCATTTTAATGTAAAACTCAAATGCAAATTTCGAAAATTGTGCTCCCCACAATTGTGCTGGAGGCAATTGAAAGGCTTCCCTGCTGATAATGTAAGCTCGATGTTTATGGCAGTTGCTTTGAACTGTTTCTTTTGACTTGCTCTCTTGAATACATTTTTGTTCCATCATGTTTAACTTTATATATATGTTCCCTTGCAAGGAAATTAAATGCAGGAGGTGGCCATGAGGCCCATCAAGCCTGTACAATGGTTGCCAAGCTATAGTGGTTTATCCGTGCCTCATCCTTTTAAATGAGCAAGGAAGCAGCATGTACCATTTTTAATGCCTTTGGTGTGACTCGGCCGGGGGTTAGAACCACCAACCTCCCAGACTCTGTGGACGTTCTAACCATTCTAACCATTGCGTTCTGGTGTTATTGGAGTATCTTGATGAAGTATTTGTCTATCTGGCCAGATTGAGTCTCTCAGGGCAAGAACACATTTCAGTAAACTTGGGTCAGATGGAGGCTTACAGATTATTTGCTTGGCTCTTGGTTCAAAGTGGAAAAGGTTGCAAAGTGGAGCATCTCCACTGGGACAGAACAATTGAGCCACTTGGCAGATAGTGAGTGGTTCACACACCTGCTGAATGAGGTGTAGGCCAGTGGGGCTAATGTGTCGCAAGGGTCACTGTTTACCCCGATAAGGTCAGTACATGAGCAATGCTGTACCACTTCTACAGCCTCAGCACGAACAAAGAGCGAAGTGGGAGGAGCAGATCTTAAGCGCAAAGGATGCCTTGACAGCTCACATCAACATCCACACATCCATCACGACTCAGCTCTCAAAGACCCATTTGACAAAGTTGTTGTTGTTGGCCTGCGCTTGCGAAGTGGAAAGCGGGGTTAAGCAATCGGTCCCGTACGTATGTACGTGTCTGTATTTTGTAAAGGATGTACATTGAAAACCATTCAAAATTCGTATCATTGTAATCGCTTCAGCCTTTATTGTGCTCCGCTGGTGAAAAAAGCAAAGAACATGAGGTACAATGTGGCGTTTTAATGATCTCCCGACTTATACTTGAGCGATCTATTCTGGCATCCTTATCAGCCTTGGTAGTTATTAAAAACACTCAAACGAGAATAAAAGCTACTTTGTAAAGGCTTCTGAATGTACTACATAGCAGACTTTTCAAAGTATAATTTGTACACATGACCTCAGAAGCATAGATCAATGGAATTACAAATTTGCCACCAGAAGAGTTGGGTCGCACCAATTCCTTCTCAAGACTGCGTGGGGTAAGTATTTTATGAATACCATCTAATTATTATTATTGTAGTTGTCGATGTTGGTTCTGAGTGGCTGCTTTATCAGTCCTTGTCACCACTGCTGCCAGGAGAGCTCAGAGATTGTGATCTTGCCTTTGAGTTGTCCAGTCCATATTGAATTCCTGATCGACGTGAAACTTCACACTGATGATCTTGTCGTGATGGGGCAATATGAGTTCAAAATTTCAACCTGATCGGACACGTGGTCTGACGGCCAGAATTTTTTTTTTGATCTGTGTTTTCTTTGATTTTTAAATTTATTTATTTTTGAATATGGCTCACTTGGCTGTGCCTGGATGGTTTTGAGGGTAAAGAAGTAGCAGCTGAAATGTGAATCCTATCCAGGTTCCTCCTGATGACTCCAATACAGGACTGTACCTATTTGGTCTTCCATTTGATTTGAATCTAATTTATTTTAATCCCATTCTGAATTCAATTGAATAATAATAATAAACGTCTTGGGTCAGGGTCAGGTGTCTGATCAAAGCGGGACGTCTTGGTAACCAGTCATCGCTGCCAGTAATTTTAAGTGACAGTTCTAATTATATATATATATATATATATATATAATATATATATATATATATAATATATATAATATATATATATATATATATAATTAGTTGTACCACAGGTACGAGACACCAGCTTGTCACTCAGGGGGATTAATCCCCAGTTGTCCTCGGTAGAGCCGGACCTGGGGCCACCGCTCACAATTAACGTTGCGGTACGGTGGGTTATTTTAGAACCATGAACGCCACACAGTCAACCACGAGTTTCAGTGTCCACCGTCTAATTATTCTGTTTAACTGGAGGTCACGTGGTTAACTGAGCGGGGAGCGTGCCCTCGGCAAAGCACCAATGTTATCTCGATTAGATTTTAGTTGGGGCGGCCGAGCGTTTTAACCGCTGGTGCGTGCCGTCTATTTTTGGTCAAATCTGTGGTAATTACCTCCCAGTCTGTCTAGGTT
>CM068965.1:69357891-69376336 GCA_035128595.1 Eptatretus atami | reverse complement strand
TGTTCCACACGAAGGTGGACCACCAGTTGATTGGGGTCAGCAAAGGGATTGTAAAGCCTTGCGCCAACTCGACGCTGGGATCAGCCGACAAACGCTCAAATAACCGGCCCAGGGGCCTGTCACTTCGGACTCCTCTGTCAAGAGCCTACACTTCTCCGCATCTAACTGCAGTGCTCCGAGGATGGGCTTGATGAACGCAATGCGCGAATTCCCTGTAAGCGGACGAGAATCACCTGTCCACAAGTGATGCTCTACCCCCTCACGATTCCTCGCAATAGGCCTCCTTGTTCCCCCGTATCTGCACGTACAGTTTACGCCTCAGCTCCCTGAACAGCTCAGCTCTGCCATTCAGCCTGGCCCTGCGACTCTGGTAATGGTATCATTTCCTTGAATGAGACAAAATTCTTCTTTGCCCTGCGGTGATGTTCAGACATCCAACCGCCAACATCAAGGGACGGTGGTCTTGAAGCACTCCACAACTCCTTTCAGACCCCCAAGCACCCAGACTCCCCAAATGGATCACTCACCTGTTCGCAAACTCTCAGCTACTCTCTTCATCCTTGAGCTTGCCAACATCCAGCCTAGGCTGGGATGGTACCATTCTCCAGATTTAAGGTGCAGCTTAGACGTTGCTACAACAACTGGGGTCAGTATTGAAAGCTGAGCACTCCGGTAGACCCTGCTAGTTCTGATCATCCTCCAGCGACCGTGCAACGCCGAGGACATGGTCAATCTCCTTGCCACACGCCAGCGTTTGGAATTACCAACTCCAAGCGATGGAGCTTGTGGGCGCTGAACCATGAACCAGCCACCTAAGTCCTCATGACTTCTTCAAAGTCAAAGAACTGATGCTATTCTGGTTAATAGTTCCTGACCCATGGGGAACCAAAGCACATGTCTACCATACCATCCCTATCATTTCCAGTCGATGCATTGACATCCCCAAGACTAGAAGTGTATCTCGTCCTGGGGCACTGATCAACCAACAGACTCCGAGCGGGGTAGAGAATGTGTCCTTTCACGGTGAGGTCACTCCCTCAGTCAGAGCATTAGCAGAGACAGGGAAATGACACCCTAAGGAAGTGGACGAATCCTTGGTCTCACTTATACGCTCGTTGACGCGTGTTGACCTCAATTATGCACTTGGGGTAGCTTATTGGACACAGGGACACAACCCCTGAGAATGGTACATCAGCTGCGACCAGACCAAATTAGTAGGTTAACCACCCACCATTATTCTCGCCCAATTCCCGCGTCTCGAACTCAGTCAGTGCTGCGTATATGATGTCCAACGCTTGAGCTCAGATGATAACAGAGAAGGTGATCATCCTCTCTTACGGGATAGGACATTCCCAGGCACCCACCGAAGGACCGCTCAGGTAACCAAGGAGACCGCCCGTCCTGGTGGACGACCACCTCTAGCACCACTCCGACACACTCTCACGGCAATCTGACCAGGGATGTTACCCGGCGGTATCCCTACCTTTCCAGGACAGGTGCTTCCTATTTTTTAATTTTATTTTCACCTCGACTGTACCATAGAATAGGCTTCTTCAGAATGGTGTTGTCTAAGAAAGGCATCCTTTACAATGTATAATGGAAAAAAGGCATCTCGTTTATCAATAATTTGGTTTGAAATTTATTTCTTGATAATTGATTTGTAATTGTAAACAATGAAATGATTGTGAGTTGTATTTTGTTCATGAAGGATTCAGCCAAAACTCGGTGGAAAGTTGGGTGGTGTGACGAGGACAAAATTGATTCAACTTGTTTGAAGATCCGGATCCAGTCGCATCAGTGGGATACAAAAATATAGAAGGTTTGTGATATTCTGAGTGCCGTTCTTGTTTTGGTTTTTTATTTTAATTTCCCTTTTTATTTATTTATTTTGTCCTTATTTTTTGCACTTTGTTTGATTAACGATTTGCGAAACGTGATTCCTTCGAACTGTGAAGACTCGCCACGAGCTGTCCGCGGCGGCCAGTTGTCACCAGACGACGAGTGGTTTGAGCTTTTTGCAGCCACAGTTAATACAGCACGAGAAATGTCACTTTACACGTTCCACATGATTGCTCAAGCGACGGAACGGTCGAACTGGATGCTTGTATCGAGATTGCTCAATCGTTCTCATATTTGTCTTGAAGCAGGTGGCGAATTGTATTTTTTATTTATTTAAATTTATTTTTTGTTTGAGGTCTTTCCAAGAAAGTCTAACTGATTCTCAGCTGTCCCCGTGCAACCTGCCCGGATGATGCGTCGTAACTGCTTCGTCACATGATAGCGCAATACTTGACAATGTCGAATGTCGAAGAAGAAATATAAATGTTTTCTGCCATGTTCTACAATTTTATAATGATGGTCTTCAGCATGTGTCTCGATTAAGTAAGGTGAGTTTTTGCACATGGTCCTTGGGAAAGTAGAACGTATCAATTACAAGCTTCACTTGATGTGACAAATTGCCATATCAACAGTGAATGCATACAATGTAACCATTTAGTTTTATTCCTTGGAGCAAGTGTGATCTCAGATGATGTCACAAAGTGGGAATGGGATAATTTGACCTCTTTTCCTTCATCTTTAGAAATATAAAACTGAATAGAGCTGGAATTTTCATTTTAGCTCAAGTTCATTTTATTTATGACTTTCGAGTTCCATTTTCGTTTGCACTTGTACAATTAATGACAGAAACTTCATAAACAAAACCACCCTTGCATTTCAGGCTTTTCCCTGTATAAATAAAGAGGTGCAACCTCTGCTCATACCCCTGGGGTGGTATCACAACTTGTCATAACGTTTGCATCTTAGCCAGCCCTGCAGCAAAACACCAGGATGATAGTTTACATTGCGTCGACATTCAAACCGCAGGCTCCAACAGCTCAGAGGTTATGGGCGATACTGCTCTGGCTACCTGATATTTTCACAATTCGCTTGAGATACTGTTTCACTGTACTATTCTAATGATTGAATGAATCTGTCGAAATCCACAGTCTTTCATTTTGACCGTATATAAGCAGAAGTGCAGCTTGCGTATGTCTTAACGGTTAAGCTTGGGACCTAGTGTCCCGAGTTCAAACCCGTCATGCCCAGTTGAATTAACACCAGGTAGGTGTGATTCAGACCTTTTGTCTTCGGTTGGCAAAATGAGTACCAGTTGGATCGTAACGGGCACTTGCATAAGTGGCACAGCTGGTCGACCAGCTTATGATGCTACTCGCAGCCTGTACTACTGCACACGAAGGAGGAGACGGCAGATAACGTAATCATTTGGTTGATCCTGTCAGTGCAACACTTAACTGAAATCATCAATGTCATGACTATACGCAAGTGGATGTATGTGTTACTGTATCAAAGGTGCAATGTCCATACTTGGGTGAAAGGTTACACAAACCAATATTATAGCAAAGTGTGGAAATACTGACATCTTTCAGTACAATTTTTCTCAACAGGAATTGGTGAAGTTTCAGGAGAGTGTACAGAGAAGTCTCACATGAGGTCTTTGACTTTTTGTCTCCTCACTTCTCCGACCTAAGGTTGGAGATGCCCGGGGACGTATAATGAATGAGCAAGGCTCCGTGCTCTCGCACCCGACCGACCGCTCTTCTGCTCCATGCTACTCTTTGTTCGTACGTGATAATTCTATAAACACGTTGAACATTTAGCTTTCATATGCAAATATTTATTCCTCTTGATGTGTTTCTCAGCCTCCTGATATAGATCACAGCTGTGATTGCTGAATCTTGTTACCTGGCCAATAATCAAAAACCATTCTAAGATTGCACTTTTCATATTATGCACTCTAGATGGTGCCCGACCAGAAAACAGGAAATTTGTTGTTTACATACCAATCGATAGCGAAAGAATATACACACCTCCAAAGGTCTCACAGCCCCGGGCACGGGACGTAATAACTTATCCGTTTAATACATCGGTGCGGGAAATCTAACCTGACACACACTTATCGACATAACTGAATCCTTCGGGAACACCTGAATGTGTTCTTGGTGAATTTCGCCACAACCGTAAACAGTATCTAACAGTGCTAGATGCGGCTGAAACATACCTGGTTATAGGGGCCAGATACACTCAACAATTTTTAGAGAATCGTGCCAACATGATAACAAGCATCAAATTTGCAGCCATTTGATGCTCAGTGTCATTCTAATCAAATCTGCCCGACTTCTGCCATTTGAAAATCCAAATTTGAAAAAAATTTTGAAAAAATAAAAAGCTTCAAACAGTCTAAGATCACGAATGCACTGTTGGATGCGGTCTGAGATTTGGTTGAACTGTTTCAGAAACATCATTCAAAGACGTCTCCAAGCTGCCATATCCGCAGTTTTCTTCCGTTTTACCGCGGAAGGCAGACACGACGTCACATCCAGTAACGCATGGAAGTATGGGATCCCTTTAGCTTTCTCCAGCCCTAATTGCAGAAAAGCAACCTCATGGACTGGAAATCATCACCGGCCTGGCTCCTTGGCCAAAAGGCAAGTCCTACTGTTCTCAAGACCTAGTTTCTGTAAAGGTACTGGCAGTACAGATATTGCCTATCGCCTAGTGACGTTACCGTGGTGGTCATTAGCAGCAATTGATCAATGGACTTGCCTACCCATCCGCGTTGCGCCATCCCTGGCGTTGTACAAATATTCTTGAGTGTCAGCTTCTTCATGACAACATGGAGAAAGCATCCAGTGACTTCCTTGTGGTTATCCCCTAATGGCATCTGTCCTCCTTTCTGTGACAATGTGACCTTCGTCGCTAGTGTCGTCTGCTGCTTACACAACATCTTTTCCGCAAGGAAGTGAAACCAGCTCAGTCTCTGTTGCTTGTCATCTCGAAGTGAAAAGCTTCCTCCAGATTACTGGGGTCCTTACTTTGCCTGTCACTCTTTCTTCGATCCTTGCCCCCTTTTCGGGACCCTTTTTTGGTGGGCCTTCGGACTTGCAGACTTGACTTCTTGTGCACATGGAAAACACTACGTCCACCCTCTCTACCTCGGCACCATTAGGGATTCCACCTTTGGATGACTGTCTTCTTTAGCATAGTCATCAAAATTCTTTCGAAGTGCGTGGAGGTCAGGGCATGGGATAATCAGTGTGAGCCATCAATGGTGATGTCATCTTCCCCTTGGTTCTCTGTCTGCGAATTTCACTTGCGCTTCAGATTTCAGCCAGCTGTGACTTGCAAATATATTTCTGATTTTTTTTTTCAAAAGTTTGGATTTTCAAATGGCATATCAGGCAGATTGGATCGAGAAGCCCCTGCAGAACAGAATGCCAAAATTTGATGCTATGTATGCATCATTGCACGATTTTCTTTACCATCTATACACTAAAAAGCATTGCTGCGGTGTTTTTGCCATCACTTTCCAGCAATGTGCGAGTCAGGCGGCATTAATTTTGCGAATTTTTTTTTGCTAATAACTTGCTACTCTTTGCTTGTTAAAGAACATAGATCTTTATATCTAAATCCGAGTTGTGCAGACGGAATCCTCCCCCTCACATCATTCTGCCGGATGGTTCAACATGATGCATCATCTTGCTATGCAAAAACCACCAGATTACTGTTGTGCTACCTGGGCAGATTATTCCAGAAACTTGGGCTGAACGGCTCAAATCGGTGATTGTCCATAACTTTCGCTATCCCACAGCTCTGCTTAGCATTGCGAAAGACAAAACACTAAAAAAGAGAGATTGCAGACTTGAAGCAGCCAAGATTGTTTACTGAAGGTTATGATATCTTGACATTCAGCTGCCGCCAGCTCATTCCAATTTTAACACCGATCCGCGTTTCTGATACATTCCACGTATCATATGGTTGAAACAGCCACATGGATTTCTTTGTCTTTATCTATTTTTTGCTTGTATTTATTGAAGGCTTTGTTGAATGCTTGTCCAAGTACATTTGTAGTGATGAGAATTTATTCATTCCACACTAGTATGGACTCGCTAATACCAGTGTTTGAAATGGCGAATTTTATTTACATTCTCACTTTGAAAATAAGAACCGAATATAGAAACTTCTGATGCCATTTTGTGCCTGACCTTCTGTTACTTTTGTCTTTTTATAGAAGCAAATAGCAACGAAGGGATGACAGCAAGCAAGCATCAGGGGGGCATGAACTGGGATTGGAGACCGCTGAGAGAGCTGTGGCTGAATTGTGCAACCATGGCTGCTGCTTTGAGTCGTACCAGCCAATTGTTACCTGTGCGCCAGATGAGTCCAGGACGTGCAGCACCACGCACAGAGTAACCCTTCTTGCTCACCTGTCTTTTTCCATCCTCATTCGCTGGCCAACTTTAGCGCTTAGCCTTTTGTTCTTCCTCACCGTGAGGTGTGCATCAAGGTTTGTTGCTGGCCGTGCACATATTAGGTAAGGATGTTGATATGCTCAATTAAGAAAAATCGCGGCTTGCAGATGCTCACCTCATCCCTTATGAATGTTATGGCTGCCTGGTGTAGGTCACAGGAAAACAAAAATGAAGCCGACAAACACTTGCTTTGGTGTCTTGCTCGAGTCTATGAAGGGAAAGGCCTAGGTTGATGTTCTGCTCTGATCGGCCTCCTGGATTGAGCGTGATCACAACTCATCTGATTGTCCTGAAGCTCATCACACATGCTGATTCAGCATTGGTAGTTATATCGCAGTAATATAGTTTTTTTTTTTTTGTGTTATAGGTTCTGGGGGAATGCACTTGCGTCTGAAGGGAGTTCAGACCATTCCCGGCTGATGACTGAAGCAGACGAGCCACAGATAACTCGCAGCAGTGACAGGTTGCTAAGGCAACCACAGACGTCAGTATGCTCAATTTAAGTCGTGTCCAGCGTCAAATCTCACTTTACTTCCCTACAACATAATCACCAGATGAGACTGTGCTCTCTCAAGTTCTACTTGTAATCAATCGTCCCTGAGTGATACCGCAAGCGGAACGTTGGCTCTTGTCTAACCATAACGAAGCGGCGGTGCGGCGTAACTGCTCATGTTACACACTGTGGTCTAACTCTAACCGTTGGAAACAGTTATTCAGGAATTTAAATAAACACGTATTTCCAAAGACCAACGACACAGAAGAGAAGTATTTACCCCAAAGAGTACATAAGCCACAGGTGAACTTATACACAATTCTACCATACTCGTGGTGCCTCACTCAATAAATTCTGGAGGACATGGTGCATTAGAAAGAGTGATAGAGCTAAGGAGATTAGGTCAATCATAGTCGCGCCTCTGCTCATCGACCGATTGTACGTTCAGTGTACCAATGTAGAAAAGGGGGGGGGGGGAGGGGGGCTGAGAATGAGGAGGTTCGAGGATGTGTAGGTGTCGCGAGTGTATGAGGAAGTGCAGATTCATGTCTGTCTGCTTGAGGAAAGCAGTGATATGCGATAGGGTAACCCACCATAACAGGACGAGGACTTCTATTTGTGATCCTCTTGTGCGTTCCAAAGTGATATGAATTAGAAGTAGGGCAAGCCAGAAATGGAAAGTGTTAATCTGTTGCGATATGGCTACACGTACCAGGGAAACTCCGTGGCTTGTCAGCTCTCCGCTGCACACGTCACCACCCAGTCCCGATCTTCTCAGGTCAGCCTCGACTTCATTTTCCCAGACCCTGCAACTCTCGCTGCTTCGATCCATCGCTAGATATGGACCTGGAGAGACGTAGTTTTAAAGATCAAGCACTTGAGCTTTTGTAGTGTTGCTGCTCCTCATTGGTCTGTCATTCCTGTTCTCATGTGACGCCCATTGGTCTGAGAGCCAGTCTCCTTTGCAGGGGCAGATGGCTAAGGCGGGAGCATTGGTGTCCGTGCCGACTTTGTAATGGGGACGCCGCCATCTGCTGGTGTGCTCAGGCTGCAACTGCGCTATCATGCCCCTTGATTTGAGTCAATTTGCCATTCGCGTCTGGCACCGGACCACGTGATGTTCTTGGGTGGATTTATGTTGCAATGGTGGTATGTGCTGGAGTCCGGTTTTGCAATGTTACAAGGAATTTTGCACAGGATGCGAGGCCATTCGGGCCCTATCTTTCCTGGGCCACACCAATACAAGAGCTAATAAATCCTGTTCAATACCCTTCCCTTCGTGGTGCAGCATTTTGCTGCGTACACTGGTACTCATTTGACGATCTCGGAAGGATGACAGGCTGAATCACCCCCTAGTGTTAATTAGTGGAACAGGGCTTGAACTCAGGACCTATGGATCCCAAGCCACACCCTAACCGCAAAGCAACACCAGTTGGTAAGTTGGTGTGATGTTGAATGTTGCAAAGTGTGCATGGATTGCTGGCAGAAGAGAGGATGGGAGAAGATAGGGAGAGAGATATAAATGGAGAAGAAATACAAAGGGGTTTGAATCTCTCTGCACAATGAATCTTCCTTTTCACTTGATACGGGGATTGGTAATTTATCTTGACGAAAATACGTTCAGGATAAAGACCGATATGACATATGTAAAGACATGAGGGATCCCTCATGTGTTTGCATGTCTCCCGAGGATGAGTTGGCATGTCGTTGTCAATGTTGGTTTTTTTCGTTTCGGTTTGTGCATGTAGAGGGCGGGGGGGGGCTTCGTTGAAATTTCCTCAGAAATGGAAATGGCAATTTCCACAAGTGACCTCATGCACCCTCCCCATTCGGCTGCGGACCAATGGGAGGGAGGAAAGCTGATGTGAAGAAGCATAAAGGCACAGAGAATGACTCGTGACATGCTCACAGGACAGGGACGAAAGATCGTCTGAGCAGACGTTTGAGAAAGCAGAGGAGGAGAAGTAAAAGCAGAAGTGACTGAGGGAACAGAAAGGAGAACTGAACAGGACAGGCTCGCATGAACAGAAGATTAAAAGACTGAGAAGGCTACGTGAGGGAAGGAAAAAAACGTGTTGGGTGGGGAAAATAAACAGAAAGGAATTTCATGAGCAGTTGGGTGACGAGCTTCTGTCGGAAAAAAGAACTCCTTCACGAACGTCATCCTGCCTCTCGATCCTCTCCGCACGAAGGACGAGGAGGGTGAACGGCGGCACCTCATCGACGAGGAGGAAGAATCTGAGGCAGAGAGGGCTGAGTCGCACATCCAGCTCGCAATTTTGGGATGCCAGAGAGTACTCGCCTTCTGAGTCTAGGTACTCGGACGGCTGCGTGTCCAATCGCCTCACATCACACTGCCCATCTTCCCATCATTTTCCTTCACATTCTCCTGTATATTTGTGTGAGGTGTGGAAGAGAAGGAAAGACTGTTTTCCTTTTCCCATTCATACTTTATTTTATTTTCAAGTCCTTGTTTATTCTTGCCCTCAAGTAAATGATGGCAAGTCTTTGTTTAAGTAACATTGAAAAGAAGAATATGTGTTATGGTTTAATTGCTTTGGTGTTGCTTTCTTGCTTAAAATACTTGTTGTTAAATGTATGCTTGTGGTTGTTTGTAATAAATATTGGTTTGTTGTATTTCCAATGTCTTTGTTGTGTTTTCCTTGTTGGTCAATGCAGTGCACAAGTAAGGTTAGACAGGAGTTCTACCCAAATTTGCTTTGTCAGCCAGCAACACCTCACTGTAATGCTTGCAGTAATCCGAGTGAGCGCTGAGGCACTGACCCGATTAGCTGGCCGTCACAGTTAGAGGTACCACACAATAATGTTGCTTAGCAACCTGCTGGTGTGAGATATCTGTGCCCGGTGGCAAAGGACTGGGCGTTCGGGAGGGACCAAAGTGCTTCCCCTATGGGAAGCCTCGAAGCCGGATCCATGACAATTATATATATATATATATATATATATTATATATATGTTTGTGTATTTATAATATAATATATATATATATATATTATATATATATATATAATATATATATATATATATTATATATATATATATATAATATATATACTAGCTGAAGTACCCGGTAATACCCTGGAAATTTGCCCTATTTTCCTCACGCTAGTTAGACTGAGGCGATTAGTTGTATGGAGAAAATTAGGAAGGCTTTTTTATTCCTCAGAGTATTTATGGAAGGAGGCTTAGCTGCGTAATCCTCAGATAGGTCATAGTTGAAGGTGGCTTGAGCACTCAATGTTTCTAGCAGCAGTGGCAACTGTCCTTGATGTCCTGCAAAACCCGGACTAGAAAGCTGGAACGTGAGTTTTGTGCTTCTCTCGCCGTCGGTGTGACGCTCTATTTGCAGTTAGGCGACGCTCTCTCTCTCTGCAGCCGACTCTGCTTGCCTGGCTCGTTCATGAGCAGATGTATCAGCAGTAAGACGATCTCTCTCTCTGCAGCTGACTCTGCTTGCCTGGCTCTTTCATGAGCAGATCTATCAGCAGTTCGCGTTGCTGTGCGTGTGCAGTTCGAGAATTCAAAAAACAGGAGGAGAATGTGTTATGTTTAAAAAGTCAACGAATACGAACACTTTTGTATTTCAAAACCCTAGCGTTTTTAACCATGAAGCTTTTGTTACGATTAATCGCGGCACACTATTCGAAAGCCTTTTTTTTTTTAATGAATATATATATTTTTTTAAAATATATATATACTTTTCATTTTTATGGAAAGCCACTTAGCACATCCTGGAGCTGAATGTAGGTCTATATGTATAGTAAAGTTTCATCAAGATCGGTTCACTGGTCTAGGAGCTTATTGGTTACAAACAAACAGACAGACAGACAAACGAAGGCTGCCATTTTTATGTAGTAGATATATATATAATATATTGTTGCGGTTACACAAACCGATCCCTCTAAGGCAATGGACCCATTTATGTGGATTACTAGGCAGTTATTGGATTCGCTATATATGAGATATCCTTATTGTCGGGTTTTCCGTCTGTCTGTCTGTGTGTGTGTGTATGTGTGTCTGCAACGCGAGCTCCACAGCACGAACCAGCGAACCGATTTCGATGAACTTTGATTGGATGAAACTCCAATTATTATTATTAAAGTGGGAGCTGGGCGTAGGAAAGTGGGCGCTTATTAAAAATATTGTGTGGCTCAGGAGGTGTGTAAACAAGAGCATTGAGAGAAGTTTATCGGGTTTCCGTGTGTGTGTGTGTGTGTGTGTGTGTTGTGGTGTGTGGTGTGTTGTGTGTGTGTGTGTGTGTGTGTGTGTGTCTGCAATGCGAGGTCCACAGCACAAACAGCAAACGATTATTTTTTCAATGGTAGTCTTCAAAAATAGGAGGTTCTATTTACCGTCATTTTTAATGAGGAGTGCCAGTTGGCAAAATACGCATAGAAAAAATCTTGCCAGGCAGAGGAAAATTGTATGTGAACAATACGTCTTTGGCAATGAATCTTCGTCGGTGGATCGGTCAGAATGAAAAGCATCGTATCCAGCGCTTCGATCTAGCAATCCCTCGTCGCCTACCGGCTTGTTTCATTAGTCTCATGCCGTTAGACCTTCCCTCATGTCTAATGGGCTTAACGGGACGAAGTGCGTTGCTGGGTCCAATAGAAAACTATATCTCTATCTTTCTTGTCTATTAACTATATGAAGACCACAAGGGGAAAACCAGAGATGTCAGGATAAGTCAATTTTGAAGAAACTGAAAAACAAAGTTTCAGACTTTGGTGGACTGTTTAATAACTGTCATATAGATTTCTTCCAGTAAAAGGAAGAGTGATCATTGGCCGAGTCAATTAAGCATGTAGCATTTGCCAAGCTTCTGTGTTATTTCATTTAAGAGCAAAGAACGAATCAATGTTGCAAACTGACATCACTGGTTATTCCCTGTTTAATAATTGCCATGCAATTTTAACCAGGATGGTTAGCAAATTCATGCTTGTGGTTATTAGATACATTACATGACTTTGGGATCACAGATTATTTTTTTCAACATTAAACGGTCATTGTTTTTTTGTTTGATTGGTGTTCAACGCCATACTCAAGGGTATTTCGCTTATATGACGACGATTCTCCGTACTACTTAATATGATGGAAACCGGAGGAACCAAGGATAACACCCCCGCGATATGCCGAAGTCACTCATGTGACCCTCATATCCTAAGCAGGTTGATTTGGCGGTGGGTACATCGAATGAGGATGGGTACTCAGACGCGCTAACATTAAGCACGGCGTGGGTCCATAAAAGTCACAATAAAGGTTTGACCAGGCTTGAACACACGATATGCACCAACTACGGAGCCATGATATAACCAATAGCCATTGTAGTGCCTCAGAGTTTATGCTGTGAAAGTTTACAACTTTCATTTTTTAGTTTTCAACTCTGAATATTATGGTGGAAACAGTTAACATGAATGAAAGGGAGATAACACGGAGTAAAGTACTGACAACTCTGGGTTTCTACTTGTTCAGCTTTGACAACACTTGTTTTTTCATTGCACGGCTAAACTTTATACCATATAAATTATGTGACACCCCTGGTTATTTGTTAATAGTAATATTGTGAGAGGAAACCTTATGTTGCAACTATTGGCAGGTGCAATAACCTGAAATTATTAAAAAAGTGACATCTCTGGTTTCCCCTTGTGGTCTTCATATTTCTTCCAGTCTGATGTCTATTCAATCCTTTCTTTTTGCATGGTACAAATCAAGCAAGCAAGCACACACTCCATGCAATATGTGATTGAATAGCAAAACACACCACAACATATTGAGGCCCTGCGAGGAGGAGTGATGTAAGCGACATTTTTAGGTCATCTCTTATCTCAGTAGAGATGACCTAATAAAGCCAGTTTCTCGAAGTCTTCCGCCATCCGTCGTCCGTCCGTCACAATCAAACCGAGTGGAGACAAATAACCAATAGTGGAATGGAATTAGAGGTCAATGAGGAATGCCAACAACGATATAACTTTCAAGGTCGTCCAAGGTCAGCGTCACGGAGGCTGTCAAAGTTGCGAATGTGATTCCTCAAATGTATCCCTATATCGGTCGGCCAATTATCTCCCTCCCATACGCCCACGCAAGGCGGTCTAGTGCATCACAGGTCGGGCTACCTCGTTGTCTTTTCCACGTTTTATCCGAGCGATCGCAACGCCATGCGCTGTTCTGTATAGAGGGTCCGCGGTGCACCTGTAGTCGCATTTCTTTTAAAACTATGGATATTATCTAAACAACACACACGAGCCATTTTTTTGAAATTTGCTCTCGTTCCCGATTTTAATAGCCCTTAAAACTTCGCTCTGATTCTTACATGTCCGGTGCTAATTTGAGTGGTCATCCGCGAGGCGGCGCCAATCTCTGAAGATGCTCCGGCTCTGCGCAAAATTTTTGCCCCGATGGGCCGTTCACTAAAGTCATACAAAAATTAGGGAGGTGGGTGCGTTACAAAGCCCGCGTACGGGCTGCGTACAGGGTGGGTGGGTGTTGTGCTAGCGACGGCTGCATACATACTTTATGAAAGTGGTGCTCGGACGACATGAAAGCGTTTCAGAAGATGAAGGTGAGCCTGTCGTCATCGCGAAGGGAAAAAATCCCCGTTCACAGGAACATTTTCGACGTGATGTTGAATCCGTGGACGTCAATAATTGTTCCATATTACTGTTTACCGTAGTTAATAATTACTGATGCATTTGAATAAATTCACAGTCGTTGTAATCTTCAAGTATTGTGATGTGATATGAGACGCATATGGGGTGGGTGAGTGGTCACTTGCCTGCATACAGAGGGGGGTGGGTGTGGTTTTGAAACCCGGAAGTAGAGCGTACGTTCACTTTATGAACTGCCCCTATTCCAGTCTGGCACAGAGTTACTTTTTGACTTTTTGAGTTAGGCAAAAAATATGAGTTCTGCCGACGTGTGTTTTGGATTTTTGTCTGTCGACTCTGGCAGAGATGACCGCACTCCCGCCTCGCGGAGCGGTATTTTTTAATGATATGTATGATGATAGGCCGGATAGTGGGTAAGGGTTAAAATAGTGCTATATGGCATTACTCCAAAATGGCCTCGCATGTGTCCCTTGCATCCGACTCCTGCGTGGTGCTCATACTTATAATACATAGTACTATTATTATCTATACTATATATGTATATGTATATGTATATCAAGCAGCCTTCTGTGGCTTGGAACCAACAGGGCACGCTGCACACTATACCGCACGCACAACGCATGCCATTTATTTCATTCAAATCTGTGTGCCAATTTTTAACCGGCATCTCACCTTGCTCACCACTCGCACCAATTTGACCTCAAACGCTTCCCGCACACGGGAAAAATATTCCCACACCTCCTCCTACCTCTGCATCGCTACAATTCGCCACTATACGGAGGAGTACTGCACAACTTGGACTGTTCTCAAACTGCGTAAAGCAGGGCCGAGCAACGGGCGTTTATAGCTCGACCGCATCTTGCCGGGGATGTGCCGGTGAGCACGCGGAATTGATACGAGCCTCGTCCAGTCGCCAAAACACAGCAAGACAGGGGAGGCGAGGAGGAGTCGCGGGAAGGGCGATCCAGGAGTTTGGTATGGTGGACAGGTTGGATGTGTAAGATGGACGAATAGATTTGATTCTGGTGAATATCCGAATATGGATAAAATTATTTTTTTAATTTTTAATTGACTCCTCACTGTTGAGAGATGGAGCCAAAAATGATATAAAGCACGATATCTCAAAAGTTGTGGCCGAGTTATGACAAAACTTAGTGGGTGAGTTGGTTAGGTGACGAGAACAAGCGGATTAAATTTTAGTACAAGTCCAAATCCAGATCCAGCCTATAAGTGGGAAACGAAACGTAAACTAATCAGCCTGGCGGAGGTATGCTCTCCACCGAGTGCCCTTCTAGTATTCCTAATATATATATATATATATTCCTCATTACATTATCACAACCTGATTAGATTCACAGCTGTGATTGGCTGAATTATGTTGCTGTGCCAACCATATCGGTAACTTTGCTTGTGTACATATTTCAAAAATCGTTTAACACTTAGGAGGCTCGTCTTGATATTGATTTTTTTTTTCGACATCGATATACCGGTATATCGATACTATTATTTTTTTAATTAAAATTTTTATTACGCAATGGTCCAATAGTCCATTTCATATTCATTCATATATAACGTACACATTGGCGCACGCTAATTTTTCTAAGTATTCCCACAGAGGGCTCCTCCCCCCCCCCCCAACCATTGTGGTGAGAACGGTTATTTTACTTCCGACTTCAACTTGTATTAAAAATAATTTTGTTTTAAAGCAAGATCAGTGTTGGTAATCGACACAAGTCAGAATCCATCGCCGTACCGGTATGACTATTGCGGAATGTTGTACCGGTATCGCTGTCATATCGGTATCGCTATCGTGGATCACTGACTTGGCACAGGATTTCTAAAGCACATCCGATTTATATAAAATGATTCACCAATTGGCAATTTCTTTAAAACCAGCCACGAGGGCAAAGAAAAAAACACGATTCCTTGTATGGGTGCTTGGATGCTGAGGGTTAAAAGTTAAAACATCCTGTACTTACTTCCTGTTACATCTTGACATCATACGCTTCACTGTTCCTGTTCCATGTTTAGCCGAGACGCCAAGTGCATCACAGCTTTTTAAATCGTGTACGGTATTTAAGGATTGTAAACACCTTTCTCTGATTTGTTGGTGATATTCCGGTTATTTTTAATTTTTATTTTTATTTTTTGGTATACCGGTATATCGATATAAAAATTATATCAATATATCACCAGACCCTATCACTTAGTTTTCATATTACAGAGATATATTCATGCCACCCAAAAGGTGGGGGACATAGAGTATCAGCACCTTGTTATCCTTATTTTGCCAACACGGAACAGCATAAATACAGGGGAAAAAAAAAACGAATCCTCATCCAATTATTGTTATATAATGGTGCCACTTCAACAATTGTTTGATTAAACATTTTGATAATGATTAGCTTAGGTTTGCAATCGACTTTCACCAGATAGGCCTCAAAAACCAGGTGTCTGTCCCCACTTGTTTTCAATGAATTTTTTTTACGCAAATCTTATGTTTTTGTTTTTCGTTCATTGTGCTGTAGATGTGATATTTTTCTATTCATTGTTTGTTTTTTATCAAAAATTGTGGGAAGCAGAACATAGAAAGCTGGAGTTCATAGAAGATGTTACCCCATGCATTGTTCGAGATTATACTTCAATTTAAGTGAAATACTGGTTTTAAAGATCGTTTTTAATTTTTTTTTTTTTTTTAAACAAAGATTCCGGAATTTTAGTGCGAGTGATGCGGTCTGAAACACCACCCAAACTAACATTTGCAAGTACTCCTAAACGGAAGGGTTTTGAAAGTGCAAGGAAGGTGATTTGGTTCTACAGTGTTCAAGTACATAATTCAATTTGAATAAAATAAAGATTGCAAAAGTCAAAACATTAATCCATCCATCGGACCATACTCTGTGCAGAGCGTTAGTGCTGCCTAAGCAGTCTCCTTGGCTATTGGGCACAATCTGGACAGGTCACCATTCCGAACAAGGATACCAGCAAGCTGGCACTCATTTTGCCGACCTCGGAAGGATGACAGGTCGAGTTAACCACACCTGGTGTTAATTCAACAGCTGAGTGAGATTTTAACTCAGGATCCTAGGATCCCAAGCCCACCACCCTAACCATTAAGCCAACACCAGGCATGAAAAATCAATATATTCCTAAATGTACTGCCGTTGACAGTGTCGATTACACCACCCTACCCTACACAATACATGAGTTATTCGTGGCTGTTGTATGCTCGATTCCGGAAATAAATTGTAATGGTATTTGTATTCAACACCTTGTTGAAGTTGCCGAAAGTTTTAATACACACTTTGTAAACACTGTCCCAAACTTCACTCAAAATATTCCTGATATTGATGAGCAGTTCCATTCCTTATTGAAAGCTCCAAATGCATGAAACAGAAATCATTAATGTTGCAAACAATCTAAAGATCAAGACTAGTGCTGGTTTTGATAGTTTTATGTTTGCTCGGGGGTAGGGGTGGGTTAGACATTATCTTGGAACAGCTAGAAGGGTATGGAGTAGCATGGTCCATGTATGAGTAGCTAGCCCATCTTGATTTGATTAAGTAGCGAAACTTTAGCTTAAGGATTGTCTTGTTTGAATGTGCACCACACCGGGGATGGTGCATGGTAATTAATTAGGGATTAGGGTGAAGAAAATTGTACGTATAACCTCTTGTAATGTCCCACTGAGTGGTATGGGGGCTTTTGCCACGCAATGGAGAGGAGGGGCGGAGCTATGGATTCCTCCAGGGGCGGAGCTGTGGACATCTTAAGGGGTGAAGTGTTCTCCAGAGAGAATGAGGAGAGAGCCTAAATTGCGTGGGAGCGGTGCGTTTAGAAGGATCGTGTGACTGAAGAGAGCCTGGGAGAAGGATCGTGCAAGTCTGAAGAGAACTGACTGCGAGTTTATGCTCACCTCCTCATCACCTGCTCGTCCACCAACAGCTGAGGCCACCCAGTTCACGTTCCCCATGCCCGTCTGTGAATAAATCTGGTGTGCGGCACCATAGGTTTTATTTTCATTGTATATAACTAGCAGAGTACCCGCCCTACGGGTGATCTTGTTCCAAGCATGCAACACGTTTTTCTGATGAATAACTTTATTTGGGTGATGCATAGGCAACTGACAGCTCTGTATAGAAAAAATATTTAACCCGCCTTACGTGTATGAAGTGAAAAATACATCCTTCAATTCAAATATGCATTTCTTTGCATACATTGAGATGTCATATTGTGGGCTCTTTTATTCTATGTAGACTTTTATAGATATGTTGCTTTTTTCTTTTCTCTTTTTTATTTTTTTTGTATTTTATCCTGTCCCCCCCCCCCCCCCCCCTCCCTCCAGAGCGGGATATTGTAATTGTCCTGTTGTTTGTTTGTCTGTTTGTTTGTTTGTCTGTCTGTCTGTTAGCAACTTTACGGCAAACGGCTTTAGCAAACGCTATCAAATTTAATCACAGGTGGGCAATGAACCTTGGCGACCCCATTAACTTTTGGGTCACATTGAATCAAAGGTCAAGGTCACAAAAAGATCAAATACGTTTTTCGCTCATACTTCGTCAAAAATGATCTGATTACTTCAAACTAAGCTATTAGTGAACCTTTTTCTATTTGTCACTTATAATCCTACCCATTCCTATGGTGAAAATGATATTTGTGAAGATCGGTAGGGTCCGAAGTTTTGGGGGTCTTGGTCATCGGTCAAATTACAAATTTTCCATTAAAACACTGGTTACGAAAATACAACTTTACGGAAAACGGCTGGCTCAAACACTGTCAAATTGTATCCACAGGTGGGTAATGAACCTCGGACGACCCATTAACTTTTGTCCAATTAGGTCAAAAGTCCGGTAGTAACGAAAAGGTCAAAATCGTTTTTTGCTCATAACTTCGTCAAAAATGGTTTCATTGACTTCAAACTAAGACTAAAATATTCCTTATTCTATTTCTTATAATCAACATTCAGGTTAGGCCTAAGTCACATTTGCTCTACGGCTAGGATACGGCGGCCG
>CM068965.1:69321739-69338774 GCA_035128595.1 Eptatretus atami | reverse complement strand
GAATGAGAGGAGATAAGATCATGTTAGGTGTCCTCTTGTGATCCATGTGATTCAGATTTAGTGAAGCAACATGCACTGGCCAGAGGTTAAAACAAAAACCAAATGAAGAACAGTCAATAACAATGAAAGCTGCATTCCATTTGTAAGGTTGAGTATCTGTGTGATGATTCGATACAATGAAGAATGAGAAGGGATGTCTGTCTTCGTTGCTATCAACTGGAGGGTAGTAAAATTATTATTGTTATTATTTAGTATTATTATTACCTCCGCCACCAAAGGTGAAGGAGGTCTATGTTTTCACCCCTTTCTGTCTTTGTTTGTTTGTCTGTCTGTGTGCAGGATATCTCAAAAAGTTGTGGACGGATTCGGATGAAACTTGGTGGACAGGTTGGGTGTGTGTGACAAGGACGGACCGATTAGATTTTGGTTATTATCCGGATCCAGATCCGACTACTCGAATTTTTAAAGTTATTCTTCACCATTGAGAGATCGGGGCTAAAATGATATATAACACGATATCTCAAAAGTTGTTGACTGGTTCGGATGAAACTTGGTGGATACGTTGGGTGTGTGATAAGGAAGAATTGATTCGATTTGGTGAAGATTCGAATCCAGATCTGGATACGATAATTATTTGATTTTCTAAAGTGATTCTTTACCATTGAGAGATAGGGCCAAAAACGAAATAGTACCCGTATAGCATGATATTTCAAAAATGTATTGGGCCCGATATGTTCTGCTGGATCAGGCATTACGTGACAAAGATATGCGCTCCACTGAGTGCCCTTCTAGTTGTTATTATTATTGGCATCTACCAAAGCACTTTAATTTTGGTTAACTGGAATTTTTTTCTTCATTTTAAGCAGACCTCTTCCTCAATTGTAATTTTCTGTTGTCCATAACATCCACATGTATAGCCAATGGGAAGCAGTCCTAATTTATGCTCCTCTTTTGCTGCAACGAAGGTTAACACCTGAAACGTCAACGTCTCCTTGCTTCGCGAGGTGCGGTTAGCATACCTCAATCGACGTCCTGTTGATTCCATCCATTGTTCTTCCTGTCCACCGACGCAGATCGACACCAGCCTTCACCATAAGCAGGACTAGCTCTCCATTCCACCACATTCAGTTCTCATTTATAATGTGAACCATACCATTTGAATTTTCTTTTTGAACTTTGGCAAAGCATCACATCCTACAGCAAAATGAATCTGCGCAAATAAATGCCAAATAAATGTATTATTTATACTCTTGTGACATTTTTCAAACATGGTTCCTCTATTTATTATTTTATTTGCGGCTTGCCTGTGTGCATTTCACATTCTCCATGGGTTGGATAATGGCAGGCTGTGGGTTATATTGCATCTTTTTATTAACATTGTGTTCATCGCATCGGCTTGCTCATGATTTACGGGTGTTTTTGTAACGGTGTGTGTGGTGTGTATCTGAGGGTAAGTGAATTTCACTGTCACTCTTGGTGGATGCCTGTAATACAATTGTATTGTGCGCTTTATTACAGGGGCAAGTTGTGTCATTGGTTGAGCACTCAGTACCTGACTTCCTGTGTGTGATGCTATTAATTGTGCTGTAAAGATGGCCGACCCCACAACATTGCACGTTGGGGCTCGGAAGGTGTCAACAGGTGTTTGCTGAGTGAAGGTAGCAAAACGTGTTGCATTCTTAGGAGAATGACTGCACAATATGGTGTGAGCTATACATCGCAGAAAATGTGTAAAGATGCTGTGAACAGGTTCAATAACGACAGATGACATTGACGGGTCCTTGGTAAAAGCATACGCTGGTTGCGTGGACCGTTGTTTTCAAAACCGTTTGCACACATTTTCTCTGACGTACAGTTCGTGACATGTTGTGCAGTCCTTCTCCCAAGTATGTCACTTGCTTTGACACCTTCACTTCAGCAACTAGAGAGTTCATAGAACACGACAACCTGTGCAGTGTTTAAGTGTATACTTCAATTCAAATAAAAATAATGATTGTTTAAAAAAAAAAATAATTCCGAAGTTTAGTGTTGTTGAAGCAGTCTTATACACCACCATATTTAACATGTGCAAGTACTGGTGAACGGAAGGGTTTTGACAGTGATAAAAGGTGATTTGTGTTCTCCAGTGTTTAAGTATCTATAATTCCAGGTGTGTGTGTGTGTGTGTGTGACCTGTTTTTCTCGACAACCTCTGGTCCAATCTAATTGAAACTTGCCAGGTATATTGCTGGGACCTGAGGATGTGCCTTTTCAAGGTTTGATATTAATCGGACAAGTGCTTCCAAAGTTATGGCCATTTATTTACCAAACCAATGACGACACGTGGCTGTGTAGGCCGGTGCGCGGCCGCCGACGATGACATCACGGGCCGTGCCAGTTACGATGGGGAAAGGGCGCCATAGTTACCGTAGCAATGGTCAATGGCAGCGAATGTCATGGCAAGCAAAGACAGGGAGGTAAACTTGATTTTAATTTGGATTTTAATTAACTCTGTGTGGAAGTATCACAGCAGTTGTTACTTCACTGCAAGCGATAATTCGTGGAATGCATGTGAACATTCCGTACGGGCACGCACTACTCCGGATAGTGATGACTTACTGTATTCTAATAATTTCTCGATTTCTTATGCGCATTTATAGATAAACACAATGCCCCAATCCAGTCGTCTTTTATGAGAGTGAAGGAACGGCCTATGTGGTTGTTTGAAAGTTTTTTTTTTTTTTGGTTTGCACGTATGGCCACGCACGTACAGGCACGCACGTACGGGTATGCGAGAGCGAAGGAATGGCCTGTGGTTGTTTCTGGCACGCGGTTTGAAGTTTTTTTTGTTTTTTTTTTGCACGTAGGCCACGCACGTACGGCCACGCACGTACGGCCACGCATGTACGGGCACGCACGTACGGGCACGTACTAGTATAATTCAATTTAAATACAATAAAAATTGTAAAAGTTGTATAAAATAAATTAATTCTCGAATTTACCACTATTTTAATGCCGTTGACATTGTCCATTGTATCATCCCATGTCACATGTTACAGTAGTTATTCATGGGTTTTTTTTTAATAGCTAGTACGAGTACACTGAACGGATCGGAACACAACAGGACAAAAGGAACAGTTTGGGGGGGGGGATCCAACAGAAGAGTTTAAGGCCAAGATCGAAGCAGACTTGACAAACAATGGGTGTGGGGAGGAATGAATGAGTGGAGGTGAGCGGTGATCCTGGATTTAGATAGTTTAACCAGAAGGGGTTGATTGTGCCATTGTTCTGTGTGCCATGCAGAAACTATGGAGGGGTGAGGGCAGATGACAAAATACGGAAAGAGCAGAGAGTGCAAGACCATGAAGGAGGCGGCAGAAGAATGATTTTCAATTTTGTTTCACTCGCAGACGGAGTAAAAAATAATTATCTCGTTCCTTTGCGTATGCGTGATCGGGACAAATTCAGTGAGAAGGTACGATAAAATAGCAGGTTTGTTTTCCGATTCCTATTCCTGTTCCGATTTGTGTTCAAAATTTATCGTTCAATTTAAATAAGTTGTTCCTCGATCATAACTGACGTTTACAACACAGACAGACAGAACAGACAGACGGACGGATGGAGGGACATGAACCAATTGCTTAACGCTGCTTCTCGCTTCACGTGCGTGGGGTAAAAATGTGATGCACCCTTGTGTGGGGCAGCCATCTTGCATAACACGATTTCCAACATCACACTACAGTGCTGTACAATTGTTTTGCACACATGCACTATAGTGACAGTAAATAGGTGTGCATGTGTCTTTTTAACTTTCTCGGTAACTTTTAGCCTTTCAAGGGTTTTGTTTTTCACCCTGATCATGCACAAGTGTGATTTAGAAGCTTTATATACTCGTGGGGTTTGCTTACACATTGTAAACAATAACGAACTAGAGGGGGAGCACTCGGTATAGTGCAAAACCTCCGCTGCCAATACTGCTGGGTCACTTAAGTGAACCTGATATCCTATTCTATTGTAGGTCAAAACGGATCAGACTCTACTGAACCACGATTGAATAAACTAAACTAGATCGACGCGCATGTAGAAATGCCAAAAAAAAAATCGAATTTTTTTTGAAAAAAAAGTTGCAAAATTTGTTTTTTTTTTTCTCTAACATTTTTTTTGTTTGGAAATCACTTAAAACATGTAGAATGCAAAAACAAAAATTCAAATATTTTTCAAAATGGCCGCCATAGCGGCCATATTGGACTTTGGACCAAGTCCAAAATCTAATGGCATGATCCTTGGACCATACCTAATCCCCCACCAAGTTTCGTCGAAATCCGTCCAGGAGTTTTTCCGTAATACTGTTCACAAACAAACAAACAAACAGACAGGGGTGAAAAACAGTAACCTCCGTCCATCTTAGATGGCGGAGGTTAACCATGCTTCCCCATTGTCTTGGATTGCTCACCTGCATTCATTTTCATTTATTTTTTGGATCGTATAAATTCCTTTAAAAATCTTCTTCTCCAGACCCACCAGTCAGAATGCGACCAAATTTGAGTTACAGGCAGAGCGGGACGCTCTGCGGAGGGGACGGGGAGGGGCGGGAGTGGGACGCTCCGTGGAGGAGGGCGGGAGCGGGACGCTCCGCGGAGGAGGGCGGGTACGGGACGCTCGCGGAGGAGGCGGGAGCGGGACGCTCCGCGGAGGAGGGCGGGAGCGGGACGGGAGGAGGAAGGACGGGAGCGGTACAGGTCCGCGAAGGGGACGGGGAGGGAGGGCGGGAGTGGTACAGGTTCGCGGAGGGGATGCGAGGGAGGGATAGAGGGCGGGAGCGGTACAGGTCCGCGGAGGGGACGGGGAGGGAGGGCGGGAGCGGTACAGGTCTGGGGAGGGAGGGCGGGAGCGGTACAGGTCCGCGGAGGGGATGGGAGGGAGGGAGAGAGGGCAGGAGCGGAACAGGTCCGCGGAGGGGACGGGGAGGGTGGGAGCGGGACAGGTCTGGGGAGGGCGGGAGCGGAACAGGTCCGCGAGGGGACGGGGAGGGTGGGAGCGGGACAGGTCCGCGGAGGGGACGGGGAGGGTGGGAGCGGGACAGGTCGGCGGAGGGTGGGAGCGGAACAGGTCCACGGAGGGGACGGGGAGGGTGGGAGCGGGACAGGTCTGGGGAGGGCAGGAGCGGGACAGGTCAGCAGAGGGGAAGGGAAAGGGAGGGCGGGAGCTGGACAGGTCAGCAGAGGGGAAGGGGAGGGCGGGAGCTGGATAGGTCCGCGGAGGGAACGGGGAGGGAGGGCGGGAGCGGTACAGGTCTGGGGAGGGAGGGCGGGAGCGGTACAGGTCCGCGGAGGGGATGGGAGGGAGGGAGAGAGGGCAGGAGCGGAACAGGTCCGCGGAGGGGACGGGAGGGTGGGAGCGGGACAGGTCTGGGGAGGGCGGGAGCGGAACAGGTCCGTGGAGGGGACGGGAGGGTGGGAGCGGGACAGGTCCGCGGAGGGGACGGGGAGGGTGGGAGCGGGACAGGTCTGGGGAGGGCGGGAGCGGGACAGGTCAGAAGAGGGGAAGGGGAAGGGGAGGGCGGGAGCTGGACAGGTCAAGCAGGAGGGGACGGGGAGGGCGGGAGCTGGACAGATCCGTTTTCCTCGTCTTTTTTACAGATGGTGCACTGAAAGATGGCAAGGGTGAAAAATGCAAAAAAATTACCTGTGCATCTTGATGAGAGGGGGAAAATACAAGTAATTTGAGTTTTACATGAGATTTGAACAACTGTATAAATAGGAAGAGAAAGTGTGTCAAGGAGGAAGGCCAGAAAATACGAGTGTATTATTTTCTCTTGTATGTATTTTACATAATGAGTGTATGAATTGATGTTTTTATTTATTTATTTTTTAATCAAATGAAATATTGACCGAGGGAGTACGTTGGTGGGAAGGTTGTTGTTGTTGTTGTGTTCGTTTGTTTGCTTGCTTGCTTGCTTTAGCCATTCTTGGTTCCAATTGAAATTGCATGATCGTAATCTCTTTGGTTAATTTTCAGTAATTATTAATTTTGGAAACAACAGATGCTTGCAGTAACTAAGAAGGTAAGTTTCTGTTGACACATTATATTCACGATTTAGCCTTGTTACGACTCAACTAAGATGGTATGGCCACCTCCCCTCCCTCCCCCTTAACCAATAAACCCTCACAATGAGTTGGGTTTTTTTGAGCAGAGTTTTTATGTGCAATCAAATTTTATATCCAGGAGATAAGTTATCTCATTTCATTTGACTGTAATTCTTATTGGCCAAAAACCAAGTAAACATGTATTTGAGGATTATTCGGTACTGAAAGCAAACTCTATCACACAATCCAAATTGCTTTTTGCTGCTGCTTGTCTACCGTCATTCCTGTTTCAAGAATCATTGACTGCCTGGTGGTTGTAAGTCAGCTTTGTGCCTTTTAATTAGGTTTTGGCTTTTGTAATCTGAAATTGCATTTATGTCAAGATTCTTTGCTTAACCCTCCTTCCCTCTTGCTTGGCTACTGGATTTTGAGGAAAACCTTATCGGGCTGTAAATTGATTTCTGGAGAGACCTTACATACACGACACCTTCTTAAGCTTCAGCCACTCACTTTGTAGTGCAGGCTCGGGACGGCATGCAAAACTTTATTCTTCCGGATTGTGAACAGAACGTATTGACGTTGCCAGCCTCCTGCCCTTTTCTGTGTGAGCAGGCGATCATCATCCGATGAGGGTCAAAGCTCCGCTTCGCCATCTGCATGCGAGACGGTGCATTTGCCACTTCGGAGAAGTGGAAAACAGGTATTCCTCATTGCAAACCTTTCTAATGAAATGCAGCCCAGGTTCCTGGAAATGGGGAGGGTGCCGAGAGCTTTTGAGAAGGTGTTGATGAGATGAAACCTTTTTTTATGGGAGCATGGGATTTTCTTCTTCTTTTGTGTTTTTGTTTTTTTGCGAACGTACACTTTTCCCTCCTCTCTGCACAATCAACAGCACAAAGAGGATGGAAGTGCATGCTAATTTGCGTTGGAATCCATGTCGGATTTCCCAAATGCATTTCATTGCAGGGTTTGCAACCTTCTTCCACTTGAACCTCTTGTGCCGTCAGACAAATGAACGAAATGTATGCTTGATTAAAACCCTGCAAACGATCTTTGTGAAATGGAACCGCACCGAAAAGTCTGCACTGATGACATGCATAATGGATGCATCCATGTTTTCCTCTTTTTTTTGCATTTCCCCTCTTTTGCCATTTTGAGATTATCCGTAAGAATGTGTTTGTGCACAAATAATCGGGTGTGCCTGTTTCGGGGAAAGGAACATTGTTTACAGGATCTCGTAATCTTCTTAATTGTATCGTTGCTGTGCTGATGCGATTGGGGCATATCCACATCGACCCGACAACACCATTGCCTGCATTTTTTTGTTGTTGTTATTTATATTCACCTTCAACAAGGTTTAAAAATTGCATTCTTATTGATGGGGAAAAAAATTTCAATCCTTTTACTCCTTTATCACATTCTCCAGCCATGGTTAACCATTGGAAGGATAGAGGATTAAATATTTTTGTTTTCTAAGGTTTCCTTATGCTTGTGGTGCAGTAGTTTTGTTCCATACTGATGCGTACTCATGAAGTGTAGAAAACTGTTTCAAAGGTAAATTTGTGGCTCTGATTTTGGTGGGCCTGGGATATGCAGGCCCCTGTTTTGGTTGGCCCGTCCTGCTTGGCCGCCGGTTTTGTTGGGCCTGGGCAGTGGAGGCACATTGGTTTTGGTGATTCCAGGCAATGTGAGCACCAGTTTTGGTTGGCATGGGCGCTAGTTTTAGTCGGCCTGGGCCATGCTGGTTCTTGTTTTGGTGGGCCCAGGCCAGGTGGATATTGGTTTTGGTGGGCCCAGGCTACTTTTGGTGAGTGTGGGTGCCGTTTTTTTTTTTGGATCTGGTGCCGTTGGGGCTCTGGTTTTGGTTGGTCGAGTCCATCCGGATGCTGGTTTTGGTGGACCCAGGCCGCATGGGCATCGGTTTTTATTGACCGGGGCTGCGAGGACGGCAGTTTTGTTGGGCCTGGGCCAAGTGGGTGTCAGTTTTGGTGGGTTTGAGCCATGCAGTCACTGGTTTTGCTGGGCCGTCGCCATATGGGTACCAATGTTCGTTACCCCTGACTGTGTGGGTTCCTGTTCTGGTAGGCTTGGGCCATGCGGGCACTAGTTCTTGTGGCCCCAGGTTGTGGGTGCCAGTTCTGGTTGGCCCAGGTCTCACGGACACTGGATGTAGTGAGTCCGTGCCACACGGAAGCCAGTTTTGTTGGGCTCTGGCTGTGCAAATGCTGGTTTTGGTGGGCTGAGACCATATGGGTGCCAATGTTGGTTAACCCTAGCCATGTAGGCTCCGGTTCTGGTGGACCCAGGCTGCGGGCACCGGGTTTGGTCGGCCCGGGCCAAGAAGTTCTTGTGTTGGTGGGTCCAGACAATGCGGCCACTGGTTTTGTGGGCCTGGGACCATATGGGTGCCAATTTTTGTGGGCTCCGGTTCTGGTCAGCTTGGGAGCCTGGACTCTGTGGACACCAGTTCTGGTGGGCCCGGGCCACTCGGTTCCTAGTTTTGGTGGGCCTGGGCCACGCAATTGGCGGTTTTGGTGGGTCCAGGCAATGCAGGTACTGGTTTTGGTGAGCTGGGACCGTATGGGCACCATTTCTGCTCGCTCTGGCCACGTGGGCTCCGATTCTGGTTTCCTTGGGCAGTGCGGGCATCATTTCTAGTAAGCCCGTGCTGTATGGGTGCCAGTTCTGGTGGGCCTGGGTAGTGTGGCCGCCAGCTCTAGTTGGCCTGGGTCTCGCGAGCGCCAGTTATAGTTGGATGGATCGCTGTGGCAGATAATTCCCTTTTGATATGTCTACCATTATGGGGGAATGAAGGTGAAAAGACATTAAAATTGCGTGTCGGCCCTTCAAAGCAATATTATTGATGTAAAGTTGATTCACCTTTTGTTTTTATTTATATTATTTCTTATGGCTTTGGCATACCTCCTGAACATTTAGTTGTGAAAAAGGTCTACGTCAGCCAAAAATGACAGTCTCTCATCTTTATCAAAGGCTACTTTTCCAGTGTTTGGGCTATCTTTTGTTTGATTTCTGGCCTGATAAACTTTTCCTTCTTGCGAGTAAGTGTGTTACGTCAATTAGTTGGCCATCCATTGATGTGGATGTTAATCTCAGGAGTAGCCAGCCGGCGTTTATGATTGTTGGTGGAGATTAAAGATCCCACGTTTTTTTGTTTTTTTTTAATGTAATGAGTGGGTGATAGTACCCTTGTGAAAATTGACCATATTCCTGTCCTCCCATTCTGGGTACTGCATTAGAGGGGCACGGGTGTGCATACCTGAAATGAAGGAACCAAAAACCAGGTGCAGCGAATGAATGAAAGCCGTGAACAATTTGTTATATTTGATACATTTTGCAAGCATGTTGTATGTCACCATTTGTGCCTTCTAATTGTTGTTCACCACAAGGTTTGTTCAAAGCAGGCTTCAATTTGTCAATAGTTTCGAAGGTATGAGTTGGTTTTCAGCAAATTGTTTGTTTATGACAGAAATGAGGATTTATGACACAAATTAATAAATAATTTGTAAAGTTGTGTCCTTTATTATTTTTCTCATTTGATGTTGATGTTGGTTTTCACTTGTGTTTGTGAATGAAATAGTGTTTATTATTTATTATTATTATTATTATTATTATTATTATTATTATTTTATATTATATATATTTTTATTATTTATTTTTTGATTGATTATTTATTTATTTTTTATTTTTTTGACTTTCCACAAGATGAGCAGACTGAAATCCAACCAAGTAATTGGCCAATGCCGGACGTACCAAAAGGATGCTTTTGGACCAAGCGGTACACAAGTGACTTCTTCGCTGTTTCTGAAAGGTAAGCAGTCCACGAAAATGTTAACTTGATCTTGGAGCATTGGTGAATAATCTGTTTTGATAAGTTTGTTGGCGCTCTCGGTGAAGGGGAGGTTGTGAATGGTGAATCGAGGTAATTTTTTTTGACTTTGAAAGTTTGTATTTAAGGATTCAAAATGCTAACAAACTCTTTAATTAAATTTGCAAGCTTCAACTCACCGATGTGGCCGAAGATTTTTGATAAACTTTGCGGTTTTATTTATTTTGAATTGTTTGTTTTGTTTGTTGAAATACTTTTCATACTTTCTGGTACTCGTGGAAGCACTGGATATGATAGCCTGTGAGGGTGTACAATGATCATGCTTTGTTGACACCTGTTCTCACACTTTTTTCTTTTCTTTTTCTTTTTTACCGATTCGGACTGCGACAACTGCAAAGGTTGATTCTGACGATTGTTGTCTCGTACATTGTTCTTCCCACGTGTTTTACCAAGTGTATTACAACAACGCCAAACATTTATTTCTTCAACCTTTTGATCACTTCTCTGGTTCTTAATACCAGGATATTTCCACATATCTGGATTTATTTCTATTTTTCACTATTTCCCAAATCTCCATTCGTTACTAAGCAGTACTCTGCCAATATGGATAATCGAGACGATGTTGGACCGGTATACCATATGCCACTATAGCGTACCGCAATACATGTTTCATTCAAAACTATGTTGTGATCGAGATATATTGATATCACACAGTCAAAAGACCCTTATGACCCCGCGTGCGTGAAAACCGGAGTTTAGCATTTACTTCACTTTGTCTGTCCGTCTGCAGAAGTCGGTTTATGATTGAGGATCTACTTTTAATTTGAATGGAATTATATATTTTGAATACAGTGGAACGCAAATTTGAACGCATCCCTGCAGTTTATCAGTACTTTGGCTCTATATTTGGCAAAATAGATGAAATCTCATCCTGAGAACACAGCGCACAGAGGATTAAGGTATTTTTTTAAGCGGTGAGGCTGCTTCAATATTTGGGTGTGTCCTTCCTTCCATCCGTCTGTCAAAAATGAAGAAGAACCTTTCTAACCCACCGTGTTTAATACTAAAGGTTTCTGAAGACTAATTCTAGCATGTTCTAACGCGTTCTCAAGGATCATTCGAATGGGTTTGGTTTCGTTTCAAGGCTTTGCCTATTTCATATAAAAAAATGCCAAACTGAACTGCTTCCTTCGGACATGGTTGCGATTTATTTATTTATTTTCTTCTTTTTATTCTATTTTTTTTTTTTTTAATAGTCTGTCTGTCATTCAAACAAAATTGAAAATTATTCCAACCAGGAAACTTACTGTTTTGTTTAACTTTTATTTAAATTGAGTTGTATACTTGAACACTGTAGAACACAAATTGCCTTGTTGGCACTTCAAAAGCATTCCTTTAAGCAGTACTTGGACAAAATATTTCAGCTTTTTATGTCATCTCAAGCAAATTTTCTGCTTGCGGACCTGCATTCTCAAGACTATGTGGGGTAAGGTGTTCTATGAACTCTCTGATTTGTTATACCTTTGGATTCGGCAAGTATGTGCAAGTTATAAATGAGTCGACGATATAATCTCAATTTCTGGACAGCTTTATCCATAAGCTGCATCTCGAAGGAGATGTTTGAAATAGGTTGGCCTGGAATTCTACTCCAAATCTCTTCCCATTTTGATCCGTCCATTACCTCTGTGGACGGAGGTTATGTTTTCACCCCTGTCTGTTTGTTTGAGAGCAGTGTATTTCATAAAGTTAGGGATGGATTCAGACGAAATTTGGGGGACAGTTTGGGTGTGACACAAGGACAAATTGATTAGATTTTGGTGAAGGTCCAGATCCGGATAATATAATTTTTTTTTTAAAGTGACTTCTCCATTGAGAGATCGAGCCAAAACAGATACACAGCACGATATCTCAAAAAGTTATGGACCGATTTGGCCGAAACTTGGTGGACATGTGGGTTGCTGGTGTTTCGCATCAATGTGTGTGCCATCCCTCGGATGGACTTCAACTGCATGTCCCGTCTGCCGGCTTTAGTTGGTGTTTGTTGAAGATGCCACACTGTCCTTTGTGAAGTTTAGAGAAGTTATCGCCTGAACAGATTCCAAATTCCTGCCTGTAACCTACAGGGGCACTGCATCGGTGGCACCACCGTAACCCTGCAAGAACCGATGCTAAGCCGCAGCCACATACCGCATCCATCATTTTGAAGAGAACGAAATGCAGATTAATTCCACACAGGCTTTCAAAAGTTCAACTTGCCTGTGTGTAGCTCGATTTGAAATTTTGGCCTCGACATGATCTTAAACTGGGATTCGTCAATGTGCATCGTCAAGGGCCGAACGTGTTGTGCTCGGCTGGCAAAATCTACAGCGGTGTCTTTTCTTTTTTAATGAGGCAACAATATGGGCCCGTTTCAGGCCTCGAATAGTTTGCCTAACATTTGCTTGCATGAGATGCTTTGCTCTTTCGACCCCAAAGAGGCTTTAAAGTGAAACCTCCACGATGAATCACCATTTGTGCAAGTTTTCAGAACGTCCAAGTGAAATTGACTTCCCAGCTCCGGGTAAGCAGTTATGGTAAGGCCTCGTTAGGCTTTTCTCATCGGCTGTATTCTCGCACTGTCAGTTGCAGTCTATTGGTTGGTGTATTTGGTTGTTGCTCGAGTTGAGGCCAAAAAAAAAAATAAATTCATTGCATGTGAGGTTGACGCAAAAAAGCAATTGTGTGGGGGCAGTGAGGTCAAACTTTTTAATTATCTCAAGCAAGGCTGTTATTCGAATGAACCAAACATATTTTACTTGCATACCAGAGGGCTCAGCTGGCCTGCATCGCCATCCCACCTCCCTCACCCTTTATCTCCACATTCGCTCTTCAAATTAGTGTTGTCGCATTCTCTGTTCTAATCATTAAAACGGCTCGCAATTGGTTGTCTTTTTCTTTGTTCCTTTTTTTTTTCTTCCCCTTAATGCAATTTGTTCTGCTATAATGCACAATTATTATATTTTGACATTTTCTGTTGTCAAACTATAATTTTAAACTTTTGTTTGAATAGAACTTTCTCGTACTTTTTATTTTTTCTTGGCTTTTTTTTTTTTCAAAGACAGAATAACAATGTTGTAAGGCTTATCGAAGAGCATATTTCACACCAGGCAAGAAATGTACTGCTTGCCTTAGTACCAAATTAATAGTTGACCTTGGTACCTGTATTATAAGGTAGCCATTCACCTATAATGTGTACATGGCTGCATTAATTTGTTTGTAGTGTTGGAGCTGTGGCCCACACAACAACCACCCTCTAACGTAGCAAGCAAGCACTGTAACCCTCGTGTTTAAAATCAAATGATTAATAACTAAATTAAAGTATGTGAAGACCAGACAACTTGCTCTCCACACTGGTAAAACAATTTCCCTGGAAATAGATCCACCAATTACGGGTAACGGATCGGCGCATCCACATGGGTTCTACTTCATATGAATACATTTCTCACAACCCTGCAAGACTGACAGCGGACTGTGGTGACGTTAAAAGGTGCACATACGATCTTAGTCGAATACATAAGCCTTTACTTCACCTCCTGGAGGACAATACTATGGCATATTTACACATTTAACAAATATCTTTACTGGCATCAAGGAAAACCAATCGAAACAAGAACAGAAGTTGGAGTACAAGTAAATACAGTGTGAAACGGAACACCAAGAAGGAACCCGAAGAAGTAAAGAACAAAGATGGATGGAGTCATCAGGAGAAACCTGGAAAGGATTCGGGTTTCAGACGCTATTGCACAACCCTCAAATCCATCCGGGCGAAGCCAAGTGGGCCTTACAGAAAAATTTCTGCAAGAATTCACTTATCCTTAGAGAGATAGATAACGAAACAGAGGGAGAGCAGGTAAAAGAGACGAAAGAGAAGATAAAGCAAGAATTAGAATGAATGAAGAGAATTGTGAAAAAAACCAACATAGAAAGAAATGTGAAAGCACAAAGAATACAGATGTCAGGAAGTGTTAACGAGAATGGCACTCTGTAGAGCACATACGTCCACTATGCTCAACTGTTTACATTTTGTATCGTGATGATAGGCCAGATCTGCATCTGGACCTGAACCAAAATCTTAATCGGCTTGTTCTTGTCACCTATCCAACTCCATGCTTGCCTCGTGTTGGCTTAATGGTTAGGGGTGGTGGGCTTGGGATCCTAGGATCCTGAGTTCAAATCCCACTCAGCTGTTGAATGAATACCAGGTGGGGTTAACTCTGCCTGTCATCCTTCCGAGGTCGGCAAAATGAGTGCCAGCATGCTGGTATCCTGTGTCGGAGTGGCGACCCGTTCAGGATTATGCCCAATAGCCAAGGAGACTGCTTAAGCAGCACCAACACTCTGCACAGAGTATGGTCCCGATGGATGGATGGATGGATGGATGGATGGATCCAACTCTTCCACCAAATTTCATCCAAATCCGTTCAACGTTTTTAAATATCATGCTATGCATCTTTTTTGGCTCTGTCAATTGTGAAGAATCGCTTTAAACAAAATTATCTTGTCCATATCCGGATCCACACCAAAACCGAATCAATTTGGCTGTGAAAGTCAGTCTTCAGGTCCTTGGTGCTTCCAGTCTTGTTCTATGGATTTGAGACTTGGACTCTGACCAGGGATCTGAGACGGAGATTTAATTCCTTTGGTTCCAGGTCTCTTCAGATAGTACTTGGTTATCGCTGGTCAGACTTTGTGTCCAACGAGCAGTTGCTGAGAGAGACTCAAATGAGATTTGTTACCTGCATAGTCCGTGAGCGTCAGCTGCGGCTGTATGGACATGTGGCTCATTTTCCTGACACTGATCCTGCTCACCAGATTCTCTCAGCGAGGGAGCCTTGTGAGTGGAGGATGCCAATGGGCCAACCACCTGCCTCGTGGTTGCAGCTGGTTGATTGGCATCTCAAGGAGATGGGTATGGGCCAGGCATCTGCCTGGGGAATGGCCAGACGGAGGCCCCTGGAGTACCGGCGGAAAGTGGATGCAGCGACTCGCTGCTCTGGCACATACTCCCATACCTGATGAACATACCCGACCTGTCCACCAAGTTTGGTCCGAATCAGTCCATAAATTTTTGAGTTATCATGCTCACCGACAGACAGATGTAAAAACTTAACCTCCATCCACCTTCGGTGGTGGAGGTAATAAAGTAGCAGCCCTTGCATATCGTCAGAATAAAGAATGGGTTAACCACCAATATGGAAGGATAAATGGAAATGGGTGATGCTCAGTGGTTCCAAGATTGCTCAGTTGGTGGCGTGCTTGTTATCGAGCTGTCTCCTCTGGATTTGATCCTCGACAGGGGTGGTCCTTGCTAAATTGGCTGTTCTGGAGCAGTGACAGCAGGAGACGCTGAATTTCAAATTTCATCTTGGATGTGTGCACAAAGCTGGCCGGCCCTTCTGTATCTATTTTCCGGAAATGAAGGACCTTATCCTGTGTTTCAAAAAGAAGGCCATTGTGTGCTGGCACCTTAGTCGAATTCCCTTTTTGGCATTGGTCGTGTAATTTGCACTAACCTTGGGAGCGCTGAGGGTGAGGTATAGCACGGGCTTGATTGGCCGAACGAAATGGACTTCTCCTGAATGCAAGTATCTTTCATTCATTTGCGACCCGGAAAATATCAACCTCCTGGGCGATTTCCACATGAAAGTACCAGGAACCAATTGTGCGATGAGCAATGTCCTTAATATTGTATGACGACCAGTCTGATACAGTTGTGCAGCTTTCTATTTCATGTAAATACGTGAATGTTTGAATCTTCAGATTATATCGACAATACTGACGTATTAACCACCCAATGTCTGGCTGGTAACTTGTATTCCTTATCCCGTACTGGCATGCCTGAATTCCAGGTCTCTACTTGCTGGCGACTTCCCATTCCTATTAAACCAATTACGGGCGAGCTTGCGCAGAGAAGCCCTCGTGATATTTGAGTTCATCAAGGTTGCACACAAGTCTGGTTGTGTGAGGTGTTTATTTGGCTCATATTGCAAGTAAAGATGTGAGATTTGCATGCTTTCTTTCAGTGAATGCCAACCAATTTGGTTGAAATAACTATGACATCATGAAATTGGGTACTCCAACCGCGTTTGGAGTGAATGACTGTTAGAGGCATGGCATCACCACCTCGGCACCATTGTTTCCTCCCAGCGTCGCCTCTTGAAATTGTTTTTTCATTGATCTCGGGAATGTAGTGGTACTTGTACATATATCCCATGCAGGGCAGACATTCAGTGTACTTTAATACAAACTACAAGGATATATATATATTTAAATATCCTTTAACACAGGGCTGGCAATAGATGATGTACAAATGCATATAGCTTATGGGATTTGAACCGGAGGTTCGTGAGTCAGTGGTTCAGATGAGAACGCTAAGCAGGCCAACCCAGATGATTAGCGGATTGCCTCTTCACGTGAACGTCGAGACAAAACTGTTTGACGCGGCGTTCGATGTGACGTGAAGTGCAATTTCTCGTCGCAGTTACAAGCTCGAATGTTTTGAAAAATGTGAAATCTAACAGCTTGCATCCATCGATCGTGTTTATCAGCTTTCCTAGCTTGAGTTGAAGAGAAAAATATAACTGTTACTCTTCGACGCTCTATATGTCAGCAGTTTATGTTGCAATCGATTGTATTGTTCCCATGTTTCCAAACAAGAGGACATCTTTTTGAACAAATGGAGGCCGATTCTTCATTCTTTAGGTTGAAAGATTACTAACAAAAAAAAAAAAGCGTCATCCAGAGAAGCGCTTTGTAACACACGGCCTTCGGGTAGCCGCTCGTAAAGCAATGACAAAATGGCAAAGCTGCAAACTAACCGTTTTTATTGTTCTTCCTCTGTAGCAATAATGTTTACACTGAATCGCTGTCTGATGCATTGTTCGTTAGCTGAGGAATCGTAAGTTGGGTGAGGAACTGTAATGTGAATGCGATGTTGATCTGTTGTGCAAGTGATGAGGATGTTCTGCAGGACATTTCTCGAAATAATTTAACTGTTTGTAAGAACGAGCCCAACTTGGCACCGAGCACACCTTTAATCTGAACCATCACAATGCAGTGAAGTATGTACTTGGTTTGCATGAAA
>CM068965.1:69295864-69309112 GCA_035128595.1 Eptatretus atami | reverse complement strand
CCTCTTTTAGCCTCATGAAAAGGGGTACCCTCAAAAATGAATTTTCGTCATTTGTACCAAAAGCGATTTCCGTACCCAATCACAATGGCTTCTAGACGACCCATTACACTGTCAGACTACACATATTATGGCTTATATGAAACATAATCTCATGCTTGGTTCATGTATGTTCTAAAATAATATATCCAAGAGCTTGTATAACATGTTGAGTACATGTACTGTATCGTCTTACTAACTGCCCATTACTGTTTTGTAGAGTTTTCATAAAGCTTATTTTATCCTGTTTCTTGTTATATATCCTGCAATTTACCGATAGGTGACATGCCAATGCAACTGCATTCACTTGATGCCAAAATGGGTCCAATATCTTGGATACCCGCAATGTTATCACATCCTAATTGCATATGGTTAATCTCATTGTGTTTGTTAACTATGACCAGAACTCCATCGAGGTCAATACCTGACACAGAAATGATGGTGCTGAAGAGAAAGCTTGATTTCTCATGAACAAAGATATCCATATTGAAATTGGTTTTGTGTGAATTTTTTTCCTCCACATAATTATATTTTTAATGTGCAGAATAGGCCATTGAAGCAGTAGTACAGACACCTCCCCTCAAGGAACTTCAACAACAAATATTCATTTGCAGATTACTTAAGAATTATTCCATCGTTTTACATTGAAGCCAACAGTTTATTTAAGATACAATTCATTTATTGACATTAAACATCAAATATGTAGTTAAGTTTTCTCTTTTAGGTCAAAGACAATCACTTAAGTCAATTATGAATAGCAAAATATACGATCAATTTTAAATTTCATCACAGATATGACATTTTAAATTTTTTAATGTTGGCTTTCTTATCTATTTGCCGTTCACAGAGGCTGAGTGCAACCATGCAAAGTGATGTCTGACCCAATGCACTCATCAGAACGTAAGAGAAAGAAGGCCCTCTCCAGAACTCAATTACAAACTCCGATTAGTGTATGTTGGGTGGGCAGTTGGAGGTCACCATATGGGACATAAGGGCCTTCGGGATATAGCAGGTTGCACTACAGTTTATCATCGGAGGACATACTGTACCCAGGTTTTGAGGTCTATTGAAAGGATAGGATCACATCGCCAATCCACGTGCGACAGTTTCTAGACTTCCAAGCCTCAGAGGGTATGGGGCAGGAGGGAAGGGCGCTGTTTATGGAGGATGGTGGAGGTAAACTTGGCGCAGGCTATGAGACATCAACATAGGAACAGAGGGAAACAGTATCTCAAACCTCGAAAACAACAAATTCGTGTCATCAAAAGACTCGAGAAAGAACGGGGCATTAAATACAATGTAGTAGAAAACGCATAATGTCAATTGAGTACCGAAGTCATTCCAATTGAATTGATCGTTAATGCAGAAGAGACTGGTTGTATAATTAATATGCGATCTAAAGATTCTTAAAATAGGTTCTAATGCATTGCTTGAGGTTCATGGGATATAGATATATTGCACGTATGAATGCTTAATTCAGATCGACTTTCGTCTCTAAAGGTAACATAAAATTAAAATGGATTTTCCTGCTGAGATTCAGATCCGCGGATGTGCCCAAGTTAAAATTCGGTATGTGTGCCGCCAAAGTTCAAATAAGCAGCTTGTGACCTTCACCCGGATAACAAAAGATATGCTAACATTCACATCCTGAGCGGCGAAAAAGAACAGATGGTGGTTTATAATCCGGCACTGTAGAAACTGGTGCCACGGAAAGAAATATTGTGACAAAAAATCCCATATATTGAAGCTGGACAGCCGCGCCATTTACACCTAGAAAAATGGTCTTAACGGTCAGTTTTATCTGCATAAGTTTTGGGTCACCAAGATGGATGGCAAACATTCTTGACTATCAACGGTTAGGCTTTTCTAACACAAATACACTCTAAGCCTGGAACAGGAACGTTTTACCCAGAAGAATCTAAATTTTTACGCCTAGTATAAATAACAGTTGCGTAGATTCAGATAATTTATAGAGACCACTATTGAGTAATTGACATACAAGAAGCTAAATGTTATACGAATAACCAGTAAGGACAAAATGCCTGAAATGTGGGGTCCAATCACAAAAAGGTCAAACTAGTAATCTAAAGATCACGCACCCTCATAATGTGGTATAAGCAAGGCTAAAAATTCCTACTAGCATAGAAGACAAGGAGTCAACAAATCACACACTAGCAGAGGCCACAGTGAGTGCGTTTGGTTTTGTAATGCTTGGGGCTCAATGTATATCGGACAGGGAGACCTATCATCCATCCAGCTAAGGAAATTGACTACCACCTGGAGGCTGTCTATGTAGAACGCTATACCCCTGGGGAAAATAAATCCCTCGATGTATACACTAGCAATTCCGTGCCAAACACAGCTGAAAATCGATGGTTCACAAATGCCTTCTGCTGCGCAAGGGTACATCCTCAAATTGTTTACCGGTGGTGGAGAAAGAACCGAAAATTCAAGCATAAGCTGTGAGAAACATGACAAGCATACAGGAGGACAATGTAAACTGGGCACAATATTTTCTCTAAATCACTAAATCGAGATAGAGGTGGCAGAGAGCTTCGGGTGACTAGTTCGTTGGCTAGCAAGAATCTAAGTTGGGCTATCAGACCTCTGTCATTTGTCCATGAGACTATTTTGAGATGAGACAATGATATTTCGTTTGTGAAAAATAAGGAAACCATGGCCTCTAACGAGTGTAAAAAGGAGACATGAAACCAGGGGTGGATGTGGGAGAGTAACCTCTTTATCCTTGACAGCCTTCGTTATGAAGATAAGTTCATATAGTGTAGGGAGGCTTTAATACGCAATAAAGTCTGAATACAGACCTTGAAATGGCCTCATTGCCCAATAGATTTTGTTGAGGGGGGAAACCATAGCGAGGCCATAGGTATTCCCTGTTGACTTCTAAAAGATACTAGTGGCTAGGAGTATCAAATTAATCATGTTAGTAATGAGATATAAACTACATAATATATCAGGACAACACAGCTTGGCTCACGGAAGACTCCGATTATAGTTGCGAAATAATATTTATTTCGCCTGAGCGGTAGACGTTCAACGGTGTTTCGGTGGGACAACAAGATAATTTGTCCCGCAGCTCGCCCGCACGCCCTCAAACGAATGGGAGTAAATGGACAGAAAAGCATAACGCCGGATTACGAATAATGCCTTGATCCATTTGATAAATTCATCAATAAAATAATCAAGCGCTTTACTGAAGATCGTCTTTTGGTAAAGACACTTAAAAATGAATACAAAGTGATCCATTTTCTTTTTGAATTTCCTGAGACGTTTCGATTTCCGAAAGGGGGTACATCGTCAACCTCGGAAGTCGTGTCAATAATCCTGAAGCCTCGAGCGAAAGAGAGTGATTTGATATAACTCTCTTATGCTTGGAAAGAACAAAGCACAGAGAAATAGGTGAAAACACTCGTTGTACCTGGACGTGTCACAAGAAGAGCAGCGAATATGCTAACCTCTTGTGCCTGATTATTTTTTTGAGCCATCTATGAGTTTTTAAGACAGTATACGCGAGCTCAGCGCTGTGGACTGAACTAGATATCAAAGTCCTGTCCTGTCCGAGCCGACGACAATATGCAACAATCATTTAGAAACAGTAGCTTTTCATCCGCGAGAAGTGTTCCTCTTCTTTTATCATTCTGTCACAATCATCTGAAATTTGCAATCAAGTTATAGACACAAGAAGTTAAAAAAGAATTGAGAACTTAACCTGACTGGGATGATAGGCTCAAAGTGGGCGCAAAGACCAATACTCGAGAGTACACATCAGGACATACACATGCAAACAGACACAGCATAGAATAGGTTTGCTCATTGAATGCCAGGAGAGTGTAAGTTGCTTTAGTTGGGCCGAGTTATTGGTGGAAAATGGAGCGTGGCAAGATAAAAAAAAACAGCACCAAACAAGAGTTCAGCTGTGACATTTGGCTCTATAATCACCACTTGCAATGTAATTCAGTTACCTGAAAAGAGCTGGTCAGCACTCTAGGGACACGTGGATATGGCACAACGCATTAACTATGGTCATAAATCAGTTTAATATTTCTGCTGACAAGACAACTGTGAGGCGGATCTCACTCGCATATATGTAATAGGGGGTCTGTGTGCTTGCTTCCTTCTACTGGCATCAGTCACAAAAAAGCATCGGTAGAGATATGGTAAACCGAGATCACATTTGGGAGTGCTTGAATCAGTGAACAACAGTGAGATGGAATCAATCAAATTTTCCCACCGCACTCCCCAAACCAGAAAAATAAATACTAAACGATTAAGGAACATAAAAAGCAGTGGAAAAATCGCTTTAAGAGGAAACAGGAGATTCTATTCACTTCTTGGTATGGGTGATTCGCCTCGAAGCCAAACTCCCACACATAGATAAATGAGACAGTTACATCAGAGTTTCCAAAACTCATTCAGCTGAACCTGTAGCTGTTGACATTGATGGTTGGATGAGAAAATGGACTTGTATCGACTGGTCTATATGGAGTGATTCATGCATGATATTGTATAAAACATCTAAACCGTTGGTAGCGAATATCAACATTGGAGAAGCAGAACTTGGAGACTCAATTGACTCTATTTATTTAATTTGAGTATGATGTGCGTAGAACAGAAATTATGTATACAGGCTATGAAGAAAGATTAATTTACAGTAAAAAAGAATTGAGAAAAACTGTCAATTCCTGAGGGTGTGATTCAAGAACTGCCACTGTAAGTTTGAATAGGAAATGAAAAGAGAACAGAATAATAAGAGAGAGAGAGAGCAGAAGAGGACGATGATGTTAAGTAGGATCCAGTAAGCATGATAAGGAGATAGAAGAGAGGAGCTGAAAATGATAATTTGGTTTAATCAATTGTTTGAATGGAGAAGAAGTTTGGGAAATAAGTGAGAAGAAGAGAGATGGAGAAAGGAGAGACGAGACGAAGAATGAATAGAAGTAATTAGGTATTCGAGTAAATAAGATACTACAAAGTTAGCTTCAAATAGTTAGATTCATTCAATGAGAGTAGGTGACAAGTTTTCCCAAACAATGTTAGATATTAATACACAGACAGTATTTATTATCAAAATGGTGTTCTTTGTTTTGCGATTATTTTAATCAAAAAACATTAGAGATAAAATATGTTCATTATGTTTTCTCACCCTAATATTTCAAAAAATTTATTTTCGAATATCCACCTAACCTTTTCGCTTTTTTTGATTCTTTGCGAATCACATGTTCTTCTGTTTTTTATTGAGTTGAAGATCAACATCATATCACATATTGTGCTTCTATGTTACTCGGGATTTAAACTTGTTAATCAATCTCCGGCATAACTATAATTCTTACTAAATCAAAATCTTTCTGTTGTATAGATATCGTAAGATTACAGAGGGATCCAACATTACTTGGATTCACTTGAGAGTACGTTTACTCTCTATTTGGCAGAAGAAAAAAAAATGTCTTAAAAATAAGCTTTATTGAAACTTCTACAACACAGTAATAACGGTTAATAAGACGATACAGTACATGCACTCAACATGTTATAAGAAAGTACCAGTTGGTGAAAAAAGCGATTCTCTTGGATTATTATTAATTTTTTCTCAAAAAAACATACCATGGAAAAACTCAACAATGAGATCGAATTGTTTATCATAAGAAGTCCATACATATGTGTCCAGTCTCGACAGTGGTAAAAGATACATGGTGCCAATCTAATAAGACCCATTCCTGAATGTGACCGATAGCCGCGAAAAGATCGCCCCCCTCTAAATTTTGGTCAGCACATATGCGTCGGGAACGATAAAGGTTGAGTTCTCTCTCGAGGGTTTGCTACCCTTTCCAATTTTGCTTCTAAAACCTCCTTTCATCAGAGGCTAAAAGATGGTAGTGCGCCACCATTCTATATAGTTGTTATCAAATGTTAACATTCAAACATTCGAAATAACAGTAAGTGAATGCCAGTTTTTTTAAACAGTGGGCAAGAAAACGAACCATCGGTATCTTTCGTACTGGATGGGTGGCAGTTGTGGGACGAGGGGGTGTCAAACGATGAGTCTCTATCATCTACTATAGAACTCAAGCAAAATGAGCGGGAATCAGGGGTTATCTTAGATCTCATGTTTGATGATTTCACGAAACCATCCAAATACGCTGGAATTGCTCAAACATTAGTCCAAAAAATAGAAGTCTTTGACGAAGGACAAAAATGGATCTTAGACACTAATAACTGGCTTCTCTTATTGCGGGCTTGATACACTGTCCCAACAGGAGATACAAATAAAACGAGATTTTACAAAATGAGAAATGACATGATTGGGAGAGAAAAATCCAACAGATTGCCTTCTCAAAATACAGTTGATTACCAAAACTATAAACCGTAAGAATCACACACCTTGCAGAGATGACTCTTACGGGTTCAGGTTCATGAATCTGTGCAGATTAAAATGTTACATAGTGGAAGACACCAACATGTTCCTTGCAATGCTTCTACATTTGCGAACACAACTATTTGTCAACAATGTCCTTCAAGGAGAACGATGTCAAGATAGCTTGAGGAGTTTATTTTAGATATGGACTAAGCTAGGACTAGAATCATGATAGCATCTGAAATAACGACATAGAGCGGAGAGTCCATTGTTGGATGTCCCAAAAAAGTTTAGTGTGGTATAAACAATATCAACGGGATCTCGTTTTTCTCATCCAGATCCTAAAATCGGAAGGGGTAATAATCACTCTGGAATGGATTGACCATGACTATGTATTGGTGGCTATAGTATATATATATAGGTTACCAAAAAAATAACTGTACTGAGAAATTACAAATATACAAACATTGAATAACAGTGAATATTGAATAACAGTGCTAGTTTATATAATCTAACATTCGAACCAACTATAAATTAATAAATCAAATATATACAAACATTCAGAGATCGAGTCCCATACCCCCAGCATTTAGTTCCCATACCCCCAAGGGGTATGGATACCCCCGGTTAAGAACCCCTGCTCTAGACATTCGCTGGGACCCCAAAAAGTTGCACAGAAAGTTTGGCAGGGCTAGCTCCAAAACTGAGGGAGTAGTTCGTGGACTAACAGTCCTGATTTATTATATCGATAAACCTCAAATATGCGGAAATAATTTAGACATCTAAAAAAAATAACAGACTGCATGCCTGTGTTGTCATTCATATTTGGCACGTGTATGCAATAATACCTGGCCGTGAGGCACGTCAAATGATTTTGGGATCAAAACCAAAAGTCATGGGACACGATTTTATTTCCCAATTACAGTCTGCCAATTAAAAACAATTACCGAAGACAACAGTGCAGTATTGTACATGCCTTTGGGAACGATTATTTATTTATAATCACTTTACAATCTCCACGACCCACACACAACTTTCAATTATTTATTTACACTTTACTACACAAGGAACTTTGGCGCAGGAGGAGCGAGGAGACCATTCGGTCCATCATGCATGCGCTACCCCAGAAACCATCACTCATCAAGCTTCCCACCATGCGCACACAAGCCAATATCTCCAATGCATCCAGGCACCTATCTCAATCCAATTTAAACTTATCCACATCCTCTGCTGCCATTATCTTTCCTGGGAGAACATTCCATGCATTAACCACACTCCAAATGAATTTTGCAAGCCAAATGCAAACCATTATTTTTGATTAATATGGGTCTGAAGACTATGAAATATGTTTATTTGCCAGAGGGTGCTACTTTGTGTTACAGACTAATTTGTTCGAGTAACCTAAGCACCACAAATGTAAAACTTGAACGGCACTCGGAAGAGCGTATACCTCTGCCAGGCTGAACAGTGTACGTATTGTATCCTACTGAAAGGCCGGATCTTCATTCTTCACCAAAATCGAATCCATTCGTCCTTGTCACACACCCAACCTGTCCACCACATTTCAGCCAAATCCCTCCACAACTTTTGTCAGATTTTGTGCTCGCAGATAGACAAAGGGGAAACATCACCTCCCTCCACCTTCTGTGGCTGAGGCAATTAAGAGACATAATCAGTTCACTTGGTCCGGCGTGGCTTTGGTAACTTCCGCTCGGTTACGCCGGATCCGAATCGGTGATCGCGACTCGATTCGGACAGTCGGTCGAGGTGTGGTTTTCCCGGTAGTTGGACGACGTGTAGTACTAAGGTAAATTGAAATAGGCAATTAACCCGACCCCACGCCGTCAAAATATTGGCGACCACGTCTGCTAGGGACCCGTGAACTCTCAGGCTTATCCGAGAGTCACACCTAAATTCCGGTGTTCGGTGGGAGACGACCCTACTGCTCCCCCTGTGGTCGTTTATCACCGCCGAACCCCGGCCCACAACAGTATCATGGATCACTGTCGACACTTCTGAGGACAATTTCCCGGGGCGTGTGAAAGCGAAAGCGCAGGGAGGGGTTGAACTGTGCAAATGGCCGCCCTCCCCATCCCCCTCCACGGCTGTCACCCGGGGTGGACCCGCCCTCCCGCACCCCCCCCCACGGCTGTCACCCGGGGAGACCCGCCCTCCCCGCACCCCCCCCATGGCTGTCACCCGGGTGGACCCGCCCTCCCCCCTCCACGGCTGTCACCCGGGGTGGACCGCCTCCCCCCCTCCCACGGCTGTCACCCGGGGTGGACCGCCCTCCCTCACCCCCCCCCCACGGCTGTCACCGGGGTGGACCCACCTCTCCGCACCCCCACGGCTGTCACCGGGGTGACCCGCCCTCCCGCACCCCCACGGCTGTACCCGGGGTGACCCGCCCTCCCCCACCCCCCCCCCACGGCTGTCACCCGGGGGACTCGCCCTCCCGCCATCTTGGAAAAATGTCACACCTCGATATCTCCCAAACTGCTCAATGGAAAAAATTGAAACATGGCTCATTGTCAAGTACTCCTAATGGGAATAAATAGTTGACTTCATCGGTGCCTTCATTTATGACGTCATAATTCGACACGTACAACGCTTGATCTGATCAGTATAATATATTTTTTTTGTCCTCTGCCCTTAGTCCGATGGAAACGAATTTTTTCAGAATATGAGCGATCCTCCTGTGGAATTGTTTTTTTTTTATTGATAATTATGACGTCATAGGCCACGTGGTACAGGTCCCATCTTGGAAAAATCGAAAAAAGTTGCACCTCTATAGCTCCGAAACCGCTCCGTAGAAAAAAAATTGAGACCTGGCTCTGTCAACTACTCCCATGGGGAATAAGATATGTTAATGATGATGTCATCGGTGCCTTCGTCATAACGTCCTAATTCGACAAGTAAACACATCCATAATTTTGATTAATTATTTTTCTCAGCAATAGTTGGTCTAATGGACACAAATTTTCACCATAGGAGCACCTCCTCCTGGAGAATATTTTAATGATAATCATAATGTCATAGGTCATATTGGTAACAGGCGCCATCTTGGAAAAACCCAAAAACCTCCATCTCCAAAACCGTTGACTGCGTCGGGTAAGTATTCTATGAATACCATCTAATTTAATTAGGCTTGTGTTTAATTCAGCATGTGAGTATTGGGGGGGGGGGCGACGATTTGACATCTCACCCCGAGCGGCATTTTCCCTCGATACGCCACTGGATGTCTACCAATGTAAAGATGGTTCCAATGTTTAAAGGGGGCGGTAAGGATTTGATTTTCTCTCTCAGCTTGTACAGAGTCTAAATGAACAGTTATCGAGCCAGTATACGAGTATACTATTGTCCGCCAGGTCCCCAATGAACGAAGCAGCTTACTAGCCCCTTATTGCAATGTTCACCTCGGGGACCGCAGAAGACCAACATCTACTACAAGTGCAAAATCTAGCAGGTACCTCGTCAGGGAAGGAGTGCAGACACAACTGTTGACATAGCAACGTTTTAAACAAGGGCACAAGTGCAATGCAGGACACAGCCAGACCAAAGTTTAGGAACCAGGAATTGTTTATCCAACAGAAGATGTCCAGCGGTGGCAGGATTGACTACAGGTACGCACACTCGTCTGAGCCATCTAGCTTGGGTTCAAATCCCGACCCAGCTATAAACTGTAATCCCGGTGTGTCACAGGCAGGTTGATTGAATAATGTGCAGTGCCGTCCTCGGATGGACGTTAAACTGGCGTCCATCCGTTGGCTATTGTTGGTGGACGTTAAGATCCCACGGTGTCCTTTACGACGAGTAGGTGAGTTTAAGCCGGTATCTTGAACAAATTCCTGCTCTAACCTTTAGGAGACACTATCATTGAGTGACACAGCACACTCCCAGCAATAATGCAATTTATTTAGCAGCTACGCTGCACACTAAATGAATGAAGCAGCCGCTTGGCCCCATCGCATTCACCACCATGACAAACACAATGTAGCAGCAGCTGTCAGTAAGTTCTGACTGCACTACCCACAATGTTCCTCAATGAGCTATCGCTCAATCCGAAGTCCAGTGTTCTCAATAGTATATGAGAACCTTTGAGGATAACTCCTTCTTTCGCACCTCAGGCACCCTATACCATACCTGTCACTGGTGCCTGGAAGGCAGGTTGATTGAGGAAGGCAGGTGCCTTGAGAAGGTACCTGATTGAGGAAGGCAGGTGACTGGAAGCAGTTTCCCAACCTTGTTCAAGCACCTCAAGTCCGATTCAAATAATTCAGATGCCCTCGGAAGTTATTTTGTATATTGTCAAATGTTTACAGCTCAATATACGACTTTCAAAATGACGTATGAATGCTAAATGAGGCCTTTTTCACATGCGCTGTGTGTTTTGCTCACACTGATTGGTTAGGCTCGCTGGGCACTTTTAACCTGCCGTTACTAGCAAGAAATCTGTGATTCAAATCATTTTTAAAACACAATCAAAATTTTCAGCATTTAGAGGATAGAGTGGCGATTTTGAGATGCTAACCAGAATTGATCTGTTCCTGAATACAAATCGGACTCACGAGAACATAGGAATACGAGAAATATCTGTGGAAGAGAGGAGTCGAGTTGGTAACATTTCCTGTCATACAATAAGGGAGCGGCGGCCATGGTTATAACACATTCACAACACGACGACGACGCTTCTCCTTTCACCAAGAGATGCAAAATCGAATATAATCTCTTGTGGGTTCAGAACCAAAAAAAAAAAAAAGAGACCACTGGCCTTTAGCTTATCTGGGCCAGGCCTAATGTTGTAACCAAATTTGATACCATTCTGACTCGGCGGGGGGGGGGGGGGGGGCAGCAGAGTACACAGCCTCCGTGGGTGGAGTGGAGATTGCGCATCACTCGCTGAAAAAGTAGTCTGTGTATTGCAAGAAAACTAGAGATTTTTGTGGTGTGCAACTAAAGCGGTCTAGTGGTCTACAGGTCTAAAGGGTTTAATGTCTCAAGACTGAAAAGGTCTGAAGGGTCTCAGTGGTCTATAAGGGTTTTAAGGTATAAAGATATAAAGAGTATTTTCCTGTCATAGTTAGGGTCTAAAGGACCTAAAGATGGTCTAGTGGGTGGTCTTAAGGGGTCTAAAGGGTCATTGGAGCTATAAAGGACGAAGAGGATCTAAAGTGTCTTAAAAGGTCTAAAGGGTCTATTTCAACAGTAGTTACAGGTCAAAGGATCGATTGGGTCGAATGGGGTCAACATGGTCTAAATGTCTATAAGGTCTTAGGGGTCTTATAGGGTTCTAAAGGGTATGTTCCAAGTCTAAGGGTCTATACTGAGGTTCCAATGTGTCTGAAGGTCGAAGGATCAAGGGTCGAAAAGTCTTCAGAAGTGTAAGTGGTCTCAGTGGTGTAAAGGTCTAAAAGATGTAAGGTTCTCATCTAAGGGGATATAAAAGGGTCTAAAAAGATCCAAAAGATGTTCCAATAGTCCATAATTAATCGATGTAGTCACTGTCATATATAATATATATATACACACACCGATGAGCCAAAACATTATGACACCTGCCTAATATGCTGTTGGTCCTCCGTGTGCCGCCAAAACAGCGCCGACCCGCCGGCATGGACTCTATAAGACCCCTGAGGTGTCCTGTGGTATCTGACACCAAAACATTAGCAGCAGATCCTTCAATTGTGTAAGTTGCGAGGTGGAGCCGCCGTGGATCGGACTTGTCGGTCCAACACATCCCACAGATGCTCAATCGGATTGAGATCTGGAGAATTGGAGGCCAAGGCACAGCCGTGAACACATCATGTTTCCTCAAACCATTCCCGAACAATGTGTGCAGTGTAGCAGGCGGGCATTATCCTGCTGAAAGAGGCCACTGCCATCAGGGAATATCATTGCCATGAAGGGGTGTACCTGGTCTGCAACGATGTTTAGGAGGTGACACGTGTCAAATAGACGTCCACATGAATGGCCGGACTCAGGTTTCCCAGCAGAACAATGCCCAGAGCATCACACTCCCTCCACCGGCTTGTCGTCTTCCCACAGTGCATCCTGATGTCATCACTTCCTCGTTAAACGGCGCACACGTACACAGCCATCGACGTTATCTCAAAGAAACGGACTCATCGGACCAGGGACATTCTTCCACTGCTCCAAGGTCCACTTCCGACGCTCGCGTGCCATTGTAGGCGCTTTCGATGGTGGATGGGTCATCATGGGCATTCTGACCAGTCTGCGGCTAGGTAGCCCCATACGCAGCAGGGTGCGATGCACTGTGATTGTGACACATTCCTTCCGTGACCACATTAAATTTTCTGTGACGTGCCACAGTAGACCTTCTGTCGGTTCGGACCAGACGGGATAACCTTCGTTGCCCTCGCGCATCAATGAGTCTTGGTCGCCCAACACCTGTCGCCGGTTTGTGGTTTGCCCCTCCTCGGACCACTGTCGGTAAGTACTCACCACTGCTGATCGGGAGCACCCCACAAGCCTTGCCGTTTCAGAGATGCTCTGCCAGTCGTCTGGCCATAACAATTGGCCCTTGTCAAAGTCGCTCAGGTCTTTACTCCTGCCATTCTCCTGCATCCATCACATCAACTTCAAGAACTGACTGTTCACTTGCTGCCTAATATATCCCACCCCTTGACAGGTGCTATTGTGACAAGATAATCAATGTTATTCACTTCACCTGTCAGTTGTCAAAATGTTTTGGCTCATCAGTGTGTGTATGTATATATATATATATATATATATATATATATATATATATATTATATATATATATATATATATATATATATATATAGTTAGGAGCAAGTGCATCTATGTTAGCGAATAACCCCACG
>CM068965.1:69265944-69281055 GCA_035128595.1 Eptatretus atami | reverse complement strand
TCATTTCTGGTGGTAACATTTTTCCAATTTCACTTTGTTTTCAGTGGGAAGTGTTGATTATTTGTGATGGCACGCCATCGACTTATCATAATTTTATTGTTCTTCAGCTCAAACATACGTCGTGCAGAGGTAGATAGTACTCTCGTCTTGGGTTGATTCTTGTCCAGACGATTAATTTATCTGTACTGATTGGCGTTGCATGGATGGATGTTTAAGTTGGATGTCCCACTGCTGCAATGTTTACCTTGTGGGCAATAAAGATGCGCAAGTGTCTTTCATGAAGAGTAAGTGAATTATGGCAGACACCTGAACTAATTAAATTCCTGCCCAAATTGGGCCTAGCCAGTACTAAATTCGCAGGCACGAGCAGCCGTTTGTGAAAGACGTGGGTACAAAAACCTTTCTTGGCTGACCCCATAGAGAGGAGGGAAATTGAGGCCATTAAGATGAATAGTAGTAGTTAGTAGTAGTAGTAGTAGTAAGTAGTAGTAATGCTTTCACTACTACATTTTGGAGATAATTTACTCCGCAACAATAGTAGTCGTGGTGTTAAGGCAACATTTTGACGTCAGGGTGGTGAAACTGGCTAGACTGTGTAACTACAGGCGAACAGCATTTACAAATCGTTGATTGACACCAAAGTAGTCTGTATTAACATCCACAGTATGTCTGAGTTATCTCCAGCTACGCCGACCTGAACTTTAGTACTTAAACTGGAATTTCGTCATGAATGTGGACTCAGTGGAATGAGGATTTGAATTGGACTCAGGAAATCAGGAATATGGACCTTGATTGGGGGCCGCTGGATCGCAGGGTTGGCCTCATTATCTGATCCATCTTGTCCTTATCTCTAATGGAGGCAGGAGGCCAGGATCGGGCTGAGTTAACTGCTACAGCCCTGTTTGAGTCGAGCATACCTTAGTTTTGGGTCAACATCCTGGGTGCGGCACATCCACACGACTTGGGAAGGATTGAAGTTGAAGAGTTGGTGGAATGGAGAAGTTGAGTTTCCATCTTGAGGACCATATATCTGCCTTTCATTTGTCTTCTTTCAATCCACTCTCATCTTTTCTCCAATTACTGCACGGTGAGTTCACGAATAGCTCATGCACATGAAGACCTTATTCAAAGATGCTTGGGGCAAAGGTGATGACAAAAATGTTTTCTTGTACCAAGGGGTAATAAATGTTGCAGTAGAAATGTAGACAGATGGCAGTATTCTGTTTTTTTGGAAAATGGCGCCCCTTTTGGGGGAAAGAAAAAAAAATGGATTTTTTAAAAAAACACAAATGGCTGTAAGCAGCTATTCTGTCGATGCAATTATTGGGTTTTGGGTCACGTTTCTTAATGAGGTTTTTTAGATTTACAGAAAATGAAATGATTATTTGCCACCTCTCCCCCACTGCATCACCCACCATACCCACAGCGTCTGCTGCACTCGTAAGCATTATATGTAGCAAAACTAGCAGGTCCAAACCGTTAACAATGGTGGCACGAGTGTCACCGTTGATCATCGCACGAGGAGTGAGGAATTCTCGAAAGCACCCAGAACGGTGCTGTGAGTGCATTTGTGTGGTAGGGGCAACCAACCATCCGACTTATTCTTTTGGTCTTGAGGGCCTGGTGTTACAATCAGCTCCGCAGATGTCTTACAATGGGTCCATTTGGTGCAGCAGAGGCTTTGGCTTCTGCTGTTAAATTATTAATGAGTCCTCATTGTCTGTAGTACATTGTTACACCAAGTCTATATCATAGAGACACCCTGTGTTAGCTGCCTGAGCTTCCTACTCTGGTTTTTGCTCCTCTAGTATTCACTGGATCCAGCCGAGTCAAATGCAACGTACAATTGAGGATCCTGTTTTGTAGAGTATGCAGGTCATCGTTCGCTCTAAATCCTCGAATCGAGAGCGGAATGCTTTTTTCACACATCTTCACTTGTGACGTTTGAATATCATGAGAATTATTTTCGTTACCCAGTTTAACCGTTTGTAGATCCAAAAGGAATCATCGAATTGCGACAGTCGACAGTTCCAGTGCTTTTCGTCCGTGCCCGCTGCGTTTATGTCTGCACAGCACAGAAATTCAACTGCTGGAGCATCTTGTAAGATAATAACGCGAAAGCTATGGAAAATCAACACTATTTCTGCATTCACGTGTAAATGATTAAGAACAAATTTTTATGACACTTAAAAAACTTGATTAACTTATTTTGCATTCTTGGATTTTATCTCGAATTTATCACAAAAAAATACCAACGAGGGCAAGTTGGTGGGCAACCAGAATGCTAACTCACTTCACCGCTTGTTGGTTCGGATTAATGACTATCGTGTATCTAATAGGATTATATATTAGATCTTTTATTTGCGCTTTAGAGGACCTGGAAGGATAGCTTGCAGGTGTACGCAATCCATCACCTTTGAGTTGTCTCGCCCGTCCGTATCTCGAGCCAGCTGTAGAAACGGCCGTCCTGGTTATTCACGTGCAGGGCGAGCGTTCGATGCGTGTACGTCACAATCAGATCCCATTAAATTGGACGACACGTCTGCCAACTGGTCGTTGGTACGACGATTGTGATCGCAAGGCGTCTTTCAACGAAGAGAAGACGAGCTATCAAAGCATCCTGAACGCAACTAACAATGCCGCTGATGCAGTGCCTATTACCAAGTACAATTTCCGGTACTCATTTTGCGACCTTGGAAGGATGACGGGCTGAGTCATTCCACGCTTTGGAGTTAATTCAACGGTGGAGTAGGAGGCTTAAATTCAAGACTTAGGATGTTAAGCCAGCCACGTTAACCGTTAAAATCCAGTTGTGAAACCGAAAGCCATGGTTGATATAATACTGTCTCTGTTATTTTGAAACGTTATCAAAGGGAAAATACAATTAAAAAAAAAGTATTTAATGCAATAGGAATGTCAGAGAAAATGAACAGTTTTTTAAACAACTTCAAAACGCATGGTACCTCCACCGCTCTACAACTACTGAAAGGCGTCGGCGCCTGCAAAGACGTTCACGCAATGGATTCACTCGGGTGGTTTGCCGTTGCCTTCCCAGCATTAATTTAGGCAAAAGGATTTAGATTTGCTCAGGGATGCCGGTTATAAACTCGCCTACTCTTTGTCGAAAGACAACCGTGGGATCCTTAACTTCACCAACCATGCTAGCAGAGGGGACATCGGCTTAACGTGCATTCCGTGGGATGGCACACTTTGTGCTGCAACGCTCTTGCCTGGGAAGTACGGTTTAAGAGTCCAGTGGGGAAAACGAACCAGAGGAGATAGCTCACGACACAGGTAAGTGCGGCGTCTCCAACACCATCTGCTCAACTATTACGTCTTGAGGGACTATGACGTCATTATCCGTGGAAAGTGCCACTGCCAGTTGGCGTTTCTCATTCATGCAGGTATCATTATTTTTGTATAAAAAAATATATATATACTTTATTGTGTCGAGTCCCATGGAAGGAGTTAGAACATAGAAGGATCAGCACACAACTGAATCAAAACGAACTGCATGAAGAGAAAGGGAAACACATACAGTAATGTTGAGACAATATGAGATATGGAATGTGAGGAAGAACGAGGGACGAGGAGAGAACACGCAGGGTGAACAAGAGGATACAGAAGCAAACTCTCATATAAGGTAAAACAGGAATAGTGGTATAGGAGGTGGGCAGGATCAGGTTAACGGGAGTAGAAGATCATGGTTGTGGGTTGGATGATCTCAGATGGTGGTGAACGGCTGTTGAGAAAACCGGGGGACAAAGAGATTGAAGGGAATGTGGAGGGTTGGTTCCACAGGTGGGAAAAAGAGAAATGAATATGAGTGGAGGTGAACACTGGTTACATTGTTTAGGAGGTTTTTCCAAAGAAGGGGGTTGTTGGCAGAAATGTCGAGGTTGGGGGGGGGGGACAAAGCACGAAAAGAGCAGAGGGTGCAGACAGATAAGGAGGTTGGTCGAGACGAGAGACCACCGACCTGTCTGTGATGGTGAAGTGATCGTCGCCATCGACTAGCTTTCACGTGGGAGAATTCCAATAAACTCTTAAAGGCTTGGTTTCAACGGCATCAAGCGAGCAAAGATGTGAAGCCCAGAGGGGAGAGCATACTCCATCCGGTCTGTGGATTGAAAGCTTTACAGGTGGATAGGGTTCATGTGTGCAAGGAAGAACTTTTGTACGAATGGAGGATGCCAGTCGGCGACTGGTTTTTGTCTGCCAATTAGGATGGTTGTGGTTTGAATTGACCAAGAAAGAAACATGGCTGAAAGTGAGACCCAAGAGTTCCGCTTTCTCACATAATTTTGAGGACGATCACTGAACATAAAATCGAATGCTTGAGGATCGAAAACTGAACTTCCCTATACGAGAAACCAGCGCTCCCCTTCGGCGAGCAATGGAAAATCGCGTCACCACCACTCCCCACTTACCACTGGGCACTACCACCACGTTTGCAAATATGGTGGAGATCCTTGACAGCCTGTTTTCTATGATTTCAGACGTACATACATACATACATGTACACGAGAATTACCGTCATTTCATAGGACAAACGGTACCCCGGCATTTCCGGGCAACACCGGATCTCCCTGCTCATCCCACTGCCTCCTCCCACACCACCCCTCCCTCCCTCCGGACTCTCGCACTCCACCTTTCCCCTCTCCCTCTTCCCTCTGTCTTCCACCCTAACCCCTCCCCCTCCTCCACCCTTCACCTCCCTCATCCCACAAAGGAATTTTTTGTAGGTGTATATTTGGAGAAGTTAGTTGAGGCGGTAACTTTACTTTTTCTACAAACTCTTCTTCACCCTTGAGAGTCATGTCTTAGATGAGCAGTAAAATTACCTTTAACAATCGATAAATAGAAGGTTGTGTTTTTGTACTTTTTCGGTTTTTGAATGATCAGACGATTAATGCACATTTGAGAGGTCATGACTCCTTCTTTGCCGAACTTACCAATCGTTGTAACATCTTAATTAAGTTATTTTTTCACATGCTGATACCATAATTGTGATCGAAGCTCACATCTCATCAATGATATAGGTACCTGGGTGGATCTGAAAAGCAATTGGCGCTTTTTTTATCTTATATAAAGCATTGTATACTTCTCGAGACTGCGACAGGTGGTGCCTCGTGTGTTTTGTAAGTTGTATTTTATTAGAAAATGAAAAACGTTGAAAAATTACTGTTTAAACCCCGAGTAAGGTGCATCGTGGAAAAATATGATCCTATAAAAGTTTTTTGTCACGATTAATCCTTGGGAGCTCAGAGGAGTAGGGTCACAAACAAACAAACTAGCTGGTAGCGACATGTGGTCGCTATAATAATTGCATACTAGTCCAAACAGTTTTGACGATTCGGGCTGAAATTTTTTGACAAAGAGGTTGATTATAGTGCGCATAAAAGCGCGAGCAGATTTTTGATTTTCGAAAAAAAAAATATATAAATATTTTCCCAAATTTCAAAGTCCCGTTGCTAGGCACGGTGGCGTCCATAGCACGATGCTCAAAAGCATACAACTCGATCTGGTATGAACCTACCGGTCAAGTTTAACATCAAAATCGGTTGACTCACTCGTACTCTGGCGCTCCAGAGCTGTCCATTAATACAAACAAACAGACGGACATCAGAACAGATGGGAACCTGAGAATAAGGGAAGTCTTAAGCGACCACCAATACAAACAACGTCTCATTCACTGTTATATAGAGATAGTGGATAGATTACCGCATTAATTCTTCTCGTAGTGTGGCAAAGTGCAGGTTGCATCACTGGCTTGAGGGTGCAGCTTGCTGCTGATGTAATCCCTCTGCAGGTAAAGTTCAGGCAGGAATTTGTACTTGTTCGGTGTGCCAGCAAGGTCTCACCTGCAGAGGGGTTTCAGTACCCATGAGGCGTGGCTCAGGCAGGAATTTGTAGGCTTGTTCGGTGTGTCCAGTAAGGTTCACCTGCAAGGGGGTTCAGTACCCATGAGGCAAGTGCTCAGGGCGGGAATTTGTAACTTGTTCAGTGTGGCAGCAAGGTCTCACGCTGCAGAGGGGTTTCAAGTACCCATGAGGCATGCTCAGGCAGGAATTTGTAGCTTGTTGGTGTGCCAGTACAGGTCTCACCTGCAGAGGGGTTTCAGTACCCATCGAGGCAGTGCTCAGGCGGGAATTTGTAACTTGTTCAGTGTGCCAGCAACGGTCTCACTGCAGAGGGGTTTCAGTACCACCTGGGCAGTGCTCAGCGCCATATTGGTTGGGCAGGCTGGACAAGGCAAATAATTGGCGCAACCTTCCATTGCAGTGTCAAATATGAGATAAACGTGCTCGATCCGCAGAGCTACCGACGCTTATCGTCACACCAGGAGGGTGAACACACCAAACATGGCGTGCGGCACGTATTATGAGATAACTCTGAAAACCCTTCATCTTCCACTAAGTACACCGTGGTTATGTTTACATACAACAAGCTAATGCTGCAGGGTAGGGAAGCCCAGTGGTAATGTCCATCCAAGGGAGGGCACAACACGTTGATTGAATTACCGCTGTGAACACTGGTAGGCATTTACAGAGTGTCGAGATTCAAACCCGGCAAACCAGCTCCAATGCCCATTCCTGCCAGCCATTCCCTCTCCCTCCCATTTAAAAAACGCGAGAAATGGAAGTCATGCGAGTTGTTTTTTCCTTTGTTTAAGATCGTGCGGATGGAGGAGACAATGGTAGAAGTGTTTAAGATATGTTGCCACGTTCGCGGTTGAACAAAAGCCCAGCAGGCCGCAGGGAAGGTGAAACGTGGCAAAAGCGTGACACGTGGCATGGTGACAAAGTGACAAGGTGGCATGTGAAAGAGGTGGCAAGGTGACGAGGTGGGCAAGTGACAAGGTTGGCAACGTGACAAGGTGACATGGTGACAAGGTGGCATGTGAAAGGTGGCATGCGTGACAAGGTGGGCATGGTGACAAGGTGGGCGAGAGCTGCAAGATGGATGATCCTCATCGGAATGGTGATTTTGGCAGCAAAGTTGGCCTGAACATCGGGCTTTCACCTGCAGGTGAGACTGGAGAAAAATTTTCCATGACGTGTGGAGTCGTGAACGGGGGGGGGGGGGGGGCGTTCGGGGGACGTCCCAAACCGTTTATTTTGATTTCTGATCGAAGTGTCACGTCTCAACACTCGGTCCACCAATCGATGAATGGGCACGTTTGAATCGAGCGACCATGACGCGTCATTTCTCCTTCGAGGAGCACGTGCGAGTTCAGAGGTCGATCCGTTCATATGGGTTCCCACAGAACTCCGGAGTGATTACACAACGTGTGGGATATTAAACCGAGTGGGATCTATGTTGACCACTGCAAGTCGAAAAAAGTGATGATCTCCGACGGGTGACTAGTATAAAAGTTACGCGATATCATGTATGGTCGACCTCAGCATGTGTTTACATCCAAACCGTGGATGGTGGCAGCGTTATCCAATATCCAACAAGACCATGACACGCAAGTACGTGCCGAGCGTTGCATGTGGGGAGAAATATTCACATTGTCGTGCAGGTCTTGGGACGGGTGAAGGTTCAGCGTCAAGTTTTGTTTGTGCTTTCGGGAACCGGAGTTTGTATCACACGAAAGAGATGAGAAAAACCGCCACAACACACCCACCCGGCTCGCCCGAAACACTTTCTCACGCCCTTCTGTATGTCCTCGCAGGCCAAACGATCGGCGACAAAGAAAGAACGAGGATTAAAATAAAACAACTCTGAGCCTTTGTTAGAGGTACTCTTACGTGGCAATGACCATCGGCACATTTAAACACGTAGTACTCCTGATCTAAGGTATAAAAACTCGCAGGAGAGACGTTAATATAGTTTCCTCGGGAGAGCTGAGAACAACTCAACAAGTCAGACACTTTCTCACCTTTCGATTTATTCTCTAGCACCATTGCAGTTGAGAAAGAGACAATTATGCATATTCAATTATATATATCTCATGAAAACAAAGTTTGCGTTGACGAAATGTCTAGTATCTAATCGTGAGTCACAGAGGACAAAAAAAAATACTCATACGCACTCGAAGATTTTCAGAGCGCAGATGGATTGTGTTCCCCGCACACTATATCCAGAGGCACATGTAAATGATGGGAATTGTAGATCCACCTTTTTGATCATAGAAGTCACAACATCATCATATATATTCCTCGCTGAATAGTAGAGACAGTAACTTGGGATCAAAACAGAAATCCCGAATGTTATCATATCTATTCACTATATTGGTAAGTCATGTTTTTAGAGAATGAGAGTAGATTATTATTCTGAGGTGTGACGCTATTTTTTCATGGCATGTTGGCGGGAGAAGTAGAGTATCTGAGTCCACTGCATGGAGCCTGACTATCACCGTGGGGGGAACGGGGGGAGGGCGGTCGTACGAATCCCGCGAGCAGTCTCGTAACTAGGAGGTTGGCGTGTGAAGGTTTGGCTGGTCATTTCACCCAGAGGTGCCCCAGCCGTCGGTGGGAGTGCGAAGAGGCTGCGGGTACACCCCGGCGTGACGCCCGTCAGGGGGGGGGTGCGGGCAGAGGGCAGGTCCATCCCTACCGGTGTATATCAGAACCGTTCTGCGAGGGAGGGCGCGCGCTGAGTGTTGACAGGGATCTCACTCGTGGTGACAGCCTGTGCGAGGGGGGAGGGCTGGGTCCACCCCGGGTGACAGCTCGCATGGGGAGTGATAGCGAGGAGGGAGAGCCAGCTGTCTACCCACTGCATCGGTACTAGCAGAGCGTGGGGGGCGCGCGCGGGAGGTTACCTGCGGGAGGTGCGGTCCACAACCGGTGTGGATCGCAGCCGTGGCCAGAGGGGACCGGGGGAGGGAGGAGGCTCATGCTTATGCAGCGTTCGACAATCCCACGCTCCGCTGAGCTATGCGCTTGCACACGCCCGGGAAACTATGTACGGCTACATGATGTACGACAGTCGATCGCATGACTACTGTATGTGGCCGGGGTTCGGAGCGGTACATGGATAACGACCGACTAGCCAGAGGGGCAGCAGTAGGCGTCGTCTCCCACGACACAGAGCAAGCGGATCTTCTATGGATCGTTGAGTCTACAGGATGAGAGCCACTGAGAGTTCACACAGAGGTCCCTGTATGCTAGGGACCGTGGTCGCCAATATTTTGACGGCAGTGGGATCTAGGTAAATGTGCCATAAAATTTCGAGATATTAGCAAGTAATGTCCACATGATACACAGTGTCTAGTCCAATCTACCCTGGGTAACGAACCCCACCGGTCTCTGGGGCGGCACTGTCCGATATCAGAGTCGCGCAGTATACAGACTCTCGAGACTCGATCGGCGTAACGAGCGGAAGTTAGCCAGCAGCCACGCCGGAACCAAAATGAAAAATTTAGCGGGCACGAACGGCTATCACTAATCTGGTCGAATACACGACGCTCTGTCATCAGTGATCAGACTGAATGGAAAGCATACAGAAAGAGACGAGAGCGTGTGAACAGTGTATACAAACGAAGGGGCTTATTTTACAAAGAATAATCGGGGGACACAGAGTAGAGTGATCACGAATAAAAGGCACGGCTAGCATCGTACACACAGCAAAACGAGAGAGACAGCTTCACAATTAACTTAGTCAGATCGGGACGCCTCGACAGGACAGAGCTCAGCGCGGCACACAAACCCACACAAAAGTAATCAAAGAAAACGCACATAACAACACACACACACAACACTACCCACACACACACACCACATCACTACACACACACGCACTCACGAGCACAGCCACACACACAGCCGGCTCCTCCACAGCACGCAAGTCCGCACGCACACACACCACACACACACACAACACGCCCACACACACACACCACGACAACAGTCACACCACACATGCAGACCAACGGCACCGCACACACTACTAGGACACTACACCACGAGAGATCGAACCACGAACTGGACCCGGTGGTGCTTTATTCGGTAGGGCCGGGCCGGTGTACCTGTCCTGCCTCGTGCGGTCACACGACTGAACTCGACACCACCATGGTGGGACTCGAACCCACGACACGACCGCTGCAGAGCCCTCGTCGACAACCACTCGCTGCTTTGGATGCCAGGTTGGAAATGTCTGAATTGAAATGTCCTTTCCCACAAGAAACTGTCTCACACACGATGACAGGCTTGCTCGGCAATCGCCATGATCTCCTCTCTGCCGAACACTGGTCCAGACCACCACTCTACCCTGCTGAGGTGGGAGGATTGTTCTCCTCACCACTCGCCTCCTGATTGGACGATGGGTTGTCGGACGACTCGTGGTCACCTCCGATTGGCTGGGCGTGCGTGTCATGCTCGCCCTTCGCTCATTGGCTGGAGAAACGGTCCATGCCCTTCTTGGGCGAGCCTCGATCCGAAGCGACGGAGGCTCGCCCACGCCCTCAGCCAAAAACAGTGGGCCATGGCGACTGGTCGAGTGAGGGAAGGTGGCGTTGTTGTAGTGTATGTAAGTAGTAGTTGTTGTTGTTGTAAAATCCTAACTAAAAAATAACTCGTAGCACACACGAAATTCCCATTAGACAGAAGAGAACGGGACCCTGACTATAAACACATACTTATCGAAATAACTGAGCTAAGGGACCGCTGTCTGTCTGTATGCAATGGCTTCCAGATTCATAACAATACTACAGGTATAGTATTGTAAAGCAACAAAACAAATTCACCGCCCCCCAAAAGTTCCGCGACCCCGTTCACCCCCCCCCCCCCCTCGCTACGCCAGTGGACATATCGTACATAATACACATACAGGACAAAGACATTAGTCGGCAGAATATACTTTCCCATGAATTCCAATTACATTAGTAGACAGTGGACAAACACATCCGGTATATGGTATAAGAACCTGGGTTCCCCACATCTTCATCCAGGGGTTCAAGTTGGAACTCTGGGAGGTGAGGGTCGAGGGGGGAGGACCAGGGTTAATGAGAGTGGTTGCACTTTGTTGTGGTTTGTAGCTACTTCGGGAATGTGCTGCACAGTTGCAGTGAAGCTAAAGCACACATATTGTAAATTGCTGAATTGCAAATGTTCATGAGATCCATCCATGGCCACCGATTGACGCTTTGCCATATATGGGTAATGTGTGCAAACTACAACTTATCACCGTATCTCGAAATTTTGCTTCCGTCACATCTGGATTTCCATCATTTTTCTTTTGTGCAAGAGGGATTTGAAAGTCTCGTATGTTGTGTATTCTTCTACTTTTGTATGCAGCACACGGCTGTGGTTTGAGATCATTGGGTGGGGGGTTCTGCTCTGCCACTGATGCGGTGTTTGTATGTCAGAGCAGGAATTTGTAATTTGTTCAGAGTGTCGGTGATGGTTCGCCCACTCTTCGTGAAGCACACCGTGAGATCTTTAACGTCCACGCAGGCTAGACATCTCAGAGATGAGTGTGCGCACCTCCAGAGTCGAGACAAGCCTACTGCCAGCCCCCTGTGTTGTCCATTCTTCACATTCTCTAAAGTCTAAAGAATACAACGTTATCCGTTTATTTATTTATTTGTTTATTTGTTTTTGCTGAAAATCTGCTCTGCATTTATTTTTACCTCCACCACCGAAGGTGGATGGAAGTTATATTGTCACCCATCTGTCTCTGTCTGTCTGTCTGTCTGGTTGTTTGTTTGTTTGTGAACAATATATCTCAAAAAGTTGTGGACGGATTCGGAGGAAAGTTGGTCGGCAGGTTGGGTTTATAACAAGGAAGAATTGATTCGACTTTAATGAAGATCCGAATCCGGATCTGGATGGGAGATTTAAAAAAAGTGATTCTTCACCATTGAGTGATTGGGTTAAAATGATATATAGCAGGATATTTCAAAAAGTTACGGATGGATTCAGACGAAACTTGGTGTGTGAATTGGTTAGATGACAAGAACAAGCGAATTAAATTTTAGTTCAGGTACAAATCCAGATCCAGCCTATCAGTGGGATACAAAACGTGAAGTAATCAGCCTGGCGGAGGTATGCACACTACCGAGTGGCCAATCCAGTTTACCATTCATTTATATCATTTATTTAATTTATTTTTTTACTGGCTTAACCCTCACTGTTTTGATTCATGCATATCCCACATGTAAAGGTTTATCAGGTTGCCAATTTAAAGCACAGTCAACTTATTCTGGTCATCAATATTGATTGGTAAGGGAGCAGGGGGGTGATTTGCGATCAACAGGTTTTATGGAAGGAGGCCTGATTCATATCTGTCCATTACAATTAAATGAAGTCATTCGTGTAACACGACACAAGATCCAACTTTGAAAAGTTTGAAAAAGTTTTAAAACTTTGATCTTTTTGGAGAAAGATCAGGAACCCGAAATGCTTTTAGCTTTGGGAATGGAATGCTCGAAAAGCAAGCTTGGCAGCGGTTTCCTTTACTCTCTTGCAAAGACGTTACCTTGTCTCACCTTGTGTCTATGTTTCCAAGGCCTGGCTCTGTCTCCAATATCTGTCATCAATCTCACTTGATCTTGCGACTTTTGTTCTGTTATGTGTCCCAAGTCCGCTCGTGCCATGTTATTGTCAGTCAATGCCAATTCCCTCCTGCGTTCAGCTCTTTCACGAGCCTCGATCCTTTTTTATTATTATTTTTAACGACAATGTTAGGATTTTCCATTACCTCCATCAATTTGAGGCCACTCAAAATCCTTTATATCCCTGGAACATGATTTCATTAACTTCATCACAATGTTCTCCCGCTGCCTGTTTAATGCTCCATATTTGTCCTCGAGTGATTTTCTGCAACCTGGACATGTCTGGAATTCTGCGCTTCTCTCTTGGAGAGGATATTCTTCCATTGGTCTCCATCGCGAGACATTATACTGGGGCATCCTCCTTCGTCTCGTCCATTTATCCGTATCATGCAGACAAGACTGAAACTTCTCTGGAGTATTCTGGACGATGGATGACGTTGTTTGTTTTATATTGCTCTAAAATTAAGATTTCATAATTAATGTTGCAAATCAGGAGATTGAGGTATGGCTTTGTTGGTTTTTATTTTATTTTTTACAGGATGTAAGGCTTGTAAATGAGCACAGACATGGACATACAAATGAATACACAAGACACAACGCAGGACTGTTATATGAGATAAACACAGCCACTGAGCTTGGGGGAAGTGCCATCACTCCCCAGGGCACTCTGGGTGCCAGCGACGTCACAACAATGGCACCGCCTTTCTCACCGCTCACATCGGGGCATTTCTTGAGGCGGAATTTCCACCTCCCCATGGGGATTGTCCACGCTCTTAACCTTTTAAATGCTCAACGTCAAGCAAGGAAGCAGCACATACCATTTTAAAAACCTTTGATACGACTCCGCTCAGCCGAGGTTTGAACCGCCGACGTCCCAGACCGAACGCTCTCACCATTACACCACCGAGTCGGGTTAATTTACTTGCTTTTCAACACAACAATGTCCTTGTTTTTTTATATGTTATTTTAATTTTTTTCATACATGGAGCCAATGGGTCACAATCACAGTCAGCAGCAATTTTCTCCTGACCTAGCATCTCAAACTCAACTTGTCCGCTTATCTTCACTCGTTTGTTCTACACTTCACCCACCCGTGAAACATTTTGTCCCATTCACTCTTTCCTTGCTCCAGGTCAGCCAAGCGGCTGTTGTGGCATCACATCGAATCTCAGGTCTGACTTATTAACTATCCACAGTTACTTCGTCATCTTTTACATCCGTGTGATGTCGGCATATGTTGCTCTCCTCCCCTGACCCAATTTGTTACCCTTTCGATCCTTTGGAGCCATCTGCATATTGTATAAGCTTTGGAGGAAAAGGGGAGTGAATTGAAAAAGGGACCATAAAGAGGTGAGCCAGGAAAGAGGTCGGGAGGAGATCGGGGCACGGAGAGGGTATGGAAGGGAAATGTGTAAGGTTGACAAGAAAGAGGTGGAGGAGGAGAGATCAGACATTCCATCATTGCTCATGACGTAAAAAGTAGATTAATGCCTTTTTAGGTCCTCGTGGAGGATCTCTAAGTCTTACTCACGTTGTTGTTCTTCATCTTCTTCTTGTGGACTTTTTTGTTTCACAGCCTACAGTTTTCATCGAAACTTCCTGAAACTTGGCATATGTATGTAGAAATACCCTGCGCAGACAGTAACCATCTCCGATTTTGAAAATTCCTCCTCGAAAGAAAGTTATGACGTCAAAATATCTCCGCTAATGGAAATCGCCTAAAAAATTAACTCCGAAACTAGGCAAGCTTTTTGAATTCTGTTTGCGGGAATCGAACAGGGCATTAGCAGAGATTAATTACCGCACATGCGATACATCACGATGACGTCATATAAATTTTTATGACGTCATTGTTATTTTTGACATTTTTTGTTTCACAACCCAGAGTTTTCATCGGATCTTCGTGAAACTTGCCATGTATATGCAGAAAGCCACGGCAGGCAGTAACCATCTCCGATTTTGGAAAATTCTTCCTAGAAAAAAAGTTGACGTCATAATATCGCCGCTAATGGAAATCGCCTTTCCATTATCTCCGAAACTGGGCAAGCTGTTTGAATTTTGTTTGCGGGAATCAAGCCGGGCATTAGCACAGATAATTTATCGCCAAACCTGATACATACAATGTGACGTCATATTCGTTTTTATGACGTCATCATTAAGAGGACGAAGATCTTAGCTCATTTGAGCTTGTTATCATAAGCCTCGATAAGAGACAAATCTGGCAACTGCTCACTTTCCAACTTTAAGCAGGGTTCTTTAAGAGGCAACCCAGGTTAAATTGTGGTGGTAGTTTTGAGACAGTGTGGACTTATCTCTCAAAGGGCCTTGCATAGCCACTCGGCTTGTGTGACTGTGTTGCGCCCATTGCTTAAGGGTTAACGCTCAAGGAAAGAGTTGCATCGTGCAGTATCCATGGCAATGGCTCCTGTTGGATTATCTGCTGGCAATGAAAATGGCAGGAGGGTAAAGGGGTAGATTGAGGAGCAAATGTTACCTCATCTGTTGTGTTGAGTTGCTTTAGCACCGAAGGTGTTTTCGCGAAAGGTTTAATTCGATACTACAACAATGAACATGGAATTGCTGTCATTAATATTATTAGTATTATT
>CM068965.1:69259572-69265934 GCA_035128595.1 Eptatretus atami | reverse complement strand
TTATTATACGAAGGCAGAGTAAATTATTGGTGGTATGCTCTTTTTGGGTGGGTTAGGATCCAATTTGGATCGTCATTTGATGTGCCTGCAGGGGGTGTTGCATTGTGGAGTTTCTATAATTGGTGTCAGTGGGGAGCGTTAAGCCGGTTGTTTTGTCTACGATGTGGACATTAAATAATACTGGAGTATCTTTTGCAAAGGAAAGTCCTGTATAGTATTCACGAAGATATAGTATTCCAAAATAATGTAATAATTTAATGGCTAAAATGGCCAACCTTTCCTCAAAATCCTATTATTAAGAAGGAAAAAAACATTTTTTGGAAATGTAAAAGCAAAGGGATGAAATCTCAAAGAAACAACCACACAAGGTAGGAATGACACCACATTACGATACCACAATACCATGCCACAATCTTCTTATGGACTAGCAAATACCACCCGTCGCTTCATTGGCGGGGGCACAGATGGTTGGGAGGGGGGTGGAGGGAGAGTGAAGAGATAGAGGGGGAAAGATAGAGGAGAGAGGGAGAGGAAGGCAGTGGGGAGGGGGGGAGGCAATGAGAGGAAGGGAAGGCAGACGTGTGGTGGAGCATTAATTACGATTCATACTGTTTCATCAAAATTATTCTGCATAGAATAACAGTGAAGATGTAAACAAAATAATGTCTGAAATCCATTACCTACCAGTCTTACTATAAATACCACCTAGGGACAAACACCACCCGAACACGTCCGGAGCCAAGCTATTCGGAGATAAACACCGCTCGGACACATCCGAAGACAAACTCCCATCCAGACATAAACACCGCCCGGACACGTCCGGAGACAACCTCCAATCCGGACATGTCCAGCGATAAATACCATCCAGACACGTCTTGAGACAAACCCCGCACGGACATAACCACCGTCCAGACACATATGGAGGTACGCGTCCAGAGACAAACTCCCATCCAGACATATAAACCACCTGGATATGTTCGGAGACAAACACCGCCCGGACATAGATACCGCCCAGATGCATCCGGAGTCAAGCTGTCCGGAGACAAACACCGCCCAGACGCATCCAGAGATAAACTCCTGTCTGGACACAAACACTGCCCGGACACGTCCGGAGACAAACTCCCATCAGGACATAAACACCGCCTTTACACAAACTCCCGTCCAGACACAAACACCGCAAGGATGCATCTGGAGCCAAGTTCTCCGGAGACAAACATCACTCGGACACGTCCAGAGACAAACTCCCATCCGGACATAAACACTGCCTGGACACATCCGGAGACAAAACTCCCATCCAGACATGTCCCGAGACAAACTTCCATCCGGACACGTCCGGAGACAAACTCCCGTCAGGACATAAACACCGCCTTTACACACACTCCCGTCCAGACACAAACACCGCAAGGATGCGTCTGGAGCCAAGTTCTCCGGAGACAAACATCACTCGGACACGTCCAGAGACAAACTCCCGTCTGGACATAAACACTGCCTGGACACATCCGGAGACAAACTCCCATCCAGACATGTCCAGAGACAAACTTCCATCCGGACACGTCCGGAGACAAACCCTGCCTCGACGAAACCACCGTCCAGACACATATGGAGATAACCACCGTTCAGACATAACGACCGTCCGGATACGTCCAGAGACAGAGAGAGGGGTGGGGGGTAGGGGAGTAATCAGAGAGAATATGTTGTGCTTTGTGAACACACAACACAACACAACACAACACACTCACACGTACTTGGCCGATATCGACAATTTTTCGGGAATCGGCAGGTTGGAGTCAATGTGATTACTGACTACAGTGCGTACTGTAAACAACCCAGAAACCTTGAGTAGCTTACACCGAAAAACAATGTTACATTTATGTGGATGTTTCAAGGATATGATCACAAACATTATTCTTTATAAACAGCTGTGTGTGACAGGTTGAAAAATAATTGGCTCGGTAATTTAGAAAACACATTAATACTGCAAACGGCTCAGCAATTGGGTGTTATCAAATATATTTTGCTTTGAAACTCACAAAGAGAAACATAGATGCTTTGAAAAGCAAATTCAATAACCAAATGCTTCAGAAACAGGTGTGAGGACAAAGGAAAACCTGAAAGAACCTCCATAAGATACGGGATGAAACTTTTCCACCACCGCACCCGTAACAGGCACGGCATGTCCACACACCTGCGGAGAGTCCGTTCAGATCCAAATTTTCGCATATGTACCACGTCCATATGTGCTGTATACGTACCTCTACCTTTTCGTAACTGTCAACTGTACATCCTGATCAGGACACGAACTGTTCTGTACAGCTCGGTAAATGGCTTAAGCACTCAAGCAAACACTCCAACGGAGCACCTGGCTTGGTAAACGATTACCAATTGCTGTTGATATGACGATGTACCTGGAAACGCCCGTGCAATGCCCAAATTGGACAGATCAACACTTTTTTGGGAGTTGGAACTGCTGATACACTTTCAAATCTGGAGCTTACATTTTGTAATAATGCTTAGTTGAATAGATTCTCTCGGTTATTCATCTGAGCAAATTAAATAAAGCCACAAAGCTGGCATCTCCGGGGTGTTCATAAATATTGCAATGTACCCAGCGATTCATAACTATGATGAACAGGTATTTGATAATATGAGTGAGGAAAGTGAAAACAACAACTTTATCGTTAAGAAATCGTTTCGCCTGTTGTCAAGTCCAAGCATGTTGAGCAGGCCAAAAAACATGGCGGCTTTCGACCCCAGCGAGGTTACCCAGGAAATGCCTTCAGACCCCAGACAACGAGATGGCTGAAGAGGATCGTCCAATGAAGGATATAATTCAATAAGGCCGTTAATTATCTTCAAAAGGGTGTTTTAATTAACCCAAACATCCAATTTTCACTCCTGCACTTCCTTGGAGTTTTCTTAGTGTGCTTGCAAAGTTTCAGGCTGCTTGTTTGATAGTTTTGGAGTTATGGAGGAAACACACACACTGACACACACACACACACACACACACACACACACAACACACACACTTCCTTTTTAGGTCATCTCTTCGAGCATGACCTAATAATATGGTGTCGATGTCCTTCGATCCGTCCGTCCGTCCGTAATGAAGTTGAAGCGGAGATCTGGTCATTAGTGATCCTGATAGAGGTCGATGAGACGTACACGATGGTATGACTTTCAAGGTCACCGTAGGTCAAGGTCAAGGTCACGAGGCCTTTGAAGTTGCGAAAATGACTTTCAAATTCTATCTCCTCCGCCATTTCTCAAGCGATCTTGAATTTGATTGTAGCAATATGAATCTATGGGACAATATCTAAATTTGGTCGGGCCGGATTTTCGATATTCCTTTCGTTTTCATGTCACGTGACTTCAAAGTTGGCAAAAAATGCGAAAATGACGATTTTCAAAATCTATCTCCTCCTACATTTCTCAAGCGATCTTGAATTTGATTGTGGCATATGAATGTATGGGACAATATCTAAATTTGGTCGGGACGGATTTTCGAATTTCGCTTTCGTTTTCGCGTCACGTGACTTCAAAGTTTGCAAAAACTGCCCTACCTTCAGGAGCGTATATATTCTCTACTGGGCATGGTAAAAGTTAGTGAATGGTGTCATTGCATAGCAGCTGACCTTGTATATTTATACATTTTCTGCGAAGTGCAAAGTTTCAAAACCCGAAATGTAAACGTCGGCATTTATTTTCAAAATATAATTTCGTGCGCGCGCGCCAAAATGCCGAGTCATCTTTAACCAAACTGCGCAGTTCACTGCGCAGTAGAACTGCGCCAGTGTCCGGTCATAACTGAACATTGAGAACTTGTGGTATTATAGAGATGACCGTCGCCCCCACACGGGGGTAATTTTATTAGTATGGATTATCATGACAACATCTTTCGACATTTTACTTTTGTTGTGGGATTGTGATGGAAGTCACCCACCATGTGTAATTCTGAGGGTAATAAAGGGTAATTCTTATGGGTTCCAAAGGGTAGTTCTAATGGGTTCTAAAGGATAAATTCTAATGGGTTCTAAAGGGTAAATTCTAATGGGTTCTAAAGGGTAAATTCTAATGGGTTCTAATGGGTTCTAAAGGGATAAATTCTAAGATGTTCTAAAGGGTAAATTCTAATGGGTTCTAAAGGATAAATCTATGGGTTCTAAAGGGTAAATTCTAATGTTCTAAAGGGTAAATTCTAATGGGTTCTAAAGGTAAATTCTAATGGGTTCTAAAGGTAAATTCTAATGGGTTCTAAAGGATAAATTCTAGTGGGTTCTAAAAGGGTAAATTCTAATGGTTCTAAAGGTAAATTCTAATGGGTTCTAAAGGATAAATTCTAATGGGTTCTAAAGGGTAAATTCTAATGGGTTCTAAAGGATAAATTCTAGTGGGTTCTAAAGGGTTCTCAAGGGTAATTCCAAAGGGTGGTTCTAAAGGGTAATTTTTTTAAGTTTCTAAAGGGTAATTCTGAAGGGATCTAAAGGGTTTTAAAGGGTAGATTCTAATGGGATCTGAAGATTAATTCTAAAGGGGTCTAAAGGGTAATTCGAAAGGAATCTAAAGGGTAATTCTGAAGGGATCTAAAGGGTAATTCAAAAGTGTAATTCTAAAGGGATCTAAAGGGTAATTCTGAAGAGATTGAAAGGGTAATTCCAAAGGGTAATTCTAAAGGGATCTAAAGGGTAATTCTGAAGGGATCTAAAGGGTAATTTTAAAGGGTAATTCTAAAGAGATCTAAAGGGTAATTCTAAAGGGTAATTCTGAAGGGATCTAAAGGGTAATTCTAATGGGATCTAAAGGGTAATTCTAAAGGGATCTAAAGGGTAATTCTAAAGAGTAGTTCTCAAGGATTCCAAAGGGTAAATTCCAAAGGGTAATTCTAAAGGGTGGTTCTATTGGGTTCCAAAGGGTAAATTTTAAGGGGATCTAAAGGGTAATTGTAAAGGGTAATTCTAAATGCTAGATCTAAAGGGTAATTCTAAAGAGTAGTCTAATTGGGTTCCAAAGGGTAAATTCTAAAGGGTAATTCTAAAGGGTTCTAATGAGTTCTAAAGGGTGATTCTAAAGGGTAGATTCTAAAGGGTAAATTCTAAAGGGTTCTAATGGATAATTGTCATTGGTTTTAAAGGGTAAATTCAAAAGGGATCTAGTGGGTTCTAAAGGGTAAATTCTAAAGCAATCTAAAGGGCAATTCTAAAGGGTAATTCTAATGAGTAGTTCTAATGGTTTCCAAAGGGTAAATTCCAAAGAGTAATTCTGAAGGGTGGTTCTATTGGGTACCAAAGGGTAATTCTAAAGGGTGGTTCTAATGGGTTCTAAAGGGTAAATTCTAAAGGGTTCTAAAGAGTAGTTCTAATGGGTTCTAAAGAGTAGTCCTAATGGCTTCTAAAGGGTAATTCTAAGGGGATCAAAAGGGTAATTCTAAAGCGGAGTTCTTAAGGGTTCAAATGTGTAGTTATAATGGGTTCTAAAGGGTAATTCTAAAGGGTTCTAAAGGGTAGTTCTAGTGGGTTCTAAAGGGAAAATTCCAAAGGGTAGTTCTCATGGGTTCTACAGTGTAAATTATAAAGGTTTATAAAGGGTAATTCTAAAATCTAAAGTGTTCTGAAAGGTAATTCCAAAATCTAAAGGGTTCTGAAGGGTAATTCCAAAATCTATAGGGTTCTGAGGGGTAATTTTAAAGAGTAAATGTAAAGGGTAATTATGACATCTCAATAAATAAATTTCCTCCTGGTCTCATACTTTTACATCCACTGTACATAGAATTTTTTAAAAGGCTCTTCTGCCAAAACAGTTGCAGAGGCTCCACCTATTCAGCCTGAACTTAGCAGAGCTGCATCCCCCTACATCTCCATCGGATTGTACTGCAGTCAATACCGGGAAGAGAATTTGATTCACAATTTTATCGATCAAGCCACACTGGAGAGTAAACATCCATGGACATGATTTTAGACTTGTTGGCTCTCGCCTTATGAGATATAAAAAAAAGGTTGAAAAACAACATTTAAACAGCTTGGTATGTGCACCTTGACCCCACAGTCAAAGTATCCAGTCCAACAAGACTGTCCCTTGAGCATACACATGCACCTCAGCCTGGAAGTGCGCACACACACGCACACATCCTAACCCCAAAGAGCCACAATGCATGGTCATATAATTGGACCACTCCTCAATAGGGGTAGTTCCCCCATCCTTATGAAGGAGGCCTTTTTTGCATTAAAAATAGGTTAAAAAAAGTAAAAATAAAAACATTAAAACAACTTGGGACGTGTAGCTTGAACGCCATGGTGAAAGTACACAGTTCAACAAGACTGTCCGATGAGCATACACGTGCACCTCACCCTGAAGCACATGGTCAA
>CM068965.1:69227072-69254572 GCA_035128595.1 Eptatretus atami | reverse complement strand
GGATGGATCCAATATTATTGGCCAAGACTATATATATATATATATATATATATATATATAAATAGTAAATATATAATATATATTTATATATATTATATATATATATATATATATATATATATATATATACTGATATATATATACTATATATATATATGTATACAGTGGTACCTCTACTTACGAATGTCTCTACATACGAATGTTTAGGTTACGAAGCGCCTGAAGGGAAAATATCCTCTAGTTACGAAGGGTTCAGGATACGAAGTCAAAAATACAGTACAGTACGCGCTGCTATTCGCGCCTCCAGAGTTTCCCAAACGTAAACAAACTTGTAGCTGCTCTGCCATTGGCTATCGCCTAAAATCTGCCTGGCAACCCTTTGCGTATGCGTGTATCCCAGCATGCTCTTCGTGTCCCCGTCCCGCTCTGTAAATATAGTTATACTGTATACAGTCTATGGTCCCGCTACGAAGTGCTCGGACAGTGTTACAGTACAGTACGTGTGTGGATTACAGTAACTTTATTCACAATGGACCCCAAGAAAGCAATGAAGAAAAGTGGACAAGGAGAAAAGAAGAAGAAGAGAGTTTTTCTGGCCATACAAACAAAGCAAAGAAAATAGAAAGGTATGAAAAGGGGATGCGTGCCTCTCGTTTTATGTTTATTGTGCGGTAATCTAATTTTAACATGTATTTGTTTCATGTTCTGATGCATTTTTATGATTTATTTTAAAAAAATGTCCGAATTTTGCGGGGCTTGGAACGATTAGCGCATTGACATTCAAAAGGCGTCTCTACTTACGAAGGTTTCAGGTTACGAAACTACTCCAGAACGAATTAAATTCGTAAGTAGAGGTACTACTGTATATAAATAAATATATATATATATATATTATATATTATATATGTATATATATATATATTATATTGTGCGAATTCGCGCCGCCGGCGTGCGAACGGCCACGTGACTCGAATCGCGGCACGTCTCACCCACCGGACGGACAATTCAGTCGTGACCCTCTTGGAACTATCGCCAAGGAGCTAGTCACGGTGGGGGTTTAACCTCACCACAACCCAGTCCGCATTCTACCCGCGCGAAATAGGGTGAATCGCCGAAAGTCGACATACCTAAGTACTCGCACGGGTAACCTACCGAGGGGTGTACCACGCCACAGGTCGACTCCGGACACGAACCGCTTAGCGGCTCGTTCCGTGCTACAGGATAACGAGCGGAGTTATCGTCGACCTTGATGGTTCAGATAATTATCGGGCGTATCAGGCCACTACGAACCCTTTTACGTGAAGCAAGATGGAGTTTCAACGAAGGAAAGGACACAGCGAAACGGGGAACAATTCAACACAAAGCACATTTATTTCACACACACGGATAGCACACAATATACAGCCATACAGTATGCACATAAAGCAAATAAGGAGTTAAAACCGAATAACGCGTACACACGGCAACACTTATAACAGTTCTACTTCACAAGACAGGCGCCTCCCACAGTCATTTGCCCAAAAACCCCAAAGAAAAGAAGTGGCGACTTCCCTGGTCTGGCTGGTGAGTCCCTCTCCCGCGACCGTCAGCGTGGCCGCGCCTGGTCCCGACTCTCTCTCGGCCGGCGAACCCTCTCCGGCACTCCTCGTCCGGACGCGCAGGTCCACCTTGCAACCGGCGCCGCGCGTCTCCCGTCCGTGCCTCCGTTCACAGGAAGCCTCGAAGACCATTTAACTTGCTCAACCAGCCGAAGACCAATAACAACAACTACCCTGGAGACCAACCGAAGACGAGAACGCTTCAAGGTCCGTCCTGTCCGCCTTTTGTAGCGCGGCGCTCCGCCCTTCACTCCGCCCCCCTTTTTGGCCCCGCCTCCTTCGAGCTTCTTGGAGAAGCTTCTCGAAGGGGGCGTGCCCTTGCGCTTTCCTCCACCCCGCACCGTGCGGGGGCCGGGGAGTCAGTTTTTGGCTCCAGGCCAGAGAATTATTCCCCCAAAAAGAGGCCCCCACCCTTTCTCACCTTTGAACCCCGGCTCGGATCGCACTTCCCCCACACCGAGCGCGAATAATTTACACGGGAGAAACAGGCGGGAAAACCTGCGCATCCCCGTGGGCCTTTATGTTCCCTCCGCGGAGATCGTAACCGCACGGAGCCTGTTGAATGGCGAGTGGCGAAGATGCAGTAGCGTAGATGGTGGAGGTGGCGTGGTTGCAGTGTCGTTGGCGCTGTGGTGGGGATGGCGTGGTTGTGGTTGAGACGTGGTTGGTTCAAAAAAATAAAGAAAGAACAGAAAACGACTGACTCAAAGTGTCGCAGCCCGAATGAATCAATTAATTCCCTCTAAACAAGGTTTGGGGCTAACTATACATGTACTTAAAAGATACCTCACCTACGGGACCTGAATGGTGGTTGCGAATTTCCACAGCCGTAACAATATATATATATATATATATAATATATATTATATATATTATATATATATATTATATATAATATATATATATATATATAAAGCCTGGTGTTGGCGCAGTGGTTAGGGCAGCGGCTTGGGATCCAAAAGGTCCTGAGTTCAAGCCCGTTTGCCACTGAATTAATACACCAGGGGGTTGACTCAGCCTGTCATCCTTCCGAGGTCGGCGAATGAAGTACCAGTATACTGGGCCGGTGTATACCCCGGTTAAAAATAGGTGTACCATATCCCTGTGTCGTAAGAGGCGACCAGGGTTGCGTGAGGAAGGGCATCCGGCGTAAAACATGTGCCAAATCACTATGCGGATCATACGGATGATCCGCTGTGGCGACCCCTAACGGAGAGCAGCCGAAAGAAGAAGAAAGAAGATATATATATATATATATATATATATATATATACATATATATATATATATATCTCCACAATACATTTAATGTGATTTAGGCAAAAATATGTCATAATCATGAAGAACTACTAGTCGTCTTGTCTTGATCGATCGTGAAGGCTAGTATCAACCTGCATGTATGGACAGCGAGAACAATGGATGAAATAAACAGAACAATATTTAAGAATGTGAACCGCCTTGGGAAGCAAGGAGAAGGTGATGTTTTGGGTATTCACCCTTTGGCGGAGTCCTTTTTGGCTCCGGCGAAGCCAGATATTATTCTACAATTTATTTTGTATGTGCTCGTATTTACTGTTCTGTTATAAAAATGACCTACTCTCATTACTTTTTTTTTACTGCTGTGTAATTGCATCATTTACCCTGGAAAAGGCGATACATTCAGAAAAAATATATATTGTGAGGATTGTGAGCCCCCGGGAAGGACAAGGCACATTTACATAAGTTTAAAGATGGTTATGTCTTAATGCTCTGTTTTGAGGTTCGGCATACATCGTTTTCATGTGGATAAATATGCGTTGTGAATGTGAGTTAGCGTAAGTTCATTTTCTTTCCTTCTTCACATTCTGGACTGAGACCATTTCCAACTAACAATACATACACACGGCACCAATAACGAATTCCCACATCCTTCTCTTCAGCATAGAATTTAGCGCAATTGACTTGAGGGGGGAGGAGGACAAGGGCGAACCTTGATAGGTGGGTGACAAGTTCTCAACCCTCACTACTTCCTGGACAAAACCTCTGTGAAGGCCACATTTTGACCAATCAAACTCAGCTTCCAGGCAGAGTGATGAGACCCAGCCAATCACCACCAGTGGGGGGCCCAACCTCCCCCACCAACCCGGCACCACTAGGGGGGGGGGACCTCAAAGCCAGAGAATGAGGGAGGGGTGAGAGGCCATAAAAGACAAAATGGGAGGGATTGATTTAAAGGCAGATGAGAGATGAGATTGTGGCAACATGCATGGATATACAACATGCCGATTCACTCGCTCGCTCACTTTCTTTGTCTTTCCAATTTTCCTCTTCACCTTTCTTTTTCTTCACATTCTTTACCTTTGTGACTTTCCAGCTTGATCCTTCACATTTGTCGCAGCTTTTACAAGCACACACAGAAGGCACACTGAGCCCGGCGCACCTTCAACGCAGCCCGGCTGAAGCTACACCGCCTGCTTAAACCAACACTTTTCGCCTCGCCTCACCAGCCCATATTTCTGCTTAACTGTGCATTCTATAGAGCCAGCCCAAGACCATCGAGCACCGCCAGACTACTTGGTGCGAATGGAGTGGAGGGAGAGACCCAGAAGAGAGCATGCTGGAGATGAGTGGGGATCCAGAACCATTGGGTGGCCACAATTCCGGCCGGGTTGTGGAAGGTGCATCTTGGACATGTTAATGACCCCACACTTTCTTTCTGACCGCTTCAATTTCTTATCCCTCTTCCCACACTCTCTCATTTCTTCAGGTGTCTGGCATCTTTTGTTTAGACATGCTCAGTAATTGTTCTAAGACAGCTGATGGTGGGTATATCAAGTTGGGGATAAGAGGATTGTATACATGCTTGTACATAATGTGAAATTGCTTGCATTGCCTTTCCTGAGTTTTGCTGCCATCTCCCCGTTTGAATTTCCCAATGGCAATGTTTGCCGTCAATTCCTGCTTGTTGTAATTAATCTATGAAAGACTTAATATCGTATCTTGATTTATCCTGCTCGGGTTTAATCGGAGATAGAGCTCCTGGGGCAATTGGCTCAAGTGATTAATTGGTCAGATAGACGATAGGGTGTGGCGTGTAATGCTGGTTCGCTCGGCCAATTAATATCCATGACGCAACCGTCGGCACGTTTCCCCATCCGCTTCAATCATCTCACAGGTATGGTAAACCGACCCTGGGCACGAAGATCCGGCCAGAGGTGAGTATTGTAGACGGCGTCCATGGTCTTTTGATAGACACGTCAGCCTTTCTGAATTATCTGGGCCACGTCCGTAACAATATATTATTATAAATGGGAAAATAGATTTGAGTGTGTAATTTCAGTTCAAAGGTGGAAATTTAAATCTGCACTTTTTCAGTTATTAATCTCAGTTTTCATCAAGCATGTTCCTAATTCATCAATTTCGATTGTAATTACCCGTAACTTTTTTTTGATATAGTCCTTTATCCCCAGTACTGAAGGGAATTATTTCCATTAACTTTGAAAAAAGATGCTTTTGTGAGATTGTCCTTCATGAAATGGTTACAATGTCATTGGGAAAATGCTTTTGTGGACATACGTATGTGTTGGTCCAATGTTTTATAATAAACTATTATGGTAATGTTTCGTGTAAAGAATCAAGGAAAAGAATTGCATTTCCTCCTTTTGTTGTTTGCTCATTCCATTGCTTGTTGCATCCAGCTGTGGTTCCACTGTCACTGCATTGCTTTTGTCAACTCATTCTTCCATGAGCCTCGTTTTTGCATAAAAACAAACCAAGATACCTTCTTAATCTTCATTTGTATGCAGCACAAGGCTGCAGGGTAGCATCATTGGCTGAGGATGGGGCTGTGCCACTAATGCAATGCCCTCTGCTGGTTATGGCAGGAATTTGGAATTTCTCCAGGAAGCCAGCGATAGCTCACCTACTCTTCACGAAGGACACTGGGATCTTTAACATCCACCAACTAATGGCAACAGAAGGGATGACCGTTGAACGTCCATCCGAGGGATGGCTCACACATTGATGAATCACTGTACCTGTGAAACACTGCGATGGCAGTTTATAGCTGGGTCAGGATTTCGAACCCAGGCTAGACAGCTGAGACGTGAGTGTGCATACGTCCAAATCATCCTGCCAGCCCCAGACCTTGAGAAATGAGATAAATAATTAAAGATCAGTGTTTAAGGAGACAACCATTATTACAATTCCCCAGTCACAATATCATTATTTCAGTTCCACATTTTATATAAAAAAACGCACCTTCATAATACTTTTAGCATTTTGATTAAAGTATATCTTTTTCATGAATTGAATTTTAATGCACCTAATTTAAGATGAGGAGGGGGGCAGGGGACAAATGAGGGGAGGTGAGTGGAAATGCTACACTTTGTAAGGTTAACAATGCATTCATAATGATCTTTTAAGATCTCCCATTCAAGTGATGTATAAATGATCTTCTCTGTGAAGAAGGTGGCACACAGCTTCCAAGGGATCTGCTGGTTTCACCCAAGTCCAATTTATTACTGCGTTCCAATCAAGTCCAATCTAATTTATTACGTTTGGATGCATTTGTCTGTTTTGTTTATTTGTTTGTTATTTGCAAAATCGAAGATTTTTCAAGTATATTGGTCGGTCGATTTTGTTATTCTGTCTGTTTATCACCTACAGGTCACAATTTTAAACCGATCTTCACGAAACTTCACCACATGGGAGAGTTTCTCAAAAGGAAGAAGCCTATTGTTTTTGAGGTCAAAAGGTCAACAACTAAGGCGGTATTTCTAAAATCCTCAATTTTCATCCGATTGACTTGAAATTTGAAGAGGAGTTGCATATTTGGTCATTTAATTCAACCACCAATTATTTTCGAGGTCAAATTTGTTTAATGGATTTTGCAAGTGTCATGCTCTGCATGACGTCTTCTTCCTGTCTGTTTGTTTGTTTGTTTGTCCACACAGAACTTTCGTGTTTTTCTCCACAACCGCTTGTCAGATTGAGACGAAATTTTCACCATAGATGCATCTACTCATGTAGAATGTTTTAATGATAATTATGACGTCATAATTCACGTGGTGTGACAGCCATGTTGGAAAAGCTTTGGAACACTGTGTCTGACACTGCACCAACGAAAAATTTTTAACTTGGCGCATAGCAAGTACTCTTCATGGGGAATAAGTATGATTTTTATGATGTCATAATTGCATATGTAGAACGCTAAATCTGATCAGTACGAAAACTTTTGAGGGTCATCTAGGGATAAAATGGTCCACAGAAAAAAAACTCATGATGTCATCAGTCACTTGATTAGGCAGCCATATTGTTTAAAAAAAACCTTCAAAAATCTTCTCTGAAGTGGCTGAACAGATCGAGGCGAAACTTTACACATATGACTGCCTTTCCATGAGGAACAAAAGGTTCACACATATGATGTCATAAATCACATGGTTTGGCAGCCATATTGGATTTACTCTGAAACCTATAAAAAAAAATCTCTTCTCCAGATTGGCTGGACAAATTGAGGGGGAACTTCACACAAAGGTTCCCCAAGCCATGGGTGTACAAGTATGTTAAGGAGTAAGGTCACATGGTTTGGCAGCCATATTGGATTGAAAAAAATATTAATAATGTTTTCTCTGGAACCACTAAATCAATCGATGTGGAACTTCACATTTATGATCCAGTAGTGATGGGGAATACATGTTTTAAATTTTAACTTGATTGGATGCATGGTCTGGCAGCCAGAATTATTTAATTTTTTTGATATGGGTCCTTTTTGATTTTTGATTTTATTTTTTTGAATAAGGCTCACTTGGCTGTTCCTGGATGGGTTTGAGGGTAAAGGAGTAGCAGCTGAAATGTGAATCCTATCCCGGTTCATCCTGATGACTTCATCTTTGATTTTTGCTTGTTCGGGTTCCTTATGATTACTTCAATGCAGGACTGTACCTATTTGGCCTTCCATTTGATTTGAATTGAATTCATTTTAATCCCATTCTAAATTCAACTGAATAATGAATAATAACAAAAAAACGTCATCAAGTGTCCGATCAAAGTGGGGTTGCTTCAAAGTGGGATGTCTTGGTACCCGGTCATCACTACCAGCAGTTATAAAGAGCCAGTTCTAATTATGTCTCTTATTAATTACGTAACACACCAGTACATTAACACCACACAATATACACCACACAAAAGAAGTCCTGGCGAGGGTCTGCAATCTCTGATTGCTCTTTGTTGTATTTGCATTACTCACCATATCCTGATACAATGGAGATTAAAATGATCACGGGCGAGTAACTCTGCAGGCCACAAGGTGGCAATTTGGCATTTGTCCTGATGGTATCGACACTTTAAAGGCTTACTCTTGGAAAAGATTCAGGGAGATTTTTTTCTTTCTGAAGCCATACATTGGGTACAGGTATAATAACCTGGATGTCTACTTTGAAGGAGGGCAGTTTTGCACCATTCCAATATTCGATGCAGCTTTATTTGTGATGAAATTCCATTTCCTTTGAAATCGTGCAGAAGTCCATACGTTGGATGCAGGTATAATAAGCTGGATGTCTACTTTGAAGGAGGGCAGTTTTGCACCATTCCAATATTCGATGCGGCTTTATTTGTGATGAAATTCCATTTCCTTTGAAATCGTGCAGAAGTCGATGACTGAAGCATGTATGTAATATGTTATAAAGGATTTAAACCACTTTACATCCGGGACATGATGTACAAAAAGAAGATCCCAACCCCAGTAATGAAAAGAGCATCCTGAACGCACGATCGTATGGAATCCTCAAGGTGTTCCTGGATTTCTATTAAAACCAAATGACTATTCTAAGCGAGCTAGTGCAAGTGGGATAATGGCAGAATTACAAAAAAGGTCATTGAAAGTAATCGTTAAACTGATTCGATTTATTTATTTACTATTTAATTAACCACCGGCTTGTCTTTGTCTTTTGTTCAATTTGATTCTGGTAATTAAAACCTCCATCATGATTTATAGGGTCGAAGGAGGACAGGTGAGCCTCACCACATTCGACGGTGGGGAAAATAGAGATTTCAAGTTGGCTTTGCTTCGATGTACTCATAAAATTTCAAAAAGGAAAAAAAAAAAAGGGGGTCAGTTGCACAAAGAGAGGGCCTTTAAAAATCCCATCTCTTTCCATATTGGGCCCAAGTGCCCCGGGGTAAAGTGTCCGCGAGTGATGCTCTTCCGAATGAGTTTGACGATTTCTCTGGCACATTAAATATGCATCCAATGTTGGGATGAGGCATATTTGTGCTCTCAGTGAATCAATCTCTTAAGATGACGGGTTACTGGGAAGTTAATGGAAAAGTTTTGGTTAATATTTAATGCTATCTATTGAAACGCTTCTGCTCTGGCAGATGATGGTCCTTAAGAGTTGTGCAGTGCTGCACTCAGAACAGAATGGAAAACTAGTCTTCCTTGTGAAGGCTCATGTCGATCTGTGTCAGCGGACAGGTAGAACAGTGTATGGAATCAACCAGGACGTTCATCGAGGTACTGTTGATTTCATCCGACGATAGCTTCTCCTTTCTTCCCATAGTGGTCAGCATACCCCAACCAACGTCCTGTTTATTTCATCCATTGTACCACCTGAATGCAATGGCAAACCATTCAGTGTATATCCAGCCAATAAACTGCTTTGTTAATTGGATGGATGAATGGATTGATGACAAATGCTATAGACAGCAGTACATGGCTCAGGAGTAGCGGATTGACTTCTGAGCTCTCTGGTCCTGTTCCATTTTTGGTGGAACAAGATGTGATTAAATGTCACTAAGAGGCATTGCATATTGGAACATGCCATTCTTTGGATGCCGCATTAAGCCAGATGTCTCATTGGTCTTTGTTCCTATTAAAAAATAATGTGTGTGTGTGTGTGTGTGTGTGTGTGTACGCAGTAACTTCCATAATATAAGACTGGACTCGCTTGACAGCTAAATTCCCCGTAACTGCCAAAGTGGACACAAAAGGCTCGTGAATAGTTTCAAACGGATAAAATTGGAAACGATAAATCTTTTACCCCACCTTAACAAAGAAAAACAATATTAATGCCTCATAAAATTCGATGTTTGTGAAGATGCAAATTTAAAGAAAACCTTGCTTTGTAATATTGCCAGGCGATACGATAGCTGGATTCTGAAATTGGAATGCGATATAGCAAAATCGTAATCTTAAAATATGTTTGCTGTTTGTTCTTCGCTTCTCCTATCTGTGCAATGGCCTTCCTGAGGCTATTCAATCCCACTCTTCCCCCCAGGGCTTCAAGCAGGCAGTGGACCTCCATCTCATATCATCCCCAATCCCTACCCACAATCTTTTTTTACCCACATTAACCCTTACTACCCCAACCCTTTTGCAGGTTAGTGTTTTCTTCCCTCCTTTCTCTCCTCTATTCCTATTCATTCATTCCCTTGCTTGTTTCCAAGCATCCCCCCACTGTCATTTCATACCCTCAATCACCTTGCTTTTCCATGAGCCTCAATCTTGGAAAGAAAATAAAAATAAATAAAAGTTCATGATGGGCTGAGGACCACTGGATATAATCGTTCATCCCTCAAACACCCATTCAGTGAGTTTCCAAAGTAGTGAACCCTTAATCTCTCACTCCCTCCAAAAGAGATCAGTGTGATGGCAATCGATCATGGTATTACACCAAGAGGCGTAAGTTTATTGTATTCAGAACAACAGCAAAAGTTGACATCCAGTACAGTCCAAATGTTCAGTTATTGAGTAAACCCGTGGATCACGAAGCAAAGGAACAGAAGATGATTGTCATGAAAGCAAATAGATTTGGGAGAAATTGTGATGGATGAGTTATTGCCTGAAATTATTTTGCCCAAAATGTAGTGAGTTGAACATGAAAGCCCCCAATTATGGATTTGAGTGGTAAAGTATGGAATGAGAAAACTTTTGCTCTCAGATTGAGGATTGTAGTTTTGCATTGTCATCTCAGTTGTGCTTCCATGATATTTTCTTCTGCAGGAGAGTGCGATGTGACGATTTGCTTGTTTGAGAGGTAAAATCTCTTCCTCAATCGTAGAAAATGATTGGCTTTCGTGGTTCACACTACCTGTAGGTAATTGAGGGTTAATACCAGGTGCAGTTGACTCAGCCTGTCATCCTTCTGAGGTTGGCGAAATGAGTACCAGTGTACTGGTATCGGGGCACAGCATTAATGGCATAGTCGCGCCCCAACAAAAATGATTGCTACCCGGCAGCCAAGATAATACGCAAGAAGAAGAAGATAATACGTGTTATATAATTGACCTTTTAATGTTCTGTTTCAAGTGGTCTCTCGCAAATGCAAAGGTTATACCAACAAGGATTCAAAGCAAATTCAAAAACCAACTAGAAAGCATATCAAGGTGCAAAGCCCATCTGCATCCACTTTGTACTCGAACACAACTTGACAAAAATAACAGCTTAAAAAAAAGAAAAAAAGTTAAATTTACTAACGAGTGTTCTCCATATTCTCATCTTAAACATTTGATGAGAAAAGCTCAAATGGTAATCTATAAAGCATCTCAAAATGCAAATGGGCAAAATAAAGAAACACGGAGCGATTAAAAAAAAACCCGGCTGTCTCGTGCTGCGCAGCTGCGGACGGGCTAATAAGGGCTCGTATTGGTACTTCCTCCGGCTTTGCCCTTTGACATTTTGACCCAATTATCAATTAGTCTTCTACATATTCTCATAATTAGGGTTTGTTGAAAAATTGATGCCAAAAGCCTTATAAAAAAAAGTTATGGCCTGGAGCCCTGGACAGACACACACACACACACACACACACACACACACACGATTGCAAAACTAAACAGACGTTTGAAGTGAAATTTTGCAACAACAACAAAAAAGCTTAAACAAGTTCGAATTGCGAACATCCCCCGAGGGAGTTCATTCGTACAACTCTCAGGTGAGTGAGAGCATGGACGACAGATAGTTTTGAAATTTGGTAAGATTTTCATCACATCAGAAAAAGAAACCAGAACACCTCACAAGAGTGAGGCTAGTTTCATATCATTTGCGACTTAATTTTGCGTTGGGCATCGCCCAGCGCATTTAATTTTTTTTTTTTTAATAACAATTTTAAGAAAATGGGCCGAAAGGGCCGTTTCTCAGCCCAAAGGGCCGGAATTGCACTTTGGGCTCAGTTAATGCTTGGGGAATGGTCTCAAGAATATACTTGTCAAGTTTGGTTCGGTTCCGTTCACTAATAACCGAGAAATAACAATTTAAAGAAAATGGGCCAAAATGGGCCGTTCTTCGGCCCGAAGGGCCGTAATCACACTTTGACCTCAGTTATTGCCTGCACATATGTGTCTAGTATATGCATGTCAATTTTCATCGAATTCTGTTCACGAATAATGGAGAAATAGACGTTCAAATGAACTGTACACAAGAAAAGAGAGAACGCGAGCGGCGCTTAGACCCTGTGGGGTGGAAGACCCCATGGGGTAAAAAAAACCGAATAAGTTTCTTCTCTTCTTCTTCGCCTCTCAGGCTCAGACAATTAGCAGCTTCCATTCCTCTCACTCAAGCATTGCTATGTGCAGTTACTCAGTCTCCAGGCTGGGATCCTTAATAAGTTTGCCACAAACTTAATAGTAAGGAAGTTACTTTAACCCACAGAAAAATATTTTGGGTTAGTAAACATTTACAAAGACTTGAGGTGAACCTTCATCTGGTCAATCGGCAGAAGAGAGAATAGTTTAGATGATAATTGCTAGGAACTATCAATGCTTCCAAGCACCAACGCCTGAAGTTGAAAGGATTAAGGAAACATGAGATGCCTTCAAACTTATCATTTTTCAGACCAACAACTGCATACCGATTATAAGCCGTTTTCCCTGTTAAAATTGGCATTTGTCTCAGTCGCTATGGATACGACCTTGGTTCTGAAAGAATGGATCACAAGATGTGGTCGCAAGTGTTCAAATCATAAACACTATAGCCTATAATATGTACTTACCACTTTATTCTACAATATATTATTTCCACCAGTATATACTGTATGCATAAGTATATAATCCTAGCCACCTGCGTTAATTGATTAGGTTAGAGCTAATTGGTTATTCCCTCTATTCACAGGTGAGAGATGTGAGTGAGTCTTTGTGTTTCATATATACAGTACATATATTCCATTCTCCAACCTACAGCACCATGTGACATGACATTACCATCATGTCGCACGATACTGCAACCCCAAGTGGCTTCTCACAGGGTGAATCAATCCTTATGGGTAATAGTTAAAAATGCCTCAAGCAGAGAAAATAGCATAGCTGCAGACATGTTTCGCTCTTATTGGAGCTAATCAATACAGCATAATGCTTAAAATCATCTGCTTAGGTGGCACATCCTTTAGAAATTCCAGATAGTAAGACCCCCTAACTGTGTATACTCAGGACAAGACAAATTGTGTTCCTTGACAGCCTATGCTCCATGATTTGATGCTAACAAGTGGTCTGCCACACAAGTGTATTGTCTGTTGCCTTGTTACAGCACCGTTGTGAGGACATGGTTTTGTGGTTATGAATATAGATGATGATGATGATAATCCATTGTCCAACCTGCAGGAACACTGTAATGTCACCATCATGTTGCACTATAATGTGACCCCAAGGGGGCATCTTGCAGTGTTAATCAAGTCTGATGGGTAATGTTTTAAATGCTGCATATACAGAAAATATCATAGGTGCAGACAGGTTTTGCTCTGATTGGAGCTCATTAGTGCAGAATAACTCTTAAAATCGTCTGCGTGGGCTGAATATCATTTCGGGATTATACATGGTAAGACCCCCTAACTGTTTGTAATAATATCCCTTGGAGCACAGTCAAGACAATCATTAAGAAGTGGAAGGTGTATGTTGCCACCAAGACCCTGCCTAGATCAGGTCGTCACTCCAAACTGGATGACAAAGCAAGGAGGACATTGATCAGAGAAGCCACCAAGAGGCCAATGGCAACTTTGAAAGAGCTACATGCCTTTATCACAAAGACTACTCACTGTGTGCATGTGACAATAATATCCCAAGCACTCCACAAGTCCGGTCTGTACGGTACGGTGGAAAAATGGAAGCCATTACTCAAAAAACCCACCTTGAGTCCCATTTGAGGAATGCAAAAAACCACTCTAGAGATTCTGAAGCCATGTGGCAAAAAGTTTTGTGGTATGACCAAACAAAGATGGAACTTTTTGGCCTAAATGCAAAATGTTACGGTTGGCGCAAATCCAACACAGCACATCACCCAAAGAACACCATCCCTACTGTGAAGCATGGTGGGGGCAGCAACATATTATGGGGATGTTTCTCTTCAGCAGGGACTTGTCAGGATAGAATGGAAAATGGATGGAGCAAAATACAGAAAAATCCTGGAGGAAAACCTGCTGCCCTCTGCAAGAAAGCTGAAATTGAGACAGAAGTTCACTTTTCAGCATGACTATGACCCGAAGCACACAGCCAAAGCTACATTGGAGTGGCTAAGGAACAAAAAGATAAATATCCTTGAGTGGCTCAGTCAGAGCCCCTACCTAAATCCAATTGAAAATCTGTGGCATGGCTCAATCAGAGCCCCAACCTCAATCCAATTGAAAATCTGTGGCATAACTTGAATATTGTTGTACATCAATGCCCCCCATGCAACTTGACTGAGCTTGAACAGTTTTGTGCGGATGAATGGGAAAATATTGTCCAGTCAAGGTGTGCAAAGTTGGTAGAGACTTATCCCAACAGACTCACAGCTATAATTGCTGTCAAAGGTGCTTCCACCAGTATCAACTCAGGGGGTGGACACTTATCCAACCAAGATATACTAGTTTCGTATTGTTAATTAATTTTCTGAAATTTGTAGAATCTGTTTTTCACTTTGAAGTTGTGGATTATGATGTGTAGATAAAGATGGAAAAAGTCTGGTTTAATGGAATTTAATTCTGGGCTATAAGGCAACACACAAACGCACACACAAACATTTCTAGGCCATTTTTCCCTGCTGGAGTGGTGGTTAGCCTTGTAGGTCCCATGACAATCTTCTATCATGGTTCCCTTTTTGAGGTGATGTTATTTTTATGGCCTTATACCTTTCCTGACACCAACCCTTTAGTCGCTTCTTACGCCACGCAGGGATAGAGATACCTATTCTAAACCGGGGCACACACCGGGATATAAGGCAACAAAAGATGAAAATTTTTGAAAGGGGGTGGAGACTTTCTATAGGCACTGTATCATACACTTTTTTGTATACATAGCCGAGACTCATGGAAGAGCTATACAATGAATGGATGAGGATGTAAGAGACAAAAACGGGATGCAAAACATGCATGCATGGGATGGATAAGTTGGACAGAGACGATACATGTGGTGGGCAAGATGGATACAGAAGAAAACTTCAAGGATGGAAAACTGGAGAATTCGAAGGAGGAGGAATTTGGATGGGGTTAATGAGGGCAGAAAAGATCATGGTGTAGGATTGGGGACGATCTGACATGGTGGTGAACAGCTGTCTAGAAGACCTGGAGGGGAGAATGAGAGTGAAGAGGATGTGGACATTGATTCCACAGGTGGGAAGAAAGAGGAACAAATGAGTGGAGGTGAGCAGTGATTCTGGATTTGTGTAGTTTCATCAGAAGGAGGTTGATGGCAGACCATGTGAGCCTTGCAGAAACCTAGGGTGGGTGGGGGTGGGGAGGTAGTGGGGGGAAGGGGTCAAAGCACAGAAAGAGCAGAGGGTGCAAGACCAGAAAGGGGGTGGTAGAAGGTAGAACTGTCTGCGATGGTGAAGTGATAGGCCCACAGACTCAGCTTCATCGCAGGAGATTCCAATAATATTGAAAGCCTTGGTTTCATGGGTCAAGCTGAACAAGATGTGAGGCAGGGGAGCCAGCCCAGAGGGGAGAGCAGTACTCCACCAAGCTGAGAATTAAAAAGTTTTATATATTTTGAATTTTTCTAGTCTGCTGCATAAGGAAACTAAAATTTTGTGTTTAGTACAAAGAAACATTTATGAAAAAGGAAATCTGATTCAAATATCCAAATTTATACACAATATACCTTGATATAAACTAATAGTATGTCCACCCTTTTCCTTCAAAATCATTGAAATTCTTCTTGGGACACTTTCAAAAAAATGTTATAAACTCTTCGAATGGCATTCCATGCTTCTTCCAAGACCTTCCAACGATCATTTAAGTTGCTGGGATTTTATTTACTTTTTCTTTGTCCAAATAATCCAATACATCTTCAGTGGTATCGAGATCTGGCTTTTGATGGAGCCATTCCATGCATTGAAAAACTTCCACTTCCTCTTTCTTTTACAAATAAGTTTTAAGTATTGCAGCTGAGTGTTTGGGATCATTATCTTTCTGTAAGATGAAGTATGAACCAATAAGTCTTGCACCACTGGGGATAGCATGGTGAATTAAAATCTGATTGTACCTTCAGCTGTAGTCAATATACCATTAATTTTCCAACACCACTTAAGGATATGCACCCCCAAACCTGAATTGAACCTCCTCCATGCTTAATTGTTGACTTCAAGTCAGGTTCTTTATGAGTTTTCGTTTGGCTTCATTTCACATTGTTACTGTCTTCAATGTACATCTGTTACGTGGAAGGGTTGGAGGATCCATAGCTAGATTGTATTAAGAATAGCTTGGTCTGTGATCATGCAGGTGAGATTTACTTTTGTTTCGCTGTATTTGTCTCGAAGTAAATCGTCTTGTAAAACATGCACTGAGGAGGCAGCAGGTGCAAGAGTATTAGGCACCTTAGGTGAACCTTCAGCTTTGTGGAATTTTTTTATTTTTCGGAATTTTTTTTATATGATCTTTAAAATTATATTTCAATTGAATTATATCATTGAATACTGCGTGGGTTAAGGTGTTCTATGAACTCTTTAGTAATTATTAAAAAAAACGTTTCCTACATTTTACCCGAGCGTTTCACCGCCAGGTTCGCCTTTCATTTGGGTGATCCTTGGGGAATGGTAAATGGTAAATAATTGAACACAATAACAAGTAACTTAACATCTTTCAGTCATTTGGTAGGTTCTTGTACCCCCGGCTCAGTCATTGTACCCTCGGGTGAAAAAGCAAAGAAAGAAGATGGGAAAATGTAATTAAATGAAATCCAGATTGATTTGTGACTTGAATTGTTGCAAGTTGATATCGAAGTTGGGAATACATTGCTGGGGAAGCTGTTACATGTGGAGGAAGAAGTAGGAAGCATGACAATTGGTAGAGGGAAGGGGTGGGTAACGTAGAAAGGGTAACGAATAGAGGCGAGACTGGTGTTATGAACAAAGTGAAGAGGACGAGAGAAATAAACACAGAGGATGCCCAAATTCGTCCAGTAACCCCAGCCTGGTTAAACTTCCGAAATCCAGACGGACTGCATACCTCAATTCTTACTCCTCACTTCTCCCATCTATCGAACCATCTTCCAGGGGTTGTTCCATCTCACTCTTCCCTCCAGGGCTTCAAGCAAGCAGAGCACCACCCTCTCTTGCCATTCTCAATTCAGATACATGATCTTTATTGCCTCCATGAACCTTTCCAAACCCAACCATCTTACTTGCTATTTTCAGTTTTTCCTCCCCTCCTTTGCTTCCATGTCTCCTCTTTGCCTTTTCATTCATTTATTTAATCTTTGTCCCACTGTCAGATGTTTGTCCTACCTTGCCCTTCCATGAGCCTCGCTCTTATAAATAAAAAAACAAATGTCCTGGGTTAACAAGGAAATCCAACACAGGTGGAGGCCCTTCAGCCCATCATGCCTGCGCAAACACCACACCAACCCATCTACACAAGATCCAAGGAAGAAAATGTGAAAAAGTTTTTAATTAATGAAAAAAATTATAAAAAAAAATTCTGTAGTTCTTTTGTAGTTTTTTTTTTCTTCTTCCCCTCAGGGGAGGGGGCATGGGCTTGGTTAAAAACACACAACATCAAACCACAACAACCCCCCTTGACAAGACCCCACAACAGCACTCCGTACACAACCACCGATCAATGCTCAAACTACCTAAAAGTCTTATCAACATCCCATACCCCTCTATCTCCATCACTTCCAGTACCTATCTAATTCTAATTTATACTTATCTACTTTTTCTGCTGCCACTACCTTTCCAGAGAGACCATTTCAATACATTAACTACTCTCTGAGTGAACGTCCCCTGTCTTACTACCACCTTAACTCTCCTCTTCTTTACTCTCAGGCTATGGCCTCTGGTCCTATCACTATGTACTCTGTTGAATAATTCATCTGCACTTATTTAATCTCCACCTTTCATTATTTCAAACACCTCCATCATATCTCCTCGTAAACGCCTCCTTTCTCGTGTATAAAGCGCTGTCTCCTTCAACCACTCCTCATAGCTGAGTCTAGCTAGGCCCGGAATCAATCTAGTAACCCTGCGCTGAATCCTCTCTATGGTATCTATGTCCTTCTGATTCTGCAATTTTTCTCATCAGGGTGATCGATTTCTTATGTACACATCGGGTAGAAGAAAAAATTGTAAAATTACATTTGAGAGAAGGGTGACAATGGATATACAATAGGGAGGTAATATGAGGAGCAGGAGAAAGGAGTTTTGGAGGATACAAGAGTAAGAGGAGCAGACTGGTCGTATATACTTATTTATTCGTACGCAGCCTATGGCTGCTCAGCTGCATAATTGTTTTGCAGGTGCCACTGATGCAGTGCCCCGTTACCAAAAATGTGGTACTCGTTTTGCCGACATTGGAAGGATGACAGGCTGAGGCAACCTGCCTGGTGTTAATTCAACGTATCTATGGGAGCTCAAACTCAAGACTCAACCATCTTAAGAAAGACACCTTAGCCATTAAGCCAACACCAGGCTTAGACTAGTGGTAGATAGGGAGGGAGAGTGGTAAAAAATTGCGTCATATTTTAGTACTATCGTATTATGCCACACTCTATGGGCATGTCATTAATATTTGTGAGGGATGCCATTATAACGGGGGTCTTGAACAAGCGTGAGAGGCCAAACGACCTTTACTTTGGTCAGTGGGGTTGTACATTCATGATCAACTCATATAATAAACATCATCCTCATCACAACTCTCACCAGGAGAGAACGAGCTACCGCCTCCCCCATAAAGTATTCATTAATATCTACAAAAGTATAAGCTTCATTGGCTTTGACTGAACATTGCTCCGAGCACTGTAACCTTGAAGGAATCAATTTACCTTCACAGTTGAGTAAGCTCAACTGTAAAGGTCCACAGAATCAAAAATTCATGTTTGGTTTCATAAATTGATATGGCTTCACTTAACACTTAATCATTGTTTTCTTTAATACATTTCAATTGAAACGAAGATTTAAATGTTTTCTGATGTCACTTTACACTCGATTGGCCCCTCCCCCCCCCAAAAAAACCTGGCGGTCACATATCACGTGACACGCCACATCATCTCGAGCTCGGGTTCATACATGTACGATTTGACAGCACCTTCTACTTCAACATCATGATTTTGACTATTGTCATAATCTGAGAATTCTTGATCAGAAAATCATTCGTCAAATTCGATTTCTGACGAGTCTGAAGCGAGTTGTACTCCCATTATCCATCGCTTACTGACAATCTTTCCTTGATGACATCATGGAAGTTTATGTCGAATTTTTAGAGGTGGAACGAGAAAGGGTTTGCTTTTTCAACTGCAACACCTCAAAAATGTATTAGAATTAAAAAACACAGTCAGTTCTTTGTTTATTACTTAAAAATCAACATAATCACATCAAATTATTTTTATTATTTTTTCTGATTATTTGGAACAATAAGTACCACAATATAACCAAAAATGTGCACACTACATATATATGTATATATATATATATATAACTACATAATATAAAATATATATGTATATATATGTATATGTATAAATATATAAATATATATGTATAAATATATATAATACCGTACATGTATAAATATATATAATATATATGTATAAATATATATAATATATATTATATGCATAAATATATATATATATATATCACTATAAATATATATAAAGATATATAAATATAGATATATATATATATAGTCCTGCAGAATTCCACATAACCTTGCACTTGCGTTCCTATAAAGTTTTTTTGCAGTTTTTATATCTTTGAAGGGTGCTGAACAAGAGTCCAAGTGATAACATCCTGTCAGGTTTGGGCAATTTGCATAATATGCAAATGAAGTCGGCATTACCGAAATTCAGTTTTTTGGCTATATCTATGGCTATATATGGAATAGGATGGAAATAATGGTGTCTAAACCTAGGTTTTCATGGTCAAGGAATATAATAATACCAGTTGCAAGTGTCTGAGATGGCAGCCATCTTGGATTCCATTTATGGGATCATGGCTATATGATATAGGACAGTTTGTATCAACATGAAATCTATGAAGATAGGAGTGGATTCTATTTCTAACCAACATCTTGGATAATAGCTGGTACCATTGTAAGGACTAGAAGCACGAAGTACGTAATAGAGGTCAATCATCGTCGGCGTCATCAGCAGTCTCCTCGTCGGTCTCGTCATTGTCATGTCATGTTCTACCTGTTTTGTACGTTCATTATGGCAATTGATATTTGAATTTCTATGATATGCACAGAAGAAAGTGCATGGTAAATGAGCGGCACAACAACCACACTGCGCTGTTCTACATGGGGTGCCTGAAGTACAACCACACCTTATAACTCCAAAATTATGGTGAGGCAAGTGCAACGTCTGTGGGCATTGGAACAGGAAGAAGAGACTTGGAAGTTTCCTCTCGCGCCCACCGTACTCTTCTGGATTCATGTTGGGGCCTTTGATGAAGGGCCGCCTTCCAAATTGCCGTCTGGAAATGAGCACGTCGAACATTTTCTACAAATGCTTGGCTTGTTGGTGGCAGTGTCTTTAGTTTTGGCGCTGCTGTCATGTTCTTTCGCCCCATTTTCCGGGACCATACTTGTACCCTAGTGTCGGACATGTCTGCAGTAGTCGTGCACCCATAACACTTCGCGATAAATTTGGTAGCTTCGTCTATAAATGTTTACATTGGAGCATCAAGCTCACCCAAGCATTCGAGTGTTTGACTGGCCTGAAGCATCTTGATGGCAGTTGATTTGCCAACACCAAACAGTTGCGCAACAGTATCGCACCCAGAAAGGCAGTGCATCGCTGGAAGCTGTGGAGCTATTTTAGCATGCTCTTTGGCAGATGCTGCTATGTCAACCAAGGCTCTTTCAGAATGAGTAGATTCCATTGTTAGGCCGCACGTGAGATCAAGTTTGTGGTAAAAATGTAGGAGCAGTACGAAGACGTCTGTATCATCGCACAGTACGTTGATGGCCGTTGCACCTTCTTCTGCCAGCTTCGACATTTGATGAACCATGATACATCTGCTTCTTCATGAAAGTTCTCTAGATCTTCCCTCTGTCTCAGGACATCGCAGCTGACTTCTATTGGTACAGGGTCTTGGCAAGTTAGGACGAGCTTGTTCTTAATCTTTTCCCCTCTGTTGAGCAGTTCTGTGCATATCAACTTGATGAGTTGAACTTTGTTGTCCGCTATAGTTAGGCCGACCTTTTGTGGTGGGAGAGGACTTTGGAGGGTTAGGCGATGGTGTCTACTGGCTTGCTGACCACACCGTTTTGTCCGTGTTGTGCCTTTGATGCTGAATCGAAGTATCGATCAAATACAAGATAGACATCCCCCTGCGACATTTTACGGATGATGAAGCTGCACACATTGTCCACAAAGTCTTTGACTGTACCCTTAACATGGCCAGTGGACACACCAGAGGATAGCGCAACTGTCAATTATAACAGCTTCTGCCTTCTGAACAATACGTGAGGAAACTAACACTTGGAGCTTTTTCTCAGTGTAGACTTTGCTGACGCTATGCGCATGGTGCCATTTTCCTTGAACATGGAGGTCGGCATGGGGCAAGTTCATGTATGAGAACTGGTTGGTAAGTCAATGTCTCGTGTTTGTTGAAGCCCCAACACCCGTGAGTATATCAGATTGACATCGTATACATCTTTGCCCCCAACCTTGATGAATTTCTTCATGCCGGCCATCGTGACAACCTTCTTGGATAGAGGGGCATTGAAGCCAGATGGCAGACTACTTTCAAAAGCGATCATCTGTGCCTTGCCTATGTCAACAGCGTGCTCTACATTTACAGACTCTGGTTGTATCTGTCCGGTTTGGATGTTCACCAGGCCTTTTGGATGGTCGTCATTATCCAGTGGCTGTATGCATAATTGCAGTTTCTCTTGAATCTTTGACCTGTCTTGGTTGTCTCCGTAGATCCTAGATGGTTTCTCTTCTTATGACTCGTGACATCAACCTCTTTGTATCCCTAGTCATGTCTACAACACCTTTGACAATCTTGGTGCATGCATGCATACTCAGAGCCATCGTTTGAGTGCAGACGGCTTGAGAGTGATCCCTATGATGCCTCTAGCACCGTGGCCGTATCGCATAAAGGTGCTCTCTATAACATGTCTGACCAGATACCGTTCCAGAGACCGGTTTATGCCTCATCACATGGTCCCCTTTCAGGAAACGATGCAAGATGTCACCGGGGAGACGTTCCATCGACCTCGGGTAATAAAGGCCGTAACGGGCATAGTGGTGATGTCCCGCAGCAAAGAAATACGGCATCATTTCTTTGACTGCATATAGATGTAGTGGCCAGTCGGCCTCACGTTCAGCTCGCACAAAGAGCATCATAAAGAAAACTGGCTTGATTAGACAGTCTACCCAGAGTCGTATCGTCCTGCTCTCTTGTGACAATACTTCTAGATGTTCTTGAAGTTCGGTGTGACTCTCCAACTGTCCAACAATACCTCTTAGGACTTCCTCCACAACAAGCCGAAGAGCTCTGACGTTTTGAGGAAACTTTTTCCCACTAAGCATTTTCGGAACACTCCAAAGCTTGTTTTCATGATTTCTTCTAGACCAGTGTTTGCCAATAGGTATCCAACATCCAACAAAACTCATCAGAAGGTGCATTCCGCCTAGTCTTGGTATAAAGTTAAGAAACCGGTCTTGGTAGACCCACTTTATGCCTACAGCAACCCTGTATAGTTGTTGGTCATTGGTGAAGAGGGTAATGCGCTGTCCGCAGCTATTGGTGAGATCTTGTGTGTTCACCATTGCTGTCAGGATTGTGTCGGGGTCAGCTGGGTTCATGTCTATCAATGGGCGGTAAATGGCTCTTGTGGCTGGTCTTATGGTATGGCCCTGTTCCTTGACAACTTAGTATTGAATCCGTTGAACTCCGGTATGCCCTCATCAGAGTCAATGGCTTGCAAGAAGTCGAAGTCGAGGGATTGGGCTCTCAAAGTGATACCACTTGTGTGGCTAGAACACGTAATGGCAATAGAGCTCGCTTAGCCTCAGTATCAGGCATGTCAGGTTTTTGGGACTTTTGTATCTCTCTACAGGGATGTCATCAATTACCTGCTGCTGCATTTCATTTGCTGTCAGTCTAGGGAATGTCTCAAGATATGATTCCTCAGTCAAGTACCTGTCAGTAACAGTCATTACAATGGCAAGGGAATGGGTGCTAACAAGTCCGTTCTGCGAGGATATGTTTGCGTCAAAGTTGTCTGCAACAGCTTGAATGATACCATCTTTGGGACAGGTCATACCATGATGGTGAAGTTATTGAGCGTTGCTGCTGCTGTTGAAGCTTTGAACCGCAATATTTCATCATAAGAACAAGCTACCTGCAATCATAGAACTGTTCAATCAGAGACCTCTGATTGAGGACAACACCTAGTGCAATCTGAAGAGGGTGGATCGGTTGGTTAAAATGCTGGTGACAATGTTGCCAATGAGAGCAGCTGACAAAGTGTACTTCATTTTGTCAGACATTTTAACTAACAGTGAGTGAAGTGTTTCACTGACAGAGTCCAGTGCAATATCAATGTCTACACTAGTTGGTATACTTCCTATCAGCTGGTAACCTTGCGTCTCATGGACAATGCGTTTTGCAACCCTTTCTAATACACAATCGAAGTCGTCTTCATCATTTACCAGATGTAACAGGCCTGATGCCTTACTCTGAAATACCAAAAGGCTGGCAACATCTGAACCACTTAAAATGAGTAAATCAGGCCCAAAATTATCTGACAGATGAGAAACTAAGGCTCTTCGGGACAACTTCTGTCCACCGTTTTCAGGATACAGGTTATAAACATCTACAGAGTTCCATATTTTTGTCATTTCTGCTTTCATTTCGGATACAGTTGATTGGAAAGAAGGTAAAAGATATTTGACTCGGATCAAGGCTGCTTCTGACGCTGCTGCTATAGCACGATCTGTCATGAATGCGTCCCTACAGTCGATGTGGTATCTTGCATCCGCCGCATGTAGATACTCTGCTCCAACAACACGGATTTCAACATCCTTTGCCCAGTTGTCTTGACGCTCGAAACAAGTGTCCAATATCTTTTGCTTGTAGGTGCGATCGGCAGCACGATCGGCCGTACGGCACAAAGTGACTTTTCTCCACCGATCTGGATGTTTTGGATCGCGATCCATGATACATAATGCACCACAGAATATGCAGTGCTCTCGGAAGTTAAATGTCGTTCCTTGCGAATCAGAACGACGAGATCGCTTTGGAGCTGGTGATGCGTTTTCAGTATCATTATGTTTCAGAAATCGTTTTATAGACACCTGCGATGTATAAATTGATACACATTGTCGTGACACTGGACAGAGGGTTTTCATCTTCAGCAAGCATTTTCTCCAAAGACACATGGAGATCATCTTTAAGATCTTACTTGCCCGGATGATGCTTCGAATACGGTCTGCACCAGGTGTTGACAAGGGTTGTTTGAAAGTTGCCTTTACATGGATGGAATAAGCATTGGCTCATATCTCACTCTGGTGTCTGAAATGGAAAATGATATTGGTCAATACATGCCAAACGATATAGGAACACCCCACCCCCACCCCGTAATCGTGGACCCATTTAAGGCATTCATTATCCTTACCCATTACTGCTAGACCCTTAACCCTAGGTTTAGAATCATTATTTCCATCCTATCCCATATATAGCCATAGATATAGCCAAACACTGTGGTGGCCATCTTGGAATCCAAGATGGCCGCCATTTCAGACACTTGTAACTGGTATTATTATATTCCTTGACCATGAAAACCTAGGTTTAGACACCAATTATTTTCATCCTATCAAATATATAGCCATAGATATAGCAAAAAAACTGAATTTCGGTAATGCCCGACTTCATTTGTATATTATGCAAATTGCCCAAACCTGACAGGATGTTATCACTTGGATTCTTGTTCAGCACCCTTCAAAGATATAAAAACCGCAAAAAAACTTTATAGGAACGCAAGTGCAAGGTTGACCCCCAAAACAGCATTTCACTGCAGGACTAATATATATACATAAAATATTATGTATATATATATATATATATATATTGTTACGAATTTGGGAATTCGATTGCACACAACATATAGGTTCCTTTAGTCAGCTATGTCGATAAGTGCTTGTTCGCTAGATAACTCACCTTTCATTGTTTAAATGTTCAGAAATCGATTAGATGCGCTGCGGATCGATTTAATAGTTAGGGAACGAACAATGGAGACATCCTCCCCCTCTTCTGCGAAGAGGAAGAAGAATCCTGCCGTCACGTGACTCATGACTCAACAACTCCCTCCCACCCGTGGTTGAGCGGGGGGGGGGGGGGGATGGAGCACGAGGGCATGAGTCACGCCGGGATCGGGGGAAGGGCGGAGAAGGATAAGAGGAGATCTTTTTCTTTTGTTCGGGTCAGTTGGAAGGGCAGAGTTGGATAAGGGAGTTGAGGGGAGTCGTTCAGCAGACCGTCGGGTCCTGCTTGGCTTGCGTTAGGGTTGAGGCCTTCGGAAGCTTTTTGCTTCGGCTGGCTCAGTAAGCTTTGGCTGAGGCCTGGCTTGGGAGGAGGCTTTTTGGAGGCTTTTTGCTTTGGTGGTTCAGTGAGCTTCGGCTTCTGCTTGGCTCGGGAGAGCTTTTTGCTTTGAGCTGCTTTGCTTGGAAGAGAGTTGAGCTGGTCACTCGGCTCGAGCTGCGAGTGGTGGCTTCTTCTTCTTGGTTCGTGGAGCTCTTTGTTCTCTATTTTGGTTCCCAGCTTGGTGTGACTCATCGACCTTTCTTGGAGGTGGTTCCTCGGGGAAGCGACGCATCGACGGGAAGGATCGGCGCCTCGTCTCACTAGCACGTGTTGAGAAGCGCGGGAGGATTCGCGCGAGCTCGGGAAGGATCGCGGCTCCACGACGATTGGATCCAGCTCGCTCTCGCTGGAGCCCGGGTCCGAGCAACTTGAAAACCACACGAGGTGGAGAGGTTCGAGATAGGTTCTGAGTTTCAGCTCACCTGTCCTCCGAGCTGGAGCTCGTTATTAAAGGCCTCTGCCACCATTTCTTGGGTGTGTGTGTGCGTACGTGTGTCCGTGGCCCCATCTAATAAGTAGGAACTGCTGTTAAGTGCAAGTGACTGTACATAATAAGTAGACGGTTGTATTCTTTTGTCGTGCTTTTGTTGCTTGTATAATTGCATACGTGTTTTGCCTTGTTTAATTGCATACGTGCTTTATTATAATAAAATGTCCTTGTGTGAATGTAACCTGTTCGTTGCATCCATTCCCCCATTGAAATGCCATCTTGTATTGCGGAATATTAGTTGGTTTTTAAATAACCGATAAATAGAATCGGGTCCGGCGAGGTCTGGCGATAATACCGCTCGGTTATCCCAGAACGGAACGGACTGCTTAAGCGGTTCGTGTCCAAGCAGGCCTTCGCCGAGGTACGGTCCCTCGGTAGGTTAGCGCGGGTACTTAGGTATATCGATATTCGGCGATTGACCCAATTTCGCGCGGGTAGAATACGGACTGGGCCGTGGTGGGATTAAAAACCCACCCGTGACTGGTTTCTGGCGTTGTTCCAGAAAGTCACGACTGGATTGTCCGTTCGGTGGGCGAAGCGACCGCTATTGGTTAGACGCGGTCGTTCGCATGCCGACGGGCGGGAAATCTACAACAATATATATATGTTGTGCAAAATTAAAGTTATCCATCTCACTGCGCCCACGGCAATGGCACCCTCACGAGGAGTCGAACAATACTTTGCTCCGCAGGACGCTTGTCAAGTACTCCACTCGAACACACCACACTCAATTCAACCAGTCTAAAACCCATTTGCACATGGAAACCCAAACACTGGAAGAGGCCACCCAGCCCATCATGCATGAGTCATGTTCCCACCAGTGAAACTCGGAATTGGGGCAAAGCCTTTGGGACCCCCAATATTTGATGATAGGAGGGAAACAATGGGGTAACCTTCCAGGGTAATATTGCGGTGGTGTGTGTTGGGGTGGTGCTGAGGAGTCGTCCACCAAATGGCGGTCTCCTTGGGTTAACCTGAGGCGGTCCCTTCGGGTGGGTGCCTGGAATTTCCGATCCCTAAGAGAGGATGATCACCTGTCTCTGTTATAATCTCTGCTCAAGCATTTGAACATCAGTATTGCAGCACTCTCTGAGGTTCGGAGACCAGATTGCGGAGAGATCGCGGCGGGTGGTTACACCTACAATTGGTCTGGTCATGCTGATGGTTACCATGCCCAAGGAGTTGCTGCAGTAGTGTCCAAAAAGCTGACTCCAATGATAATTGAGGTCACACCGGTCAACAAACGTATTATGAGACTCAGGATTCGTCACTCCTTGGGTGTCATTTCCCTGGTCTCTGTATATGCTCCGACTGAGCAAGTGATTTCACTGTGAAGGATGCATTATATGCCGCGCTCGAGTCTGATTGATCAGTGCCCCAGGTGAGATACTCTTCTAGTCTTGGGGGATTTCAATGCATCGATTGGAACTGATAG
>CM068965.1:69212421-69223411 GCA_035128595.1 Eptatretus atami | reverse complement strand
AACACCCCGGTATGAAGTCAGTTTTGCTCCTCCAAGTGTATGAGATCACGTGCGGAATGCTAGTCTGTGGGGATTTTTCAAGTATTTAACATAACCGCGAGTGATTGTCAATGCATCGATTGGAACTGATAGGGATGGATATGAGACATGTGTTGGTCCCCATGGTCTGGAACTGTGAACCAGAAGAGCATGAAGTTCCTTGACTTTGCAAGAAGTCATGGACTTTGGAGGGCTGGTTCATCATTTCCTCGCCCACAAGCACATCGCTGAACTTGGTATTCCAACGCTGGGGTGTGGCAAAAGAGATTGACCATGTGCTTGTTGATGGTCACTGAGGATGGTGCAGAAATGCAGGGTGTACCGAAGTGCTCAGTTCCTCAATACTGACCACAGACTTGTTGTAGCAACTCTGAAGTTGCAGCTTAAATCCAGGAGAATGTGGTACCATCCCAGCCTAGGCTGGACGTTGGCAAGCTCAGAACAAGAGGGTATCTGAGGAGTTTGGAACAGGCTGGGTAGAGCTTTGGGGGTTTAGGTGCTTTGGGGGATCCTGAAGAGTTGTAGAGTGCCTTCAAGACCACCGTCCTTGATGTTGCCAGTGGAGGTCTTGGAACTCACCGTAGGGCGATGAAGAATTTTGTCTCACAAGGGACACTGGACACCATTGACCAGAGTCACAGGGCCAAGCTGAATGGCAGAGCTGAGCTGTTCCGGGAGCTGCGGCATAAAACTGCACATGCACTAAGGGTGGACAAAGGAGGCCAATGTGCGAGAATCTGTGCGGGGGTAGAGCATCACCTATGGTCAAGTGATTCTCATCCTGCTTACAGGGGAATTTGCGCATTGCTTTCCTCCAAGCCCGTCCCTTGGTGTACTACAGTTAGAGCAGAGGGTGATGGGCTCTTGACAGAGGAGTCCAAAGTGAAGGCCCGCTGGCCTGGTTACTTTGAGCGGCTGTATCAGGCTAATCCACCAGCTGTAGAGTTCGATGTCAGGGGTGTTACTGTGGTCCAATCAACTGTGGTCCACCTTCGGTTGTGGAAACAGACTGCGGTGAACCAGTTGAAATTGGGTGAAGCTTCTGGGATCTGTGGCATCCATGTTGAAATTCTCAAGGCTGTGGGGAAATGCTGCACTCGTTTCATTAAATGCAGTACTATACTCTGTCTGGAACACAGGCATCATCAAGAGGGGCCTTGTGGTCCCCCTTTGAAAGGAAGAGTGATCGCCAAGACTTCAACAACTACGAGGGGTGACGTTGCTCTCAGTGCCGGCAAGGTCTTTGCTGAATAATTCTTGATAGGGTGCGCCACCATCTGCTTGAGCACCAGCGTCCAGCAGTCAGGCTTTACACCAAAGAGGTAAACGATTTGACCGTATCCTTTCTCTTCAGGTCCTCACCGAATGCATATGAGATGTTTGGCAGGGCTGCTTGCAGCCTATGTTGATCTCTGTAAAGCATTGATTCAGTAAATAGGGATGCCCTCTGGAGGATTCTTTGGTCTTCGTGGGGTGCCACCAAAACTGATCAATCTGATGTCTGAACTATACTCTGGTACTAAGAGTGCTGTTGATGTTGGTGGTACCATCTCTGATTTATTTCCAGTTGTTACTGGAGTTTGTCAAGGGTGGATACTGGCCCCCACACTTTTAAGCACTTGTATGGCCTGAATTTTGGGGAGGACGTCAGAGAGATCAAGCTGCGGTGCATCGTTTGGGAATGTCAAGATCTCTGACCTTGATTTCGCAGATGATGCAGTCATCTTGATATCCTTTTGCGGGCCCTCGAGTTGCTGAATGAGCAGTCGGAGCTGATGGGATTACAGCTTTCCCTGGTCAAAACTAAGATCCAGGCTTTCATGACATCTTGGATGCTGCTATCCTGTCTGTACCTGTTTGTGGTGAGGATGCTGAGGTCACGAAGAGATTCACTTACCTTGGCAGTGATATTCATGTTCTCGCTGGCTGTGAGCCAGAGGTCAACAGACGTCTGGGTCGGGCCTGGGGAGTCCTGGATTCACTGGATCATGGGGTGTGGTGCTGCCGGTACCTGTGCAGGAGGACGAAAGTCCGAGTCTTCAGGTCCTTGGGCTCCCATTCTTGCTCTATAGATGTGAGACTTGGACTGTGACCAGGGATCTGAGACGGAGACTTAATTGCTTTGGTACTAGGTCTCTTCGGAGATTCCTTGGCTATCGCTGGTCAGACTTTCTGTCCAACGACGGTTGCTGAGAGAGACTCAAATGAGATTTGTTACCTGCATAGACCGTGAGCATCAGCTGCAGGTGTATGGACATGTGGCTCATTTTCCTGGCGCTGATCCTGCGCACCTGGTTCTCTCAGCAAGGAACCTCGTGAGTGGAGGAGGCCAATGGGCCGACCACGTGCTTCGTGGTTGCAGCAAATTGATCAGCATATCAGGGAGATGGGGATGGGCCAGGCAATCTGCCTGGGGGATGGCCAGACCGAGGCCCCTGGAGTACCAGCGGAAAGTGGACGCAGCGATGCACTGCTCTGGCGCATGTCCCATACCTGACCTGACCTGACCTTGAAAATCAATCAAAAAGTAACAGCTAAGATACCACCAATCACAGATATATATATATATATATATATATATATATATATATATATATTATTTATATATATGTATATACACAAGGTCCATCTAAAAAGTAATGGACTGACTTCACAGAAATTTTATTCCAAAAAAGATATTGAAATCACAGCTTGTAACCTTCAAAATAGTTCCCTCCCAGTCTCACACCCTTTTTCCATCCTCTTCTTCCACGCTTCGATGCACCCTGGAAGGCTTCTTCTGGAATCCTCTGGAGCTCCGTCATCACGGCCCTTTTGATGGCCTCCACATCAGGAAATCGGGTCCCCTTGATCACCCCCGTGAGCTTGGGAATATGAAAAAAATCACAAGGGGTCAAATCTGGCGAATACGGGGTTGCTCCAGAGTTGGCATTTCCTCTCTGCCAGAAACTGTCAGATGTTCAGGCATGTGAGCAGGAGCATTGTCATGGTGGAGCACCCAGGCGTTGTTCTCCCCAGATCCCTCCTCTTGTCCCAGACTAATCTCATGAGGCGCCAGAGGATCTCCTTGTACACGTATTGATTCGCTGTTTGACCCTGTGGTAGAAACTCGAAGTGGACGATGCCCTTGATGTCAAAAAACGCGAAGAGAATCACCTTGACTTTCGACTTCGACATCATTGCTTTCTTTGGTCTTGGTGATGCCGGACTTTTCCACTGACGACTCTGCCATTTGGTGTCAGGATCGCATTCGAATATCCACAATTCATCGCCAGTAATGACTCTCCCGAGCAGGTCTGGATCGTCCCGAGGCATTCGATAATGCTGTTTTTGGTCCTCGGACAACAGCTTGGGGACCATCTTTGCGCACACCTTGCGCATTTCGAGATTTTCAGTGATATGCTCCAGACAGTGTCCTTGTTGATGGAAAGTTCCTCAGCAATCATCCTCACCGCGGGTCGACGATCTGCACGCACCATCTGCTTCACATGCTCGATGTTGTCCGCCGTTCTGCTCGTTCAAGGTCTTCCAGAGCATGGATCGTCTTCAACCTCCTACCGTCCCTCTTTGAACCTCTTGTGCCATTTAAATGCACGTGTACGTGACATCGTTTCTTCCCGTAGACTTGCTGCAGCATTGCGAAGGATTTGAAAGGTGTTTGCCAAGCTTGGCAGAAATTTCAGATTGGCTCTCTGCTCACGACTCATAGCGCGACGACTCAGACGAGACAACGTGTAAAGCACGACCTGTAAAAAATCAGACAATAAGCGCAGTCAACAATCACCAATCATATATATTGCTGGAATGTTGTGAAAGACTGTGTGAGCAACCCGTTCATTCAAGTTGTGCAAGTGGAGCATCCCGTTACTTCTTAGACGGACCTCATATATATATACTATATATATATATATATATAGATATAACATATATATATACGTATATGTATATATACATACATATAGATATACAGTATATACAGTACCAATCATTATTTGTCTCCAAACTGTGAGTGGTGTGAGTGCCGGAATCGTGTCCCATACATCGCTTGCTGCACGTCTCGGGAGTGATAAGCCCCGACTTTCACGCAGGAACATTCTCTTTCTTCACCATCCCACACCTGGAGTCATTAATTGAATGTGGTTGGGAGTAAAGTTGGTGTTTACCCAAGTTCTCCGACCTAAGCCAAACGCCGTGATGACACCGTCACAACCCAGGTCTACATCTGTGGCTCCCGGAAGAGAGCATCATGCATAATAAATTGTGATGTTCATGTAATTATAAATATGTCAGTTACTGTAACAAGTGAATGAAAATGCAGTCACCGACTGGTTTCGGCCTTATTAGGGCATCATCAGTACACCATAGCAAGTCTCCATCAACTTGTGACTTTGAAACCTTACGGTTATGCTCTTACAGTAACCGCAGCTGACATTACTCCTGACTTGTGATAGTATCTGACATATTTATATCTTCTAATATATAAAGCTCTTTCCAACCACTGAATGACTCACTGACTGATATTAAAGATCGGTACCTTCCAGGTGACTTTTTTAGCTGAAATTTTGTGTGCCGATGGACATTGAAGCCGATACACTGGGAAAAAATCACAGAATCGTCGGACAACATCCGCAAATGTAAATATAAATAAATGAAAAAGAAAATGAAAAAAATAAATGCACATAAGCGACCCAAGATAATGGGGAAGCGGGGTAATTTTTCGTGCCGATGGATATCGAAGCCGATACACGAAGAAAAAAACCACGGAACTGTTGGAAAGCATCTGTAAATGAATATATAAAATGAAAAAAATAAACGAAAATTAATAAATGAAAAATTAAATGCAGGTGAGCGTCCAGAGACAATGGGGAAGCACGGTCCATGTGCTTACACAATGTGTAACTTACACTTACACAATGTGCAAGCATACCCCACAAATGTGTGTGTCTAATGTGTATATATATATATTATACAGTGGGAGAACAAGTATTTGATACACTGCGCGATTTTGCAGGTTTTCCCACTTACAAAGCACGTAGAGGTCTGTAATTTTTATCATAGGTACACTTCAACTGTGAAAGACGGAATCTAAAACAAAATCCTGAAAATCACATTGTATGATTTTTAAATAATTAATTTGCATTTTATTGCATGAAATAAGTATTTGATCACCTACCAACAGAAATAATTCCGGCTCTCACAGACCTGTTAGTTTTGTCTTTAAGAAGCCCTCCATTCTCCACTCATTACCGTATTAACTGCACCTGTTTGAACTCGATATCTGCATAAAAGACAGCTGTCCACACTCAATTCAATCAGACTCCAACCTCTCCACAATGGGCAAGACCAGAGAGCTGTCTAAGGACATCAGGGACAAAATTGTAGACTTGCAACAAGGCTGGGATGGGCTACAGGACAATAGGCAAGCAGCTTGGTGAGAAGGCAACAACGTTTGGCGCAATTATTAGAAAATGGAAGAAGTTCAAATAACAGTCAATCTCCCTCGGTCTGGGGCCTCATGCAAGATCTCACCTCGTGAGCTCAATGATCATGAGAAAGGTGAGGGATCAGCCCAGAACTACACGGCAGACCTGTCAATGACCTGAAGAGAGCTGGGACCACAGTATCAAAGAAAACCATAAGTAACACCACTACGCCGTCATGGATTAAAATCCTGCAGCGCACGCAAGGTTCCCTCTGCTCAAGCCAGCGCATGTCCAGGCCCGTCTGAAGTTTGCCAATGACCATCTGGATGATCCAGAGGAGGAATGGGAGAAGGCATGTGGTCTGATGAGACCAAAATAGAGCTTTTTGGTTTAAACTCCACTCGCCGTGTTTGGAGGAAGAAGAAGGATGAGTACAACCCCAAGACACCATCCCAACCGTGAAGCATGGAGGTGGAAACATCATTCTTTGGGGATGCTTTTCTGCAAAGGGACAGGACGACTGCACCGTATTGAGGGGAGGATGGATGGGCCATGTATCGCGAGATCTTGGCCAACAACCTCCTTAGCTCAACAAGAGCATTGAAGATGGGCGTGGCTGGGTCTTCCATGACAAACGACCCGAAACACACAGCCAGGGCAACTAAGGAGTGGCTCCGTAAGAAGCATCTCAAGTCCTGGAGTGGCCGCACCAGTCTCCAGACCTGAACCCATAGAAAATCTTTGGAGGGAGCTGAAAGTCTGTGTTGCCCAGCGACAGCCCCGAAACCTGAAGGATCTGGAGAAGATCTGTATGGAGGAGTGGCCAAAATCCCTGCTGCAGTCTGTGCAAACCTGTGTAAGAACTACAGGAAACGTCTGATCTCTGTAATTGCAAACAAAGGTTTCTGTACCAAATATGAAGTTCTGTTTTTCTGATGTATCAATACTTATTTCATGCAATAAAATGCAAATTAATTATTGAAAATCATACAATGTGATTTTCAGGATTTTTGTTTTAGATTCCGTCTTTCACAGTTGAAGTGTACCTATGATAAAAATTACAGACCTACGTGTTTGTAAGTGGGAAAACCTGCAAAATCGGCAGTGTATCAAATACTTGTCTCCCCACTGTATATATATATATATATATATATGCACATAATACATGTGGAGTGTGACGAGCACTCCCCAATTCCCATTGGACACAGTCCACACCAAAGCGTCACTCCAACACAGAGGCCGGAACCATCAGTGAAACAGAGAGAGAAGACAGACAGACAGGATGGAAGTGAGAGTGAGATGTGAGTGTGAGGTGTGAGAGTGTGAGAGGTGTGAGAGTGTGAGAGTGTGAGAGTGTGAGAGTGTGAGAGTGTGAGAGTGTGAGAGAGAGAGAGAGAGAGAGAGAGAGAGAGAGAGAGAAGAGAGAGAGAGAAGAGAGAATTTGCCTTTTATTGGCATATATATATATATATATATATATATATATATATATATATATACACACATATACATATACAACATATACATACATATATATATATATATTGTTGCGAATTCGCGCCCGCCGGCGTGCGAACGGCCACGTGACTCGAATCGCGGCACGTCTCGCCCACGCGACGGACAATTCTGTCGTGACCCTCTCGGACTAATGCGGGAGCCAGTCACGGGTGGGCCTTTCGGCCTCACCATGATCGTGCCAATCGGCCACCCGCGTGGGATAGGGTTGTTCGCCAAACTCGACCTACCTAAGTACCCACGCGGATGGTAACCGGGCGATCGCACCTCGCCGCAGGTCGCTTCGGACACGAACCGCTTAAGCGGTCCGTTCCGTGCTATCGGGATAACCGAGCGGTGTTATCGTCGGCCTCGACGTTCCAATTAATATCTGCGTATCACGCCCCCTCGAACCCTTTACGTGAAGCAAGATGAGACTCAACAAGGAAAGGACGCAGCGAAACAGGGAACAATTCAACACAAAGCACATTTATTCTGCGAGACACGGATAGCACACATATACAGCCATACAGTAAGAATGCAAAAAAGAATTACTACCAATACAAGCAAAGGTTTATTTACATGCACTTAAACAGTTTCTACTTTACAAGACACGGGCCACAACACGCATTCACACAAAAGCAAAGGAAAGACTCCCTCAAAGGCAAGGGAGTCAGACTGGCCCGTGGGCCTAATGCGCGTGGAACCTGGATGAGCGGCCAGGTCCACGAGACCGAAGGGTCCTACCCGCGCCCTCGTGGCGCGATGGCGGGCAAGCCGCAATGTCAGTGTAGCTGCGCCTGGCTTCGTGCCCCTGGCGTGGTCGGCGAGCTCTCTCCGGCGCTCCCCGTCTGCCTTTCCCGTCGGCTTCGAGCTCCGTCTCCCGACTCGACTGCCCTGCCGACACTGCAGACTTTGACTTCGTCTCCCGACACTCCGCCACTGCCACTCCACTGCTCCCACTTGGTTCTCTGCCGACGTACTGCGCAACTTGACTTCCTGCCGACGTACTGCACCGCTTCCACTGTACTTCCCTCTTTCTTCCCGCCCCGAGCTCGCGCCTATATAGCCCGGGGAGGGGCGTATATGTAAATTTCTGGATCACAGCGGGTTCGGAGGCGGGGCTATACTACCTGATGCTCGGTCATTGGATGGATGAAAAGGGGCGTGAAGCCTTCCTGATCCGCTTTTCGGGGAGAAGGAGCGCATTCACAGCGGGTTCGGAGGCGGGGCTCACTACCGATGCTCGGTCATAGGATGGATGAAAAGGGGGCGTGAAGCATTCCTGATCCGCTTTTCGGGGCGAAAGGAACGCATTCACAGCGGGTTCGGAGGCGGGGTACATTACCCGATGCTCGGTCATTGGATGGATGAAAAGGGGGCGTGAAGCATTCCTGATCCGCTTTTCGGGGCGAAAGGAACGCATTCACAGCGGTTCGGAGGCGGGGCTACATTACCCGATGCTCGGTGTTCACAGGTGGTGCGGGAATGGCCGTAGCAGGAGAGAGTGTGAGGGTGGTGGAGGGTTTTTGGTGGTGGTTTGATGGTTATGGCGGTTGATTCAAAATAAAGATAGAACAGAAAAACGCCTAACTCAAAGTGTCGCAGCCCGAATGAATCACATAATTCCCTTTAGACAACGGGTTTGGGCTAACTACACATGTACTTAGAGATATCTCACCTACGGACCTGAATGGTGGTTTGCGAATTTCCACAGCCCGTACAACATATATATATATATATATATATATATATATATTGTTATGATGATAGGATAGGATAGGATGATAGGATAGGTTAGGATAGAACAGATCAATATGGATTACACTGTGCAAGACAAACCTGAATTGGGCAATGCCAGAGGTTAAAGCCAGAAAGAAACTTGTCAAGAATTCCATCACTGACATCCAATGAAGCTCGTGCCTCAACAAGGAACAGTGTCAAAGTTAATGAAACAATTTCGTGAAACTGGAAGTGTGGCAGATAAACTCAAAAACAAACAAACAAACAAAATTACAAAATTAACCGATGATTCCAGAATTTTGTTACACCTTATGTAGAGTTACTTTTTTTTTCATTTGATGTATCATACTCTTAACAGAGAGCATTGGTGCTGCCAAAGTAGTTTCATGGTAAGGATTATATTGGGTGGTTTGCCATTGTCTTCCCTGAGTTGTTTGTCCATGCTCTATCCTTTTAAATATTGAGCATCAGGCAAGGAAGCAGCATTAACCATGATTAAAGCCTTTGGTATGACTCAGCCAGGATACAACCATCCAACCTCTCAGACTCAGAGCAAATGCTGTAACCATTACACCACCGAGACTGCTCAGCACTAAATGTATAATATGGGAAAAATATTTCTTTGGTTATTACTTTTTATTTTATTTTTTATTAGCCCAATATACAGACAGCATAAACAACATGCACACAACACCCAATCACACACACACACACACACACACCAAAAAAACCCAGTCCTGAGCAATCTCCATTTCCATCTGATGGCCCTTTACCCCTTTGCCCCCCCTATGAATCTCAATATCTATCCAATTCCATTTTAAACTGATCCACTGTCCCTGCTGCTCCCACTTTCCAAGGAAGACCATTCTATACATTGATAACACCGTGAAATACTCAAATACCCCTGGCTTGCTTCCCTCCTAACTACTCTGTCATCGTCATCCTGGTAAAATGAAACAATAAAAGTAACTTTCCTGCATCTACTTTTATCTCCACTCTTCATTACTTTAAACATTATTTTAAAACTCATAATCTCCTCGCAAATGTGCAAAGTCCAGTCTCTCTCAGCCACTCGTCACATCTTGTCTTGGAATCCATTGCCCCCAATGACTCGGGGGCACCTGAATACACGCACATGGCAAGGCAGCAATGGAGGATGCTTTTCGACATCAATAATGGTTCAGTTATCTTGCACAAATAGACGATTACCAATAATATAATCGTTAACAACTCCTCTTGTGCAAGACTTGCCGTCACAGCGTGCAAATGTTTCCACTTATTTATTGCGCTTTTGGAATGTCTGAGACCCCATGGGCATTGGAAATCATTTCCCGTCGGGCTGTCCGTCCAAACAGGTTGCCTCTCCATTTTGTTATGTTTTTGGCTCTACTAGCACAGGGCTGCCTACCAACCCTTAAAATAGTTAGTGGGATCTCATGATTTTTTTCAAAAAAAAGTTATAATCTCACGATTTTGCCAAAACTGGGAAACAAACACGAACACGATTTCCCCTTCCCTCGAACCCCCAAACCCCAATCCCCCACTGTCTCCCCACGAGGCTATGACAAACGATCTGTATTTCATCCTCCAGTGCACTGAACGAAAACGACCAAAATCTCTTCCGAAGAGAGCCGGGGAGGCCACATCTGTTTGCAACAAAAAGTGTCATACAAAAAAAAAGACATTGCATCACAAGACAGGAACACTGACATTTTCCCATTAAGTTGACTTTGATGGCTCATAGAGCGAGTACTCTTGGTTTATCTTTCACGAACCCACTGGCCAGGCTTGACGTACAACTGGTGCTGGTTATGGCAGGAATATGTAACTTGTTCACAATGCTGACCACAGTTCACCAACTCTTGGTGAAAGACACTGTGGGATATTTAATGTCCACGAGTCAATAGCTAATGGCACGCTTCGTGATGCAAACCCCTTTGAGAAGCACCAATCCGACAGTTTGTCGTCGGGTCTGGAATCAATCTCAGACTAGACATCTCAAAGGTAAGTGTGCTACCTTTTCACCATCCTCGATAAGAACAACAATGACGGTGACAACGGTGAACTGGAAATAATGTGGCAGAATGGTTAGAGGATTAGTGCTCTAAATTATCTGCTTTATGGAGGGCATGCTGTTTCAGGACCTTGAAATCAGGAATGATGTCTAATGTGTGACGTTTTGGATATTTTGATGTTTTGAAACGTGGTAACTATTTCCTGCAAAATATTGTTACGGCTGTGGAAATTCGCATTACACCATTCAGGTCCCGTAGGTGAGGTATCTCTAAGTA
>CM068965.1:69152473-69172223 GCA_035128595.1 Eptatretus atami | reverse complement strand
ATTCGGACCATGCTGGATCAATGGAAGAAAATACAAAAACGAGCAGGGAACATTCTTAATAATAATAATTTATTTTCAAGCAGGCGAGGAAAGATATGTGGCACAGTTAAGATTTATTGGGGTGTGTTGTACAGAGATAGAAAGAAGCGTGGTGCGACAATAAACAGGCAACTTACAAAAGGGGACACAGAGCAGACTTAAGGCCATCATATTATGAGGGGAAAAGAAATAAACAGGACTTTTTGAAAATAAAATAAAAGTAATGAATGGAGAAAAGGAAAACAGTACTTTCCTTCTCTTCCACACCTCACACAAATATACAGGGAGAAGTGAAGGAAACACTGGAAGGGGAAGATGGCAGTGGTGATGTGAAGTTGATGGGGGCACAGTCGTGTGTCCGAGGTACCAGACACCAGTAGGTGAACTCCTCTCTGGAATTCCCGATATGCGACTCACCCTCTCTGCCTCAGATTCTTCCTCCTTTCGTCGATGAGGTTGCCGCCGTTCACCCTCCTCGGTCCTTTCGTGGCGGAGAGGATCGAGAGCAGCAGCGATGACGTATCGTGGAAGGAGTTGTTCTTTTTTTTTCGACAGAAGCTCGTCACCCAACTGCTTCATGAACTTCCTTCTTTTCTTTTCCACCAACACGTTTTGTTCCTTCCCTCACGGAGCCCTTCTCAGCTTTAATCTTCTGTTCATGGCGACCTGTTCCCTTCGTTTCTTCCTTTCTGCCCCTCAGCCTTCTCCTTTACTTCTCCCCTTCCTGGCTTTCTCAGACTTCTGCTTCAGGAGCGCTCTTCATCCCTGGCACCAGTGAGCATGTCACGAGTCATTCTCTGTGCCTTTATGCTTCTTCTTCTCTTCACATTCGCTTTCTCCCTCCATTGGTCCGCAGCGATGGGCGGCGTGCATGAGGCACTTGTGGAAATTGCCATCCATTCTGAGGGAAATTTCAACGAAGCCCCCATCTCCCCGCCTCTACATGCACTAAACCGAAGACCGTAGACACCCCCCAGCCCCGTCCTTTACGTGGGAAAACACCCAGTCGCGCCGTTTTTCAGCTGTTACTCTGCCCGCAAGCAAGCGCCGCACCTTTCGCAGGGCCTCGCCGACAGCACCCAAGCAACCACCAACATGCTTGTGATCAAGCAAGGCGATGGATGGAGGAACACGGAAAGGAAATTCCCACACGATGAAGGATGACTGAACCGCTGCGGGATGAAGGTAAGACCGATGGGTGAAGGAGGATTGTTGAAAGGATTTGATGGAGGAGAGATTATTGGTGGGCCGCTAGAACGGGCTGATGGTGGGAGTAATGGATTCGATTTGATTGAAAGTAACAGAAAGGGGAGGGGGGAAGACATTACACGGCAAATACAGTCGAGCAACGCATTGCCCCAATAAACAGCCCTTTGTCAAGGGAACAAGGACCAATAACTGATACCTCAGGTTACCTACGTGTTCATTCATGTTGCTCTTCCCCTGGGGTAAAGTTTTAAAAGCCAATAACATTACATAGTATATATATATATATATATATATATATATATATTATATATAATCTTTCTTTCATTTCTTCTCTTCGGCTGCTCCCGGTTAGGGTCGCACAGCGGATCATTCCGTTATATCCGCATAATGATTTGGACAGTTTTTACGCCGGATGCCCTTCCTGACGCAACCCTTTGTCGCTCTTACGATACACAGGTTATGGTACACCTATTTTAAACCGGTGCATACACCGGCCCATACACTGCGGTTACCTCACTTCGCTAACCTCGGGAAGGATGACAGGCTGAGTCAACCTCCTGGTGTGTATTAATTCAGGCAGCCAACGGGCTTGAACTCAGGACCTTTTGGATTTCCCAAGCCGATTAATATAATATATATATATATATATATTATATATATATATATATATCTATATACTATATAGCCCTGGTGTTGGCCACAGTGGTTAGGGCAGCGGGCTTGGGATCCAAAAAAGGTCTCGAGTTTCAAGCCCCGTTGACCACTGAATTAATACACCAGTGGGGATTTGACTCAGCCTGTCCATCCTTCCGAGAGTCGGCGAAGATGAGGATAAGTAGCCAGTATACTGGGCCGGGTACCCGGTTTTTTAAAATAGGATGTACCATATCCCGTGTGTCATAAGAGGCGCCTAGGGTTGCTCAGGAAGGGCATCCGGCCGTTTAAAAGCATGTGCCAAATCACTATGCGGATTATACGGGATGCGTCCGCTCTGTGGCGACCCCCTAACGGGAGCAGCCGAAAAGAAGAGCAAGATATATATATTTATATCTATATATATAGTATATATAGTATAAGCTATATTATATATAAATATACTATATATATAATATATTGTGCTCACCAACGTTGTAAGCATACAAACGGTGCTTCTCCCCTGTCTCGGGTCACTCACTGCATTTGATTTATTTTCCATTTATTATATTTCTTGAGCCCGCCGCGACTCTGAATAAGAATTGATGATGAATTTGTGTGGACAGTTGGCGTGAAAACGGGAAAGGCCAGGGGGGGCTCGGAAAAAACCACTCAAGGAATAGGTTAATGAGCTGTAGTTTGCACCTTGACACTGGTTTTTTTGACAGACATGAAGATGCGAGGAAAAAGCGATTATTTTAATCGCCGCTAATATATTATATTGCGAGACGCCAACCATGATGGCCTGCCTAAACATCTACTCGCCTAGCGCAGCAACCTACCGCTTGTGTATCTATTCATTAGGCGCCACCTGGTGGTCCTAGGGGACTCATATGTTTCAAAAGAACTACCTTATATTAATCCTATTTATATTTCTTTTTATGGGAGTTGTCCAACGATTTCTGTTGAATTTTATGGCTTGTAGTCGGCTTTGATGTCCGTCGGCACACAAAATTACCCGTGCTTCCCCATTTGTCTAAGCTCCTGCTCACCTGGCATTTTGTTTTCATTTTTTTTTTTTCATTTATTTATATTTTCATTTTATGGATGTTGTCCGACGATCTGTGATTTTTTCTTCCATGATTAACCAGTTTGATGTCCATCGGCACACAAAAGTGTCAGCTTTCTACGTCAGCCCAGAAGGTACCGATCTATATATATAACGATATATATAGTATATATGATATATATATATATTATATATATACAGTCATATAATCTATATATATTATATAATTATATAACTGTATTATTTGTTGCAGGTTCTTAAGAACGCATCCCTCCAAAGCAAAGTAGCAAACCATCATCGCCAGCGGGTCCCGAGGACAGTTATCATTAATTATACGTTCAAAATGTCCCTTCCCTTTTGTCTAGCTAGGACAACGTGATCAGTGCGTTGTGTGGATCTCATAGCTAGGTCTGTTTTCCACCACTCTAACTTCATTTCTACTCTTCTTTCTGCTTACTTCCTAGGTTAAATCCGGAATTTGGGTCCTCGCAGAGGCCAGCACGTGCTGTGGCCGGGGGAGGGAATAGGAAAGCGCGCCAACACCACACGAGCATCGACACGCAGCTGCGAGGAACAGCGATACCCTCGAAGGAACCTCTTCCGCAAGCTCGAGGATGATCGTCTGACGTTTCCAATGATTCTGGGATGATGCTGGTTGCATTTGAAAAGGCATACAAGATTAAAGAGACTGCACGGATGATTTGTTCACAACAGATGCAAATGACCCATTGTCGGCGAGAGCGGGCTGGACAGCTGGTGCAATAACTACATCGTTCAGAGGCAGATGATAGAAAAACAAACAACCACCCATTGTTGTACAGGATACGGGCGGCGCCGTTCTTTTCAATCCATTTTCTGGATTTCAATATTACGGCATTCCTCTTTTTTCCCTCCATTTCTCCATCTGATATTTATTATCTTTATATTATTTTTTCATTCCAAACCTCCATCTAATTGTTAATATCCGAACGTTCCCCCTCAATTCCTGACACAGATCGGGAGGTTGGCCGCCACGCACACGTTTAGCAGAATCGGTCGTGCAACGCATGTCGCGGCTGGCCACGTGCCTTAATGGTGGATCCATTGCGCACTGCGCTTCAGACGTTGCATCGATCGCAGGTGGGACCCGTGCTTAGCATCGTGACACTCCTCTATCATCGCACAGAGCAGGCACGAATAGCACACATCTTGTTCTTGGTAATGTGCATGGTGGGTTTTATCCTAACATTCTTACCGTCTATGCATGGAGGTTTACCCTAAACACCTTTACCACTCCGGTTCCTTGCTGGCGGCCGCGGGGTATTCACCCACGGACGGCGGACGTCCTTCTCGCCTCTTCTTGCCTGCGCGAAGCGCGATCGAGCAGAGGCGTGCTGGGGAGTTCGGACCGCCTGGCGCATCACGGAGCAGGCATTGATCAGCGCTAACGGGGCGTGCGCCGGGCGGGCATGCGGGACCACGCCACCCCTCGGGTCGGTCTCGGGCATGGCCCGGGGAGTTCGTGCAAGGCAATTCATGTCGCGGGTTCGGTGTGGGCCGCGATTCATATCATGATCGTGGAGTTTGCGGAGCGAGACGACTCCACAGCCTTGGGATCGATTCTTGCCGGTAAGTGGAGTGGAGCCGTTTTCCGCCATTTTCGTTGGCCGGGCCGCGTGGGGGCCAGGACCAATTTCAGAGCGCCCGATTTCGGGTTGGCGCGCATCACTTCAGGGTGGGCCCCCCTGCTCCGCACCACATCGGGGTTTATAAAGGCCGGATCACGAAGCCATTCCGCTCTCTCTCCCCTCACGGCTGGATCTCGACTCCGCCTCTCCTGCCCATTTACCTGCGACTCCGCCTTTTTTCCACCCATTCGCCTTCTCGACTCCGCATTTATACACCCATTCGCCTGGACTCTGCCTTTCCACCCACTCACTCTTGACTCCGCCTTCTTTCACCCACCGTCATCGCCTTGCGACTCTACCTCCACTTCTCCGCCCACACGTCGGCTGACTCCAAACCCACCCACCTGGTCCCGTCTACCACTTCCGCCCACTCGCTCTCGACTCCGCCTTCTCCACCCAAAGTCCCTCCCTTCACGCCCGACCAGTTGCGTCTCATTCTCTGGGACGACGCTAGCGCACGAAGCACGAAACGGCGCGCAGCCTGTCACGGATGGTATCGCCCAGCGGAGCAATCTGATCGAAGCAATCGCTGCAGGTAGGAGAGACTGTTGGCCTCCATCCTCTTCCTTCCTTTTTCTCTTAAGCAACTCCTCTTCATTGGGTGGTGTGTGTGTTGGTGGTGTTGTGTGTGTGTGTGTGTGTGTGTGTGATGTGTGTGTCGTGTGTTCTGGTGCCTGCCTCGTTAAATGTTTTAAGAGGCAGAAGATTATTATTTCGCGGTTACAGTCTCTCTGTGTTCTGCTTTCGTAGTTGCTTGTATTATGTTGCTACTTCACGGCTTTCTTTCCTGTCCCTGCATTTACACAATAATAAAACTGCTATTCATGTGCCACATAACTTTCCTCGCCTGCTTGTAAATAAATTATATTAAAATGTTTCCCAGCTCGTTTTTTTTCTTTTTCTTTCCATTGATCCAGCATGGTCTAACCCGAGCTTTAGCTGGACTTTATTCTCCAACCATCCGTTTCCTTTTAGCCGCGTACTTGTCACTTGGCATGTGTTGCTCAGCTGCATCCGCGTTCGGACAAGGCATACGAGGGCGTGTTCCCCGGGTAATATAAATCACGTGATTAATTTAGGTAACCCGTAACCATAGACGGGAGGACCCTAGGTTCACGCGATTGAGTATTGGCGTTCACGTCGGTTAGCGACGCCCAGGCCTCTCACGGAATTATCGTTTTGTTGACGGCCTACAATTCCGGGGAGTCTTGGTGGGGCCGAGATAGACTCCCCCCCCACCCCCTTAGTGGCCCTTCTCACCTGACCCCCGCCCGCGCAACTAACTATATATATATTATATATATTATCAGGTTAAAAAGCTCCTTAAAAAAGCACAATCAGTTTGTTAAAATGTCTTCGACACCTGATTGCCAAGATATTTGCCAAGTAGCTTCGAAACCTTCCTTTCTGTAAAAAATAGAACATTCCACAAGTGTCAAGTGGCTACCAAAATGAGGTCATCGTGTTGTACCTCTTGCACTTGGTGTCATTTGAAACGGATTCCCATCAGTCATTTGTTTGGCTCGCTGCCTTCCCCCTGGTCATTGTCATTAAATGCCGTTTCTCTACCGTTGGCGGACTTCTCACAAATAAAAGAGTGAGGCCATTCACAATTTGCACCTCATCATTAACCGAAACGCCAATTCGTCAAAACTCAGTTGACCTGTTGAAGCCTTTCATTTTCTTCTTCCCTTTTCACATTCCATTCAGTTTGATTGTTGCCAACACTGGTTTTATTGCCTCCCGTTACAAACGACAGATCCTTTTTTTTTATCCTTCCCAGTTTATTTTTTCCTTTCCGTCGCTACATAAAAATTTCATCATGAGCAAGCCTTCTAAAGTAAATGTTTTTTATCACTCCTCATGTGTTGGAGTGACACACACACACACACACACACACACACACACACACACACACACACACACACACACCTATTCAATCTCCCTTCCTCCAACTCCAACCTTTTCATTCGCCTACTTTCCCTTGTTCCTCCTCTTTGTCCCCACACATTCATCGGTTTGTTGGATTTCAGCAGTTACCAACCAGTTGCTTTTTCGCACGAGCTATTTTAAAATCCAAACCGCATGAAAATCGATTCAGACGAGTGTCACACCATGGACTTGAAGGAGTCACGTGTCTGTTGGAAATCGATGTTGATGGAGGCAATATTGCCATTGCCGGGCAATAAAGAACAGGCAAAGCTTTTCACGTTGACTCATTGCCATCATGGTGGTGGCTGTGCCGTGCCAAGTCCCTCCTGGCTGCTTTTGCTCTCTGCTATGCCCAATGCTTGATCTTCTTCGATAATCCAGAACCTTCCTGGCAGATATACTTGTCGTTGTTTTCACAAGAAGAGAAAAAGACGCTATTTCTTGCCTGATGAATGCGCATTAATCCAATTTTGCTGTGAAGCAATTAAGGGGAATGAATTCATCCGCTGCACTTTGCAACCTACAAAAACAACGAGCTTGTTTGTAACTTATTCTGTCAACTCATGAAAAGATATATTGCTACGTATTCAGCATTACAATGAAATTCTAACTCTTTTGGTGGACAGTTGTATTCACATGTTTTACATTCGGCTGTTTGATGTTTAAAGTAAGAGGGAGTGACGATGGGGAGCATCTTTGGCAGGACATTACCTGTACTAAACACGGGTGGTCATTGATTTCATATTTGAGCAGGTGCTGTGTTGCAATTTTGCTTGGCAATAGGTGTTCTTTGGTTTCTGGTCTTTCTGTGCTGCTGATGCAGTGCCCCACTCATAATGGTTTAGAACAGTAACTTTTTGCAATTTGTTTCATGATGCCGGCAATACTCCACATTACTCTTTTCGTAAAAATCGGTGGGATCTTCGAGTCGACCACTAATGCCGAGCAGACGGGGTATAGCCGGTTCTTAAACATCCATCCAGCACACTTTGCGATGAACATCCGTTGCTCGGTGAAGCCTCCAATCCGGCAGTTTTGTAGCTCCGCCAAGAATGAGAACCCAGAAACCAGACTGCTCGAAGATATATTGTGCCAGCCCCTGCACCAGCCTGCTTTGACTCGACCATGGTGCTGGGTGGCGTTTCCATGGATATGCATCTCCCAAAAAGTTTAAAAAAAATCCATGTTTTTCGCGGGAATTTGTTCAGAATTGCGCTTGAATAGATGACCATTCCTAAGTGGCGATAAATTGCATTAAGGGCAACCACCAAAGCACCACATGCGGACCAGCAGGACAAAGAAGGCACAACCACCCAAAACCCATCCGTGGGAGGTAATTGATGACGAGATAGTTGGGTTTATTATGTCTAATCCAAGGCCAACATGGTAATTTCGCCAGCTCAAACGAGCTTATTTCAAGAAGCTTCACAGTAACTCTGCCACGGACTGTTACGGAGCTTCCGATCCCGCTCCCCGGGATGCCAGTCTCGTGTCCTTTGCAACCCTGCTGCAGCTGTATGCAATTATTTTGTTGAAGAACAAGTGTGTCGAGATACTGCTGAAAAAGTAACAATTATAACGATGTTGAAAGGTGATCTTTGTGCAATCCAGAACTTGCCATACGAGAGTTTCAGCTATCCACCCTGTCCCATACCAAGCCACTATTAACATCTATCTATAATCCAGCAATGGTGTGTGTTGTTGTGTGTGTGGTGTGTGTGTGTGGTGTGTGGCTGTGTGTGTGTGTGTGTGTGTGTTGACCGCTGTTTTCTCAACAACCACTGGTCGATCTAAAAAATTAAACTTGCCAGGTATATTTGCTGGGCCTGTGGCATATGGCCTTTTCAAGTTTTGATATTAATCTTGGACAAGCTGCTTCCCAAGTTATGGCCATTTATGCTTTACCAAGAACCAATGACAAGACACGTATGCTGCGGCCATTTATTTACCAACCAATGACATGACACGCTGCTGCATAGGCGTGGCTGCATAGCCGGTGCCGCCGGCGGCCGACTTTGGACGTCACGGGCCGTGCCGGTTTACATGCCAGCAATGTCATGGCAGCAAAGACAGGGCATGGTAAACTTGATTTTAATTTGGATTTTTAATAATTCCAGCAGTGCTGTGTGTGTGTGTGTGTGTGTGTGTGTGTGTGTTTGGGTGTCTGTGATCCGCTGTTTCTTCGACCACCACTTGTGTTTTCCGATCTTAATTTGAAAACTTGCCAGGTATATTGCTTGGGGACCTGAGAAATGGCCTTTTTTCAAGGTTGATATTAATCGGACAATGTGCTTCCCAAGTTATGGCCATTTTTTACCAAACCAATGCAGGACACGTTGCTGCGTAAGGCGTGGCCGTTGTGGGAAGAGATCCTCAGCCGCGTCCCCATTACAGGTTACAACGTATGGACTTTCCGGATAGTGTATGAACTTACTGTATTTCTAACAATTTCTCGATTTTCTTTGCGCATTTATAGATAAACAACAATGGCCCCAATCCAGTTCGTCCGTTGTCGAGAGCCGAGAGGAACAGAACTGTGTGGTTGTTTGAGAAAAAAAAATTTGCACGTACGTTTTTTCTCTCTCTTCTCTCTCTCTCTCTTCTCTCTCTCTCTCTCTCTCTCTCTTCTCTCTCTCTCTCTCTCTCTCTCTCTCTCTCTCTCTTCTCTCTTCTTCTCTCTCTCTCTCTCATCTCTTCTCTTTGTGTTTTCCTTGCGATGACAATGTGAAAAAGGCAAAATACCTTGGCGCTAATTGAATAATTGGCCATATAAAACTAAATTGCGAATAATCGTAACTTGCGAAATGCGAACTTCCGGACAGTGAGCACTTAACTTCGCGTTGGCCGATGCGCGGCCTGGCCCGACGATGACGTCACGTTGCGGCCGGTTACGATGGGATCGACGGTGCCTTTAGTTACGTGGCGCGTTAGCGAGTGGCAATTGGTCAATGGCACGCGATTAATGTTCTATGGCAAGCAAAGACATGGAGGGTTAACTGATTTTAATTTGGATTTTAATACTCCTAGCCTCGCCCCCCCCCCCCCCCCCTGCATCTCATCTCCGATTTGTCCCCACCACCTTTCTTGTCAGGGCCGCCTCAATTCGCCAAACAACCCCCTTCTGGTAAAACTACCAAAATCACGAATCACTGCTCACCTTCACTCTTTCATTCCTCTTTTTTTTCCCACCTTTTTGGAATAAAACTCCCTCACTCTGTTCAATCCCATTCTTCCCTCCAGGCTTCAAAACAGCTGTTCACCAAGCACCTCTTATCATCCCCATCAAATCTCGATCTTTTCTACCCCCGATAATCCACCCAAGCCCACCTCCTTCAAATTTCCCTGCTTCCTTCCTGAAGTCCCCTGTAAGTCCATCTTCTATTCCATGTTCCCGGTCCTATCCTCTCCTTCCACAGATCTCCAAATTTCTCTGTTTTCCCACTATTTTGCCTCTTCCCCACTCCCTCCCCTTCCTGTCTTCATTCCCCCCCCCCCTTTGATGTGCGTTGTGTCTCGCTTCTCATTACGAGCCTCGACAAGGTATACAAAAAAAAAAAAACTCTGTGTGTTGGTGTGCTATCACAGCAGTTGTTACTTCAATGCAAGCGAATAATTCGTGGAATGCATTGTGAACATTCCGTACGGGCACGCACTTACTTCCAGATTAGTTGACTGACATGTTATTCTAATAATTTCTCGATTCTTAGCGCATTATAGATAAACACAATGCCCCAATCTCAGTCTCGTTTACGAGAGCGAGAGGAACGGCCTGTGTGGTGTTTCTGGCTTGCGGTCTTTGAAAGTTTTCTTTTTTTTGGTACGCACGTTACGGGCACGTACTAGTTAATTCTAATTAATGTTTGTATAAGTAGTCAGGCTGACCAGGATGGCTTGCAGGCGAGAGGTATTTACGCTTGCCATTAAAGCTCGTCCGGGCTTGGATATGGGTTTCGAATCCCGACCCAGCTTATAAACTGCCATCCCAGTGTTTCACAGGACAGGTGATTCATCAGTGTGTGTGCTCTTTCGGGATAGACGCTAATCTGGGTGTCCCGTCTCTCCAGCATTTGTTGTGGATGTTAAATATCCACGGTGTCCTTCAAGAAGAGTAAGGTGAGCTGTCGTTGGCACCCTGATCAAATTCAAAATTCCAGCCCTAACTGCTGCTGTGGAGAGGAATGGCACAACCCGCCCAGCATGACCCTGGCCACAAATTCTTCGCGAGAACTAACCCTCCTGTAACGCAGAGTATTATTGGAACATCAATCAGTGCGTCGGTCATATGCATTAACTTATACCGTGTACACCAAACAGCATTTTTACCTCCACCATCGAAGATGGAAGGAGGTTATGGTTTCACCCCTGTATGTCCTGTCGTTTGTTTGTGTATGATGTCTCACAAAGTTGTGGATGGATTCGGATGAAACTTGATGGACAGGTTGGGTATGTGACAAGTAAGAATTGTTGTGATTTTGGTGAACATCCGAATCCGGATTCCTATCCTACTTCGAATTATTTAATTTTTAGTGATTCTTTACCATTAAGAGATAAGGGCTCAAAAACGATATTAACATGATTATTTTAAAAATGTATTGGGGGTCTGATATGTTCTTTCTTGATCAGTGGATATACGTTGGTGGAGGTATGCGCCTCTACGCGAGTGCCCTTCTAGTTGTATTCATATTTATTTATATCCTTATTCTACTTTTTGCAGGGTCTTGGACAATTGTGGAGTACCTCACGGAGTACACTTTTTCGATTGCCGCACACATCAGATCCAGCTTATACTCTGCGAACAATTTTCTCACCATTTCTGTGGCTGTCTGTAATTTTAGCCCAGAAAAATTTGAAAGAGCTGAAGGTAAGATATTCCAAGGGGATAGCAGAGTGAACTGCCTAATTGGTGAGATAAGTTTATAACTGCCGGTGGAGATTTCTCATGTTGAAGCATCACAAGAGATGATTACAGAAAAGAATACCTAATTCAACTCTTACAGCTTGACAGGTTAAGTTAAAGGTGCGTTTTCAGTTACTGATGCAAATTCATCTCATCCCATTCCATTCGCTAGACCATACTCTGTGCAGAGCGTTGGTGCTGCCTGAAGCAGTCTCCTTGGCTATGGGGCACCATCGCTGGACAGGTCGCCACTCCGACACAGGTTACCAGCATGCTGGCACTCATTTTGCCGACCTCGGGATGGATGACGGGCAGAGTCAACCCCACCTGGTATTAATTCAACAGCTGTGAGCAGGATTTGAACTCGGGATCCTTCGATCCCAAACCCACCACTCTAACCATTAAGCCAACACCAGGCATAAAGACTAATCTCCTTCCAAGATTAACCACAAAATAAACCAATCCATCGGCCACATCTGGCTTTTCTTTCATCCAATACATCTGTGGAAATGGTTACATGAGACACGTTGACAAATCATTCAAGGATAGCTAGCTATCGTTGTAGCCTGGGCTGCTGGGTGCATCATTTCTGGGGCGAAGCTGTGCCGCTTGATGAGTGTCCCCTGTTACCTGCAAGCTGCTACTTCGTTTCACCGACCTTGGAGGGATGAAAGCTAAGTCACCTCACCTGCTGTTATTCAATGGCCGACAGAGGCTCGAACTCAAGGCCCTAAGTTCTTAAGCCAGCCACCTTAACCATTAAACCAACAGCAAGCTTGTCACTCAAGAAGGTAAAACTACATCGTGGCATAACCTTGATGTGTCCCTTGGTGAAGTTTCGATTTCCATTCAAGAGAACAGAACCTGGAGATGTGAAATTTTCCAATAATGCATCTACCGACTTCACCTGGGATGTTGAAACGTTTAAACGAACAGAACCTGGAGATGTGAAATTTTTCCAATAATGCATCTACCGACTTCACCTGGGATGTTGAAACGTTTAAACGTCTGTTGAGATCTAATAGAATTTTCATCAATTGCTCGATTGTTTAAACAACCTACTTGGTGTTTTTGGCACATGAATGAGCGTGTACACACTTGATATAATCAGACGAGCCATTTGGTGCATAATTGTAAAATTAAAATGGCATGTATTCATTTCAGCTCATCTAATCGCCAACTTGCATTGCTTTGAGACATGTACGTGCATGTACAAGCATCGAGAATGGGTACCATCCCAGCCGAGGCTGGATGTTTGGCAAGCTCAAGGATGAGAGGGCAGCTGAGGAGTTTGCCGATGCTGGCCTTTAGGCCTGAGTCGACGTAGTAGTAGTAGTAGTAGTTATTAGTAGAAGAGAGTTTGCAAACAGGCTGAGTGGAGATTTGGGGGGGTCTGGGTGCTTTTGGAGATCCTGAAGAGTTGTGGAGTGCCTTCAAGACCACCATCCTTGATGTTGCTGGTGGATGTCTTGGAACTCACCTTTTTTAAAACTGTAAAAAAATGGTACGTAACTGTACGTGCGCTAGGGGTGGACAAGGAGGCTTATGTGCAAGGAATCTGTGAGGGGGGTAGAGAATCACCTGTGGTCAAGTGATTCTCGTCCTGCTAACAGGGGAATTCACGCATTGCGTTCATCCAAGCTCGTTCCTCGGTGCACTGCAGTTAGAGCAGAGGGTGGTACACTTCTTTGACAGAGAGAGTCCGAAGTGAAGGCCCGCTGGGCCAAGTTGCTTTGAGCGGTTGTACCATGCTGATCCACCAGCTGTCGGTTGGACATCAGGGTGTTACAATCCCTGTTGCTGACCCTCCAATCAACTGTGGTCCACCTTCATTTGTGGAAACACAGGCTACGGTGAACCAGTTGAAATGGGGTAAAGCTCCAGGGGATCTGTGGCATCCATGCTGAGCTTTCTCAAGGCTGGTGGAAATGCTGCACTCGTGTCGTTGCATGCAGTTCTGTGCTCTGCCTGGAACACAGGCATCATCCCAACTGACTGGAAGAGGGGCCTTGTTGCCCCTCTCTGGAAAGGGGAAGGTTGATCGCCAGACTGCAAACAACTACCGAGGGGTGACGCTTCTCTCAGTGCCGGGCAAGGTCTTTGCTTAGATAATTCTTGATCGGGTTCACCAACCATCTGCTTGAGCACAGTGTCCAGAGGAGTCAGGCTCTAACCCAAAGAGGTCAACGATTGATCGTATCCTTGCTCTTCAGTTCCTCACCAAATGCAGATTGACAGTTCAGTAGGGGCTCTTGCAAGCCTATGTTGATCTCCTATTAAGCATTTGATTTCAGTGAATCGGGATGCCCTCTGGAGGATTTCTTGGTCTTCGTGGGGTGCCACCAAAACTGATCGATCTGATTTCGCAGATGATGCATCATCTTTGCGGAGACTCTAGATTACCTTTTGGGGGCCTCCGAGGTGCTGAATGAGGAGTTGGAGCCGCGAGTGATTACGGGTTTCCTGGGTCAAAACTAAGTTCCAGGCTTTCAATGACATCTTGGATGCTGCTGTCCTGTCGTGGCCTGTTTGTGGTGAGGATGTTGAGGTCGTGGAGAGATTCACACCTTGGCAGTGATATTTCATGTCTGCTGGCTGTGAGCCAGAGGTTAACAGACGTCTAAGGTCAGGCCTGGGGAGTCATGGATTCACGAGACATGGGGTGTGGTGCTGCCGATACCTGTGCGGCGAGGATGAAAGTCCGAGTCTCAGGTCCTTGGGGCTTCCAGTCGTCCTAAGGATGTGAGACTTGGACTCTGACCCAGGGACTCGGACGGAGACTAATTCCTTTGGGTACCAGCTCTTTGGAGAATCCTTGGCTATCTGCTGGTCAGACTTTGTGTCAACGAGTGGTTGCTAGAGAGAGACTCAAATGAGATTCGTTACCATGCATAGTCCGTGACCGTCAGCTGCTGCTGTATGGACATGAGGCTCGTTTTCCTGACGTTGATCCTGCTCACCAGATTCTCTCAGCGAGGGAGTCTCGTGAGTGGAGAAGCCAATTGCTGACCGCGTGCCTTCGTGTGCAGCAGGTGATCAGCATCTCAAGGAATGGGGATGGGGCCAGGCATCTGCCTGGGGGATGGCCAGACGGAGGCCCCTGGGAGTACCGTGGAAAGTGGATGCAGCGACGCGCTGCTCCGACACATGTTTCCATACCTGACCTGACCTGGTGCAAGCACAAAATGAAGGCAAGGTCACCCGGCTCCAAACCGATCATTGGCTCGTATCACACTGCTGGGTTAGCCTGCTTGGCATTCCCCTCGAACATGTAGCTTATGATATTGTGATCCCAGGTTCAAAATCCCACACACAGAGTTTGCCTATTGTCTTCTAAATTCTTTGTAATTCAGGAAATGCTCTTTCTGTCTTGGCTTATGGTAGCTTGACTCCAGGGAGCTATCATTTTCTGAGAAGCACGGCTGTGCCACTGATGCTGTGCCCCTCTACCAGTACACTGATACTCATTTCACCGACCTCATCGAAGGATGACAGACCGAGTCAACCCCACCTGGTGTTAATTCAGCAACCAACAGGGCTCGAACCAGGACCCTAAGAACCTAAGCCAGCCACCCTAACCACTAAGCTCACACCAGGCTTTGATGTTCTTGTGTGTGTGGCAAGATTGCATCTTGAGTCTTAAGACCTTGGAAAGCAAAGGATAATGGTCTACCTAATAGGCCTGAAAGAGCTTGGCACGTGAAAGAAGTTGTACACACTTAATGCTGGAGATAACTCGCCCACTGTTTCGCAATAATGGATGAAATCAACAGGAAGTTAATTGTTGTATGCTTTCCCATGGGCGATTAGGATACCTCGATCAACGTCCTGTTGGTTCCTTCCATTGTTTCTACCTGTCTATCGACGCAGATTGACACCAGTTCTTCATCAGCAAGGTGGGTGGTATACCACACAGACTTGAAACATTAGGTGATTGTGGGAGAGGCATACCACTCACCAGCAAGCCTAGCTTCTTCATTCCACTATTTTAAGCCTGGTGCAAGATCTTAGGGTTCTTGAGTTTGAGCCCCTGTTGTCATTGAATTAAGCACCAGGTGGGGTTTGATTCAGCCTGTCATCCTTCCGAGGTCGGCGAAATTGAGTACCAGTGTACTGATAGCAGGGGCACTGCACCAACAGCACAGCTGTGCCCCCAGAAAATGATGCAACCAGCACCACAGGCTGCACACGATAGATGTCTTACTCTTGCAATAGACACTTCGTGGATATTCATTCATTCACCAGCAACCAGTGCTTGGCAGACTGGTTCTCCTTAACATCCTTCCGATGAATGGCACAACACCATCGATGTCTCATCCTGCTGCAAAGCACCATAGAGACAGTTTATAGCTAGGTCGAGATTCGAAACACAGGCTAGATAGCTCAAAGACAAGTGTGCATACCTCTCAGGTCTCAGCTGTCCTGCCACCGAGCTTTATGGCTTGCGTATGTAAACTGTTCCAAACCATGTACCAAGAGGTTCCAAACCATGTACCAAAAAAAAATGTCCTGTACCAAGAGCTGCACAACATGATTTATCGATAATTTATTTTCCATTTTTGTTGAAGAGTAAGTTCTCGAACGATGCCTTAGCAATAGATCCTGTTAGATGTACTTTGTTTAAGAATGAATGCGCGTGTTGCTTGAAACATTAACACTGATCGACAGATGGCTTTTATTTCCCAACTTCTTCATTGCAGTTCAACATATAGTTTCATTTATTTTTCGATTTAATGGAAAACCCGAGATGTATCAAATCTTTTAAGTTCATTTTTGTTTGACATTTGAGTCTTTCTTCATTGCCTCGTGCATTATTTCTGACCAATAAGGAGCAACTGGCGAGTTTAAATCTGTAAAAATCATTGAGCCAGGTGAGTTGAATCTATTTATTACGGACGCGCAAATTATTGGGGTTCAGCACTGAAGGGAAAGAGCTCGATTGAAAAAAAAACACAAGATTGTAGTTGCTAATTGCAGCACAAAACTAGCGGTTGTAGTTGGCAGCACAAGAGAATAAAGCAAGAATTAAATGGTTGTAGTTTTTCACCACATTTGCGTAGTAATAAATAGATTGTTCCTCATGAGGCAGCAAGATGACGAATGGACATCAGAGGTGTGATAAAATTGACAAGGGAGACATTCAAAAAGTGATCACCATGACCATACAAATAGAGCTAAACAATCTTGGCTGTTTTCAAAGGCACAGATCAATTAAAAGTAACGACTAACCGAGCACACGTGCAAGTATGACAACTCAACAAAAAAGCCTCAGCCTCCCCTCTTCCAACTCTGTCCCATCTTTGATATCCACTTCCCCAACCCCAGGTCCTCACGCTTTCCCTCGTCTAAAAAATGGTTCATTAATAAAATGTCCAAGTGGTTCCAAATGGTCAAAGGGTCTAAGCTGTCTTATCTTTCTGAAGGGTGTATGGGGTCTAAATTGGTGTTATGGGTCTGAGGGGTCTCTGGGGTTTATTCCATCCTTGGGGACTTTTTTGGTCTTTGGGGACTTTTGAGTCTTTGGGATGCTTTGGGTCTTCAGGGTATTGGGGTTCTCAGTGACTTTGGTCTTCAGGGTCTTTTGCGTATTTTGGGTCCTCAGTGACTTTTGGGTATTCGTGATCTTTTTGGGGTCATCGGGATGTTTTTGGAGTCTTCAGGGTCTTTGGGTCCTTCAGTGACTTTTGGGTTTCTCGGGTCTTTTTCGTATTTTGGGTCCTCAGTGACTTTTGGGTATTCGCGATCTTTTTTTGGTCATCGGGATGTTTTGGAGTTCTTCAGGGTCTTTTGTGGTCTTTTGGGTCCTCGGTGACTTTTGGATATTGGGATCTTTTGAGTCCTTGGTGACTTTTTTGGTCTTTGGGTCCTCGGACTTTTGGGTCTTCAGGGTTTTGGGTCCTCGGCGACTTTTGGGTCTTTGGGGTCTTTTGGCCTCCTCAGGGACTTTTGGGTCTTTCAGAGTCTTTTAGGACTTTTTGGTTCGTGGGGGTCTTTTGGGGACTTTTTTGGTCTTCAGGTCTTTTGGGTCCTTCAGTGACTTTTGGGGTCTTAAGGTCTTGAGGAAAATTAACGTTCAAACAGGACAGGAGTATTAGGCATATAGTTCTTCACAGATTGATGGTTGGCTTCACCACCTCATGCCTCACTTCCTTACTGCCTCACCGGACTCACCCCCTTCACCACCTCACTTCCTCACCACCTCACTTCCTCACCACCTCACTTCCTCACACCTCACCACCTCACCCTTCACCACCTCACTCCTCACGCACCTCACCACCTCACTGCTTCACCACCTCACTACCTCACCGCTTCACCACCTTCACTTCGTTCACCTCCTCACCACCTCACTTCCTCACCACCTCAATTCCTCACCACCTCACTTCCTCACCACCTCACCACCTCACCACTTCACCACTTCACTGCCACACCACCTCACCATTCACCACCTCACCGCTTCACACCTCACTTCCTCACCGCTTCATCACCTTACCGCTTCACCACCTCACTTCCTCACCTCCTCACCGCTTCACCACCTCATTCCTCACTCCTCCACGCTTTGCCACCTCACTTCCTCACCGCCTCACCGCTTCACCAACCCACTGCCTCACTGTGGCTTTTCCTTTTTAGGCTCGCCTGTTCGAAGAACAGAGAGCTATAGCGATACCCCCGGCGTGAGCGTGAGCGTCAGCGTGAGCGTGAGCGTGATCGTGAAATGTTAAAGTTTTTTGTATTACGGAAAAACTCCTCGACGGATTTAGACGAAACTTGGTGCGGGGTTAGGTATGGTCCAAGGATCATGCCATTAGATTTGGACTTGGTCCAAAAATCCAATATATGGCCGCTATGGTGGCATTTTTGAAGAAAAAAAAATTTAAATTTTTTTTAGACTCGTTTTTAAAAACGATAAAAATGTATAAACAGGCGAGCATTGGTTGGCTTTTGACACCAACTCTGGTTACATATTTGTTGCGGGCCGGGGGGTCGGGGTGAGAAGACCACGAACGGTGGGGGAAGCTATCTCTGTTCCCACCAGGCCTCCCGGAATTGTTAGGCCGTCGCACACGGATAATTCCGCTTGATGCGGCGTCGCTTAACTGACCCGTGGCCGCCAATAACTCAAACGCGGTGACCTAGGGTCCTCCCTTTCTTGGGTTAATCGGGGTTACCTAATTAATCACGTGGTTAAATTACGCGGGAACACGCCCTCGGTACGCCTTGTTCAGAACCGGATCACTCTACCGGATCGATCACTTTTCCGGATCGGATGCAGCCGAGCGACATTGCCAAGGATGTACCGGCTAAAAGAACGGGCCATTGGGAATAAAGTCCCAGTTAAACTTAGTCGGACCATGCTGGATCAATGGAAGAAAATACAAAAACGAGCAGGGAACATTCTTAATAATAATAATTTATTTTCAAGCAGGCGAGGAAAGATATGTGGCACAGTTAAGATTTATTGGGGTGTGTTGTTACAGAGATTAGAAAGAAGCGTGGTGCGACAATAAACAGGCAACTTACAAAAGGGGACACAGAGCAGACTTAACGTGAAAATAATAACAATAATAATAACAATCTTCTACAGTCTTACTTATTGTAGACAGGCACCAGCACACCACACAAGCTCCAACACACAGACACAGATAAACCCGATGAAGATTGGAGTTTATGCAACCAGGAGGAGGGGATGGGGGGGGCGAGTTGCAGTCTTATGATCTCGGTACCTGTGCGCCCAAGTTAGCACGACGTGCCACCAATACGTTTCGGGGGGGGGGGGGATGCTTCAGAGTGCGGTACCCGAAGTGCGGTGCTTGCCTCTGGCCCAAGCCCGCACGTGTGGAGACTGTGCTCGTAAGAAGGAGCTTGAGTGGAGAGAGGGCGAAGTCCAGAGGGCTGAGGGTGAGACAGTTGGGCGGATCAGTTAGGCAGGTGGCTCGACGTGCGTCTGTGGGCCGGAGACAGGAGGCAGAGTCTAGGAGCAGGAGGCGGGTTCGTGGCGGGGTTGTCGACGAAGGCGAGGTGTGGCGCGGAGGACGAGGAGGTGGAGACGATGGAGCAGGAAACACAGACCGACCTGCAAGAGGGACTGCCCTGGACCTTTATAGAGCCCGCACTCGGGGGGACGGGCCATGCGAATCCAAACGTCATCACCCGAATCGGGCACCTGATTGGCCCCGACCCCTCAGTTGGCCCGCCGCTTGCGGCGGAAACTGCCTACTTTCGTTTCCGGCAAGGCCATCTCAAACAGCGGCCAATACTTGCGCTCCGAACCCACGAGATTGACATGGAAATCGCCCACACGAAATT
>CM068965.1:69134235-69145735 GCA_035128595.1 Eptatretus atami | reverse complement strand
TATGGGTCGAGAGAAGCACAAAACTCACGTTTCCAGCTTTTCCTAGGTCTGGTTTTGGCAGGACATCAGGACGTTGCCAACTGCTGGCTAGAAACATTGAGTGGCTCAAGGTCGCCTTCAACTATGACTTCTAGGATTACGGCAGATAAGCCTTCCATTTCATAATCTGAGGGAATAAAGAAGCCCTACTAATTTTCTCCATAACAACTAATGCCCAGTCTATACTAGCGTGAGGAAATGGGCAAATTTTCCTGGGTTATACGGGTAGCTTTCAGCTAGTATGTATATATATTATATATCTTACTATTATATATATATATTATATATATAATATTAATATATAATTATTATATAGTAATTGTTACGGCTTGTGGAAATCCGCATTACCCTATGCAGGTCCCGTAGGTGGAGAATAATTTCTTGAATATGTGTAGTTTACCCAACCCTTGTTTATGAGGGAATTAAGATTGATTCATTCGGGTGACGATTACTTCTGAGTTAAGGTTTTTCTGTTCTGCATTTATTTTCGAACCAACCACATTTCAATCGCCAACAACGTCAACACAACTACGCCAACAACAACATTGCCAACCAGCCACCACGTCCAATCAACGCCAGCACCGCCACCCTCACAACCACACCACCACTATCTTCGCGCACTACTCCACACCAAACGAACCCATCCTCCGCGTCCACGTCAGACGGTTTCCGCGTTGGAAACCGTCGACTGAAGGGGGAAGGGAGAAGTCCCACAGCTATGGTGCGCGCGCTTTTCCCGCCTGTTTCTCCTTGGCCCGGCGCCAGAACGGTTCGCTCGCCCCCACAAGACGCAGGTGGGAGGGAACGAGAGGAACGCCCCTTCTCTGATAGCGCCTCTGAGAAAGTGAGCGAGAACGGGGCGGGGCGCGGGCTATCAGAGTGAAGAGGCGCAGGAGGTGCTTCTCTTGCTCTTTCGCTATCTTCCTTGCCTTCGTCTTCTCTGCGCTGTCGTTCTTGCCGCGCTCGTCGTTGGCCTCTGGGTTCGGCGTGTGCTCTCTCAGTTTCGGCAGTCAAGTCAAGGCAGTGTGTCAGTGTCGGGGACAGGTCGTCGAGAGGTCGGTACGGGCAGGCGCGAGGCGCGGCGGAGAGATGCTCGCGGTACCGCGAGAGGAAGTGACGGTCGCGAGACATCACACCTCAGGGAAGTAGCGACTTCCATTTCTTTTGGGTTTTGTTGTGACGTGAGGTGTGTGCGCCTGTGTCTCCGCAAAGTAGATGTGTAATGCGTCCGTCTGGTGTCGCGTATTCGTGTGTAGCTTGCATTGTGGTTTTTGTCTTTTAATTTGGCATATATGTGCATATTAAACTGTAATACCTGCTTGCTATATGTTGCTCTATGTTGTGTCTGTGAATAAATGTGCGTACTTGTTGAATTCTTTCCCCCGTTTCGTCTAGCGTCACTTCTCTTCGTTGGGTCTCCCATCTTGCTTACGTAAAGCGGTTTGGAGTGGGCGCAGGGACGGCTCCGATATTATTGGAACGTCGAAGGCCGATCGATAACACCGCCGGTTAATTCTCTGTTAAGCAGACGGAACGGACTGCTGCGGCCCGTATCCGGACACGTGGGCTGTGCATGAGGTACAACCCTCGTGAAGTTACGCCGTGCGGTATTCTATGGTATACGAACTTTCAGCGCATTTCACCCTTTCCGCGCGGGTAGAATGCGGCTGGCGTTGTGTGAGCGCGAATAGGCTCACCGTGACTGGAATCCCGGCGTTAGTTCCGAGAGGTGCCACGACTGAATTTGTCCGTGCCGGTGGGCGAGGTCGCGTATTCTGAGTCACGTGGCCGATCGCTACGCCGGCGGCCGAATTCGCAACATTATATTATATTATTATATTATAATTAGTATATATTAATATATCAGCCAATATTGTATATATGTATAATACACAAACGTATATATTATCATATATATATATATATAATATATATATTATATATATATATATATATATATAATTGTCATGGATCCGGGCTTCGAGGCTTCCCATGAAGGGGAAGCACTTTGGTCCCTCCGAACGCCAGTCCTTTGGCACCGGCACAGATAACTCTGCACACGCAGGTTGCTAAGCAACCACAACTTTGTGTGTACCTTAACTGTGGACGGCCAGCTAATTGGGTCAGTGCCCTCAGCGCTCACTCGGATTACTGCCAGCATTACAGTGAGGGTGTGCTGGCTGACAAAGCAAATTATTGGGTGTAGACAGTCTGTCTAACCTTACTTGTGCACTGCATTGGACCAACAAGGAAACACAACAAAAGACAGATTGGGAAATGCAACAAACAATTATTTATTACAAACAACAAGCAATCATTTAACAACAAGTATTTAAGCAAGAAAGCAAAAAGGCACACAAGAGCAGATTTAACCATAACACATATTCTTCTTCAATGTTACTTAAACAAAAGACTTGGCCATCATTTACTGGGCAAAGAATAAAACAAGGACTTTGAAAATAAAATAAAAGTATGAATGGAGAAAAGGAAAACAGTCTTTCCTTCTCTTCCACACCTCACACAAATATACAGGAGAATGTGAAGGAAAATGGATGGGGAAGATGGGCAGTGTGATGTGAGGCGATTGGACACGCAGCCTGTGCCCGAGGTACCTAGACTCAGAAGGCGAGTACTCTCTGGCATCCCAAATATGCGAGCTGGATGTGCGACTCGCCCTTTCTGCCTCAGATTCTTCTCCTCTGTCGATGAGGTGCCGCCGTTTCACCTCTCTCGTCTTCGTGGCGGAAGAGATCGAGAGGGCAGGATGACGTTCGTGGAAGGAGTGTTCTTTTTTCGACAGAAGCTCGTCACCTAACTGCTCATGAAACTTTCCTTTCTTTTATTTTCCCACCCAACACGTTTTTTTCTTCCCCTCTCACGAGCCTTCTCAGTCTTTAATTTCTGTCATGCGAGCCTGTCCGTTCGTTTCTCCTTCTGCTTCCCTCAGCTTTCTGCCTTTTACTTCTCCCTTCCTGCTTTCTCAGACGTCTGCTAGGAGCGTTTTTCGTCCTGCGTCACGTGAGCATGTCACGAGTCATTCCTGTGCCTTATTGCTTCTTCACATCAGCTTTCCCCTCCCATTGGTCGCAAGCATGGGGGAGGGTGCATGAGGTCACTTGTGGAAATTGCCATGCCATTCTGAGGAAATTTCAACGAAGCCCCCACCCGCCATCTACATCACAAAACCAAACGAAAAAAACCACATGACTAACGACATGCCAACTCATCCTCGGGAACATGCAACACATGAGGGATCCCTCATGTCTTTACATTAGTCCATATCGGTCTTTATACCTGAAAGTTTTTGTCAAGATAATTACCAATCCCTCGTATCAGTGAAAAGGGAATCATTGTGCAGAAAGATTCAAACCCTTTGTGATTCTTCTCCATTTATATCCTCTCTTCTCTTCTCCCATCCTCTCTTCTCTGCGCAATATCCAATGCAACTTTGCAACACATTCACATCACAAACAACTTACCACATGGTGTTGGCTTTGCGGTTAGGGTTGGTTTGGGATCCTAGGGTACTGAGTTAAGCCCTGTTTTCCACTGAATTAACACAGGGGGTTGATTCAGCTGTCATCCTTCCGAGATGTCAAAATGAGTACCAGTGTAGCAGCCAAAATGCTGCACACGAAGGGAAGGGGTATGACGGATTCTATAGTGACCTGTCTTCTGACAGGGAACTCCTATTGTTTTCTTCTTTTACTTTTCATTATTATTTAAGTTATTTATATTCTTTTTCCGCCGCGCAATTTGCGGTTCTTTCGTCTTTCAAATATCATTTTCTCAGGAACGTAAGTCCGATCGACACAAATTTTCACCATGTAATGTATCTTTTTGATAGAACTTAATGGTATTGTAGAGTCATATGGTCACGTGGTGACGGCGCCATCTTGAAAATAAACCGAAAACCTTTGGACCTCTGTATCTCTGAAACGGTTCGCTGGAAGAATTTTTCGCTTTCATACATTTGAATAAGCTCCCTCAAGGGGAACTAGGTGTATTTTTCGTGAGGTCCATCGGTCAAGGAGGGTGTCGCCGGTCAAGAATTCGTTAGGTTACAACGCCTTGCATCGGGAACAACATCTTGAATTTCTTAGGCCTCATCTGCACAACAATTGTACCGTAGAAAAATTATATGTATGCGGCATCGGTCACTTGGTTCGGCAGCCATCTTGTTTGGAATTTTTTTTTTTAATACTTCTTCTCCAGCGAGACTTAAACATATTAGGGCAAACTTTCACACACACATTCCCCATGATTCCTTTATCAAGTTTGTTAATTTCTATTGACGGTCATCGGTTTGGCGGCCATCTTGATTTACCCAAAACCTTCAAACATTCTTCTGTCGCAGAACGGGCTCTGTAGATCAAGGGAACTTCACAGAGAACTATTGGCCACGAGTGGGAATTAAGTTTGTTAATTTCTATTGATAGGTCACATGGTTTGGCAGCCTGTTAATTCATGGAAAAATATTAATAATGTTTTCTCGAATCAATAACCTTCGAAGCGAGAAAGTTGCAACTATCATCCTCCATTCATGTGTCTTGGCGATCTATAGTAAATTATTGACGTCACATAGTCGACGGTTTGGTGGCCATCTTGGATAGAGAGATATAGCATCTTATCCGATTAACAACGAAACTCACTACACGTATTCGACTGGGAATAGGAGCAGGATGTAATCTTAGATGTCTCAATCATATGTCGTCAGACCATTTGGATTGAAACTATTTAATTAAATTTAAATCGTCTTCTCCAGAACGGGGCTACACAGATTGAGGCGCAACTTTACACACACATTCCCCATGAGGCCTTTATAAAGTTTGTTAATTTACTTATTGATCGTCATACTGGTTGCGGCATCTCGAAATTTACCCCTAAAATCTTCTAACATTCTTCTTCTCCAAAACGGCATCATCAGATGAAGGGGAACTTCACATACTCTGAATGCCGACGGTAAGGGAATTAAGTTTTTTTAATTTCATATTGATAGGTCACTGGTTTGGCAGCCATGTTGGATTTAGAGAGAATAAAGAGTAAGTGTTTTCTGAACGGCTTAACCTTCGTAACGCGAAAATTTGCAACTGTCATCCCCCATGATGGCTGCATACATGTTAAAATTATGACGTCACAAAGTCATATAGTTTGCGCCATCTTGGATAGAAAAAACGCACCTTTTCCGATTAACACGAAACTTCACAGACATGTTCCACTACACATTTGAAGCAGAATATAAATTTTTTTTGTCATCTCATCTATCTCATGTTGTATCAAAGGCCGAGGTCGGGTAGTGCACACGAGTAGTGAATATAACTTGTTATTTCTAATTGATAGTCACATGTTTGCGGGCCATGTTGGATTCAAGAATTATATTAAATAATAGTTTCTCTGGAAGCCAGAATAACTATCGAAGCGAATTGGCCAATATAATCTACCCCATGCCTGCATGCACGTTAAAAATATAGCGTCACATGTCACATGGTTTGGCGGCCGTCTTGGATAGAATGACGCACTTGTCCGATAAAGACGAAACTTCACGAACGTGTTCACTACACGATTGGAAGCAGAATTTAAATTATTGATGTCATAGATCAGTGGTTCGTTTGCATCTTGGATTGAAAAATAATAATTTTTAAAAATCTTCTTCTCAAGAACGGCCAGACAGATTGAGGCAAAAATTCACACACACTTTCCCGCAAGACATCCTTCACAAAGTTGTTAATTTATAATTGATAGGTCACATGGTTTGGCAGCCATGTTGGATTCATGAATTATATAAATAATGTTTCTCTGGAACCACTAACCTATCGAAGCAAGCCTTGGCTAATATAACTAGCCCCATGCTGCACATATGTTACGAGGACAAATGTGTCCAAGAGCCACGTCCTAAAAGGTTTGTCTTCAACAGAAGAAAGAAGAACAAGAACTTAAGAAGAAGAAGAAGAAGAAAAAAACTTCTGATATTTCGTAGCTATGCCTTGACGGAGCAATAGCGAGACCCGTCATGGACGATCGTTCTTCATGGACAAGAAAATGTTAGTGTATTACAATTACAGATACAGTTAAATGAATATCTTTAATTAGTTAACTGAACTTTTCGAAACTTTAAAATGTCCGAAATATTTAAAAGTTCATGATAGCGCTCTCAAAAGGCCACCCTCAATCGAGGATTGTACAAGTGTTAGTTTAAGAAGATCTGGATCTGTATATGAAGAGTCAAGTCCTAAAGGATCTGATCTTCGCCAGAAGAAGAGAAGAGAAGAAGAAGAAGAAGAAGAACAACGCCGAGCTCTCTTAAATTTTAATTTAGAAGAAGAAGGAAATAATGAAGAAGAGAGTAATAAAAGAAGAAGTGTAATAAAATGAAGAAGAAGAGTAATAAAAAGAAGAAGAGTAATAAAAAGAAGAAGAAGAGTATAAAAGAAGAAGAAGAGTAATAAAATGAAGAAAAGAGTAAAAAATGAGGAAGAAGAGTAATAAATGAAGAAGAGATAATAACATGAGGAAGAAGATAATAAAAATGAAAAGAGAAGTAATAAAATGAAGAAGAAGAGTAATAAAAAGAAGAGAAGGTAATAAAAAGAGAAGAAGAGTAATAAAATGAAGAAGAAGAGTAATAAAAGAAGAAGAAGAGTAATAAAGAAGAAGAAGAGTAATAGAAGAAGAGAGTAATAAATGAAGAAGAAGAGTAATAAAAATGAGAAGAAGAGAATAAAATGAATGAAAAGAAGAGTAATAAAGAAGAAAGAATAAGAGTAAAAATAATGAAGAAGAAGAGTAATAAAAAGAAGAAGAAGGTATAAATGAGAGAAGAGTAAATAATGAAGAAGAAGAAAAAGAAGAATAAGAATGAAGAAGAAGAGTAAAAATGAAGAAGAAGAAATAAAAGAAGAAAAGAGTAATAAAAAGAAGAAAGAAGTAATAAAAGAGAAGAAGAGAATAATAATGGAGAAGAAGAGTAATAAATGAAGAAGAAAGTAATAAAATGAGAAAGAGTATAAAATGAAGAGAGAATAAGATGAAAGAAGAAGAGTTAGTAATGAAGAAGAAGAGTATAAATAAAAATGAAGAGAAGAGTATAAAATGAGGAAGAAGAGTATAAAATGAGGAAAGAGTAATAAAATGAGGAAGAAGAGTAATAAAATGAGGAAGAAGAGTAATAAAAAGAAGAAGAAGATAATAAAAAGAAGAAGAAGAGTAATAAAAGAAAGAAGAAGAGTAATAAAAAGAAGAAGAGATAATAAAATGGAAGCAGAAGTAATCAAATGAAGAAGAAGAGTAATAAATTGAGGAAAAAGAGTAATAAAATGAGAAGAAGAGCAAAAATGAAGAAGAGTAAAAATGAAAGAGTAAATAATGAAGAAGAAGAAGTAATAAAAAGAAAAAGTGTAATAAAATGAAGAAGAAGAGTAATAAAAAGAAGAGAGTAATAAAAAGAAGAAGAAGTATAATAAAAGAAGAGAAGAGTAATAAAATGAAGAAGAAGAGTAAATAAATGAGGAAGAAGAGTAATAAAAAGAAGAAGAGTAATAAAAAAGAAGAAGAGTAATAAAAAGAGAGAGAAGAGTAATAAAAGAAGAAGAAGAGTAAAAATGGAGAAGCAGAGTAATAAAATGAAGAAGAAGAGTAATAAATTGAGGAAAAAGAGTAATAATGAAGAAGAAGAGTAAAAAATGAAGAAGAGTAAAATGAAGAAGAGTAAATAATGAAGAAGAAGAGGAAACTGAAGAAGAGAGTAAGAAATGAAGAAGAAGAGAAAATGAAGAACAAGAGTAAAAAATGAAGAGGAAGAGTAAATAATGAAGAAGAAGAGTAAAAAATGAAGAAGAAGAGTAAATAATGAAGAAGAAGAGTAATGAAGAAGAAGAGTAAATAATGAAGAAGAAGTATAAGAAGAAGAGAGTAAAATGAAGAGAAGAAAGAGTAAAAATGAGAAGAAGAGTAAATACTGAAGAAGAAGAAGAAGAAGAAGAGTAAAAATGAAGAAGAGTAAAAATGAAGAATAAGAGTAAAGAAAAGAGTAAAATAATGAAGTGCTAAAATAAGACATGCTAAAAATTATGACATCACAAGTCACATTGTGTGGCAGCCATCTTGGATAGAAAAACACACCTTTCCGATTAACACTAAACTGACAGACGTGTTCCAATACACGGTTTGAAGCAGAATATAAATTTGTGATGTCATAGTCACATGGTTCGTCAGCCATCTTGGATTGAAATTAATAATTTTTTAATCTTCTTCTCCAGAACAGCTGGAAGATTGAGGCAAAATTCACGCACACTTTCCCCAAGACATCCTTTCACAAGTTTGTTAATTTCTAATCGATAGGTCACACGGTTTGGCGGCCACGTCGAATTACCCTAAAACCTTCAAACATGTTCTTCTCCAGAACGCCTCGTCAGATCAAGGGAAACTTCAGAAACCTATTGCCCACGAGTAGGGAATATAAGTTTGTTAATTCTAATTGATAGGTCACAGGTTTGGCAGCCATGTTGGATTCAAAAAAAAATATTAAATAATGTTTTCTCTGGAATCCATAACCTATGAAACGAAAATTTGCAACTATCACTCTCCATGACGTCTGCATTCATAGTAAAATTATGACGTCACAAGTCACAAGGTTTGGCGGCCATCTTGGATAGAAAAATAGACCTTATCCGATTTACACGAAACTTCACACACTTGTTAGGGTCCCGATGGGAAGCTAATTTAAATTTATGATGTTATAGGTCACATGTTCGGCAGCCATCTTGGATTGAAAATGAATAAATTTTAAAAATCTTCTTCTCCAGAACGGCAAGACAGATTGAAGACGAAACTTTACCACATTTATTCCGCATGAGTGCTCTCTCAAGTGTGTTAATTTCTTCTTGATCGTCACAAGTTTGGTGTGCCATCTTGAATTTACCCTAAAAAGCTTCAAACATCTTCTTCTCCAGACACGGCTGATCTGATCAAGGGGAATTCACGTACCTATTGCACTATGAGTAGGGAATTCAAGTTTGTTAATTTCTAATTGATAGTCACATCGTTTGGCAGCCATGTTGGATTTAAGAAAAATATTAAATAATGTTTTCTCTGGAACCGCTTAAACTATCGAAGCGAGAATTTGCAAATGCCATCTTCCATCAATTCTGCATACATGGTAAAAATTATGACGTCACAAGTCACATGGTTTTGGCGCATGTTGGATTAGAAAAAATATTAAATAATGTTTTCTCTGGAACGGCTAACCTATCAAAGCAAAAATTGCAACTGTCATCCCCATGATGTCTGCATACATGTTAGAAATATGACGTCACAAGTCACATAGTTTGGCGGCCATCTTGGATAGAAAAACGCACCTTTTCGATTAACACGAACTTCACAGACATGTTCCACTACACAGTTGAAAGCAGAATATAAATTTTGGTGTGTCATCTCATGTATCTCATGTTGTATCAAAGGCCGAGGTCTGGGTACCCGGTCATCACTGCCAGCAGTTATAAAGTGGCAGTTCTAGTTAAATCTTGTATTGGTGTGCGCAGGAATGATGGGCCGAATGGCCTCCTCCTGTGCAAAATTTCCTTGTAACATTGCAAAACCGACATCACAATCCACCATTGCAAATCAAATCCACCAAGATCACCACAAGGTAGCGTCCACGACTGCAAATTGACTCAAATCAAGGGCATGATAGCGCAGTGCAGGCTGGAGCACCAGCAGATGGGCGGGTCCCCATTGACAAAGTCGACGACAATGCCCCGCCTTAGCCATCGGTGCCCTGCAGGAGCTGGCTCAGCATGGGCGTCACATGAGAACAGGAATGACAGACCAATGAGGAGGCAGCACACACAAAGCCAGTTGCTTGATCCTAAAACTACGTCTCTCCAGGGTCCATATCAGCCGATGGATTCAAGGAGCTGAGAGCTTGCACGCGTCTGGGGAAAATGAAGAGTTGAGGCTGAACCTGCGAGGAGGATGGGCTGGTGACGTGGTGCAGCGGAGAGCTGACAACCACGGAGTTTCCCTGGACGTGCGGGCTATACGCACTGATTTACACTTTCCATTTCTGGCTTTCCCTACTTCTAATTCATTCACTTTGAACGCACAAGAGTGATCAACAATAAGTCCTCGTCCTGTTTATGGGTGGGTTACCTATCGCATATCACGCTTTCCCCAAAGCACGACAGACATGGATCTGCACCTCTCCCTACACTGCACACTACATCCTCGAACCTCTCTTCTCCCCCCCCTTCTTACATTGGTACCAACGTGACATCGGGTGAGCGAGAGGCTGACCCTATGACTTGACCTAATCTCTAGCTCTATCACTCTTTCTAATCACATTTCCCCCAGAATTATTGAGTGAGGCACACACGAGTACGTGTAGAAATTGTGATAAGTTCACCATGTGGGCTTATGTACTTTGCTTTCAACAATCCCTCCTTCACCCCATCGGTCTTACCTTCAATCCCGCAGCTGTTCAGTCATCCTTCCATCGTGTGGGATTCCTTTCCGTGTTCCCTCCATCCACGCATTGCTTGGTAACCCATCGGGTGCTCTCACTTGCATGATCATGTCGCGTTTCATACGCATGTTCGTGGTGCTTGGTGCTCGGCGAGGCCTGCGAGGTGCGGCGCTTCTTGCGGGCAGAGTACAGTGAAAAACGGCGCGACTGGGTGTTTTCCACGTAAAGGACGGGGCTGGGGGCTCTCGTTTCGGTTTAGTGCATGTAGAGGGCGGGGTGGGGGCTTCGTTGAAATTTCCCTCAGAATGGCATGGCAATTTCCATAAGTGACCTCATGCACCCGCCCCCATCGGCTGCGGACCAATGGGAGGGGAGAAAACTAATGTGAAGAAGAAGAAGAAGCATAGAGGCACAGAGAATGACTCGTGACATGCTCACGTGACCAGGGACGAAGAGCGCTCCTGAGCAGACGTGTGAGAAAGCAGGAAGGAGAGAAGTAAAAGGCAGAAGGCTGAGGGAAGCAGAAAGGAGAAACGAACGGACAAGCTCGCATGAACAGAAGATTAAAAGACTGAGAAGGCTCGTGAGGGAAGGAACAAAAACGTGTTGGGTGGGAAAATAAAAGAAAGGAAAGTTTCATGAGCAGTTGGTGACGAGCTTCTGTCGAAAAAAAGAACACTCCTTCCACGAACGTCATCCTGCCTCATCGACCTTCCGCACGAAGACGAGAGGTGAAGCGCACTCATAGAAGGAGGAAGAAAGAGGGAGCGCAATCTGGGATCCAAGAGGACGCACGGGATCTGGTAATCGGACACACCTAGTCCCCCATCATATCAATCACACAATGCCACTTACCCCAATTCATTTCCTCACATTCCCAGGGGAGTGTAAATTTGAGGGTGAGAGAAGGAAAGAACTGTTTCCTTTCTCCATTCATACTTTATTTATCTTCAATCTTGTTTATTTTTTGGCCCTCATAAATGATCGGCAAAGTCTTTGTTA
>CM068965.1:69112679-69131694 GCA_035128595.1 Eptatretus atami | reverse complement strand
GCTTCAAAGATGGTCGCACATCAGTGGAAAGTGAAGCGGGTGTTCAGGTCCGGGTGTTCAGGAGGGACCCAGGTGCTTCCCATCGTGGCAAGCCTCGAACCCCGGATACACGACAATATATATCCATCTGTCAGGAACATACTCTGTACAGAGTATTGGTGCTGCCGATGCAGTCTCCTGGGCTATTGGGTATAATCATGGACGGGTCGCCACTCCAACACTGGATACTCGAATGGCTCAATCATCCGAGCAAGCTGGTACTCATTTTGCCGACCACAGAAGGATGACAGGCAGAGGCAACCCCAACTGGTATCAATTCAACGTCCGAGCAGGATTTTAACTCAGGACCCTAGGTACCCAGGCCCACCACCCCGAACCATTAAGCCAACACCAGGATATGTATATTGACATCACAGAAATATTACCCACCTTCTTTCTGTTGGGGTCACCTGTAGTGAGTTTTTTTGCCCAAGTCCTTCAAGAACCGGCTGTGCAGCCCCCTCCCATGCATAGTCCGGGTACCTCACTACTACAATCTACTGTAGCTACAGCACTTCCCTATTTACGTCATAGATGCATTCCTGGAAAACATTGTTGAAATCAAAATAATGCAAATCGAACTTCAAAATCCCATTGACTTTTCAATGTACAGTATTAAATGGGGAATGCATTCCTGAAAGAAAAAAATAATTCAGTGGAAATTTTTCAACGAATAAATTAATTTAAATATTTTAATAATAAAACGGTGTAGCAGTGCTGCTGATGCAGTGCCGCTGTGGGTTAGAGCAGTAATTTGGAATTTGACCAGGATGCCGGGGATAGCTCTCCTACTCTTCGCGAAGGACACCGTGAAGGGATCTTTAATCTTTAATTAAGGGGACAATCCGTCCAGACATAAATCCAAATACATCAAGGGAAGCAGCGTGAGGGGAGAGCAAGGAAAGCCAGTGTGATCCATAGGGACACATCCAGAGATAATTACTGGCTGGACGACGGTATACTAAGGGGGGGGGAAGAGAAAACGAGGAGGGGTGGGGGAAGGGAAGGGTGGAGATAACCACCATCCAGACATGTGCAGAGTTAACCACCATTTTAATACGTGCGGAGATAACCACCCTCCAGAATACGTGCGGGGATAACCACCCTCCAGAATACGTGCGGGGATAACCACCCTCCGGAATACTTGCTGAGATAACCACCCTCAGAAATACGTGCAGAGATAACCACCCTCCGGAATACGTGCGGAGATAACCACCCTCTGGAATACATGCAGAAATACCAACCATCCTGAATACGTGCAGAGATAGCCACCCTCCAGAATACATGCGGAGATAACCACCATCCTGAATACGTGCAGAGATAACCACCCTCCAGAATACGTGCGGAGATAACCACCCTTCGGAATACTTGCCGAGATAACCACTCTCCGGAATACGTGCAGAGATACCCACCATACGGAATACGTGCAGAGATAACCACCCTTCGGAATACTTGCCGAGATAACGCGCTCTCCGAATACGTGCAGAGATTACCAACCATCCGGAATACATGCGGAGATAACCAACCATCCGGAATACGTGCGGAGATAACCAACCATCCGGAATACGTGCGGAGTAAACCAACCATCCGGAATACGTGCGGAGATAACCAACCATCCGGAATACGTGCGGAGATACCAACCATCCGGAATACGTGCGGAGATAACCAACCATCCGGAATACGTGCGGTGATACCACACATCCGGAATACGTGCGGAGATAACCAACCATCCGGAATACGTGCGGAGATACCACCATCCGGAATACGTGCGGAGATACCCACCATCCGGAATACGTGCGGAGATGACCACCATCCGGAATACGTGCCGGAGATGACCAACCATCCGGAATACGTGCGGAGATAACCAACCATCCGGAATACGTGCGGGAGTACAACATCCGGAATACGTGCGGAGATAACCAACCATCCGGAATACGTGCGGAGATAACCAACCATCCGGAATACGTGCGGAGATAACCAACCATCCGGAATACTGCGGGAGATACCACCATCCGGAATACGTGCGGAGATAACCACGCATCCGGAATACGTGCGGAGATACCACATGAATCGTTCCGAATACGTGCGGGATACCCCCCCACGGAGATTGGCCAATCGGAAATACGTGCGGAGATAACCATTCCACCGTACGTACGGATGGTGGGTATCCCGCACGTATCCGATGGTGGGACGCCTCCGACGATCCGGTAATACGTGCAGAGAATACCACTCGGATGGTGCGGATCTCCGTACCACGCAGCATCGGAATAACGTGCGGGAAGATCTAACCCACATCCGGAATACGTGCGGAGATACCTCATACCTGGATGGATACACGGGAGATACCACCGGGATGCACCAGCCGGAATACTGTGCGGAGATACCCACCATCCGGAATACGTGCGAGATACCCACCATCCGGAATACGTGCGGAGATACCCACCATCCGGAATACGTGCGGAGATACCCACCATCCGGAAACGTGCGGAGATACCCACCATCCGGAATACGTTCGGCGGAGATACCCACCATCCGGAATACGTGCGGAGATACCCACCATCCGGAATGAGTGCGGAGATACCCACCATCCGGATACGTGCGGAGATACCCACCATCCGGAATACGTGCGAGATACCGCACCATCCGAAATACGTGCGGAGATACCACGCATCCGGAATACGTGCGGAGATTCCCACCATCCGGAATACGTGCGGAGAATACCCACCATCCGGAATACGTGCGGAGATAACCACCAACGCATTCCGGAATACGTGCGGAGATGACCACCATGCGCGGAATATGCGTGCGGAATGACGCAACCATAGGCCGTGAATACGTGCTATGCACGGATAGTGGACTGGCATAATACCATCTGCCGCCGGACAGATATTCCGGATGAGTTGGCTCCTGTCTCTCCGCTGCAGCGGAGATGTTATTCCGGAGTACGGTATTGAGTATATCTCCGAGTCACGTATTTCCCGGAGGGTATGATTTAATCTCGCAAAACGTGCGGAGTATGATTCAGCGAGCTGGAATCTGGCTTAATCAGTTCCGCACGTAATTCGGATGGTTCGCGGGGTAATTAATGCTCCGTGCGGCGCACGTAAGATTGACTCCACCCGCATGCAGTTAGTTATCCGGCTCAATACGTCGCGCGAGATGACGCCAACGAAGCGTCACCGGATGCGCGGTTGGTCAGTTAACTCCGGTCACGTCATGGACCGGGATAGCTCCAGCCGAGCTGCGGAATACGGCGAGATTGCCCATCCGATCCGGAATACCGTAGGCGGAGATGGCCGCACTCATCCGGAATAACGTGCGGAGCTGCCCACCATCCGGAATAGTGCGGAGATGCCCGACATCCGGAATAGCGTGCGGAGATGCGCACCATCCGGAATACGTGCGGAGATGCCCACATCGCGGAATAAACGTGCGGAGATGCCCACGCATGCCGGAATACGTTGCGGAGCTGCCGCACCCATCCGCACCGGGAATACGTGCGGCAAGATTCCCACCATTGTAATGTATTCCCGGGGAATTAGGTGCGTATGCCGGAGTATCACCCGGACCACCGTATGTATCCCGGAGACGTAGATCGTGCGGGGTGGGAGATGCCCACTATCACTCCCCCCGCCCGCACGTACCGCGTTCCGAGATAGATTGGCTGTAGTGCGGCTCCACCGAACATGCGTCATTCCCGGATACCAGGATATATGGTGTATCAACCCGCGAATACGCAGCCGTGGAATGCTGCTCCGCGGATGCGCGCTATTTGGTTAGAAGTACACAACGCCCTCCCAACGCGTCCCAGCATTCCGCCTCCACGATCTTGAGACAACATACGATATCGATCCGCGTCCAATGCAGTCGTATTCCGGATGGTTGGTTATCTCACCGCGCATCGTTATTCCGGATGGGCGTTGGAGCCGTGCGTCTATGCCTCCACACGTATTAGGTATGCGTCTGGTTATCCCGTGCCAGCATTTCCGGATGGTTGGCCGTGTCATCTGCCGGAGTATCTTCGGACTCGGTCACCTAGTATCTCACTCGGTTACCGCCTATACTGGTATTGTCCCGGGATGGTATGGGTCACATTTCGCCTCCACCTGCAGCGTATTATCCCGGATACGTATGAGCGTTATAGATGCGCTCGCAGTACTCCGAGGGTGTTATCCTCTGGCAAAGTATTCGTCCGGAGATGATATGGAGCTCAGCGCGATCGCGGTAATAACGTGCCGGATGATGCCATCCTATCGGGAATCACACGCGTATTTCGCGGAGAAGTCCCAGCTCATCGCGGAATACGTGCGAGATGTCATACATATCCGATATCTCGCTGGCGGAGACTAGGCCACCAGTTGAATAATCTTGCGGGCAGAGTTAGCAGGCTCTGCATCGCGGAATACGCTGCGGAGATGCCACCAGTCCGTGTGATCTATTACCGCGGCTGCCGGGAGAATTACCCATCCATCTGGGCGCGCTCCGGATAATACTCTGTGGCAGAGATGATAACCTACTTCATCGGGAAATAACGTGCGGAGTATACCTCACCTCTCTGCACGCTACATCCATTCAGCGCACTCGGAGTATTCGGTGAGTGAGACTGACAAAGGTGTCACACTCCATCGAGGTGAACTACGTGCGGAGATACCTACTCTCCGGGCATAACCACCGTCCAGATACAATCTGAGACAGAGAGAGGGAGGTGTGGGAGGATGTGACATTGTATTTTGTTATATTAATAGAATGGTATTGATTTGTGATTGGAATGATGCTGTGTGGTATGAAAATATAGAGAGATTGAGTTTGAAGCAGAACAAGAAAATTATTTGTGGGGGTTCCACCCGTGACATTTGCAGATTCGCCATGACATCATGGAAATACTTTGTTTACCTCACGAGTGCTTGTAACATTGTATTTTGTTGTATTAATGGTATTGTATTAATTTGTGATTGGAATGATGCTGTTTGAATGAAAATACAGAGAGGTTGAGTTTAAAGCAGAATGAGGAAATTGTCAGGGGTTCCACCCGTGACATTCACGGATTCGACATTTGTAATTTCGCCATTTTTGACCCAAATTATTCACGAATCAACTGTCCAGCAACTGTCCAGACCCTCCCATGCATAGCACAGGTACCTCGCCAGTATAAAGTACTCATTTGCTTTAGAAACAGTGACGAGAATAAAAGAAAACGTGATTGCTCCCACGCTGCTGAGGTTAAACATCAAAACCTCCAAGATATGGGATGAAACTTTGCCACCACGGCACCCGTAATTAAGCAAGAAGGCATACCCAGACACCCGCGGAGAGACCCCAAATTACAGATGCAAATATACCCATATATGGACCTCTACCTTGCAGAAACTGCCGACTGTACATCCCGATCGGGACACAAACTGTACTGCCATCCACTGTGGAGTGCTTGGCAAGCGGCTCCAATGATTGACAAGCGATAGCGATGTCCAAATGTCCAAACTATGTCCAAATTCGACAAATGAACACTATTTGGAGTCGGAACTGCTGATAAGTTCACTTCTGGAGTTTAAATTTCGTAATTTGGCTTTGTTTAAGCGATTCTCGATGTTATGGCATGTGCAGAAATGAAATAAAGCCACAAACGGTGGCGTCTCCGGGTATTTATAAGCATTGCAATGTACCCAGCGATTTGTCGCTTTGATGAACAGGCATTCGATAATATGAGTGAGGAAAGTGGAAAAATAACTTTAGCGTTAAGAAATCGTTGCAGCCTGTTACAAGTCAAGGCATGGTTGAGCAGGCCAACAAACATGACAGTTTCAGACACTAGAGAGGTGCAGGATACGCCTTCAGACCCCAGAGGACGAGGTGGCCGAGGATCGCCTGATAAAGGATATAATTAAATAAGGCCAATTATTATCTTCAAAATGGCTGTTTTAATAAACCCAAACACCCAATTTTCACTCATGCACTTCCTTGGAGTTCCCTTAATATTCATGCAAAGTTTCAGGCTGCCAGGTTTCATGGTTTTGGATTTATGGAAGAGACACACACACACATACATTTATTAGAATAGAAGAGTGAGCTTTAGTTTATCTGTCCAAGCCACAACATTTTTACCATTTGAGTTTTTGTCATCAAATCTTCAACAAACCTTTATTATGAGAATATGGGGGAACACAAGTTTAATAAAATGTACCTTTTTTTTTGTTTTTTTAAACTATCGTTTTCATCAAGTTTACTCCTGGGGTTTTGGAAGTGTAAGAGCAGAACACGAAGAATGAGAAATGGATTTCTTGATGTACAGTGTAACTCCACCACCAGGACAGGGTTCAGGTCGATCAAACCGGAGGAGACAATAACCAAGTAGTGACACTAAGGAGTCAGGGATGTCCTGTGGGGAAGGATTCTGTTAAACAGATGATGTCCAGGCTGTTAGCAGCAGCCTGGATTGAGAGATGCCAGGTTGGAATTGAGCCCTCGGATGTTTGAGATCCACACATTTAGGGAGAGGAAGAATAAATTATATTTACGTCAATATATCTTGTACTTGCTTTGCTTTATTATTTTGTATTATTCTTCCTCATTAAATTTTATAATTTGTGATTTATTAAGACTTTACATATGGAGTATTGGAGTGCTGCAACTTATCTCCTGTATCTTAGTTAATTCTTATGGGAAATAGCTGATCAGTTTAAGTTGTGTTTTTCAGGAACGTAACCCTGACTTAAACTGATCATTATCAGTAGTATCTAAAATGTATTGTCACCGAATCATATGTGGGACAATCAAAATGTTCAAAATATTGCTGGATACACCCAAAAATTAGAAAGAGGCTTGCGCACGCACACATGCACACACACACACACAGTCGCGTTTACAGCCCCTCACCACGACAGTTGGCTAGTCAGATGTGAAGCTGCAAAAGGCCGAAGTAGTAACGTCATGAATGGCTGAACCAACGAGGTGATGCCAAGCAGTGTGCATCACCTCGTACTCCGAATTTGGTCTGACATCACGGTGGTTCTTAATAAGGGTAATTAATCTAATTTTGACTTGTTATTAATAAGGTAATTAGGAAACCTGAAGACACATCCTTACCCTATCTCGCTCTAATTTTGACCAAGCATATCCCCCCCTAGGCACCAGACAATTTTGCTCGAAACGTGTGTGTGTATATGTATATATATATATATATATATATGTAGATTTCCAATCATGTGCCGGTGCGAGAGGTCAATAGAAGGCATTAAAATGAAAAAATTATCAGCAGTGGTAAGTTTGTGAATTTTAAGAAAGCATTCGATTCCATTAATAGGAATACGATGTTCTTGATTTTAAAAGCTCATGGTATACCAGATAGAATGGCAGTGGAGATAATTTCCAATGACGATGAAGCTCAAGTAATTACATGAGATGACGAGACAGCATTCTTCCAAATCTTGAACAGAGTTCTCCAAGGTGACACATGAGCACCATTTGTGTTTGTCATAGTCCTCGACTATGTCATGACAACGGCAGTAAGTGAACATTAATCACTGGGCTTCACGCCAACAGAATGAAAAAGCAGAAGATTTCCTTTGGTTGACATCACTGATCTTGATTTTGCAGACCGTATTGCTCTAATCTCAGACACATTAAGAAATGCTCAGAACCCACTCAACCGGGTTGAAACAGCAGCAAAGGCAGTCGGATTGCTCCTTAATGTAGCAAAGACCGAGTATATTTTATTCATTCAGGAGGGAAATTGGAAAGCGACTAGTGGAGAAGCTTTAAAAAGGGTAGCTGACTTTCAATATTGGTGCGGCCCGGCGTCTCAGGGCAACCACGGGAGAGGGGCTGCCTCGGGTTCCTCTTTGGACTCACCGGGAATCGCAGGCCTTCCCACACGAATAACTTCATGGCGGTGGGTCGCTAAACGACCGCGAATGCCAATAAGTTGACCACATGACAGAGTCCTCCATCTAACAAACAATTTACCGAAGGACACGTGACCTCGTTACCATGGAACACATCCTCGGTACGTACCTGCGTTAGCCAGATTACCTACCGGATCAGGTGCAGCCGAGCGGAACTGCCAATAATGTACTGGCTATGAAACAGATTCTTGGGGAATAATGTCCCGGCTAAGTTAGGGTGTGGGCCATGCTGGACCAATGTAGGAAAAGACAAAAATGAGTTGGGAACATTTCTAAAGAACACATTTATTTAATACCAGAATGCGAGGAAAGTTATGTGGCACAGTAAATGGGATTTATTGCAAATGTACAGCTTGGAGAGCAAGGAATGTGTGGGGTGTGTCAAAAGGCAAACAATTCTCCAAAAGGAGACACAGAGCAGAGTTATCCCATTATTTCTGACACAATCTTAACTTGCGCTATGACAGGCGCCATCACACACACACACACACACACACACACACACACACACACACACACACACACACACACACACACACTTAAAGATAGCCCAGAGAGAAAGAAGTAAATGAGGGTTAACAGCCTGTCAATACGTTGCGTGGCCGGCAGGCTAACACGACCCAGAACGCTTAGGAAAAAGGAGGTGGGAGGACTACTAGGAGGGTGTCTAGGGTGTGGGAGTGTGGAGTGCAAGTGCAACACAACGGTGGGCATGCAGCATAGTGCGAGAGGAAAAATGTGAGGTGCAAGTCAGTTCGGTTCACTCTTTTAGTTACTGCCCTGAAAAGAACGGTTGGGCTTCGCCTGTGTTGATTCCCTACTGTGGATGCACAAAGGAGCAGAGAGAGAGAGAGAGATAGAGATAGAGATGGCAGAAGAATATGCGTGAGAAAATAGACCCTATCCTATTTGTGTAAGAATCTGTACATGTAAGTGTCTTTAATCCCCCGTTGGCCACTGAATTAATACACCAGGGGGTTGACTCAGCCTGTCATCCTTCCGATGTCAGCGAAATGAGTACCAGTGTGTACTGGGAGAGGGGCACTCCATCAGCGACACAGTCGTGCTTCCAAGAAATGAAAGCTACCCCAGCAGCTAAGCTGTCATACGCAAGAAGAACAAGTGTCTGTAACCTAATGAGCGTTGCTTGAAATGGAGCGGCCTCGCCTCGTGGCAGTAATGCGTGACCCCACGCTTGGTCACGCGGATTCGCGGCACCTCTCGCTCTGCGCCGATGCTTGTTCTCCTCGGCAGGGCCTGACATCTGGCACGTGCTGCTCTGACTTGCCCTCCTGATGATCTGCCAATGTGCCGAACTGCTCCACTCTGCATTCCCCCACATCCACCTGCTCGCGAATCTCCAATTCTGGCTCCACAATTCTCGCTCGCAATTTTGGCTCTGATCTGCAAAGCTGTGCCCGTTTTTATGAGCCCAGATGAGGGGAGGGGCCAACAATCAGATTAAATGGGGCTGTTAGTGAAATCACGCTTCTCCGATGGACCATAGTGGTCATAGCCACGCCCCGACAGGCCCCGGATGAGAAAAATGGCTCATTTGCTCGCTCACCTCATCATGTGTCAGACCTCTGAGCTTCAACATGGAGCCACGGTCTTTGGACGCGGTCTTTGGCCTCAAACATGCACCGGCATCCAATCAAATGTGGGATTGTAGAGAAATCCCTGTGCCACTCATAGGTCCCTTCATGAGTTAGAGTGCACGCTCGTGCTTTGAGCCATGCTCCAAAATAACCAAACCTGCATCTTCTCCGTGTCCTTCGAGGCTATGGTAAGAGTTTGATGACCATGTAGCAGTTACGGCGGTTGTAGAGTAATGTGAACATGTTGTAACATTTGCAGTGAGAGAAGTTGGCCACGTGGCGTTTGTAGTGGGAGAAGTTTGCCACCGCATTGTGAGGACGACATTGAAGTTCCTCATGATGATGAATAAAGGTCGCGTTTGAAAGCGTGTGTTGTTGCGGGGATATTTTTATTAGTTGTCTGAAGTGCTTGTGGTGAGTGTGGTATCGTTTAGTGAGCGGAATGAAGGTCAAAGTTGAAATGGCAGTTGAGAATTGGCACGCAGTTTGAATGGGAAATTGACGCTCAAATGCTCGGGAGACGCGGACGCTCGCAGCCCCAACACACAGGGTGCCCTCACAACGCAAACACACAGGACACGTTTGCAGAGTGTCTGCTTAATTCATATTGATTGGCGTGTGTGCTTGCTTGCATGTTTCATGTAAAATAAAGGTGTAGCAAAGAAAAAGTAAAGTTTAAAGAGGTATAAGAGCTCGAACTAAAAGAGTCCCGCACAGCGCATCTTTCCCCTTTATTCATTAGACATGTGGAAGAGACTAACTAAAACACATACGACTGAAATAACTGCCTTGGGATCACTGTATGTTGTGTGCCATTGCCTTGGAGGCATGCGGCTTAACAGACCGCAACAATATCTTGGGTCCTGGATCAACAAATGTAACAAAGATTTTGAAGTGAGAAAAGCCAAGGCATGACAGCACTCATAAGATGAACACTATATGGAAATCAAATATTGAAAGAAACCTCAAGGTGAAATTGTTCCATGCAACAGTAGAGTGTATATGCTTCTATATGGTGCTGAGAGTGGGACACTAACAAGGACACTTGAGAGGCGACTTGATGGTGCTATTCAGGTTTATTGAGGGCATCACTGAATATCAGCTGGAGGGAACATCAAACAAATGAAGAGCTATATGGAGGATTGCCCTTTGTATCTAGTACTTTAAAGTAAAAAATAAAAAACTAGCCCAACCAACAGAATGGGCCCCAGGACAATGACAGCGGGGTGGGGCCAGTGGCATCACAGACTAAGTTGGAGGCTGAGACAACAAAGGAGGGTTGGAACTGTGTAGGGGGTGGGGTGGGAAATTGGGTCAGGTAAGGTATGGGAGCATGCGCCAGAGCAGCGTGTCACCAAGTCCACTTTCTGCCGGTACTCCAGGGGCCTCCGTCTGGAAAACGAGCGACATGTCCAAATTGCCGCAGCTGATACTAACAGACTGTACAGGCAACAAATCTCATCTAAGTCTCCCTCAGCAAATGCTTGTAAGACACAAAGTCCAACGAGCGATAGCCAAGGATTCTCCAAAGAGACCTGGTATCGAAGGAGTTAAGTCTTTGTCTCAGATTCTTGGTCAGAGTACAAGTCTCACATTCGTAGAGCAAGACTGGAAGCACCAAGGACTTAGACTCGGACTTTCATCCTCCTGCATAGGTACTGACAGTGCCAAACCCCATGATCCAGTGAATTTGGATGGATTATGATAAAACTTGGTGGATGCTTTGGGTGGGTGACTTGAACAAGCTCATTCGATTTTGGTTCTGGTCCGGATGCAGATCTGGCCTAACTGTGGGATAAAAAACATAAACTGTTCAGCCTGGTTGAGGTATGCACTCCACTAAGTTCTGTTATAGTTAATTTATTTGATAATCCTATCCATTTGGAGCAAATGATTAGGTGAGAGCTAATTGGTTATTCCCTCCAATTACAGGAGAATGATGCAATTGGGTCTTGTTATTTGTGTGTTAACTGTATTGCACTTAGTACATGATTGGGAGCCTCACTCGTGTGTTTTTGTCTACGCTGTCGCTGATGGTTCGCCAATTGTGAACGTCTTTATAACTGTGGAGAAACTCTGGGAGGGGTTTGAAACAGCAAAGGTTTTACCTTGTATAATTTTTCTTGGTTGCTTTATGCAGCTTTCTTTGACTGGATGAGCATGAGGATTAATTATCCTCCATTGGACTTAATCCAAAACGGGGGCTTATGGATTTGGTCTCAATTTCCATGTTTGTGCGTGTCTGCAACCATATCTTAGACAAGTATGGACCAATTTTATTTATACTTGGCAGAAAGACAACACATGATGGTATACATGTGCACGTCATTTCTTTTCCAACATCAGATCCAAGATGGCCGACTGGCGGCCATTTTAGTTGTCAAAAACCTGATGTTGAATGTCCTCAACCATTTCTCAGACAAGAATTTACCAATATTGTTCAAACTTGGCACACAGATAAAGAATGATGGCTTTCATACGCATATCATTTTTTTCTGAGATCAGATCGAAGAAAGATGGCTAAGTGGCGGCCATTTTAGTTGTAAAAACCCCGATATTGAACATGTCCTCACCCATTTCTCGGACATGTATTTACAGATGTTGTTCAAACTTGGCACACAGATAACTAGAAGTGCACTCGGTAGAGAGCATACCTCCGCCAGGCTGATTAGTTTACGTTTTGTATCTCACTGATAGGCAGGATCTGAATTTGGACCTGAACTAAAATTTCATTGGCTTGTTCATGTCATCTAACCAACTCACCCACCAAGTTTCGTCCGAATCTGTTATTAACCTTTTGAAATATCATGCTATATATCACTTTAGCCCTGTCACTCAATGGTGAAGAATCACTTTAAAATTCTCGGATCCAGATCCGGATTTGGATCTTGACCAAAGTTGAATCACTTCTTCCTTGTTATATACCTGACCTGCCCACCAAGTTTCGTCCAAATCCGTCAACAACTTTTTGAGTTATTTTGTTCACAAACACAGACAGGGATAAAAACATAACCTCCATCCACCTTCGGTGGCAGAGGTAATGAATGATGGCTTACATATGCACCTCACTTTTTTTTCGAGATCATATCCAAGATGGCCGACTGGTGGCCATTTTGTTACTCAAACAAACTCCCCACGCAAGTACACTCTTCAATCCCACTCTTCCTTTCAGGTCTTCAAAACAGCTCTTCACCACCATCTCTTATCTTCCACCATCCAAAACCATGATCTTTTCTACCCCCGTTAATGCACCGCAAACACTCCTTCAAATTCCCTGCTTTCCTTCCTGAAAGTCCATGTAGTGTGAGGACCTGAAAGTCCCTGTTGTGTCCATCTTGTTTACCCTGTGTACCTCCACCCCATCCCATCCCTCTCCCTTCCACAGATCTCCTAATGTATCTGTTCCCCACTGTTTTGTGTTTCCCTCTTTCACCCCTCTTGTCTCCTGCTCTCCTTGTTATACCTTATGTGTGTTAGCTCTTATACGAGCCTCGATATTGTATATTTTTTAAAAAACAAAAAAGTGTCCCCAACCATTTATCCAACATGTATGATCCGATTTTGTTCAAACTTGGCACAAGCACAATACAGAATGGCATACACTTGCACCTAACATTATATTGAGATCTGATCAAAGTTGGCCGACTGGGAGACTGGCGGCCATTATAGTTGTAAAAAAAAACCCAATGTTCAACATGTCCTCAACCATTTCTCGGACATGCATTTACCAATGTTGTTCAAACTTGGCAAGCAGATAATGAATGATGGCTTACATATGCACTTCATCTTTTTTTCGACATCAGATCCAAGATGGTCGACTGGTGGATATTTTGTAACTTAAATGTCCCCAGTCATTTCTCAGACATGCATCTGTCCGATTTTGTTCAAACTTGGCACACGCACAGTATATGATGGCATACACGTGCGCCTCACTTTATTTTGTGATCTGATCAAATATGGCTGACTGGTAAACTGGCAGCCATTTTGGTTATACATAAATATGGGCTAGCCCTTTAACTCCGTACTGCAAAATTACAAAAACAATGGGGGCTATGACATTTTATGTCTTTTTTTACTTGTTTATTGAAATCCACGCCATCTTGGGTAATTGATTAGGAGATAGCCAATTGGCTAGTCCCTTAAAATTACAGGTGAGAAGCGTGTGTGTATATATTTTGCATAATATTGAATCCTTACTGCAATTATATATTGGTCGATAACAATGTGGCCATTTTTTTTCTTCTTTGTTTGATGCATTCTTCTACAACATTCAGATTTCTTGTGACATTTTACTTTTGTCTCAAAGGGCCCATCAGCATGAAACCGTAAATTTATTCAACTGAGGGAAATGTTATTTGTTGTAATTACGGCTTTTATGTTGTGTGACTTTTCCTTTGCACCGGAGAACAAAGGCAAACCTGAATCCTGAAATTTAGATATATTTTCTTCCAATGTGGTGGAACAACTTTTGAATGAAACCTCAAATTGAAGCAATTTTCCAATATTGTATGGTGGTGGTAATTATGAGACAGTGATTTTCCTCTTTGCTAAAAACCAATGTGGATCTGTGCTTTGCATGATGAAACATGTCGTCGGATTAAAAAGTTGAATACGAGCAAGGCGGAATATTTTGCAAATCTTTGATCAGAAATCTATTTTTTGCTCGTTATTAACCTGCGTGTTTGTTATCAGACATTACTTGGTGTTTCAATGTATGATCCTGAAGTTGGATCCGTTTTACAATTAGGGATCTTTCCAAAATTGAGCGTCGAGGTGATGACAAATTATGCAAAGTCGGTTGCAGCACAAAATAATATACAAATGCATGATGGCGCCGGATGGCAAAAGTGCACCTCCTATTCCACACTACAAACTGTTGACAGGTCGAGGCATTAATCATGGAGGATCGCCATGTTTAAAGTCGCAAAAATATGACAGAACTTGGCATTCCTCAAGGGTTCGTTTTCACCACCTGCTATAAACACTTGGATATAATGGGTCCAAGGTCTCACAAGATGGGTTCCCCGAAACATGAGCACTCACGATCAACAGCAATGGCTGGCATCATTCTGTGTGCTTCTTTAACTATTTACTATTCAGTGTAGATCTGCAGAGTTTATCACTCGTCTGGTAACCGGTGATGAAATGTGGTTTCACCACAGGATCCTGAAACGAAATTGGAATCCATGCAATTGAAGTAAAAGGGATCTCACTGCCAACCAAAAAAAATCACACACAACCATCAGTCGGCAAGATCACGGCCTAGGTTTTCTGGAACACCAAGGTAATCCCGCTGATTGACTGCATGCTTCACAAAGCTACAACCACAGGGGAATAGTACATCAGCCTCATGTAAAAATCCTGGCAAGATGTGAAGGACTAACAAAGGAATGGTTGACCAAAGGTGTGCTCCTTCACAACAACATACTTGTGCATAAGGCCCAGGTTGCGTGGACCGCTGTTCATAACTTCAAGCAGCTGGAAGATCAACTCACTTATAGCCACGATCTGGCTTCCTTTAACTTACTGTCATCAGTTTGAACATTGGAAATCCCACCTTGAAGCTATGGATTTAATGCTGATGAGGATGCACTAATTGATGCAATGGAGACGAGACCTAATGAGCAATCTGAAAGCTTCCATTTCACTCGAATTGAGAGTTTGAACGACAACAGGAGTAAATTCATCGAAGTAAAGAGATATTTTATAATGAAAAAACAATCATAATAAGTTGGCACATCTTTCACACTTTTTGAGTGTCTCATTCGTATCATTTTTTGAACCCTCCAAACTCCTCCCCCCACACCCCCAAACCACCACCATCCCCCAATCCCAAAAACTCCCACCATCCCCCAATCCCAAAAACTCCCACCATCCCCATAGAAGAATGCAGCCAAATCACCGACACAGCCTGTAAGTCATGGGATATTTTTTAATGCTTTTTTGGAGAAAAAAACCACATGGTTGAGGATGGAGTAAGCCGAAAAGCTTGTACATGCATACAAATTATAAAGCTGAGCAAGGCTGGTTACTGTTATGGTATTGGGAGTCATGTGCTACACACCAGCTCTTGCCTCATGGGTAATGCCCCCTATGATGCTGCGTGGCGACCCTTCCCCGGAAGGGGCTGTAGTGAGCAACAGGGTATGCATTTTGCAGTCTGTTTGCTGGTTTATCCTTCTTTTAATATTGTTGCGGTTCTGTAAAACCGCATTCCTCCGAAGCAATGACACACAACACACAGCGATCCCAAGGCAGTCCTTTCCATATGGTTAGTGGGTAAATGGGAAAGATGTGTTGCGTAGGGATCTTTTTGTTTGGTCTCCAATCTTCAATCCTTGCTCTTCTTCCACTCCTTTGCCCCTCTTTGTCTTTCTCACAAACCATGCAAGCAAGCACGCACACAGACATTGAAAAGAACCAAGCAAACGCCTTGTATGCATCTGCACGCCAATTCCATTCAAAACTGTGCGTCAATTTTCAATTGCCGTCTCACCTCAGACATTCACTCTGATCTTCACCACGTTACCACACTCACCTCAACCACTCCACACGTTTCAAAAAAAAAAAAATCCCCACAACAACTTATGTTCACATCTTCACTACAAATGCCACAGTTACAAACATCTCCCTCTTCACTACAGACGCCACCATTACGAGCATCCTCCTACCTATCTGCCACAATGCCACATTACAATCTCTTCACTACAAAAGGCCACAACGTACTCCCACCTCTCTACAACCGCTGCAATTGCCACCTTTTCATCAAACACTCACCACAGCCTCAAAGAACGCTGAAGGAATGAGAGTTGGGTTGTTTCAGTGCATAACTCGAAGCACGAACGTACGCTGGAGTTCGTTCAAGGACGTGCAAGTCGCCTAGGGATTTCCCTAAAATACCATGTTTGAATGGAGGCCAGCGCACGTTCGGGGCCAGAGAGCACTTCCAAAAGCCCTGGCCCCATGTTAATCTTGGAGTTCCAATGCGTGGCCAGGACAGCGAGTGACTGAGGCCATTTTTATTGTTCAGAGCCCAGTTGGGTGTGACTATGGTGCAAGACAACTGCTGTGGACCAATAGGGAAGCTAGAAATCACCAACAGCCCCATTTATCCGACTCTTGGTTCCTCCCCCGCCCGGGGCTCATAAAAGGAGCAAACTCAGCTCAGATGAGTCAGACTTCAGGGGACTACGGAGATGTCAGATATTGTCAGACATCGACATGGGTCAGACATCACCAGAGGAGCAGACTTCAGACCTCACCGGGAAAGCAGACCGGTAGATGGCGCAAAGAGGGCAAGCATCAGTGCTGAGCGAGAATGCCACGAGCCAGCGTGGTCAAGCGCCGAATCATAACGAGTGATTACTATGAGCCACACCTCTTCTCAACTCCTCGACGCTCAGTTCGGCTGCATTCAACAGCAACAGTTACACTTACAGATTCTCACACTACTCCGTTAGGGTCTTTCTCTCACAATTCTTTTTCTATCATGTATCTCTTGTCTACTGTGGATGCACATGAGCAAATCCGAACCAACCATTCTTTTCAGAGTGAAGCCACAATTCTTGGCAGAGTGAACCTTGCTGACTCGCACTACACATGTTCCTCTTATGCCACGCTGCACCTCACGTTGCACTCCACTCGCACTTCTCACTCCCACACTATAGACACCTTCAGCATTTTCCCCTCCTTCCCCATTCCTAAGCATTTGGGTTGCGCAGGTCTGCCGACCATGCCAGGTATTGAGAGGTCACTAATCCTCCACTGCTTCTCTCTCTCTGGACTATCTCTAATTTTCCCCGGGATTGTGTGTGTGTGATGGCACCTGTCGTAGCATATGTTATGACTGTATAAGCATATTTGGGGTAACTCTGCACTGTCTTCTTTTGTAAATATTGCATGCCTTTTTCCGCACCCCACAAATTCCTTGCTTTCCCTGCTGTACATTTGCAATAAATCCCATACTTTGCCACATAACTTTCCTCACTTTGTGAAATAAATGTGCCTGTTAGACATGTACCTAGATCATTTTTCTCTTTTCCTCCATTGGTCTAGCATGGTCCTCACTTAGCTAAGCCAGGACGTTATATCCCAAAATCTTTGCAACTCCGCTCGGTGCCACCTGATACGGTAAGTAACGCAAGTACATATCGAGGGCGCAATTCCCCGATAATGAGGTCGTGTGCCTCGGTAAACGGTTGTCAGACGGAGGACCTTGTGTCACGTGGTCAAGTTATTGGCGTTCGCGGTCATTCAGCCACCCGCTGCAACACAAAGTTATTCGTGTAACTGGTTAACTAACCTTTCTTCCCCTATTCTTTCTGGGAAACAATTCCTCCTTTTGTAAAACATACAGAATACATACTTAGTTCATAATTACTTCATCAGAATTGCTTGTACACATTTCCAGCAAAAGTCCAGTCTTCTGTGTCCATGGAAAGCTTGTTCTATTTTTGAGTGGTACTGTATATAACCTTTTTGACCTTTTTGTTGTGGGGAATTTTCTTGCCCGGGCATAGCCAGGCAAAATAACCTCTCCGTGATCATTTTTCACGGGCCTAGATGCGAGCTGGATTCGAACAAGCATATCATTATTTGAAAAGTTCAAAACACTGCTGGAAGGCATTCAGGCTGAAGCTGAAGAATTATGAGTTATCAGGATGCAGTGATTACAATATAATTCACAAGGATCGTTTGGACTGGTTTTATCAGCCTTACTGCATGTGGTGCGTTGCACAAGTATTAACAAATATTATCTTTAACATGGAAAGGGGAATACGTCAAATCCTAAATAATAGGCAAATGTCATGACAGTATTATGAAACTGCTAATAGAAACAGTGATGCACAGTAATAAGAATAATGATAGTACAGTGATATATGCCAGATGTTCAAAATTTCACCCTTATACTTTATACCATGGTCTCTTGCTGTAGCCTTGGCCTAAGAAATTCTATTAAACAAACTGCCTGTTGTTTATTAGTATTCTGATCCACACGCTGTGTTTATAACAACGTTGAATAAAACGTCACGCTTATGCCAATGCACTTACAGGAGGTCAAATTCAAAGTTAGATAATTCTTCAAGTGTCCATCTTACTTGGTGTACTTCTTGCTGAATGTGACTATTTGACGTCACTAGTTGTAAATTTGAATTCAAAGAAGACATGTCACTAGCATACTAACCGACTGACGTTGTGCATATGTGCAACTCAAAACTAATTCCACATACCTCCAAAACAGGTCAGACAATAGTAACAAGGATACGTTTGAGGAAAACTTTGATACAGGTGGGTGAGCAAAACCAAGTCCCCATTATCGACTACTACTACTACTACTACGACTACGAATGCTGGCTACATAGCCCGAATGTACACTTCACAATCCCGCCACCACCATCCCCTCCTCCACCATCCCCCCTTCTACCCAGTCATAGCACAACCCAATATGAACCTTTCAAAATGACGTCATGAACGTTATTT
>CM068965.1:69090462-69103468 GCA_035128595.1 Eptatretus atami | reverse complement strand
GAGAGATTCCGCTCACGACATTACAAGTCAAAGCGATCGCCAAGGATGTCGGACACGTATCGATTGATTATATTTTGATCATGCTTCCATCGTGCTCGAGGGGAGTGAAGCTGACTTTGAAATGCACGGTCTACGAGGTCTTGTCTTGCGGCTTTTCCGGCTAGCCAGGCTGGCCAGACAGCTGAGAGGTCGCCTCTGAGATGCCTAGCCTGGTTTTGAATCCCGGCTGAGCTATAAACTGCCACCCTGGTTTTCGCATGCAGGCAAGGCAATAATCTCGTCCGTTGGAAGGACGTCCTCGACAGTCCCCGTCCGCTAGGATTAGCTGGTGCATGGTAAAGATTCCCGCGGTCTTTCGCGAAGAGAAGGCGAGCCATCGCCGACAACCAGGCAAAATTCCAAATTCCACCGAATGTGTAGGGGCACTGCACAGCGGCACATCCTGCCTCAGGAACAATGGAAGCCAGCGGGCTGAATTTCCAAATCGAATCCCAATCAAACATGACTTCACCAACGGCAACCACCGAGCCTCGAGTTTTCAAATCAGCATTCTCATCGTCGGCGACAGAGGAGGAGCCAACACAAACGATGAGGCAATTTCAAAGCCTTTTTCATTCCTCGAGATATGTGAGTAATCACCGTTGGAAGAATGGTATTGCAATCTCCACGGACAACTCCCGAGGCAAGAGGCCAGAGACGTGTTGGATTCAAACCGGTTCGCGAGCCGTGCAGCGTCGTCGTAATATTGCCATGTACAGCAAATCACGGGGCATCTGATGTCATCGTCGGAATACAATTTGACGAGGTAGTCATCGTGCTGCGCTGTAAGATTGCAGACACCAAGCCAATCAGACAATTTGTGTTTCTTCTTGAGAGGTTGAAGCTAACTTCATTTGCTTCAGAATTTGTCTCATCTTCAAGGACAACAACTTGTTGAAAACCAGTTGTTTATTTTAGCTTTTGTATCTGTGGCAGTGGTGTGTGAAGGTACAGACGTTGATTGATCTCAACTTCGTATGAATCTATCGTAACCAGATCATGTGGTGTCGGCCACGATGACCAAAGCCTTGGAAGCCACAATTAGATTGTTATTGGGAACGGTCAGGTATGGACACAAGCCGAGCTTGCATAGTCCCATTAAGTGTTAAACTCACTTAAACTACTGCATGAGCAGTCTTTTTGAAAAAGAGGAAAAACTTCAAGAATTATTTTAAAAGATGAGCTTCAGGTGGGGAAAACGGAATCAGCGAAACGTCATATTGGGATTCGGATGGGATAAGGGAATACCACTATCAACCACCACGGCCACGTGTCTGGTTCTTCACGTCCTGAGATCAATCACATTATTATCAACAGAGAGTTTTCATGCTAATACTAAGCACAGTTCAAAACGACCCTGAACAAAAGTACCCAACCTGATTGTCGAACAAGACCCTGACTCACTGCTCAACGAATCCACTGATTCAAATCCCATTGTCCATTAATTCCGAACCAATTGGCTTACAACATTCAACAAACGTCCACAACGCCGATCCCACTGCTCAGTCAGGACGTGATACCACGCACGACAGGGACACAATCTCACCACCCCGACGGGAGGCAATCCCACTGCACGACCTGAACACGATGCCACACCCCAGACAGGGACACGATTCCACTGCCAGACAGGGACACGATGCCACCGCCAGACAGGGACACGAGCCCCGCCAGACAGGACACGATGCCACCGCACGACCGGGACACGATGCACCGCACGACGGACGATCTCACCACCCGACCGGAATCAATCCCACTGTAAACCAGGACATGATTGTACACCCCGATTGGGACAACATCCCACCAAAAGACTGGGACACGATGCCACTGCACTACCGGGACAATCGTCTCTCAACTGGGACACGATCGCACCGCCGACCGGGACACGATCGCACCGCCCGACCGGGACACGATCGAACCGCCCGACCGGGAGACGATCGCACCGCCCGACCGGGAGAACGAATGCACCATCCAACCGGGACATGATCGCACCGCCGACAGGACACGATCGCACCGCCCGACCGGGACACGATCGCACAACCCGACCAGGAACCGATCCCACCGCACGACCTGGACATGATCTCACCACCCGACCGGGAACCGATCTTACCACCCGACCTGGAACCGATCCACCACCACGACCTGGACATGATCTCACCGCCCGACCGGGAACCGATCTCACCGCCGACCTGGAAACGATCCCACCGCAGGACCGGGACACAATCTCAGCATCCGACCGGGACACGATCCACTGAACGACCTGAACACGATCGCACCGCCCGACCAGGATAAGATGCCACCGAAAGACCTGGAACCGATCTCACCGCCCGACCGGGACACGATCTCACCACCTGACCGGGAGCCGATCCCACCGCACGACCTGGACATGATCGCACCACCCGACCGGGAGCCGATCCCACCGCAGCGACCTGGACATGATTGCACCACCCGAGCTGCAACGATCTCACCGCACGACCTGGACATGATCGCACCACCCGACGGGAGCCGATCCCCGCACGACCTGGACATGATCGCACCACCGACCTGGAACCGATCTCACCGCACGACCTGGACATGATCGCACCACCCGACCAGGAGCTGATCCCACCGCACGACCTGGACATGATCGCACCACCCGACCTGGAACCGATCTCACCGCACGACCTGGACATATCGCACCGCAGACCTGGACATGATCGCACCACCCGACCGGAGCCGATCTCACCGCACGACCTGGACATGATCAACCACCCGACCGGGAGCCGATCCAACAAACCACCGCACGACCTGGACATGATCAGCACCACCCGACCGGGAGCCGATCCACTACCGCACGACTTGGACATGATCGCACCACCCGACCGGGAGCCGATCCAACCGCACGACCTGGACATGATCGCACCACCCGACCGGGACCGATCCACCGCACGACCTGGACATGATCGCACCACCGACCGGGAGCCGATCCCACCGCACGACCTGGACATGATCGCACCACCCGACCGGGAGCCGATCCAACCGCACGACCTGGACATGATCGCACCACCCGACCGGACACGATCCACCGCACGACCTGGACATGATCGCACCACCGACGGGAGCCGATCCACCGCACGACCTGGACATGAATCGCACCACCCGACGGGAGCCGATCCAACCGCACGACCTGGACATGATCGCACCACCGACCGGGAGCCGATCCCACCGCACGACCTGGACATGATCGCACCACCCGACCGGGAGCCGATCCAACCGCACGACCTGGACATGATCGCACCACCCGACCGGGAGCCGATCCCACCGCACGACCTGGACATGATCGCACCACCCGACCGGGAGCCGATCCAACCGCACGACCTGGACATGATCGCACCACCCGACGGGACACGATCCCACCGCCGACCTGGACATGATCGCACCACCCGACCGGGAGCCGATCCACGCACGACCTGGACATGATCGCACCACCCGACCGGGAGCCGATCCCACCGCACGACCTGGACATGATCTCACCACCCGACCGGGAGCCGATCCACCGCACGACCTGGACATGATCGCACCACCCGACCGGGAGCCGATCCAACCGCCCGACTCCAGTATCCAAACCCATTGCTTATTATAAACACAAACTTATAACCGATGAATGTCCACACACAACCCCGAAGCCTTCCCGGGCGTGTCGTGTTCACGTTCTGAGTTTACATCTTAACGGACTTCGATAACTGGTCTGATGGATACACAGAGGAAAAACACACTAATATAGATAAATATATCTGTATATGTATATATGTATGTGATAACGGGAAGGTGAAGAGAGAGAGAGCGAGAGAGAGAGAGGGAGAGGAAGTGTGAGGAGGTGAGAGAGAGAGAGAGAGGGAGAAGAGGGAGAGAAGTGTGAGGAGTGAGAGAGAGAGAAGGGAGAGGAGTGTGAGGAGTGGAGAGAGAGGGAGAGAGAGGGAGAGGAAGTGTGAGGAGGTGAGAGAGAGAGAGAGAGAGGGAGAGACAGAAGAGCGCACAATGCGCTGCGCTATCGGACACGAGTGCCCTAGGGGAGAGGCGCTCTCACTCACCTCGTGCTCCTTCTCTCACTCTTACAGTGTCCGCTCCGAGCCACAAGCAGCCCGAGAGCCGAGGGAACGAGACGCACTGCGTGGGGAACGGGAACGCAGATCGACGGCATTGACAGCTCGTCCAGCCGAGGAAAGCGCAGGAGAAACTGGATGCGGCTCAAAGCGTTTGAATCGGAGGGAGAAGATGGCGCTGAGGATCCCACGACGCATGCGTATAGGAGGGGTTGGGTTGGGTTGGGTGTGAATGGAGGTAGGGGGGGATGATGTTGGGATGGAAGGCGTGCAGGATTGTATGAATTAGAGGTGTGCATGGATTGTAGGGATGGAAGGCTTGCAGGGATTGTAGGATGGAGGGTGTGCATGGATTGTATGGATGGAGGGTGTGCATGGATTGTATGAATGAGAGGTGTGAATGGATTGTTTGAATGAGAGGTGTGAATGGATTGTATGGATGAGAGGTGTGCAGGATTGTAGGTGGAGGGTGTGCATGGATTGTATGGATGAGAGGTGTGCATGGATTGTATGGATGAGAGGTGTGCAGGGATTGTATGGATGAGAGGTGTGCAGGGATTGTATGGATGGAAGGTGTGCATGGATTGTATGGATGAGAGGTGTGCAGGATTTATGGATGAGAGTGTGCAGGATTGTATGGATGAGAGGTGTGCAGGGATTGTATGGATGAGAGGTGTGCAGGGTTGTATGGATGGAAGGTGTGCATGGATTGTATGGATGAGAGGTGTGCAGGGATTGTATGGATGAGAGGTGTGCAGGGATTGTATGGATGAGAGGTGTGGCAGGGATTGTATGGAAGGAAGGTGTGCATGGATTGTAATGAATGAGAGGTGTGCATGGATGTGTGCATGGATTGTATGAATGAGAGGTGTGCAGGATTGTGTGCATGGATTGTATGAATGAGAGGTGTGCATGGATTGTGTGCATGATTGTATGAATGAGAGGTGTGCATGGATTGTGTGCATGGATTGTATGAATGAGAGGTGTGCATGGATTGTGTGCATGGATTGTATGAATGAGAGGTGTGCATGGATGAAGAAGTAATGTTTGAAGGGTCGATCGATAGAAAGGGAGAATTTTTGGACAAATTGGATATTAGAGATAGAATTGGGAAGGGAATTGCAAGAGTGAAGAGAAAGTGGAGGATTTTTATGAAGAGCAATGATGGGGATTGAATTGAAAGGGAATGAATTAAGTGAACAAATGGATTCGGGGGGGGGGGGGTTGAGGATGGGGGATTGCATGAGTAAGGGAATGATTAAAAGATTGAACGTAGGCTGTTGAAGGAACTGAATGGATTGGATAGTAGGAATGAATTATTGATTGTGTGATTATTATTGATTAATGTGATTATTTACTTATTATTGAATGATGTGATTATTATTACCTCCACCATCTGTGATGGATGGTAGTCATGTTTTCACCCCTGTCTGTTTGCTTGTGTGCAGGATGTCTCAAAATGGTCGGGACAAATTCGGATGAAATTTGATGGGCAGGTTATTATGTGTAACAATGCCGAATTGATTAGATTTTGGTGAAGATCTGATCCGGATTTGAGAATTAAAAAAGAAAAAATTTTCAGTGATTCTTCACCCTTTGAAAGATGGGGCCAAAAACGATATATTTCAAAAAGTTTGGGCAGGTTATGACAAAGCTTGGTAAGTGAGTTGGATAGGTGACAAGAACAAACCAATTCGATTTTGGTAAATTTCTGGATCCTGATCCGCGACTATCAGTGGGATACAAAACATAACCTGTTCAGCCTGGCGGAGGTGTGTGCTCTACCGAGTACCCATTCAGCCTGGCGGAGGTGTGTGCTCTACCGAGTGCCCATTCTAGAAAAATATTACTTGCGAAAATCGAAGATTTTTCCAGTATATTGGTTGATCTGATCTGTCATTCTGTCTGCTTGTATGTATGTATGTCAATTGCCGACAGCTCACAATTTTAAAACTGATCTGCACAAAACTTCACCAAATGGTGGAGTTGGTCATTAAAGCAAGAAGCCTTTTGGTTTTGAGGTCAAAAGGTCAACATGGCAAAGGCCAAACCTTATTAAATTTCTAAAATCATCAATTTTCATCCGATTGACTTGAAATTTGAAGAGGATTTGCATGTCAGGTCACTGAATTCAACCACCAATGATTTTTAAGGTCAACTTAGGCCGAAAGGTCAACATAGGCCAAAGGTCAACAACTTCAGTGTAATATCTAAAATCCTCAACTTTCATCCGATTGACTTGAAATTTAACAGGATTTGCACATTCGCTCGTTCAATTCAACCACCAATTATCTTGAGGTCAAAGGTCAACGTCGGCCAGATTTCTAAAATCGTCAATTTTCATCCGATTGACTTGAATTTGATCAGTGTTTGCATATCATGCCACTGAATTTAGCAGCAGTTATTTTTTAGTTCAAATTTGTTTTTTGGTATTTCGCAAGTATCGTGCTCTGCACGATATCTTCTTGTTACTTGCAAAATAGAAAGTTTTTCAAGTATATTGGTCAGTCGATTTTGTTATTCTGTCTGTCACCTACAGGTCACAATCTAAACCGATTATCATGGAACTTTACCAAATTGTGAAGGTACTCTCAATTAAGGAGATGATTTTGAGGTCAAAGGTCAAATTTCTAAAATCGTCATTTTTCATCGATTGACTTGAAATTCGAACAAGATTGCGTCACTGGATTGGGACACCAAACTATTTTTGAGATCAAAAGGTCAAAGACAACTCAAGGTCAAACTTCTAAAATCATTATCAAGTGAAAAATCATCAGTTTACATCCTACTAACTTGAAAGTTGAACAGGATTTGTATAGTCCATCACTGAATTGGAAAGCTATATTTTTGAGGTAAAAAGGTCAAAGGTCAACTCCAGGTGAAACTTGTAAAATCATCAAAATTCATTTGAAAAATTGTCAATTTTCATCTGAAAATTAAGCAACAATTTCATAGTTCATCACTGAATTTGGAAACCAAATATTTTTGAGGTTAAAAGGTCAAAGGACAACTCAAGGTCAAACTTCTAAAATCATAAATTTCAATCTGAAACAATCAATTTTCAACTGATTGACCTGAGCTTTGATTAAGATCGTCAATTTTAATCTTAATGAAATGGACAATTTGACGTATCCATGGCAACCTTTGGAGAGGGGGTGAATTTTGCAAGTGTCGTGCTTGCACGATGTCTTCTTCTTGTTTGTTTGTTTTTTGTGTGCAGGATATCTCAAAAAGTTGTGAACGGATTGGGATGAAATTTGGTGGGCAGGTTGGGTGTGTGACAAGGAAGAAATTATTCGACTTTGGTGAAGATCTGGATCCCGATCCGGATCCGAGAATTTTTTTTGTCATTCTTCACCGTTGAGCGAAGTCCGAATCCAGATCCGGCCTATCAGTGGGATATAAAACGTAAACTGTTCAGCCTGGCAGTGGTATGCGCTCTACCGAGCGCTGTTCCAGTTTATTACTGATTGATGTGATTATTATTTATTATTGATTGATGTGATTTATAATTATTGATGATGTGAAAAGAAGGAGTGTGGGAACAGATTGAATAGATTGCATGTTGACCATGAATGAAAATTAAGGAAAATTGTTCCACTTGATTATAAAAACGAGGTTTGAGGGATGAAAGAATTTATCATTGAAAGTAAAACTGGTTCGTGGATCGGATAGTGAGGTGGGTATTGATTAAAAAAGGATTTATATAGATTATTACTAATTAAAGTGCACAGCTATAGTTGATGAGAATGGAGAGTTTTTAAGTATCGTTACCATGTGTGAGTCGAGCCATGACGGAGTGAATACCAGCCAGGTAAGCCCCCACACGGTGCGTCATGGCCAGGTATAGGTACACACTCCACGAGTCATGACCGTGTGCACCTATACCTGGCCATGATGTGAAGAGTGTGCACCTATACCTGGCCATGACGTGCAGAGTGTGCACTTATACCGGGCCATGATGCGCAGAGTGTGCACCTATACCTGGCAATGACGTGCAGAGTGCGCACCTATACCTGGCCATGATGCGCGGAGTGTGTACCTATACCTGGCAATGACGTGCAGTGCGCTATACCTGGCCATGACGTGCAGAGTGCACACCTATACCTGGCCATGACGTGCGAGTGTACACCTATACCTGGCCATGACGTGCAGAGTGTACACCTATACCTGGCCATGACGTGCAGAGTGCGCACCTATACCTGGCCATGACGTGCAGAGTGCGCACCTATACCTGGCCATGATGTGCAGAGTGCGCACCTATACCTGGCCATGACGTGCAGAGTGCGCACCTATACCTGGCCATGACGTGCAGAGTGCGCACCTATACCTGGCCATGACGTGCAGAGTGCGCACCTATACCTGGCCATGACGTGCAGAGTGCGCACCTATACCTGGCCATGACGTGCAGAGTGCACACTATACCTGACCATGACGTGCAGAGTGTACACCTATACCTGGCCATGACGTGCAGAGTGCGCACCTATACCTGGCCATGAAAACAGAGTGCGCACCTATACCTGGCCATGACGTGCAGAGTGCGCACCTATACCTAGTTGGAAGGATGAAATAATTTATCATTGAAAATAAAACTGGTTTGTAGATCGGATAGTGGTGCACACTCTGCGCGTCATGTCCAGGTATAGGTGCGGCACTCCGCTCATCATGGCCAGGTATAGGTGCACACTGCATGTGTAATGGCCAGGTGCAATATATACACACTCCATAAATACCTGCCAGGTAATATATAATGATATGAGTTTCCTTACAAGCAGACGCAGGAGGAGGCCATTACGCCCATCAACGTCTGTGCTATTATTACCAACCTATGGTTGTTTGTCGATGCTCAATCCTTTTTAAATGCAAAGCCTCAAGGAAGCAGCACGTACTATATTTAACGTCTTTGGTGTGACTCAGCTGGGTTTGAACCGTGCCAACCTCCCAGAATCAGTGTGGATGCTCAATACCCATTACACCAGTGAGGCTGATCAAGATAGGCACACACTTCTGGAGTTAACCGGCCAGATAGGCGCACACTCCAGGAGTAATGTCAGGTAGGCACTCACTCTACAGGGACAGGCACACACTTTACGAGTACCGACCAGTAGGCCACGCTCCACGAGGACAAGCAAGAGAGGCACATGCTCACCAGGCCAAACCTGGAGGGACAGACCTCTGGAGTACCAGCCAGGTAGGCACATACTCTGAGTAACGGCCAGGTAGGTGCACGCTCTGTGAATACAGGCCTAATTGGCACCACTCCACGAGTAAGGCCAGGTAAGCACACACTCACGAGTAACGGCCAGGTAAGCACACACTCCACGAGTAACGGCCAGGTAAGCACACACTTCTGGAGTATACCGGCCAGATAGGCGCACACTCCAGGAGTAGACCGGCCAGATAGGCGCACACTCCAAGAGTAATGTCAGGTAGGCACTCACTCTACAGGGACAGGCACACACTTTACGAGTACCGACCAGTCGGCCCATGCTCCACGAGGACAAGCAAGAGAGGCACATGCTCCACCAGGCCAAACCTGGGAGGGACAGACCTCTGGAGTACCAGCCAGGTAGGCGCACACTCTGAGTAACGGCAGGTAGGTGCACGCTCTGTGAATACAGGCCTAATTGGCACACACTCCCGAGTAACGGCCAGGTAAGCACACACTCCACGAGTAACGGCCAGGTAAGCACACACTCCACGAGTAATGGCCAGGTAAGCACACACTCCACGAGTAACAGCCAAGTAAGCACACACTCCACGAGTAATGGCCAGGTAAGCACACACTCCACAAGTAACAGCCAAGTAAGCATACACTCCACGAGTAACAGCCAGGTATGCCCTGCTCTGCGAGGACAGGCAGGTAGGCACACAATTTGAGAGTACCGGCCAGGTATGACCATGCTCTGCGAGGACAGGCCAGGTAGGCACACAATTTGAGAGTACTGGCCAGGTAGGTGCATGCTCCACGACAGTGGTCCCCAACCTTTTGATCCACGGCCGCATTCACTACTCCAAGGATGTTGGGAGCCAGAAAAAATCGAAGAAAAAATTGAGAAATCGATACGTTTGGGTTTATTGGAGTATTGTTTTTTTATTTAATAAATTTTATATGTATTCGATCGATCGATCGATTGTTCACGCACTGTAATTCTGAACAAATTTCCGTTCGGGGTGTAATTAATTTTAATTACTGCCGCAAGATAAAATCAAATTGATTTGATTCCTCCCGGCGTGTAGCGGCAGTGGCCGGCAGCGCATTGTGTAAACCCCTTTAAAATTGCTACATGGAAATGTGTTTTGATTGGAAAGTCCTCGCGGGCCGCAGTATAGGGCTCTGCGGGCCGCAGGTTGGGGACCAATGCCCGAGGACAGGCCAGGTAGGTATAAACACTCCGTGAGGACAGGCCGTGCAGGCGCACCTTCAAGAGTAATGGCCAGGTAAGCGCACACTCCACGAGTAACGGCCAGTTGAAAGCAGACACTCCATGAGTAATGGCCAAGTAAGCGCACACTCCACAAGTAATGGCCAGGTAAGCACACACTCCACGAGTAATGGTCAGGTAAGCACACACTCCATGAGTAACGGCCAGTTGAAGCAGACACTCCATGAGTAATGGCCAGTAAGCGCACACTCCACGAGTAACGGCCAGTTGAAAGCAGACACTCCATGAGTAATGGCCAAGTAAGCGCACACTCCACGAGTAACGGCCAGTTGAAAGCAGACACTCCATGAGTAATGGCCAAGTAAGCGCACACTCCACAAGTAATGGCCAGGTAAGCACACACTCCACGAGTAATGGTCAGGTAAGCACACACTCCATGAGTAATGGTCAGGTAAGCACACATTCCATGAGTAATGGTCAGGTAAGCACACACTCCACGAGTATGGTCAGGTAAGCACACACTCCATGAGTAATGGCCAGGTAAGCACACACTCCACGAGTAATGGTCAGGTAAGCACACACTCCACGAGTAATGGCCAGGTCAGCACACACTCCACGAGTAACGGCCAGGTAAGCGCACACTCCACGAGTAACGGTCAGGTAAGCACACATTCCACGAGTAATGGCCAGGTCAACGCACACTCCACAAGTAATGGCCAGGTAAGCACACACTCCACGAGTAACGGTCAGGTAAGCCACACATTCCACGAGTAACGGCCAGTTGAAAGCAGACACTCCATGAGTAATGGCCAGTAAGCGCACACTCCACGAGTAACGGCCAGTTGAAAGCAGACACTCCATGAATAATGGCCAAGTAAGCGCACACTCCACAAGTAATGGCCAGGTAAGCACACATCCACGAGTAATGGTCAGGTAAGCACACACTCCATGAGTAACGGCCAGGGAAGCACACACTCCACGAGTAATGGCCAGGTAAGCACACACTCCACGAGTAATGGCCAGGTAAGCGCACACTCTACGGTAATGGCCAGGTAAGCACACACTCCACGAGTAACGGCCAGGTAAGCACACACTCCACGAGTAATGGCTAGGTAACACACACACTCCACGGTAACGGTCAGGTAAGCACACCTCCACGAGTAATGGTCAGGTAAGCACACACTCCACGAGTAATGGTCAGGTAATCACACACTTCACGAGTAACGGTCAGGTAAGCACACACTCCACGAGTAATGGTCAGGTAAGCACACACTCCACGAGTAATGGCCAGGTAAGCACACACTCCACGAGTAATGGCCAGGTAGCACACACTCCACAAGTAATGGCCAGGTAAGCACCACTCCACGAGTAATGGTCAGTAAGCACACACTCCACGAGTAATGGCCAGGTAAGCACACACTCCACGAGTAACGGCCAGGTAAGCGCACACTCCACGAGTAACGGTCAGGTAAGCACACATTCCACGAGTAATGGCCAGGTCAACGCACACTCCACGAGTAATGGCCAGGTAAGCACACACATTCCACGAGTAATGGCCAGGTCAACGCACACTCCACGAGTAATGGCCAGGTAAGCACACACTCCACGAGTAACGGTCAGGTAAGCACACATTCCACGAGTAATGGTCAGGTAAGCACACACTCCACGAGTAATGGCCAGGTAATCCACACTCCACGAGTAATGGCCAGGTAATCACACACTTCACGAGTACAGTCAGGTAAGCACACACTCCACGAGTAATGGCCAGGTAAGCACACACTCCACAAGTAATGGCCAGGTAAACACACTCCACGAGTAATGGCCAGGTAAGCACACACTCCACGAGTAACGGCCAGGTAAGCGCACACTCCACGAGTAACGTCAGGTAAGCACACATTCCACGAGTAATGGCCAGGTCACGCACACTCCACGAGTAATGGCAGGTAAGCAAACACATCCACGAGTAATCGGCAGTACACAGACATCACGACGTAATGGCCAGGTAAGCACACACTCCACGAGTAACGGCCAGGTAAGCGCACACTCCACGAGTAACGGTCAGGTAAGCACACATTGCACGAGTAATGGCAGGTCAACGCACACCTCCACGAGTAATGGCCAGGTAAGCACACACTCCACGAGTAATGGTCAGGTAAGCACACACTCCACGAGTAATGGCCAGGTAATCACACTTCACGAGTAACGGCCAGGTAAGCACACACTCCACGAGTAATGGCCAGGTAAGCACACACTCCACCGAGTAATGGTCAGGTAAGCACTCACTGCGCTTACTTGGCCATTACTCATGGAGTGTCTGCTTTCAACTGGCCGTTACTCGTGGAGTGTGCGCTTACCTGGCCATTACTCTTGAAGTGTGCGCCTGCACGGCCTGTCCTCACGGAGTGTTTATACCTACCTGGCCTGTCCTCGTGGAGCATTGGTCCCCAACCTGCGGCCCGCAGAGCCCTATACTGCGGCCCGCGAGGACTTTCCAATCAAAAC
>CM068965.1:69077607-69088281 GCA_035128595.1 Eptatretus atami | reverse complement strand
TAGGTGCGCACTCTGCACGTCATGGCCAGGTATAGGTGCGCACTCTGCACGTCATGGCCAGGTATAGGTGTACACTCTGCACGTCATGGCCAGGTATAGGTGTACACTCTGCACGTCATGGCCAGGTATAGGTGTGCACTCTGCACGTCATGGCCAGGTATAGGTGCGCACTCTGCACGTCATTGCCAGGTATAGGTACACACTCCGCGCATCATGGCCAGGTATAGGTGCGCACTCTGCACGTCATTGCCAGGTATAGGTGCACACTCTGCGCATCATGGCCCGGTATAAGTGCACACTCTGCACGTCATGGCCAGGTATAGGTGCACACTCTTCACATCATGGCCAGGTATAGGTGCACACGGTCATGACTCGTGGAGTGTGTACCTATACCTGGCCATGACGCACCGTGTGGGGGCTTACCTGGCTGGTATTCACTCCGTCATGGCTCGACTCACACATGGTAACGATACTTAAAAACTCTCCATTCTCATCAACTATAGCTGTGCACTTTAATTAGTAATAATCTATATAAATCCTTTTTTAATCAATACCCACCTCACTATCCGATCCACGAACCAGTTTTACTTTCAATGATAAATTCTTTCATCCCTCAAACCTCGTTTTTATAATCAAGTGGAACAATTTTCCTTAATTTTCATTCATTGGTCAACATGCAATCTATTCAATCTGTTCCCACACTCCTTCTTTTCACATCATCAATAATTATAAATCACATCAATCAATAATAAATAATAATCACATCAATCAGTAATAAACTGGAACAGCGCTCGGTAGAGCGCATACCACTGCCAGGCTGAACAGTTTACGTTTTATATCCCACTGATAGGCCGGATCTGGATTCGGACTTCGCTCAACGGTGAAGAATGACAAAAAAAATTCTCGGATCCGGATCGGGATCCAGATCTTCACCAAAGTCGAATAATTTCTTCCTTGTCACACACCCAACCTGCCCACCAAATTTCATCCAAATCCGTTCACAACTTTTTGAGATATCCTGCACACAAAAAACAAACAAACAAGAAGAAGACATCGTGCAGAGCACGACACTTGCAAAATTCACCCCCTCTCCAAAGGTTGCCATGGATACGTCAAATTGTCCATTTCATTAAGATTAAAATTGACGATCTTAATCAAAGCTCAGGTCAATCAGTTGAAAATTGATTGTTTCAGATTGAAATTTATGATTTTAGAAGTTTGACCTTGAGTTGTCCTTTGACCTTTTAACCTCAAAAATATTTGGTTTCCAAATTCAGTGATGAACTATGAAATTGTTGCTTAATTTTCAGATGAAAATTGACAATTTTTCAAATGAATTTTGATGATTTTACAAGTTTCACCTGGAGTTGACCTTTGACCTTTTTACCTCAAAAATAGTAGCTTTCCCAATTCAGTGATGGACTATACAAATCCTGTTCAACTTTCAAGTTAGTAGGATGTAAACTGATGATTTTTCACTTGATAATGATTTTAGAAGTTTGACCTTGAGTTGTCCTTTGACCTTTTGATCTCAAAAATAGTTTGGTGTCCCAATCCAGTGACGCAATCTTGTTCGAATTTCAAGTCAATCAGATGAAAAATGACGATTTTAGAAATTTGACCTTTGACCTCAAAATCAATCTCCTTAATTGAGAGTACCTTCACAATTTGGTAAAGTTCCATGATAATCGGTTTAGAATTGTGACCTGTAGGTGACAGACAGAATAACAAAATCGACTGACCAATATACTTGAAAAATCTTCTATTTTGCAAGTAACAAGAAAGATATCGTGCAGAGCACGATACTTGCGAAATACCAAAAAACAAATTTGAACTAAAAAATAACTGCTGCTTAAATTCAGTGGCATGATATGCAAACACTGATCAAATTTCAAGTCAATCGGATGAAAATTGACGATTTTAGAAATCTGGCCGACGTTGACCTTTTGACCTCAAGATAATTGGTGGTTGAATTGAACGAGCGAATGTGCAAATCCTGTTAAAATTTCAAGTCAATCGGATGAAAGTTGAGGATTTTAGATATTACACTGAAGTTGTTGACCTTTGGCCTATGTTGACCTTTCGGCCTAAGTTGACCTTAAAAATCATTGGTGGTTGAATTCAGTGACCTGACATGCAAATCCTCTTCAAATTTCAAGTCAATCGGATGAAAATTGATGATTTTAGAAATTTAATAAGGTTTGGCCTTTGGCCATGTTGACCTTTTGACCTCAAAACCAAAAGGCTTCTTGCTTTAATGACCAACTCCACCATTTGGTGAAGTTTTGTGCAGATCAGTTTTAAAATTGTGAGCTGTCGGCAATTGACATACATACATACAAGCAGACAGAATGACAGATCAGATCAACCAATATACTGGAAAAATCTTCGATTTTCGCAAGTAATATTTTTCTAGAATGGGCACTCGGTAGAGCACACACCTCCGCCAGGCTGAATGGGTACTCGGTAGAGCACACACCTCCGCCAGGCTGAACAGGTTATGTTTTGTATCCCACTGATAGTCGCGGATCAGGATCCAGACATTTACCAAAATCGAATTGGTTTGTTCTTGTCACCTATCCAACTCACTTACCAAGCTTTGTCATAACCTGCCCAAACTTTTTGAAATATATCGTTTTTGGCCCCATCTTTCAAAGGTGAAGAATCACTGATAATTTTTTCTTTTTTAATTCTCAAATCCGGATCCAGATCTTCACCAAAATCTAATCAATTCGGCATTGTTACACATAATAACCTGCCCATCAAATTTCATCCGAATTTGTCCCGACCATTTTGAGACATCCTGCACACAAGCAAACAGACAGGGGTGAAAACATGACTACCATCCATCACAGATGGTGGAGGTAATAATAATCACATCATTCAATAATAAGTAAATAATCACATTAATCAATAATAATCACACCAATCAATAATTCATTCCAACTACCAATCCATTCAGTTCCTTCAACAGCCTACGTTCAATCTTTTAACTCATTCCCTTACTCATGCAATCCTGTCCCATCCTCAACCCCCCCCCCCCCCCCCCCGAATCCATTTGTTCACTTAATTCATTCCCTTTCAATTCAATCCCCATCATTGCTCTTCATAAAATCCTCCACTTTCTCTTCACTCTTGCAATTCCCTTCCCAATTCTATCTCTACATATCCAATTTGTCCAAAATTCTCCCTTTCTATTCGATCAACCTTCAAACATTACTTCTTCATCCATGCACACCTCTCATTCATACAATCCATGCACACAATCCATGCACACCCTCTCATTCATACAATCCATGCACACAATCCATGCACACCTCTCATTCATACAATCCATGCACACAATCCATGCACACCTCATCAATACAATCCATGCACACCTTCCTTCCATACAATCCCTGCACACCTCTCATCCATACAATCCCTGCACACCTCTCATCCATACAATCCATGCACACTTCCATCATACAATCCCTGCACACCTCTCATCCATACAATCCCTGCACACCTCTCATCCATACAATCCCTGCACACCTCTCATCCATACAATCCCTGCACACCTCTCATCCATACAATCCATGCACCACCTTCCATCCATACAATCCCTGCACACCTCTCATCCATACAATCCCTGCACCCTCTCATCCATACAATCCTTGCACACCTCTCATCCATACAATCCCTGCACACCTCTCATCCATACAATCCATGCACACCTCTCATCCATACAATCCATGCACACCTCTCATTCATACAATCCCTGCACACCTCTCATCCATACAATCCATGCACACCTCTCATCCATACAATCCTTGCACACCCTCTCATTCATACAATCCCTGCACACCTCTCATCCATACAATCCATGCACACACCTCTCATTCATACAATCCATGCACACCTTCTTCCTACAACCCTGCACACTCTCACATACAATCCCTGCACACCTCTCATCCATACAATCCCTGCACACTCTCATCCTACATCTGCACACCTCTCACCATACAATCCATGCACACCTTTCATCCATACAATCCCTGCACACCTCTCATCCATACAATCCCTGCCACCCTTCATCCATACAATCCTTGCACACCTCTTCATCCATACAATCCCTGCACACCTCTCATCCATACAATCCATGCACACCTCTCATCCATTACAATCCATGCACACCTCTCATTCATACAATCCCTGCACACCTCTCATCCATACAATCCATGCACACCTCTCATCCATACAATCCTTGCACACCTCTCATTCATACAATCCCTGCACACCTCTCATCCATACAATCCCTGCACACCTCTCATCATTTACAATCCATGCACACCTTCCTTCCATACAATCCCTTGCACACCTCTCATCCATACAATCCCTGCACACCTTCTTCATCAATACTATCCATGCACACCTCTAATTCATACAATCCTGCACGCCTTCCATCCCAACATCATCCCCCCCCTACCTCCATTCACACCCAACCCAACCCAACCCCTCCTATACGCATGCGTCGTGGGATCCTCAGCGCCATCTTCTCCCTCCGATTCAAACGCTTTGAGCCGCATCCAGTTTCTCCTGCGCTTTCCTCGGCTGGACGAGTCTGTCAATGCCGTCGATCTGCGTTCCCGTTCCCCACGCAGTGCGTCTCGTTCCCTCGGCTCTCGGGCTGCTTGTGGCTCGGAGCGGACACTGTAAGAGTGAGAGAAGGAGCACGAGGTGAGTGAGAGCGCCTCTCCCCTAGGGCACTCGTGTCCGATAGCGCAGCGCATTGTGCGCTCTTCTGTCTCTCCCTCTCTCTCTCTCTTCCTCTCCCTCTCCCTCTCTCTCTCTCGCTCTCTCTCTTCACCTTCCCGTTATACACATACATATATACATATACAGATATATTTATCTATATTACTGTGTTTTTCCTCTGTGTATCCATCAGACCAGTTGATCGAAGTCCGTTAAGATGTAAACTCAGAACGTGAACACGACACATACGGGAGGCTTCGGGGTTGTGTGTTGGACATTCATCGGTTATAAGTTTGTGTCTATAATAAGCAATGGGTTTGGATACTGGAGTCGGGCGATTGGATCGGCTCCCGGTCGGTGTGCGATCATGTCCAGGTCGTTGCGGTGGGATCGGCTCCGCGTCGCGGGTGTGCGATCATGTCCAGTCGTGCGGGGATCGGCTCCCGTCGGTGGTGCGTCTTCCAGTCGCTCCGCGGTGGGATCGGCCTCCCGCGTCGGGTGGTGCGATCATGTCCAGGTCGTGCGGTGGATCGGCTGCCCGGTCGGGTGGTGCGATCATGTCCAGGTCGTGCGGTGGCGATCGGCTCCGGTCGGTGGTGCGATCATGTCCAGGTCGTGCTGGGATCGGCTCCCGGTCGGGTGGTGCGATCATGTCCAGGTCGCGTGCGGTGGATCGGCTCCCGGTCCGGTGGTGCGATCATGTCCAGGTCGCTCGGGATCGGCTCCGGTCGGGTGGTGCGATCATGTCCAGGTCGTGCGCGGTGATCGCCTCCCGGTCGGGTGGTGGTGCGATCATGTCCAGGTCGAGCGGTGTTGGGGCGGTTATGTGCGAAGTTCTTCCCCGGTCGGGGTGGTGCGATCATGTCCAGGTCGTGGGTGGGATCGGCTCCCGGTCGGGTGGTGCGATCATGTCCAGGTCGTGCGGTGAGATCGGCTCCCGGTCAGTGGTGCGATCATGTTCCAGGGCGTGCGGTGGGATCGTGTCCGGTCGGGTGGTGCGATCATGTCCAGTCGTGCGGTGAGATCGGCTCCCGGTCAGGTGGTGCGATCATGTCCAGGTCGTGCGGTGCGATCATGTCCAGGTCGTGCGGTGAGATCGGTTCCGGTCGGGTGGTGCGATCATGTCCAGGTCGTGCGGTGGATCGGCTCCCGGTCGGGTGGTGCGATCATGTCCAGGTCGTGCGGTGAGATCGGTTCCCAGGTCGGGTGGTGCGATCTATGTCCAGGTCGTTGCGGTGCGATCATGTCCAGGTCGTGCGGTGAGATCGGTCGAGGTCGGGTGGTGCGATCATGTCCAGGTCGTGCGGTGGATCGGCTCCGGTCGGGTGGTGCGATCATGTCCAGGTCGTGCGGTGAGATCGGTTCCAGGTCGGTGGTGCGATCATGTCCAGGTCGTGCGGGTGGATCGGCTCCCGGTCGGGTGGTGCGATCATGTCCAGGTCGTGCGGTGGATGCGTTGCCGTCGGGTGGTGCATCATGTCCAGGTCGTGCGGTGGATCGGCTCCCGGTCGGGTGGTGCGATCATGTCCAGGTCGTGCGTGGATCGGGCTCCCGGTCGGGTGGTGTGATCATGTCCAGGTCCGTGCGGTGCGATCATGTCCAGGTCGTGCGGTGAATCGGCTCCCGGTCGGGTGGTGCGATCATGTCCAGGTCGTGCGGTGAGATCGGCTCCCGGTCGGTGGTGCGTCATGTCCAGGTCGTGCGGTGAGATCGGCTCCCGGTCGGGTGGTGCGATCATGTCCAGGTCGTGCGGTGCGATCATGTCCAGGTCGTGCGGTTGAGATCCGGTTCCAGGTCGGGTGGTGCGATCATGTCCAGGTCGTGCGGTGGGATCGGCTCCTGGTCGGGTGGTGCGATCATGTCCAGGTCGTGCGGTGGGATCGGCTCCGGTCGGGTGGTGCGATCCATGGCCAGGTCGTGCGGTGCGATCATGTCCAGGTCGTGCGGTGAGATCGGTTGCAGCTCGGGTGGTGCAATCATGTCCAGGTCGTGCGGTGGGATCGGCTCCCGGTCGGGTGGTGCGATCATGTCCAGGTCGTGCGGTGGGATCGGCTCCGGTCAGGTGGTGAGATCGTGTCCGGTCGGGCGGTGAGATCGGTTCCAGGTTTTCGGTGCATCTTATCCTGGTCGGGCGGTGCGATCGTGTTCAGGCGTTCAGTGGGATCGTGTCCCGGTCGGATGCTGAGATTGTGTCCCGGTCGTGCGTGTGGATCGTGTTCCAGGTCGGGCGATGAGATCGGTTCCGGTCGGGCGGTGAGATCATGTCCAGGTCTTGTGGTGGATCGGTTCCAGGTCGGGTGGTAAGATCGGTTCCCGGTCGGGTGGTGAGATCATGTCCAGGTCGTGCGGTGGATCGGTTCCTGGTCGGGTTGTGCATCGTGTCCGGTCGGGCGGTGCGATCGTGTCCTGGGCGGGCGGTGCGATCATGTCCCGGTTGGATGGTGCAATCGTCTCCCGGTCGGGCGGTGCGATCGTCTCCCTGTTGGGCGGTGCGATCGTGTCCCGTGGGCGTGCATCGTGCCGGTCGGGCGGTGCGATCGTGTCCAGTTGGATGGTGCGATCGGTCCGCGTAGTGCGGTGCGATCGTGTCCGTCGGGCGGTGCGATCGTGTCCCAGTTGGATGAGCGATCGTGTCCCGGTAGTGCAGTGGCATCGTGTCCCGGTCTTTTGGTGGGATGTTGTCCCAATCGGGTGGTGCAATCATGTCCTGGTCGTACAGTGGGATTGATCCGGTCGGGTGGTGAGATCGTGTCCGGTCGTGCGGTGGCATCGTGTCCCTGTCTGGCGGTGGAATCGTGTCCCTGGCTGGTGGTGGCATCGTGTTCACGTCGTGCAGTGGGATTGCCTCCCGGTCGGGTGGTGAGATTGTGTCCCTGTCGTGCGGTGGTATCACGTCCTGACTGAGCAGTGGGATCGGCGTTGTTGGACGTTTGGTTGAATGTTGTTAAGCCAATGGGTTCGGAATTAATGGACAATGGGATTTGAATCAGTGGATTCGTTGAGCAGTGAGGTCAGGGTCTTGTTCGACAATCAGGTTGGGTACTTTTGTTCAGGGTCGTTTTGAACTGTGCTAGTATTAAGCATGAAAACTTCTCTGTTGATAATAATGTGATTGATCTCAGGACGTGAAGAACCAGACACGTGGCCGTGTGGTTGATAGTGGTGATCCCTTATCCCATCCGAATCCCAATATGACGTTTCGCTGATTCCGTTTTCCCCACCTGAAGCTCATCTTTTAAAATAATTCTTGAAGTTTTTCCTCTTTTTCAAAAAGACTGCTCATGCAGTAGTTTAAGTTGAGTTTAACACTTAATGGGACTATGCAAGCTCGGCTTGTGTCCCATACCTGACCGTTCCCAATAACAATCTAATTGTGGCTTCCAAGGCTTTGGTCATCGTGGCCGACACCACATGATCTGGTTACGATAGATTCATACGAAGTTGAGATCAATCAACGTCTGTACCTTCACACACCACTGCCACAGATACAAAAGCTAAAATAAACAACTGGTTTTCAACAAGTGTTTTGTCCTTGAAGATGAGAGACAAATTCTGAAGCAAATGAAGTTAGCTTCACCTCTCAAGAAGAAACACAAAATTGTCTGATTGGCTTGGTGTCTGCAATCTTACAGCGCAGCACGATGACTACCTCGTCAAATTGTATTCCGACGATGACATCAGATGCCCCGTGATTTGCTGTACATGGCAATATTACGACGACGCTGCACGGCTCGCGAACCGGTTTGAATCCAACACGTCTCTGGCCTCTTGCCTCGGGAGTTGTCCGTGGAGATTGCAATACCATTCTTCCAACGGTGATTACTCACATATCTCGAGGAATGAAAAAGGCTTTGAAATTGCCTCATCGTTTGTGTTGGCTCCTCCTCTGTCGCCGACGATGAGAATGCTGATTTGAAAACTCGAGGCTCGGTGGTTGCCGTTGGTGAAGTCATGTTTGATTGGGATTCGATTTGGAAATTCAGCCCGCTGGCTTCCATTGTTCCTGAGGCATGGATGTGCCGCTGGTGCAGTGCCCCTACACATTCGGTGGGAATTTGGAATTTTGCCTGGTTGTCGGCGATGGCTCGCCTTCTCTTCGCGAAAGACACCGCGGGATCTTTACCATGCACCAGCTAATCCTAGCGGACGGGGACTGTCGATGGGACGTCCTTCCAACGGACGAGATTATTGCCTTGCCCTGCATGCGAAACACCAGGGTGGCAGTTTATAGCTCAGCCGGGATTCAAAACCAGGCTAGGCATCTCAGAGGCGACCTCTCAGCTGTCTGGCCAGCCTGGCTAGCCGGAAAAGCCGCAAGACAAGACCTCGGTAGACCGTGCATTTCAAAGTCAGCTTCACTCCGAGCACGATGGAAGCATGATCAAAATATAATCATCGATACGTGTCCGACATCCTTGGCGATCGCTTTGACTTGTAGATGTCGTGAGCGGAGGACTTTTTCTCCTCTCGTTGCCGGTGTTTGCATCCATCTCCCGTGCAAATATCGTGGTAATCATTCACTCCGAGGTGACGTGACACGATGCAAATTACGCCAAACGACAGGACTCGCTGTCGTGCCGTGTTACATTATTATCTAACGTCGAGGGGACGTTGGGGGGTGAGTGCGGCGGGTGAAGCAAATTGAAACGAGGGAAATGATTCTTTTCACACCAAATAATATTTGGAACGAAGTGCCTTTGCGTGATTTGATATGAGCCTGTGTATTACAGCGAATGTGAAAGGTCATAAATTGGGAAAACTGATGCACGGTGATTTGAGTGATCGACTAAATGCGGACGTTGTGGACAACAGAAGCACCGAGTTATGGGAAGGTTGATCAAGCTTGTGCTTATTCTTCATTAAATGAGCTGTGAGTGTTTAATACGTCGACGTTTTCTGCGTTGCTGACACTTGCAGGACGGTTTAGGGGCATGCGTGCTCATCTGTGAGCCGCTTTGCCTGGGCTCTAATCTCGACACACCTTTAAACTCTCACCATGGTGCACAGGAAGAGACATCGATGCGTGCGCCATTGGACGCGTCTGCCAGCGCCGATTGTTGGGCGTTAAGTGCCCCACGTTGTCTTTACGCTACTTAGAGGAGGCGAGCTATCGCCGGAATCCTGAACAAATTTCAAAACTCCTGCCACCTTGAGCCGGATATGTTGCATCGGAGCAGTGACCCGTCCTGCATCGTTTCGAGTCTTGAAACATTTCTCCACTGGTCGTGGTATGCCCCCGAGCTCTGTAAAGGGTGTGTGCCTCTAATTATAATTGAACCTTCTTATTATTTATAATGATGTAGGTGTCTCCCTAACGGCTTATTTGATCAAAATGCTTCTTGCCATCTCAACTTGTGTCATTAATTCTGACTTGTTTAGCTAAACGTTTGCACTTTACCCCAGGTCGTCATTGTTGGTCCACAATAGCGTTCGACCTTCAGAGCTTCATTTGGTGGTCGTGCATGAGCTAGTCTATTTGTTCTAAATAATGAAGTTGGGACCGGATCAAGGATCGTGGTGGAGGTGACACACACACACAATGGCACACATACACACACGGACATATAGACGAATACTTGAGACGCAACACAGGACTATTAGACGAGACAAACGCAGCCACTGAGCTTGGGGGGAAATGCCGTCACTTCCTGGAATAATCTGGGTACCAGCAACATCACACAAGTTGGCACCACCTTTTTCACCACACTCAGCGGGGCATTTCCTAAGGAGGAATTTCCTCCTCCCCATGGATGTCAACCTATGGGGATTGTCCATGATCTTATCCTTTTAAATGCTGAATGTCAAGCAAGGAAGCAGCACGTACCATTTTAACAAAAGTTTTTTGTATGACTCCGCCATGGTTTGAACCTCCGACCTCCCAGACTCTCAGCAGACGCTCGACCCATTACAATCTTGCTCAGGGGGTTCTTTTTTTTT
>CM068965.1:69034011-69063724 GCA_035128595.1 Eptatretus atami | reverse complement strand
TACGGATTAGGATCGCCTACATACGTGCACCAAACCACGCCTCTCTAGCTTCATTTGTTTACGTACGAAAAATTAAGGTTGGATACTTTTTGAACACACCTCGTATATATATAGATATATATTGTTGTGGATTTCCGCCCGTCCGGCGTGCGGGCGACCGTCCTATCTCCTCTCCCCCTCCCCCGTCTATATCTCTTCTCCCCCTCCCCAGTCCTAAGCTCTCTCCTCCCTCCCTCCCTCAAGTCCTATCTCTTCTCTCCTCTCCCTCCCCTCGGTCCTATCTCTCTCTCCTCTCTCCCCCTCCCTCGGGTTCCTATCTTCTCTCTCCCCTCCCCTCGCGCTTGGTCCTATCTCTTCTCTCCTCTCCGCCCCTCGGTTCCTAATCTCTCTTCCCTCCCTCCCCTCACGGTCCTATCATCTTCCCTCCTCTCCCTCCCCTCGGTACCTATCTCTCTCTCCTCTCACTCCCCTCGGTCCTTATCTCTTCTCTCCTCTCCCTCCCGTCGGTCCATCTCTCCTCTCCTCTCCCTCCCCTGCGGGTTTCCATCTCTCATCTCCTCTCCCTTCCCCTCGGTCCTATCTCTCTTCTCCTCTCCTCCCCTCGGTCCTAACTCTCTCTCCTCTCCCTCCCCTCGGTCCTATCCTCTCTATCTCTCTCCTCACCCCTCGTCCGGGTCCTATTACTCCTCTCTCTCTCCCTCCCTTCCTTCCTTCCTATCTCTTCTCTCCCGCCCTTAAGATTCTCGTCAGCGCATGTACGGTTGTATTGCTTACTATTTAAATAAAATATATTAGTTGGATAATTTTGACTGCACCCTCGATATAAAACAATTTTAGCTTCGTCCAGCTCCACAACATTTCTTCATTTCTGTATCGTATCTTTCTTGCAAACTGCAAACAGTCCCGTCCTGCCACAGGTCTCAAGGCGAGAGCGGTTATTCTAGTAAGCTGTAGTGATTCTTGGAGGTATGCTTTTCAGCCCATACATAAGCTCCCCATAACAACCACGCTAGGGCTTCCTGTTGATCACTATCGTCCACCATGCAAGGCTGACGCAAACATAGCTCCTTCCAAGATTGTGCCACGGCCGAATCACGTAGGCCTATTAAGCCGATGTCATGCCACTGCTGCCTCCCCAACCACTGTAAAGCTCATAGTATGCATAGAACGGCATCTCTTGCTGTATGATCGAGCTTCGTCCACAGGGAAATGGTCAGAGCAGCCATCTGAAATCCCACTAACTCCAAATGAGTCACGCCTTCGTCTCAAAGTAGGGCCTTGGAGAAAGAAAACCAGTGGACAATGAATGCTGAAACAGTCTTTGATTTGTACAAATTATCGTGGTAGCACATAGAAGTCTTTTTTAAACCTTCAACATCAAAACATGAGCTTTTGAAACATCATGAATTCCATCAACTCTGCCATGGTTTTTATAGAGAGTTGCTCACTCTCTATGTAGGGATGGCGTGGAAAAAAATGTCGGCCGCCTCATACTATACAAACTAAATTGAGTTCTTCTCGAAAAGTCGCTTAGGCTACATAGAAGCCTACCTGACCTCCTCAGAGATTATCTAGGCAGGGATCACTTCTTCAGTACTCCCGACATGCAAAAAGCATTAAAACTAGAGATTGGTCAAAACCGGCAAATCTTCTTCTTCTCACGTTATTCATTATAATAACAAAAAGATGAAAGAAATAAAATGTCTGGTACCCAGTGCTGGCCTGGGTGGGAGCCGGGGCGAGAGAATGGGTCCAGCCTACCCAGCGGTTTGGCAGAGATCGAAAAAGAAATGGTAGGTACGGACACGCATGAGTAATACCTTATCTGGAATGTAAATTTGCATGATGAAGTAATAAAAGGATAACTATAATAAATTTATTAATCAGCCAGCTAAGACATCCCGAACACACCATTTTCATCTGAATCATGTACTTTTTGAAATGAAGATTAATCGAAAAATTATAAATAAATTAATATTTCATGATAATCAATAATTCAAATACCCTTTATGACCAAATCAACTTTTCACGTTTTGTCCAAATATTCAGCTTCCTTTGCCTCAAAAGGTGCATGATATGCCAATGAGAAAGAAAATAAATAATAATGAATAAAATCGATTTATAATTACAGAATACATTCAATCTAATTTGATTAATAAAAAAAAAATACTTTGTTTGCCAAAGCACTTGATTCACTACTTGACCCAAATTTCAGCGTCCTAGCTTCAAGGGGCTGAATTTTATCGCCCGGGAAAAACAAACAACATCAAATAAACAACCGTAGCGGACGATGGGTAGTTCGTACTACCATAGAACTGACTCGATGGGCCGTTCAGCATGGTAGGAATGACCCTGAGGATAAGCACAGAAAATTCATGATTCTATTCAAGGTAATTGCTGCAGATATGTTTTCTTCGTCTAACAATACCCCCACATTAGATGTTTTTCGGCCGTTGCGAAGCGGCAACGGAGTCCATAGCAACAGGGTTCTTTTCACACATAAACTAGAAATACCGATGAAACCTACCGCATACCAGTTTCATGTATATCTGACTTCATAGTCTCTGAGATAACGAACTTCGGTTTTCTTATTGTTGCGCCAGTTTCATTCAAAGTCTATCTTCGTCCCACAGTTTTTCATAAGGCTTCGCTGGAATTTTGACGAATGCTGAATTTTACTGCCACAGTCCTCGTGGCCCGATTTTTTTGATTTTCGAAAAAATACATTTTTTTATGATTTCTCAAAAATTGTCAAGTCCCGTGCTAGCAACGGTGGTGTCATAGGCACGGTTCCATTTGCACAAACTAGGTCATGATGAACCTACCAACCAAGTTTTCATCGAAATCGCCATTGTATATAACGGAGCACTGGAACCGAACAGAGGAACAGGAAGACAGACAGAAGCAATATCGACGGAAAAACTGGATAAGAAGGATAGCAACAAATTTTCAAAATTTTTAAAATAAAAAAAAAATTTTTTTTCTTCGACGGATTCACTACCCAACATATCGACGGAAAAACTGAATAGGGTAGAACAAATTTCAAAATTAAAAAAAAAAAACAATTTTTGATCGACTGGATTCACTACCCACCAAGCCGAGGTTAGGCGACATGTGTGTTCCTACATAATGCATACTAGTCATTACAGCTTGTGACGAGATCGGGCCTGAAATTTTTTGATCAAAGAGGTTGTTATAGTGCGCACATAAACGTGCAGAAGCCGATTTTTGATTTATCGAAAAAAAAAATTTTCGGAATTTTTTCAAAAATCAAAAAGTCCCGTTGCTTGGCAACGTGGCAACATAGCACCTGCTGAAAAGAGAGAACGTAGATTCCTGGTAATGAACTATCGGTCGTTTCATCAACATCAGTTGACTCCTCTGCCCTACCAGAGCGTGTCCATTACATACACAACAGACAGCGGGAAAACTGAGACTCAAGGGTAGTCTGAAGCGACCACCCAACAAACAAGAAGCAAAAAAAAAAAACATTAGTAAAAATGAGTTTGCCTTCGCCGCAGTCATCCCCGTGATGCCGAAGGCCTTCGGCACCGCACGATGACGTCATTCAGTGGCCTGGAGATGGAATAGGGAGGAGTGGGTACAAAAATCGGAGAGGAACTGGGAAAGTGGGGAATAGATACACACACACACAACACCCACACACACACACACACAACACACACTACCACAACCACACACACACACACACAACAAACACACACACACACACACACACACACGCGCGCAGGTGGTCGCCATTAGTTTTGTTCAGTTGTCACAAAAAATCTGTTTGTATTAGTCCATTGTGAATTATGACAGTCCATTTCAAAACACACACCCCTTTCTTTTTTCCACACTTATGAATTCACGCTAAGCTTTCACTTGCCATGTTTTCCGATTTTCCACTTTCTTCTCTCGTTTACTTTCTCTTCTTTACGTGTTTTACATCACTAATTATTCATTTGCCTCTATTGGCTTCATTTTAATTTCACTTCCGATTACTGCTGTGCCTGATACTGATACTGCTTTCACTTAGATACTTGATAACTATACAGCAGTTAATAACTTTATGGCGGAATGTCTGTTCCAACCCATTCAACTCTTTGCTTTGTTTGTGTTAAATTATAATTATTTCTTCATTTCTATTGTATGCTAATCTTTTCCCTTTTTTTAAGAGGAAATAGTCTCTCAAACACCAGAATCCAAATTCTCCTGCACTCCGTAGCGGCCTGCCTGCTGCAGTACGTCGCTGCCGGGGAGAGCCCTCACAGCAGGCGCACCCCCATTTCCCCTTGGCGGTACACGCTGCACAGCAGGGATGTAACAGAAGGCATGCAGCCACGCGCCCAGGTAACCCAGTGGGTGATGGTGTTGACATGCGCTTTTCCACTCTTCCACTGCTACTGCGAATGGCAATTCGAAGCTTTTGGGGGGCACTGAAGACGCAAAACATGGCATAGCACGATAGCTGCTCCACAACCACCATCCCTTGGATTGAAATGGGATGGAATAAAATTCCACCTATATGTTTGGCTGAAGTTTTGGAATCCAGTTCTCACACTTGTCATACCTGCACCAAGCCAGCATATTTACTTTTGTTCTTCAAATATAATTTATCAAAACTCAGCCAAGATTTAAAAAAACTGATGAACACTAGAAGCACTCTGTAGATTGACATTACCTCCGACACACCAATGGCCATCCATTGAAATATATTCTGGCCAAATTACATTTTGGAAATATCATGTAGTATTCGTTTTTGGCCCATCTCTCAATGATGAAAGAATCACTTTTGAAAAATTAATAATTTCATCCGATCCATCTATCACCAATCGAATATCAATTTGCAATTGCGACACAGCCCAACATGTCCACCAAGCTTTTAATTCCGAATCCGCCAAACTCCCCTTTTTTGAGAATCTGTATTATATAGGTTTCGCCATACTCTCAATGGTGAAGAATCACTTCTTAAATTCTAGGAGTCCAGATCCCGGATCAGATATTCACAAATCGAATCAGTTCGTCCTGTCACACACGAATCTGTCCTCAAAATTTGCCTTGGACCTCACACTTTGAGATTACTGTACACAGAAACAGAAAGGGTGTGGAAAACAATAACTCCTCCACCTTCCAAAGGTTGGCGGGACGGTTTAAAATGATGATCAGATTTTTGTGTACAAGTGCAATTCATGCAGACTTGCATATTCAATATCTGAGTGCCTTGTACATTAAGCCCAACATATACCTGGCCCCTGAAAAAGGCCACCCAGCACATTTCAAATACGTCACTTTGCTGACGGTTGTTGAACAACGTAACTTATCCATTCTTACAGAGTCACAGTTAATAGGCTACGTTTAATTGACACCAATCGTTTGCAATATTTTTTTTTTATTCCAGAAAAACCATTTTAAACTGCAACAATCCACCCTGGAATTTAATTATACGCACATTTATTTGGCAAAAACAATATTATGCAATTGTATTATGTTGCTCGAGATCAGACAGTACAGTTTTTCAATTTCTGCAAAAATATCCACTTTGTTTTCGTCAAAATAATACACCTGGTTTTTTTTGTAAAGGTTTAAGAGTTTTTTTTTGTAAAGTCCACCCATGAAGGTTTGTCATTTGCAAAAATTCAATTCGTTCGGTCAGAATTTTAATACACCTTCGCTTTTTTTTTGTAAAGGTTTTTTTTGAAAGGATCCACCCCATGAAGGTGTTTTCCAATGTTGCAGAATTCATTTCTGTTGCAAAATTCCAATGCTTCAATTCGTTTTCAGCAATGAATAACACCTGGTTTTTTCTTCTTTCTGTAAGTTATAGTTAGGTTTTTTTGTAAAGTCCACCCCATGAAGGTTTTCAATTTGCAAAATCTCAATTCGTTTCAGTCATGAATAAATTACTGGTTGTTCTTTTTTCTGTAAAGGTTGTAAAGGTTTTTTGTAAAGTGCACCCCGTGAAGGTTTTTCAATTTAGCAAAATTCACCTTTGTTTCGCTCATGAATACTACACCTGTTTTTGTTTTCTTTTAGTAAAGGTTGCACCCCGTGAAGGTTTTCCAATTGGCACAAAATTCAATTTTTTCGCAGTCATGAAGAATACACCTGTGTTGGTTTTTTTTTAAATGGTTGTAAAGTTTTTTTTTTGTTAAAGGTCCACTCGTGAAGGTTTTTCAATTTGCAAAATTCAATTTGTTTCTCGAGTCATGAATAATAACCTGTTTTTTTTTTGTAGTTTAAAGGTTTTTTTGTAAAGGTCCACCCATGAAGGTTTTAATGTGCAAATTCACTTGTTTCGATCATGAATAATACACCTGTTTCTGTTTTTTTTTTTTTGGGAGGAAAGGTTTTTTGTAAGGTCCACCCCATGAAGGTTTTTCAATTTGCAAATTCAATTTGTTTAGAAGTCTATATGAATACACCTGCGTTTTTTTCTTTTTGTTAAAGGTTTTTTTTTTAGTCCACCCCATGAAGGTTTTTCAATTTCAAAATTCAATTTGTTTACGAGTCTGAATAATACACTGTGTTTTTTTTTTTTGTAAAGTTTGAAAGGTTTTTTTTGTTGAAGTCACTCCAGTGAAGTTGGTGCAATTTGCAAATCACTTGTTTCGAGTCATGATATACACCTGTTTTTTTTTTCTTAAAGGTTGTAAAGGTTTTTTTTAGTGAAAGGTCCACCCGTGAAGTTTTCAATTTGCAAAATTCAATTCGACTTTCGATCATGAATAATACACCTGTTTTTTTTTTTTTGTAAAGTTTTGTTTTTTGTAAGGATTCACCCCTTGAAGGTTTTTCAATTTATGCAAAATTATTCAGTTCGGAGTCATGGGAATAATAACTTTGTTTGAAGTTTAAAGGATTTTTTGTAAGGTTACCCCGTGAAGGTTTTTCAATTGCAAAATTCACTTTGTTTCTAGTCATGAATAATACACTGTTTTTTTTTTTTTGAAGTTCCACCTTGAGGTTTTCATTTCTGGCAAATCCAATTTCAATTTCGATCATGTAATATACACTGCCTTTTTTTTTTAAGTTTTTTTTGTTAAAGGTCCACCGCCATGAGTTTTTCAATTTGCAAAATTCACTTTGTTTCGATAAGTCTAAAAAACACCTGTTTTTGTTTTTTTTGGTAAAGAGTCACCCTTGAAGCTTTTTCCAATTTGCATAATTCAATTTGTTTTCGATCCATGAATAATACACCTGTTTTTTTTTTTGTAGTTGTAAAGGTTTTTTTTTTTTTGTTAAAGTCCCCATGAAGGTTTTTCAATTTTGCAAAATCAATTCGTTCGAGTCATGAATTAATTACACCTGCTCTTTTTCTTTGTAAGGTTCACCCCTGAGGTTTTTTCAATTTTCCAAAATTCAATCGTTTTCTGATGTCATGATAATAAATACACCTGTTTGTTGTTTTTTTTAAAGGTTTTAATAGGTTTTTTTGTAAGTCGTCTCACCCCTGAAGTTTTTCAATTTGACAAATAATTCTTTCGAATTCATGAATAATACACCTAGTATGTTTTTTTTGAAAGGTTGTAAGTTTGTTTATCGTAAAGTCCACTCCGTGAAGGTTTTTCACTTTTCAAAGATAATTGTTTGATCATGAATAATACACTGTTTTTGTTTTTTTTTGTAAAGGCTTGTAAAGGTTTTTATTTTTGGTTTTTTTTTGTAAAGGTCCACTCCGTGAAGGTTTTTTCAATTTGCAAATTCAATTTTTTCCGAGTCAATAAAAATACACCTGTCTTTTTTTTTAGAAGATTGTAAAGGTTTTTTTTGTAAAGGTCCCCCCATGAGGTTTTTCAATGGCAAAATTCAACTTGTTCGATTGAATAATACACCTGTTTTTGTTTTTTTTTTTGGAAAGTTAAATTATTTTTTGTATAAGGGCCACCCCATGAAGCTTTTTCTCAATTCAAAATTCAATTTGTTTCGATCGAATAATCACCTTTTATTCTTTTCTTGTAAAGCGTTGTAAGGTTTTTTCATGTAAAGTCCACCCCTGGGTAAGGTTTTTCGATTTGCAAATGCTTCTCCTCGAGCATATGAATATACAACCAGCATGTCAGGCTTCTAGCCTAGCGTTATAGGAACGCCATCCTTATAAATCGTCCCACGACGACAAGCATCTAGCATTCAACCCTACACCGACCTATTGTACGCCACATCGCAGATTAAATGGTTGTGGTATTCAACTCATAGAAGCCCTTCTTTGGCACACACTGAACTCAGACAGACACCGACAGAGGTCAAGCATTGCTTAACCACTTTTCGCATTTTTTTTCTTTACAGCTTCACACACGATACAACAATGAATCCTTGGAGTGATGAAAAGTGTGAGCACATACCTGGAGCCTCTCTGCCACAATATCCCCCAATGCATTTTTGTAATAAGTCACAATACTTTGGGCTCAAGCTTTTTTTGCAGCCAAATCTAAGTCCTCAATTTGTCCGACTCCACCATGGCTTCTCCCAGTGCCACGTGCATGACCGTATCATCGCTGACAGGCCAGCTTGTTGCTCCCAACACAAAAGAATTTGACCTCCGAGAGTTCTTGAGCTCATTCGTGCGATTTTCACCCATCAACGCAAAATCCCAATGCATTTTTGTTGGTATCAAGGCCAATCTCCAAGCAGCAGGATAATGCATTGCCGCCACCGTAATCTCTCTCTGTGACTTCTCCAATCTTCCACTTCAGCCAGTTGTAAATGAGCCTAGGCAGTTGAAAACAGCAAATTGCACTCCAAGTAGACAATGAAGGAATAAGGCAAACTTCCACCACATTCATATGCATCGTGTCACTTATATTTTTAAGATATCCTCTCAGAAGACAAATGGGTGAAAACATTAATCTCCATTCCACCTTTGTGGCATAGTAAATTCACAGTTCATGGGTCTGGTTTGTGAGGTTGTATGGGTGTTTACACCTTCACGTCCCCAAACCCCCAAGACCCTTAGATTCCGAAGACCATCCAGATCCCAAAGACCCTTTGGACATCCATATAACCCTATTGACCCCATTAGAACCATTAACCTGTTAGACTTAGATTTCTGCAGTAAACTTGAAGGACGTCACCGGCCAGGAATCAAAAGACAAAGCTAATGGACACAAGAATAATATGATTGATTATTTTTCTTTTTTCAGGTTCATGCTTATCTTGTTGTTAGCACCAGTTTAAAAAGTCCCAATGGCAGAGAGAAAGTCCACTCGGACAGATGAAAAAAATCCACGTGCTGCACAGAGAAAAATCCCACGTGGCACAAGAAAGAGTCCCACGTGCGCACAGAGGAGAAAGAAGTCCCCAGCACAGAAATTCCCACGTGGCACAGAGAAAAGTTCCCACGTGGCACAAGAAAAGTTCCCACGTGCACGAGAAAAAGTAGTCCCACGTGGCACAGAAAAAGGTCCTGCACGTGGCCAGAAAAAAAGTCCACGTGCAGAGAAAAAAGAAGAAAAGTCCCACGTGGCACAGAGAAAAAAGTTTCCACGCAAAGAAACGTGTCTAGTGACACAATTTCACCCCATTACAATTCAAATGGGATTTTTTGTGATTTATTGCCAAAGCCTTAGGAATTTTTTTCAAGCAGAATCAGATTGAATCTTCCACAGATTATGTGATTAAATCTGGGTCAAAATTAAATTCAAAGTCAGCAAAGTCAATCCAATCCAAACATATATAACCCTTTAGAATTGCAATTGGAAATGTCATCATACTAATTTTTTTTTATTTTTATTTGCACAAATATCTGCTCATGTTAAAACACACCATAAAGTCTTTCGCCAAATTACCACATGTGTTTCCATGGAACCAATTGTTCATTTTGATTTCTGCTTATCATGCGACACCATCTTGTTTGGTTATTGTTTGTTTGTCTCATGAGCAGACTATCTCAAATTGGACCGACTGCTGTAGTAAACAAGGACGAATTGATTCAATTTTGGGAAAATTACTATCGGATACAGCATTTTAATTAGCCCGCGCTCATGAAGCGAAAAGGGGGTGAAGGTGATTGTCCCTACATCTTCCAGTGCGTACATGCGTGTCTGCATTTTGTTATTCCTTTTCCTGAACGCCTTGTCGGATGAACAACGAAATTTTCACCAAAGTGTAAAAACTAATCATGCTAGAATTGTGTTGATAATTATGGACACCATACGGTCACATGTACGCTGCCATGTGTGGAAAAAGGCTGAACGTATGACTACTGTCTTTTTTTTTTTCTCCAACCGCTCCATGTAAAAAATTTAACTATAAAACTTTGACATGTCAATTACTCCCCATGGGAATGTTGATTGTTTTTGTTTTTATCACAATAAGGTACCTCTTATACATCATAAATGCATACGTCGAACACTACATCCGATCAGCATGAAAAATTTTGTAGTGGTCATCTTGGGATAAATTGGGAAACAGAAAAATTAAAATATGAGTCACTCGTCAGGTGGTTCGGCGGCCTTTCTTCTTTTTCTGGTTTTTAAAACCTTCAAAAATGCCTTTTCTGAAATGCTGAAACAGTCCGAGAGACACTTTACAAGGTTTGACCGCCTATCCATGGGGAACAAAACATTCCCCATCTATGACTGTCATATGTACTGGTTTGGCAGCCTATTGATTTACCATAAAAACCTTTAAAAAATCGTCTTCTCCAGAATGTTACAGATGAGGGGAAATTATGTCATGCTTCCCCAAGCATTGGGGATACCAGCGTGTTTCATGAAGAATTGAGCTATCAACAATTTGGTTTGCAGGCCAATATTGGATTGAAGGAAAATTTTTTTAATTCTCTTCTCTTGAAACTCTGCATCAAACTTGAAACTATTCAAATATGATCGAGTAAGTGATGGGGAATTTAGTTTGAATTTCAACTGATCGGTAATTGCATGTCTGGCAGCCAAATATTTGAAGTTTTGAATCTGAATTGTTTTTTATTTTTTTGTTTTGAATAAGTTCACTTGGCTACGCCTTGACGGTTTGAGGGATTTAGCCCAGCCCAGCAGTTGAAACCCCGAATCCCTATCCTTAGGTTTCTTGATGAAAACTTTATAGTTCTCTTGTCTCTTCTTATTTTTTTTTCTGCCGTTGATCTCTTCGTTATTATGCATTCTTTTTGTCTTCTACCTCCTGGTTGGACTATTTCTCTCCAATATTTGAGTCATCGTAAGCACCGCTCTCTAATTTTTTATATCGCAAAGATCCTCTCCTCTCCCCCACACCCTTGTCATTCTTCCATATCTCTTTCCTCTCCCTAAATACCACTCGCGATCGCGTCATAAGTTTCTCCCGTGGCTCTCTTCGTCTATCTTGATTTCTCTCCTTCGTGTTAGCTGTCTCCCATTCTCACTCGAGTCTTATTCGTGCGTGTCCCGGTGCGTGCGTGGGCTAGATACTTTCTGCTTGCCTGTTGCGTTGTCTCCTGTTCTCGCTAGTCATCTGTCCATATTTCTTTTACTCATGAAGTTATTCCGTATGGTGCGCGTGGGTCTAATTTTTCTTGTTCACATCTTGTGAGACAGTGTAAGCCACCCCGGTGCATCTTTGCGCCATTTCCGGACGCTCTTCGAGCCACTCCGTGATCTCTTCTATTTTTAGAGGACGTTTCAGTCTGCCCGAATTAATTACGACGTCGCTCGGTCGATTGACCTCAGTCGATCTTTTTAGTCATGCGCCGACTTGTAGACTTGCCGACTCAAGTATCCGTTAGTTAGTAAACAATACCCTCTCGATGAGTATCAGCTCTCGGTTTCGCAAACACAGCGTTGCCGCTCAAACATTTCTCCAGACATTGAATTTTTCCGATCTTGTCAAACTTGGCTGGCACCACACATGTGCACGTCACATTTTGTTTTGTGTTGTCCCGAAGATTCTTGTGCATCCACGCAAGCGATATTGCGCCCGGTTGTTCTCGCGCGCGCCCCATTTTAGTTGAAAAAAAAAAACGCCGGATTGACCCGTTGACCCACCCGAGCGGTTTGTTATATCCAATCTGGCAAATCGCCATATTCATTTCTCAGCATGCTCATCGCGATGTTCTAGTCCAGCTTTTGACCCAACGTGTGCTTACATATTTCCACCTTTCTATTTGCTTCTGCCGTCATTCTTTGCAATTATTCATATTGCGAACGAGTTTCCATGATTTAACCGCTTACGTTCGCATTGTCACTCTGCACGTCATTATTTGCTCTCTGCAGGGGCCGCTCCCATTTGAAGAAATTTATTACTATTCGTTTGTGCAAAGAGTAGAGGGCCGACTGGGACTAGAGTCACTTAGATTATAAAGGTAATACTCGTAGAAAAAAAAATCCATGCTTGAAACACATCCTCAAGCCCATTTCGATGAACATGCTTTTGACATGACTGCGTTTTCCCAACCTATTCTCCGGTAACGGGTTTCTGCCTGCTTTTATCCGAGAGAGAAGTCCTCTGGCACCACAGATAAAAGCTGAACATTACATGCCTTGCGTGGATGGCTACTTTCAGGTATCTCTAGAGATCTTCTCAGATTCTTATATATTTGGTTTACCACTGCGTAGACACACCTGCGCCTGCACGTCTGGTTCGAGCTGCCATTTTGCGTATCCGGTAATAAAAAATTTATACTGCTCGTAATTTAATGGGAACGGAGGGTCGCTCTACACGGACCCTTGGGTGCCGGTTCTACCGCTTAATTAGTTGTGCAGCGAGATTGTATGAGATCTATATGCCTTAAACTCACTGAGCGACCACGTGTTGGGATTCAGCCACTCCGCGCGTGTCGCGGCCCTAACCATTTCTCAGATATTGCATCAGTCCCGATGTTTGTTCAAACTTGCCACCACCCAAGCAATCCTAGTTCATGGATCGTGAGACTTTATGACCACATGCTCTCACTTATTTTAGATCTTGAAGCGGTCTCCGCAAAAAAGATGGCCCAACTAGTAGCGCCGCAAATGCCGAACGGCTATACTTGGTCTTTAGTAATTCCAGTCGCCCAGGCTTTCGTGTGCATAATACTAACGACCCCGAGAACTACCAGCTTCAACGAGCGATGGTTCCGTTCCTAACACTACACTTCTCTATACATCAAGCACATATCGCATTCATTCTATGGTCCGATCTACGCGCGATACATGTCAAACCCTTGGCACATCTTGAAGAATTGCGAGTGGCCTTACTCGTGCCACATCAAATTTTTTTCCGGAGATCCAAGATTCCTCGGAGATTTCGAGGCCCGTGTACGCTGCTAATATTATTACGGCGCGCCGACAGTGAGAGATTGCCTTGTAAGAGAGAAAACCCGAATGTGGGTAAATATACACACCGTTCGCGTTCAACACAGTTCCTTGCGATCGCAGCGCAAAAACGAGCCGCTTTTAAGGCAGGTTTCGCCCGTAACAAAACATGTTGTTCTATAAGTCTGGAAAACTGCGAGCGACCTGTTGTATACATATCATGCACAGGAAGCCCCGTCGGTGACTCTGCATACCGCCCATATACGTCTCCCATTGGTGTTAAAAAACAGCTTAATATTTAATTCCTTGTATACGCAAAGAAATCCCCCATATGCAGTAAATATGTGTCGCAATGGAGGAAGGAGCACCCTGAGCAGCAGCTGGTGCCAAGTTGTAATGTTTATATAACTTGAAACAAATTTGGGTACATGTTCTCACAATCTTCAACCAATTGCTCATATTCTACCATGCGAAGACCCATGCAACTAATGATGGGGGGCCTAGGAGTTGACATAGTACGTATCAAGGTGCCAGCAACCAAAGACCTAGACGCAGAACCCGATATCTAGTGTTTAAATCCAAACTGACATGATCCACTTAGTTTCACTACTTAGTAAACAAGGCCCGACAGACTTCCATGCCAAAACCCCGAAAAGGAAAGAAGAGAAACACCGGGGCTCGTAACGCCTTATGATTGCTCGGGCAGCGGATGACCGTAAGATGGGCTGCTGATGAGACCGTGCCCCCTCACCTTGTATGTTATGCGGCTAACCCCCCTGCGCACACTCTCTGGTATGCCCCTCAAGGCTATTGGGCGACCCTCAATGTCTCTGCCCGTACTCCGAACTCGCCTCGACTCCACCAGGCTGTCACGCGCAATACTGCAACTCTCAACTAGGCCTCCCAGCGACCCCCCCATCCAGTACTAGTACGCTGACCCATCAACTATTGGTGCACACTAGCCCAGCCTCCTGTCTATAACGGAGACCCTCCCAGAGACTCCCCACCACGAAACCATGACGAGAGAGACTCTACTCACCCAACAGGGGCTCGCCCAAGGCCTATGACATTTTATTTCTTTTTTTTTTTTGCCACTTCCAACTTCCCTCTTTCTTCGTGCCCCCGTCTATCCAAATATCAGCTTTAGGATCTCCTGTTATTTCGTTACCCCGTGACATTTGACCTCTCTTCCCCTTGCTCGTGCCCAGACGTGCCGGAGGGTTGGCCTCACCCACCCAAAGTTTCTTTCGAAAGACCACCTGCCTGGCGGAGGGTAAATATTGAAATAAATTCCTTTCTAGATAGTGCGATTTAATTCTATTCGGTTGTTTTTTAATAATACTGACATCTTTTTTCTTACGTTAGCCTGTTCTCAGGGCCCCGCCCCAATACAAGTCATCCTCATGAGGCTTGTTATGTTAAACTCAACACCCCCACTGAAGACGAGATTGCTGAGTATAAGACAAGTTATGCGGGGCGAGGTAGGAGACACCCAAGGTTAAGGATGTGGAGAGGGAGATTGCCGCACCCTCAAAACCAGGTGTTGTGGTCGGTGAGGGGGAATTGAGGCACCAGCATTGAAGGGGGATAAAAATCTGCGAGAAATGTGGGGGGTAGCTCGGCGCGATGGTGGGTTGGTGTCGTTGAGAGGATGCTTGTTTGTTTGAAAAAAGACAGAACCAGAATAAACGGCTAACTCAAAGATGCACAGCCCGGCGGCACGAACAATTTCCTGTTGATACATCGGTGGGGAAACAATGGGCTATACACTAGAAGCAACAACACAGCATATAGTCAAACAACTAACTTTGAATGTTCGGGGGCATACTCTGATATTGTTACGCTCCCGTAACTTCCACCAAACGATACGCAAAAATCCATTACAGGGTGGTGTTTCAAAAATGGAAAATGCAAGCGTGAACCCGTTAGATTTTTTTGGCGCGCGGGTAAATCAGAATGAAGGCAATAGGGAAGGGCAGTAGAATATTAACCGGGTGGTGCACGTATGTAGGCGATCCTAATTCGTATGCTTGAATATTTTTCCCGCCTGCAGAAGCTGTAGTCGCCGACAGACCGCCGAATGAAGTGAAGACAGTGTAAGTGAGCGCCCATCAGATTTTCGTTTTTGACAAAATGACGAAAAAACTGTGAAACAACGCTACTGCATCAAGTGTTTGTAAAGCTTGGCGTCTCCGCGATTAGTTGTGACCAATGAATACCGCAATCCCCTCAACAGAGCCCCTTCGGGAGTATCGTATGAGGCCAATTGGATGGGCACCACACAGAATTAGAACACGATGGTGTGAGCGAGAAGCGGCTTTCATAAGAAGGGATTCGCACATCGGGAGGGTGGAAAGCTGAAGCACAGTTCTGGTAGGCCCTCACATCCGAATGATAGAGGCCTGATGCGTTCTTAGTTTGACCAAAGTGAGGGCCACCTCTGAAAGACTGGATTGCGCGAAGGAGGGAGATCGGGGTTCGAAATCAACTGATATTCAGAGGGAGAACTTGACAGACGATTGTCGTTCCGAGAGCGAGTCAGCAGTGTAGGAAAATACGCGGTTGCATTCCATTGTGAACCGGAGAAGTATTAATGGTTTGAGCTCCCCGAGGCAATTCAGTTCGTTGTGTCTGTTGGCACTAAAAGCTGCCTTCTATTGAACCAGAAGTCGAGCAGAGGAGCAACTCCGTTTGGAGAGTCGCACCAGTACATGACTGATGAGACCCTGTTTTAAGCCCCCGCCATGCGACCCAGGACTCAACACAGTGATCACTGGCTGATGAGGACTCACAGCTGATCCCGGTGATGCTTTGTCCAAAAAACGGAAAATCCGACGCAGGCGACACTCTCTATCGAGCACTTCCATCACAAGCTTCATCGAGCAGGGGGAGTCCGCGGTGGTGTGTAGACCGAAGGGAGACGAGAAGACAGAAGACCCCACCCCACCTCGCCCTGCCCGGTGAAGACGAGATCTGTCGGCGACTGACAGCTTCTGCAGGCGGGAAAACATATTGCTGAACCGCATACGGAGACCAAAAATGAGGCATTTCGCCCCCTCAATTTCACATAACTGGGTACACGCAAACCAGCGTGTACCAGCTTCCACATTCGCCTATTAATGCCTCTAGTTTTCGAGCTCCTCCAACGCACGAAAATTAAGGTTGGATCACATGTTGAAGCCATATGAAAAAGTCAGACACGACTGCCGTTTGGTAGAGCACCCCAGGCCCCCAGATGTGAGATAAATATATAAGTATAGTATACTCATACATAGCACATCAGGTTACATATGCCCCCCGATGTAAATGCTTTAGTACCATATAATCGGTCCCAGGAGCCCAGGTGCGGGCCGAAGGAATAAGGACCTCTGCATGACGTTTAAGCTACCCCAACCCAATTCTAGCTTTGGAAAGCAGGGCCAGATTGGGATATGTGCCCCTTCACCTAAATCAACGACTCATGGCCGACTAACGACCGCCCATGCCCTCCAGAATCTCCCCCCACACCATTTTGTTCTCCCTCCTGCGCGAATCACCCAAAGTACCTTTTCTTCCCACCCCGGAAGTTGCCTCCAGACTAACCACCACGATATCATTGTCCTTCCAACTCGACGAATTGCTCAAATTCCCTGTTCGTCCGGCGACAAAGAAGGGAATTTTTGCAGGTTTCTAACCACTTTTGGGGAAAAGAAAATAAGATAATTTAAAATAATACTCGACTGTTTCGGGATTCCTCAGTGGGCCACCTCTAACTTGCCTGGCCGCTTTGTAGAAACTTTGCATCGGTGTCATGTCGGAGAATTAGCCCCTAGGACAAAAATTCATACAATATGACCGAAATAAGTCATGCGTTTCGAGTTCAGCATCGTCACCATGTAATCGAATCTGGTGGTCAGTTACCAAGTTCTTGTTTAGAAGCACGTCGCTCTCCATTCAAACAGTTGGATAAGAAAATGGCTGTGATTGGCATTGGCAAGCACTAGCAAGCTGCTTTGGTAACTGAACACACTCGCTGGACAACTCGACAGCATTACACAACGCACTCGATGCTGCTCACATAAGGACAATTTATTTATTTAATCAAAGACTTCAACTATTTAATCATGAGTATTTTCCTCTTGGAATGAAAATGCACATGTTCATTTTTCAAATAAGTGTAGTTGTGATTCTAAAAATTACCAGGCTGACGTGCCCATACGTCAAAAAAAAAAACAGCTTTCAAACCACGAGCCAGAAACAACCCACACAGGCCGTTACCTTTCGCTCTCGCGTGCCCGTACGTGCGTGGCCCGGAAGTTCCGCATTATATATCACAGTTAAACGTAGGTTATTCGCAATTTAGTTTGTAACGCGCCAATGTGATATGTCAATTAGCGCACAAGGCGATTTTGCCTTTTCGGCAATGTTCATCGCAAGGAAGAGGAACACAAAGAGAAGAGAAGAGAATAAAAAAGAAGCGAATAAAATTCCACAAAATAAGAGCTTATTTCAGAACAGAATCCCACACATGTCTCCTCTGTCGCTCTCCCAGTCAATAATGCCACGACTGGATTGTGGCATTGTGTTGATGAATCTAGTTAAATGCGCGTAAGAAATCGGAGAAATTATGAGACTAGCGTATATGCATCTCCCAGTCATCGACGCTTTCCGAAGTCCGTCACATGATGTTAACTTGCATTAATAATGGAACCGACTGTGTCCCGCATGCCCAGGTTCTGTCTGTCCCCCATTCGGCTACGCCTACTGGCAACCCAGACTAACGGTCTGTGATCATTGGTATAGTTAATGGCCATAACTTGGAAATCGAAAGGCACTTGGTAAGTGCGTGTAGGAGATGTAAAATATCAGACACATATGCCATAGAAGGCACGACTCTCACAGGGCCCAATCTTCGCCAGCAATTATACGCTGCGAGAGTGTATCAATTAGAGTGCGCGACCAGTGGGTGTCGAGAAACAGCGTCACAGACACACACACCAACACAAGGACACAATGCAACCAACACACACACACACTACAGCGACCACGCCCAACGAGCACACACAAAACAGCACACTGCTGGAGATTTATAGAATAGAGCTAGTTGTATTTCATATCGGACGAAAACAAAGAGGTACCGAGTGTATGATTGGGGGGGATAACCCGAGGAATTGGTGCAGGGGGGAAGCGTGTAATCCCCATTTGTCCGCAAGTCCGAGAGAAGCCGGAGCCGTGGGCCACCCGCCTTCGAATTTTAACTATTAGTAATCGGGGTGGTTTGCTGGGAAAAAATCTCCCGACACCAGGGACGAACGCCCCAGCTCAACGATTAACCACAAGTCTCCTAGTGGTCCACCCAGTTTCTGAGTTAGGCCGATAGTAACGATAAACGGTTCCCCCACAGCGTGGTTACCGTGACAGAAGAGGCTGAAATCGAGAAGCAATTCCGATGCTCATGAGGCCCTCGGCAACAGCCAACCCCAATCTTCTGAGTTATCTTAATTGGCTGCCCGACAGGAAAAAAGAGGGAGCGATCCTTGTGAGCCCCGAGTGAGTTTTAACCGGCGTGAGGATGTTGCCCGTCCGTTTATACCATAGCGGGAAAAACATTAGATTGGGTCAGTATTGTTTGTGTGAGGGAATCTACCTCCGCAGTCTAGTCCTAAGAGTGTCGTAGCCCAATCCTGACCCACTCGGTGAGTACCGAAGAGGAACAAAACACGACAGGGTCTAACAGATACAACAAATAATTTATAAGAAGACAATAATATTGATAAATCCAAATCATATCAAGCAATGATCGCAAGCAGAAATAAAATAATTAAATGAGGCAAAATCAATCTGACATATGTCCCCCAGGGGATGATAGTGAAAAGATCACTAAAGAAGCAGGATTCTATATCAGCGTATGTTTGCATAGATTAAATCTTCAAAAAAATGCAAGCACAGAACAAGTGGGATCCAAGAGCAGAATCATGCAAATAATACGCCGGAGGTGGGTGGAGACATTAAGGGAGAATGAAGAAACCGTGTCGCTCACCAAGAGAACTTGTCAATCAAATACAAAAACGTCCTGATATATTGATTCCCCGTGTAGAGCGTGCCTTAGATCCTCACCAGGCCTTGCCATGCACCCGACATCGCTTATATACAACGGGCCCGGATTGATACCCTCATCCGAAAACCGTCCACCCCCATCCGAAACTATTTAACTGAATGCCATATAAGAGCGGGGGCAAGTGCGTGGAACTGGCGGCCTGATTTGGACGGACTAACCTGTCGGCGTCCGTTCTGACTGGCACGTGGTACAGGAATACTGGCGGCTCTGTTCTGTAACTGCACACCTTTCTTTTTATGCCACGGAGCGAAGCGGCCGTGAGCCCTCGATTGGCACGACGAAGCGGGCCGTCTGAGTAAACTGTTCTGAACCTGTTCGCCAACCCGCGAAAGGAAGATGGCAAGGATGCCCTTAACCCAAAAATGAACCGACTGACCGGGCACGACGAAGCGACCGTGTCTGACTGGCTGACGGACGAAGCGACCGTGTCTGACTGGCAAGACAACAGCGGACCGATCTGGACTGAGTCAAACCAAGACGACGACAGAAAGCCGAGCCAGTGCGTGAACTGGCGGAGAACGGACAAAGACGTGAAGCCCAAGAGAGCGCACCACGGTACTGACTGGCGAATCGGACGAAGCGAAAAGCACCGTCTGACTGCACTGGACGAAGCGAGCCATTCTGGAATGGTCGATCGCTGACGTATAAGGACACTGTTCTGCGGAGCCGTTGACTGGGACTTGCCGTCTGGAACCCCGTTGCCAGGATCCCCGAGTTTGAAGTTACGGTTACGATAGAAAGCCACTGAAGGCTCTCCCTCCAAATACTGGCCACCCCATATCCCGAAGGCAGGAAGACAGGTCGAAACTAGAGTCCTGACTGCACGGGAGCGAAAGCGCGCACCGTAGCTGTGACTGCGGCGACGGACGAATGCACTGGCGACCGTCTGACTGTAAACCGATAAGCGTCCGTCTGACCGGAGCAGATGAGCGTCCGTCTGACTGGAACCGGGAGCGAAATGTCAGAACTGCAAAACCACGCTATCGCCAAAGGCTGAGCTGAGCAAACTGACTTCGGTTCGTCTAGTAACTGAACCACGGTTTCGGCCTCAACTTCTGGGTGTGTTGTGCGAGCTGGCCCGCGCACGCTTGCCGACGGACCTCACCAAAGAAGCGAGTGATCTCTCTCCCTTTTTTTATACCGAACGAGCCTAGTCTCAGCGGGCACAGACCTCCCACCAGAGATTACCACCCAGCCCCACTATCGCGCACCAGTTCACCAGTGACAAACTCCGCTATCAGTCCCACGTTATTCCTACTGCTTCCCACAAAGCTTGAGGCCATTGTCTGTGTAGCTGGCTATGGTCTGGCCGAAAAAAAAAGCAGCCATTTGTCAGAATTACCAAACACAAACATGAAGCGCTCATAAAACTGTCAACAACAATTATTACCCTCCACTGTTCAGCCCTTGACATGAAAAAGCAGGTAGCGTCTAGGGCTGCGGTAAACTCAGCTCCAGTGGTTCGAACGTCGATGGAAAAAAGGCGCTGGGTCGTCGGCTGTCGCCCCCGGTGAGAGAACCCCAAACAAGTGGTTGTCAGTGTCGCTGGAAAAGAAGGCGGGTGCGTGCGCGGTTGGTGAAGAAACGGGGTGGAGGTGTCAACGTCGCCTGTGAAAGAAGCGGTGGTCTCGGCCGTTGGTGAAAGAAACGAGCATCTCTGGACGTTGCAATGAATGCTGTCTGTCATAAAGAGAAAAGAGAGGAAGTTCCCATAAGAGAAAGCAGGTGAACACCCACGTATTCTTTAACCGTTATCAACCGACGAATCACATTTAGAAATCCCACCAGACACTGGTGAATAACCGAGATCTATCCTACTCATTAGAACATTCATTTTACAGTGTAAATACGTGACCACATATCTGGGACCTGGGAATATTGTGATGAGTATTATGCGAGTCAGATTCAGTGAGATCCGTAAATGTTAAATTTTGAAAGTAGTTAATATTAGTATACATATACGTATACAGAGTATAACAAAATATACATAAGCTATTGTTAGTTGCGCTCGAATGGGCTCTTGCGTTCAGATGAAGTCTGAGTGGCGCTGACCCAACCCCGCTCAGCATAATCCATTGTGAGTCCCTCTCTGCACTATCCAGCACGCCCACGAAGACCTTCGTCTTCGATTGCCAGAGTTACGTATTGGGTTCACATACCACATATGGCTCCTCCCTTCTGTCCTGGCGTTACACGCATTTTCCTCCCCTAATTGCGTATTTTGCCAACTATGCGGCACTCGCGCTCATAAAAAATGATGGTAAAATATAATAGACACCTATTTTTGAAGACTACCATTTAAAAATAATCGGTTTGCTGGTTTGTGCTGTGGAGCCCCCCCTCGCGTTGGGCTTGAAGATCTAGCAACATTACCCATGAACACATAACCTGACAACAACTTCACTCACTACCGACACCCTAACAACCCCCCTACAAGGATATTCTTTAGCAAGTTATATAGATAGACAATACCAAATAAAAATTCGTCTCGAGGTGAATGTTAGGTAAGAGATGTAGCGAGGATAAGAGTTGTACGTTGTAACATTTCAATCACAAAACTATTAAAGTGTACGTGTACAATGCAACTTATAGAATGATTTATGTAATACCACAATTAATATCGTCTCATAGCTGGAATTCCATCAGGCGGCCTCCCAGACTAATTAGCGATGCAGGCATTTCAACGTACCGAGCAGATTCTGATGCTTATTTACGTTCAACTTTAATGCGAGATGATAAAATATACCCGATTGTCCATCAGTTTGTTTACAAGCCTGATAATGAGTGTCGGGGAAAAACCCCCCCATGGAAAAATTTTTCACAAATCTGAAAGAACACAACTGTTCTCCTGCCTCTGCATTATGAGAATTAATGCAAGTACGTTCATTGGCTGTGTAATATATACTAGACCGCTGCCTGGAACTACCCGTAGGCGCTGTGTAGGCGATCACAGAAATTGCCATTACCTCGCCTGTTGAGTTTTAATCAAAATGCACATTTGTTGCCTCAAAACGGTATCCTTTATTTAATGATAGAGACGCGTTGTTCAGTCTTCAGCGATGCATACATACCCAAAGAGAACTGCAGAGCAAATGCCTCAGAGCCAAAAAAAGGGACGGCGGACGATTATCCACTAGCTTGGCTTTAGAGCCCTGATGGGCACTGACCTGCTCTGGATGTGGTTGCTCTTGTACTGATCGGCTGGGGGTCAAGAAGAGAGCTCAGGGGAATGGCGTTGGGTTGCGTCTGTAGTGCATCGTACAATTCATGTAAAAGTGAACAAATTTGTGATATAAGCGTCACAAAATTTGAGGTCCGCTCCTTCATCAGGTTCCAGGAGTGACTGTTATTTTTGTATGATAATCATTCAGTGGCCGAGACATCATTTCTGTGTGAAAAAAATACGAGAATTGCGGACAGATCACACGAGATAACACTGAGAAAGATGTCAGATACAGCTTCTTCAGTTCTACCAGAACATAACAAATATTTTACCCGAAAAGATGTCACGGTGGTCCTTGCTGACAAGCCAATGGAATCCCAGTGAGGCCACTGCTGAGCTCCCGGCCTAAGAGGTTGGCCCTCCACAACGCGTTTTGTTTTGTCCTTATGCCTATTCTCTGCCTGGGTTATTTGTGTATTATAGGCAAGCATACATCACATACCCCTCCTAATATTTGTTTTTTATGCTCTCACATACCTCTATGTGAGTCCTAGCGACTCCCCTAGTCATTTTTATTACCCATATGACCACATATGTTTATCCTACATTATCTCGCCTAGAAGATCATATCCTTTCTGAGGGTTACGGAGAGATTACACGTTCCTCCGTGATGTTCGTAATGTTCTCGTGTTTTATGGAAAGTGCTGTCTAAATGAGATACACCCTGGCTACTGTGCCTCTCTTTAAGGTTGCACTTTTCTGCATTGTAATGGACATAACGTCCTAAGTGTGTATGATTGCTTCTTAATGCTCATTCTATTCTACACAACTCAATCAGTGCCTTGGTTCCTCGGAAGGATAACGGGTAATGGCTCTGACTGCCATAGGAGTAGCTCCATACCACGACCAAGAAGGTGCCATAGTCAGTACTGACCAAACGCGTCCATCCATCCTGGCATATCTTCACGAAGTTCATTGCCACCAAGTTGTGGCGATGTCTCATGCCTCAAATGTCCCTTGTGGGACATGTGCCTTCGTCCACACTATTAACTTCATAATTAGTTTCACTCACCCTTGTGGCTTAAGTGCGGTAGGTGTAGCTGATGTGGAGATCCTTCCCACTCGCTGGAACTGGCAGAGTGCAAAAATGCCAGAGGTATCTCTACGTATGACGTGAACTTAAGTAAATAGTTGATTGCTTGCTCTGTAACGCTTCCGCGCCCACGCTCGTGACAACTCCCTGAGTGTCATTTTTGTTCGTGGTGTGGCGCCTACACAATACTTCCAGATATTTACCTGGAGAGTGTGTGTATACCCCATCTTTTCGTTTCTTTCTTCCGCAAATAACCACCACGACTATCGCTCTTATGAAATACGAAAGCCCATGTACGCTTCCAGCCACGAGTAGGGGTATTCTTAAGTATCTTGGCTCTCACCCTGCCAAGATGGATATCGGCAGCTGGCGTGTCCAGGAGTCGTTGCTTCATCTTCGCTGTTTTCAGTGAATTACTTTTCGAGTTCATATTCCCCACAATTTTTCCCTGTAACTGGGACATCAAAGTTTTTTGCAGGATGATGGTGTTACTAGTAACCAAAACGAGACCGAGGAATATTACTATACACACAACAAATTGCAACTCAAACACCCAACCTCATCACGGTGTGTGTGAAGAGAAGATACGATTGACTATGTGTAGTGAGTTCCAAGCTTTCTGTATATATTCATATGTTATGTCGTTTTTAGTGTGTCTGTGCGATTTCTCTCTCCCCTTTCTCTCTCTATTGTCAAAGCAGGTTGAGTATATTGTGTGTGGTTGTTGGCAAACCGTATGGCCCATTCTTCAATGAGACCTCCCAATGGCAAATACGCTAAAGGCATCCGCAAAAGACTAGATTCCCACAAGGCAATGTGTGTCATCTCCTGATGTAAAGTGTCTTATAGATAAGTATTCAGACCCCTATCATCCTCCATGACTTCATGTGCTGATTTGGAGACCAAGAGTATTCTATCGTGGCACCCAGATATGGTGTGCCCGTATAAAGATGCGCATCATGTTATTGCAATGTTCACACCAATAATGGACCTTCCAATGGGAGCATTCAGCAGTTTGTTGGAACACATTCTTGCATGTGGCGATCATAATTGACGTAAGGCACCTGAAAATATTAACAATTAATAGTGTCTCCCCTACTGATGGTCCCATTCATCATCCGAGTGGTTACACAGTTCAGTCAAGGAGTAAAGCTACTTAATTTCCCCGTTGCCCTTTTATGAACCATATCGAAAGTGTACCACATAAATAAAATTCAAAGCGCCCACTGCTCAACCAACCGGCACACCACTTAACCTGAAGAAATGCGCTACTCCCTCAACGTGCATCTGAGTAGATAAAGTGCATTGTCAGCTTCTGAGCGTCGAGAAGCTCTCATAACCCTCAGACCAAAACTTCATCACTATTACAGGTCCAGGCATCAGAGCTAACCAACTTGGCGCTGGACATGATCTTCTAAGTGTATTCAAACAGAATAATACCTAGCAAAGCGCTTGATGGTCGTCAGAGTGACTGAATGGAAAGGTCCACCAAATTAGATTCATACTCCTTGTGGTTTCAGTGAAATGAAGCAACTTCTTACTTGAATGAGCGAATCGAACAATCACAAACATTTTCTGGGCTGCTGAGCCTATACTGAGGAGACGTCTGAGGTGTCTCCAAGAGCCCCAAGTCCACATTTGCTTCTGTGCACAGAATGCCAGATTTGGGGTATGCTGGGACCGTTATTCTGGTTCGAGGACGCCTAATTGGCTTAAGACTGTGACAGTCAACGGTGAGCCGAGTGTTCCCATATCTCCTGTGACGGATACTGCAAATCTCAACCCCTTAGCTCACCCTCCCTGCCTATCTCGCCAAGGACTTGTCTCCAAATCTAACTCAGTGACTTGCCATGCTCCACGTTCTAATGCAAAGGGCACCTGACCACTTTCCCACTGCACACATACAGGTGAAACCATCAACTTCTGCACGCCAAACTAACTGTTTGGGAGAGATCCATCACTACACATCCCCTCACCCGCCACAACCGGAAAGCAATCGTGTGCTCCTGGCACCCTCCCTCAACTTCATGAGGGCAAGCCTGTACAAATTCCCGGAGTTATGATAATCCTCTATCTGGATCTACCTAATATTATATAGTATTTTGGAAGGTGCTACCAAGCGTCAGGTTGGTGCGCTACCCTCCGAAACCCAGGCTAAACTCCGAAGCCCATTCCTGGCCTGTCGCTGATAGCGACGGAGCCGGGGGGAGGACTACGTGTCATGCTACCACTCAGAGGCACTTGCAGACAGAGTCATATTGCCCGTGGACAATGCTTCAGGTCAGGATGCAAAGCCTGCTTGAACAAGAAGAGAAGTATCGACGATATTAATAAATGCGCCCCAATTACAAGAGCCCCCCTTAGTAACAATGAGGTGGATGTCCGAAGAAACTGGCATGTATATGGGCTTTCCCCATCTCGCATAATATTATCTCCACCTCCTGTACCGTGAGTTTGTAAATAATCTCCATAAAAATTGTTGCACATATGTGTTGCCACTTTTTTTGATAGTGAACCCATCGAAACTAGTACGAGGTTACCGTGGTGCCCCAGTTCGAATAAACGTGCCCCATTGTTGAACAAATTGGAAGTTCCTCCCATCCAGTTCACCCAGTGGTACTTTCCAAGCCGAACAATTTTTTTCGAGAAAAATTGTTGCCCTAAAAAAACGAACACATTTTCAAAAACCGAACACAACGTGGCGTTCATGTTTGTTCACGTTGCGTCTCCCCCACCTGTGTAGACCCGCATCTTCACGCTTTGTTCAATTCACAGTTCGTCGGGGGGTGGACAGTACATCGTGAAAAGCATCTTCTCCGTGTGGGCGGACCTCTTTACCTGCATGTTCTTCTACGCTTAGAGTATTGGTGCTGTTAAGTTTTTTCTTCAATTATCACGCCTGGGCATCCCAAGAAGAGCAGTGAAGCATATAAGTAGGAGTAGAGAGGAAGTCCGTAGGAACCGACAATTGAGTTTGAAGGAGAAAGAAGCTGTATCGCTAAGCATGAGAGCGGGCTCAGCAACTCCCCTGTGTCTGAGTCTCGGCTGAAGTTTGGTCCGATATGTGCGGACCCTGTACGAGTTCTGGAAACTACCTCCCAGAGAAGCCCGGATAATTGACAAAGCGCGCAGAAACACGACCCGTCGTGATCGAGCCTCACATTCATGAAATGAACTCTTTCATGCGGAGAGTCCTCCGGCAGCTTTGTGAACTAACTCAACGATTGTTTTTCGCGAGCAACCGGGTGGCGGCTAGGTGGACGTCCCCAGCGCGTGTGCGGTTCACCAATCGGCTTCACCCTTACAATTGTTTCTCTTCTCACGAAATAGGAGAACAGGGCAGTTCGCACAAAGTGGAGTAACACGGGCCAGGTTTGGTCTCCTAGCACAGCTCCAGCCTTCGATATAAGAAGAGCAACCTACTTTTGCGTGCTTCCGCACCCTATGTTCTGAACATTACCTACCGTCCAGCCAGCTCTGAATCAGAAATTCACCAGATATTATAGAGGCGATCCGCTACGTGTGGAGCGCCCGAGCTACTTACGCCGTAGCTGTCATCCACCTGATGTGAGAGAACGCCTCACTCGCTCTCGCTGCTGTTCTGCCCCTCCCCTTACCGCTCTCAACAAGACTGATTCATTGCACCCATGATCAACTAAGTTTTCAGTTATATCTCCCTTACTCTCTTATTTTACCTTAAACATGCGTGGCGCGCAATTTCAGCTTGTAAAGTGCGGTGTCTTATACTCTCGTGAAGGTCCAGAACTGTCTTTGATTATAGCTCATCTTTCATTATTTCTTATTGCCTGGAAACCTCCCGTTTTGGAACTCACGACACTTGTGGACATCTTTCAAGTCCTGCCCGAACAAGCCTCCTGGAACGAATTAAATTCAGATTCTGGGGCACGTTGCAGTGTGGCGACTGAAGACGTTTTATTCCCCCGAGCACGGTGTACTCATAGTTTACGGCGCTGGTGTTGTAAAATGGGCCGCACTGGCTCTTAACCTAGGCGAAATTCTGTGTGGCAGACCTCTCGCTTGCGTCCGTGGGCCAAACAGAGATAGAATAGACCCTAACCTCGAAGAACGCTAGACTTAAGATAGGGGAATTCTAGTGACGCCCAAGTGTTACGTGTCACCACTATGATGGTGGTGGTGCGTTTTAAGACTGAAGAGCTCTTTTCAGGATAGAATAAGTTCCCTGATACGTGGGAAACCCAAAGTGCCATTGCCTTCCTCAAATCCGGATGCTGTCCTCATGTTTTTTTCTCAAACCGATTATCAAGTCAGGCAGTAAGGCTGGAAAAAGCGCATCCCCTCGTCGTCTCTAATCGACGTGCAGCCCTTGCACTCCTTCTGGCAGATCGCTATGCACCTTGAGTGATGGTTTGGGACTAGGCAGCTGAGTGCATGGGGATCCTCTCTCAAGACCTCCTGTACGCCAAATCTTCTCTTCTCATCCGTTACCACCTTCCCTTTTTGCACCTGTGCCCTCTGTATTTTGTGCATCTGAATGCCCTCTCTCGTGAGAGGGATGAACACACGAGCATAGAGTCAACCATAGGCAGTCCATGCCCTTCCTGGTGATTTTATTTCTCTTCAGCCCCGCGGACCATCAGGAGTTCCTCTGGCTCTCACGAAACCTCCACGGACCCCTACGGACATCGCAACAGCCTGACTCACCACATATACCAACCACACTACCATGCCCAAACTCCACACCAAGAACAGCCTTACTATCAAAAACCCCAGCTAATCTCTTCGATTCAACATCCCCCCTCCCAACAACATCAGGAGAACGCCCCCCCCCCTGCCTCAGCCTCCTTTGTGGTTTAGTGGGGTGAAACATGCCATGCCCTCGAGGCAGAGGACGGTGATCCAGAGCGTACAGGGAAAAGAGGCGAGGGAGGTTTTCCTACTGCACAGGAGGACGGATCGAGGATTCGGTGTGATCTCGACCCACGCCAGACAGGGTATTGCGAAAAAGAGGTCGAGGGCAGGCAGGCTTGCCGCAACGTCCGTTACCCCCTCATGTTGACCCTTCTGTGCTTATAGTGCTCTTCCGTTCTCTGGGCTTCCTAATAAAGTCAATGGGATATATTCGGTGCCGCTATGTGTAGGCACACACACAGAGGTCGAGTGTGAGAAATGCATGGGCCAGTGGCACCTTTGGAAAGGGAAGCTGGCGACCATTTTGAGCCTTCGTGTTGAAAGCTGCTTGCGGATTGCCTGGCGTACATCTAGCCCTCCATGAGAGAAGTGACGGCGCCATTTTGCACACGTGCTGTGAAGCGCTTTCCCATTCCAAGTTCGACTAAGGATCAAGCTGTTGCTGCATGAGTTGAGTTACCGAGTGTAGGAGTTAAAAAGTGCGGGTGGTGTGTTTCTTTTCATTTTGTTATCCGTTTGTCCTATCTTGCGTCTGATGTGTGAGCCTCGACAGTATGATTTTAATTGATTATTATTATTGTGAGTGTGGTATTATTATTACCTGTTGAATTATTTGTTTTTTGTAAATATTTGTGTTGTAGTGTTTCGGATTCAATGGCAATTTTCCCTTTTAAGAAATTGTATTCGTCCATTAAGTAGTGCGGGTTCACAGATAAACCCCCTTGTGCTTTCCTGGTTGCCAGATGCTCCTGTGCCGTACTCCTCCGGCCCGTCTGCAATTCCCTCCGCCATGCCCTCTTGGAGCAGCATGTTAAATCTCTGTGCAATTTCAATCGATGTCATGAGTGTCTGAGATACGAGTGTTCGCGTTGTCTGCATACCTCCCGAAAAAATGGGGGCCGCCTGTCGTAGCTGAATTATGGCGGTGTTTACCGCCCGTCACCACAAAGTTGCGGAGTTGGGGCCCGGATTGCGTTTAATTGACCCGAAGGCGGTCACGGGGTTGGCGTGCCTTTTGCCGACATATTTAGCCATACACCACCTGTACTTCCTTCATACACCCTTCTTATTGTTGTGTGACCTTTTCCGCCATCTCCGGGCTGTTTCACCGCGGTACGGCCGCCTTTATCCGATTCGGGCGCCGCGGCGCGCCCACCGAAGTGGCCAATCCAGTCGCAGCTTTCGGATCAATGCCGAAAGCCCAGACTACGAGTGTGATAAGTTGTTTAAACACTATTCACTCATAGATCAGCCAATCTTTCTGG
>CM068965.1:69022737-69033770 GCA_035128595.1 Eptatretus atami | reverse complement strand
GGTGTCGCGAGTGATGCTGATGTTGAGCTGTAAAGTCGGTTGGGCCGCTCTTAAAAGAGGGCGATGACACAACCTCGAAAAAGAGCAGAGGCCGTCTCGCATCCTCTGAAAGGCGTCGTCGTACCAGGCCGGCGCTGCCTAAGGGTAACGCCCTTGTTTAACCAAGCGGACCAAATCCAAGGGCCAATTTAGTCTACCACATCAGCCCCTTGCCGCTTGGGGCCATCAAAGGAATATCACCGGAGGGTGGCTCGACACAAAGGGATAGAACTATCGAGTCGCCTCAGAGGACGAAGGTAAACTGGGCACGTGTCCATCCTGGAGGTAAGAAGGAGCCAGGATGTTTCTTCCTTCATGGCATCCCATCTTCGGGGAGGGAAGGCGGGATTCATAAAGGCACTACGTGCAGCAGTCGTCTGCGGGAAGGTCTTAGACTCTCTTACCTACTCTTTTGGCATTCTTCTAGGGGTTTTGGGCGCATGAAGCTCTGATGGCGTCCTATAGTCCATGGAAAAAGAGTAGAACGAAAATTAGCTTATAGGGCTTTGCAGTGCAGTGGTAAGCTAAATTACTAGATATTGGATAACCAGGACTCTAGTATTACTAGCATTTGCTTTTAGTTACATTTAAGTCGTGTGGAACGAAAGGGGCTTACTAACCCGTGCAACAGTGAATGGGTGTTATTGGATTTACACCCAGGTCATTGATGCTGGAGTATGTGCATTGGAAATAAATGGTTCGGGGTGTTGAAGGGGGATATTGCAACGAACTGAGGTCACTGCTCGTTGCATCCCTTACCTCCATTTGACTGCCGAATTGACACTGTTTCGTGGATTATTAATAGGCAGGCTGAGATTAATACAGACGCCGATTAAAATGTGGAGAAGATGGTGAGGAGATGATGGCGGTTGTGGAGAAGATGGTGAGGAGATGTTGTCGTTGTTGTTATTGTTGTTGTTATTGTTGTTGTTAAAATAAAGATAGAGACAGAAGAACGGCTAACTGAAGATGCACAGCCCGGCACACGAATTATTCCCGTTATACAAGAGAGAGATGAAACCAAGGCATTTAGATCATCGGTATCTCCCGCGATGAGCTGAGTCTTTGGGTCTCTCACATCTTCACCACAAGGCAGGTTGGTGGTCTTTCTATCATCTCCCATTACTCTCTGGCCTTGCTCGCCCTGCTCTGTCTGAGATACTGTCCCCCCCCCATATTTCCGCACAGCACTCAAGATCACCAACAACCCCCTTTGGTAAAACTACCAAAATCAAAATCACTGCTCACCTTCCCTCTTTCATTCCTCTTTTTCCCACCTCTGGAACAAAACTCCCACACTCTCTTCAATCCCACTCTTCCCTCCAGGTCTTCAAAACAGCTGTTCACCACCATTTCATATCTCCCCATCCAAAACCTCGATATTTTCTACCCCGTTAATCCACCCCAACCCCACCTCCTTCAAATTCCCTGCTTTCCTTCCTGAAAGTTCCCGTCGTGTAAGGACCTGAAAGTCCTTGTGTGTCCATCTTGTTTACCCTGTGTACTCCACCCCATCTCTCTCCTTTCCACAGATCTCATGTCTCTGTTCCACAAGGTTTTCCCTTCCCTCTCCCACCCCTGTCTCCTGCTCCCTTGTTGTAGGTTCTGTGTGTTAGCTCTCATACGAGCCTCGACGGTGTATACAAAAAAAGAAAGAAAAAAAAAGGCCTGATCTGCCATTCCTTTCGATGCCACCTTACTATCACATAAGCATTGCCACCTGGACACTGACATTTTCACCTGAGAAGGAATGTTCTGAGCCTGAATCTCAATCAAGAGGTGAGAATGGATGTATCACATGTATCTTAGACTGTATCGCACCCTGCTCTGCCTGTGGCATTCCACGGCCAAGTTAATTCCTGGTGCACCAATCTCATGCAGCATGTCGTCCTCAATGGTTATCCTTTCATCTCCTCTCTTCATGAAGGCTTCAGTGTCTTAATGCAATGTTTTGGACCAAGTTTTGTTCCTCATATAAATAAATGTTCTGTCTGATGCCCTCAAAAAGCCTTTGAGACAATTCCAACATTTTCCATATGGTACTCCCATAGCAGTGCAGGTTGGCAGCAGCTGCTTCACTCTCTGCTGACCGGAAGGTAGATTGGACTGGTCCAACACAAGAACATGTCATTCACCATGCAAATCTCATATTCTCACTCTTCCTCTCCAGAAGTTTGGCTAAGAACCCCACAATCAATTCCCTTGATTAACCATTGGAGGAGGACACAGATTGGTTCTTTCCCACGGTTGGACCTTCCTTGATAAACCGGAACTTTCTCACAGCCTACCAAGGTGTTTTTCTGTAACTCAAGGAATAACACAGTTCTCCAACCCAGGTAGGTTTTCCCGCTTCAGACTTTTCGCTCTAGCGCTATTGAATCCAAAGCTCTGAATATCATTGGTACACTCACAAATAAGGAAAAAGCAAAATTCTGCTGCTTTGTCGTCACATATAAGGTCAGTGTATTCTGTTTTCTCACAATTCTCTGTTCTAGGTCCATGGCCTTTCAGTTCTCCTCTCCTCCAGGATACATCCGTTCTTCCAATAACCCCCTACTTGTTAACATTCCAAAATCCAGCTTCCTGCCCTTCTCCACTCCTTGGATCCTCTTTGCACCCACTTGTGGAACAGCCTTCCAGCAACGGTTCAATCCAACGCTTCCATGCAGGCTTAAAGGTCCACAGAATCAGAATTTATCTTTGATGTGATTATATTGATTTTAAAGTAATAAACAAAGACCTGAATGTGGTTTTTTATTCTAATATATTTTTTAAATGCTACAGTTAAAAAAAGCAAACCCATTTCCCCTAAAGAAAAAAAAATAAAAAACCACCCCTAAAAATTCCACATAAACTGCCATGACGTATGAGGGAAGATTGTCAGCACGCAATGGATAAACTGGCGCACAACTCGCTTCAGACTCGTCAGAAAGTTAATTTGATGAATAATTTTCTGATCAAAGAATCCCCAGATAACGACGATAATCAAAATCATAATGGAGAAGGTGCTGTCAGACCGGACATGTATGAACCCGACCTCGAAATGACGTCATGGGAGCTACGAGGCCAATCGAGTGTTTTTTGGGGGGGCGCAGGTACAATCGAGTGTAAAAGGGCACCAAATAAAATTGAAATCTTCTTTTAAAGATATTTATTCAAGAAAAGAACAATGATAAGGCGTAAAGTTGAAGCCATATCTATTAAGAAAACCAAACATGATTTTTCTGATTCTTTGGACCTTTAAAGTCAGCAATTTTCCATCACCTCATTTTGGCTTCCAGGTTACTTTCTATCCCGATTAACTGTCCCCTAACGCAACCTCTGATTTATGTGTATGCTTCTCCCTATTCTCTTTTTCTGTTCACCTCATTTCCCTTGCTGTTGTGTCCCACTTGTTATCGCTTCAAGGCATCTTCAAAGCATCAGGGTGCAAAAAGGGTAAGTAATCTATAAGGTTTGCCAGGGATTACATCCATCCAAGGGATGGCACAGCTGTACCGCTGATGCATGCCTCTGTAGGTTAGGGCAGGATTTGGTCAGGGTGCTGGCGATAGCTCGCCTTACTCTTCATGGACGCAGTGGGATCTTTAACATCCACCATGAATGCTGGCAGAGAGGATACCCATTTAACATCCATCCAAGGGACGGCGCACACAATGATGAACATCCTGCCTGTGAAACACCAGGATGACAGTTTATAGCTGGGTCAGGATTCAAACCCAGGCTAGACAGCTTAGAGGCGAGTGTGCGTACCTCTCGTCTAGACCATTATGGCCATCCTAATTATGGCATTAAAGCACCACAAAGTGAGTGTAGACAACATACATCAACACACCCAGTCAATCTAAATATGAAGGTGAATCAACCAAACCTAAACCGCTTTCAATTTATCCACGTCACTTTTTTCCAGCAAACAGGATTTTCGTAAATATAACTGGACCTTTTGTTTTATGTAAAACTTTTAAAAAAACACTAAAATCATCCAAGTTGATCAGATGTATAAAACCATTTGACAGCCAGTGTAACATCCATCAAAAGGAGAACGTTCTTTGAATTCTGCACCCCGTGTACACAGCACCAGACAACAGAAACGTGGTTCGGCAAACAAAGTTTCAAACAAGGTCTGATACCCTGATAGCTTGCAATCGTTTATGCAAACTCCGTTCAGCCCATGATGTAACCAAAGCCCTTCATTTAAATCTTTACACACTCATAATCATTAATAAAATTCAAGGCCAAGATGTCAAAAATGCCTCTATCGCATGCAACACTGGTGGCACTTCCCCACACCACCCCAATCTCATTATGTCCCACCCACCCTTCCCAACTCATCAACATTTTCTGCATCCCACGCCCACACTCCACCACTCCTAATCTAATCTACGAGCTGTAGATGCCAATTTAATCTGACTCTGCTTCATTCCAATCCTTTTTAACGTTAAAGATGCCAATGCAAAGGGTGTGAAAAAATGCGTTAAACTCGGATTATCCATGAAAATGGAACCAAGAGTTTTCGCAATTGATGCAAAATTAAACTGTGTTGGCTTAGCGGTTAGGGTGGTGGCTTGGGAGCCTTGGGTCCTGAGTTCAAGCCCCTCGGCCACTGATAACACCAGGGGGTTGACTCAGCCTGTCATCCTTTCCGAGGTCGGTGAAATGAGTACCAGTGTAGCAGCGAAAAGGCTGCACATGAAGGGAAGGGGTATCGAGGGATTGATTAAATCTTGTATTGGTATGGCGCAGGCATGATGGCCGAATAGCCTCCTCCTGTGCAGTTAATCCTTGTAACTTATGCTAAATAGGGATTTATTGGAATGGCAATGAGCACAATACAAGAACAGAAGGAGTGGGAGCAGTGAAGAAATGAGCAAAAATAATAAATAAAAGTAAAACATAGAACGACACACAAACTGAAAGGAAAAAGAGGAGGAAGAACTGAGACGAGGTCAAAGAGTTAAGTCTGTGTTGTGGTAATGGTGTTTTATACAGGTGTCAAGACTCAGGGAATAGCTGAAGAAAAGGGGGCAAAAGACAACCAACACAAAGTTGAGTGAAGAGGAAACGGGACAATGCACAAATGCACCCATGACACATTGACAGGACTTGCAGGAGAAAGGGAGACGTGGTATCAGCAGTGCAACAGAGCTCTGAGGTACAAATGTGAGAGGCCATGAGGTGGTGGTGGACAACAGAATGGGAGGAAGAGGAAAAAGTAAGGAACTATGAAGAGTGTGAGAGGTTGGAGGTGTCAGAAGAGGCATTTAGCAAAAGCACCTTGGCGCGAGCAAGGTAGGAATGGAGTTCCCGAAGGAACTGTTCAACCATATGTCACATTGGTTGCTGCAACAACGAAGGGTCGCTTTGTCTTTGCAAGCTGTCGACAGAGGCTCCAACAAAGTCAAGCTGATCGGCTAAAGGGCGGTTGGCAACAAGACTAACATCGCAGCACAATATGAACCCATCGACAGTCAGCTTTCCATCAGGCATTTGTAGTTGCTCAAAGTCCTGCTCGACGCCAAGCTGATCCGTGCAGATGTACATTAGCTCTCTGCGGAGCAAGCTTGGCAGTGGCTGCTCGTTTAACATATGGTTGAGGGTTAGTACTCCGGTCGGTTGGAAAGTAGCATCATCGACAAACTCCGTCTGCTCAACGATGCGGAAGGTGAAGGACCCCGATTCGTCGACACGTCGTACCTCACCCAGTACAAAAACTGGTCATTGTTAACCACACGCCCCCCAAAGCTCTGGCTGATGAGAGATGTGGGGTCTCATAAAAGTCATCAGCTCGGGGACGGACAAAGCGATTGCACAGGCATGATTTCCCCACGCCCGCCGCACCTTCTCATCGCTCTGTGCCTGATAGCCCGACGACAGTCACATTCACTATTCTGCCTCACGGTTTTTTGCCATGTCTGATACGAGGCACAGCCCCGGTAAAGTCCGTTTTCTCTATGCTCCCGTGGTCCTGCTGTAACGGAAATCGTTGCGGCCCCCAGGGGGTAGGGTGGAAACTCGGACTCGTCCACCTCCATTTAGGCCGGGGTTAGGGCCAAGACCAACTCCTCAGAGGACACAGAAGATCACAATCACCATGCCAGCCAGCTATCAATGGCACACTGCAAAGACAAAGGAGAGCAGTTAGCACGAGGCAAAGTCTGAAGCACCAAGCTCTTAGTCAATGTCAAATGGCTTGCTTAGTGAGCAAGACAAAGCCTCCAAGGCTTTGTACTTCTGCCATTTTAAGAATTCTTAAAACACAGCTGCCAATTGAAGGCATGCAATGGATAGACCAATTTAACATGCAGTGAAACATTTCTGTTTGCATCGATATATGAAGAGGGTATTTTATTATTTTATTAACCATCAAAGGACTTGTGAGTGAAAATATTAAAATATTAATATATATACCAGTTTTACTGAGAAAAAATGCAAATTCATTCTGGTAAACGAACTTATTCCATCCATCCATTGGGACCATACTCTGTGCAGAGCGTTGGTGCTGCCTCAGCAGTCTCCTTGGCTATTGGACACAATCCTGGACAGGTCACCACTCCGACACAGGATACCAGCATGCTGACACTCATTTTGCCGACCTTGGAAGGATGACAGGCAGAGTCAACCTCACCTGGTATTAATCAACAGCCGAGTGGGATTTGAACTCAAGATCCTAGGATCCCAAGCCCACACCCTAACCATTAAGTCACACCAGGCATGAAAGCAATTTGTGGTCTGCAGTGTTCAAGTATGTATTAAAAATAATACCATTCCTTTCATGCTGTAAATGTGCATAGGGATGCCAAGACAGTTTCATTGGCAATGAGTATATCCCTGGATGGGTCACCACTCCAATGCAGGTTACTATGAATGGTTATTACCCCAATACACTATTAATCATTTCACTGACCTTAGAAGGATGACTGGCTGAGTCAGCCCACATGGTGTTAATCAACAGGTGAACAGGGCTCAAACTCAGGACCTTCGGTCCCAAGCAGCACCTAACCACAAAGCCAACACCAGGCTTCAGTTCAAATATATATAGCCTGGTGTTGGCCAGTGGTTCGGGTGGCGGCTTGGGATCTTGGGTCCTGAGTTCAAGCCCCGTCGGCCGCTGAATTAATACACAAGGGGTTGACTCAGCCTGTCATCCTTCCGAGGTCGGCGAAATGAGTACATATTCCAGTGTGTGTACTGGTGGAGGGGCACTGCATCAGCGACACAGTCGCACTTCAAGAAATGATGCTACCCCCAGCAGATAGCTGCCATACGACCACCACCAGTTCAAATATAATATTGAATTTAAATAAAAAAAGATATTAATAGTTGAAGAAAAAATAATCTGGAAGTTTACCACTGTTGACGCAGTGTCTTATACACCACCTTATTGAACATGTTACATTAGTTATTCGTGCCTGATGTTTGTGTCCTTTATGATGTCCTAAAAAACAGCAAGTTTCCTGTTTGGAATTATTTCAATTCTGTTTCAATGCCAGTCAGGCAGACAGAGTAAAATATATCTCACTCCTCTCTGTGCATGCGGTGATATGAACAAATTCAGAGCCAAAGTACGGTAAAACTACAGGTTCGTTTTCCAATTCATGTTCAAAATATAAGATTCAATTTAAATAAGTTGTTCCTTGATCATAAACTGACGTTTTGGACAGACAGACAGACAGACAAAGTGAATCAATTACTTTAACCCCGCTTTCCGATTCGCACTCAAGGGGTAATTCTTTTAAAATCACAAGACGACAGTCCAAATAATTTCAGAGCAGCAAGAGGCAATATTACAACCAAAAGGGTCCTCAATATATACAGGGTGTTCCAAAAAACCGGACAACTTTGGTTGTTAATATATTTAGTACCACAAATGATACAACAATACCTTTGTTTGATATACTACCCTTTGTATAAAAATCATAACGTTTTCGACATTTTCAGGTTGGTGGTTTAATGTAAAGAAAATGGCGACTCCACAGGAGAAAGCTCAGTGTGTCGAATGGTTCATCAAGCCGAGATCCGAAATGCAAGTTCACCGTAATTTGCTTACAAGATATGGAAGGAATCCGCCATCGCAGACTATCAGAGAGTGGTACAAGAGGTTTAAGGAGACTGGAAGTTGTCAGAAACAGCAAAAGTACCGGTCGACCAAGCACAAGTGCAGCAGACGTTGAACAAGTTTGTGAATCATTTCAATAAAGTCCCAGAAAATCAATTTGATGCACATCCTGAGAACTGGGACTCCTAACCACCACTGTACACCGGATTTTGCCATAAAGGACTGAAGCTTTATGCCGATAAGGTGCGGATCTCTACAGAACTCAAACCAAATGACGGGACCAAACACAAGGCGTTGCCTTGGAAATGCTCAGTCGCCTAGACAATGATGAAGATTATCTGAAAAAGATTGGGAAGGTCAACCTGCACAAAGTGAGGATCTGGGGCTCTGAAACCCCCTACGTGGTCAATGAACACATACGAGACAGTCAAAGGTCAATGTGTGGTGTGATGTGACCTGCCCCAGACCGCTTGGTGGGTCAGTTTTTCTTTGCGGGGATACAGTGTCCTCAACAGTTTACATGAACATGTTGAAAGGATTTGCCTTCCCACAGATTGAAGACTGCGACCTGATATAATTTTTAACAGGACAGCGCTCCTCATTGGGCTTTAGTCGTTCGAGCAGTCCTGAATGAAAGTTTTCCACGTATCTGTGGATTGGCCAAGATGCCCTGGCCCCTCATGATCAGAAATAACCCTTGATTTTTCATATTGTAAAAAGATGTGCTACACACTAAGGTGACAAACCTGCGGGATCTTCGTTTCGGATCACAGCTGCAGGTGCACTGGTGGACGCAAACATGCTGAGCCGAACATGGCAAGAACTCGTGTACCACCTTGGTATTTACGCACACGACAAATGGAGCTCACATTGAAGAGTATTGATGGTGTGCAGAAAACTTATGAGTTTTATATCAGAAAAAACGAAAGGGTATCGTTATTTCATTTGTGGTTCTAAATACATGAAAAACCAAAGTTGTCCGGGTATTTTTGGAACACCCGTACACCCCATGGAGGTGGGAGATATTGTGGTAATTGGTCTATCAGTGATATCGCGTACACAGATCAATTTCAATACAGATAGTCTAAGATCTAATGTACTCTATATCCCTCAGGAAGGCTCTGTGTTGTTAAATGCCCAGTCTTCCTCCTATGCTTTCACCATAAATCAGTTTGGCATGCAAGATCTAAGACAAGATATCATGTAAATCCCAACATTGAAAGCAGGATGGTCAGGAAAAGAAAAATTAACATACGAGTCGTTTAAAAATATAAGACGGGGAATATGAACTGGAGAGGTTGCAGGGTAAAAATGTTGGATAATCATGAGCCTCAAATGATAAGTGGATGCATTGGTGCAGTGAATAAATATTCATTATCTGTCACAGATAAATGGGTTTGATATTTCATTCTACAAACCAAATCGATTTAAAAGCATATTAAAAAGAGGTCAAATTTATCTTTGAGACCGTCTCATAAATTTCATTCTGCGAGTTAAGAAAGTTTTGAAATAATATATCATCTATCTATAATTCCAGCAATCTCTGTGGTGTGTGTCTGTGTGTGTTGTGTCTGTGACCGCTGTTTCTCGACAACCACTGGTTCCGATCTAATGAAACTTGCCAGATATATTGCTGGGGACCTGAGGACGTGCCTTTTAAGGTTTGATATTAATTGGATGAGTGCTAAGTTACCCATTTATTTACCAACCAATGACAAGACACGTTGCTGCATGGGCGTGGCCGATGGGAAGAGAACCTCAGCCGCATTCCCCATTACAGGGTTACAACGTACGGACTTCCGGAGAGTGATGACTTCGTGTATTCTAATAATTCTCGATTTCTTATGCGCATTTATAGATAAAACAATGCCCCAAGTTTTGATCGTTTTTCATTTAGACGTGCATAAATTTGGTAACATCAGAGTGAGCTGGTATGCCTCCGAAGCAGGAAGTAATTTTTTTTCTCTTCACTTCTCTTTGTGTTTTTCCTTGCGATGACATTGCGAAAAAGTCAAAATACGTTGGCGCTAATTGAATAATTGGCCATTAAAACAAATTGCGAAATATCGTGACTGCGATATGCGAACTTCCGGCCACGCACGTACGGGCACGCCAAAGCGATGGAACGGCCTGTGTGGTTGTTTCTTGTCGCGGTTTGAAGTTGTTTTTTTTAAACGGGCACATACTAGTAATCTAAATGAAGAGAGATGGTTGTGTGTGTGTCATCATTTGTTCAGACATGAGCTGAATGGATCTTCATCAAACCATCAATATTTACTTTTGACGAGGTGTGTATATAATGCAACAGGAAGAAGATAATTGGTTTCAGGTCTCATGGTCACTTGACAGACACAATTCATGGGGTTTCCGCATATCTTGCGGGATTTGAGTTGGAAAGGCGACCGTGACAGGCCGTGATGTTTTGATTGTGGTTTCTGTGAAGTCAGTGACAGCATGATTGGGGAGAGAAAGGCGTTAAATAGTCCGCTATTTCGATGCTGGAATATACGTTTACTTTTTTGAGTGGGGGGGGGTGAGAAGGGGAAAACATCGTTGGGATTGGAAGGAGGGTGGGAAGGGGCATGGGCAAAGATGGGACAGAGTTGTGAGACGGAGGTTGAGGCTTTGGGTAACACACCTCGTCACACACCCAACCTGTCCAACAAGTTAATCCGAATATGATATATCTATACTTATCTAAATATAACATCTCATGTATATATATATATATATATTATATATATATATATATATATATATAATATATACTTATATTATATATATAATATATATATATATATATATATATATATATATATATATATATATATATATATATTGTTACGGTTGTGGAAATTCACAGATCACCATCAGGTTCCCCGAAGATCAGTAATGTCAATAAGGTGTGTTCCAGGTAAGATTTCACACCGATGTATAG
>CM068965.1:69002416-69022712 GCA_035128595.1 Eptatretus atami | reverse complement strand
TATATTATTATTTTATATTATATATATATATATATATATATACTGTATATATATATATATATATTATATATATATAACATTTATATATATATATATATATATATATATAATATATATATATATATATATATATATTGTTACGGTTGTGGAAATTCACAGATCACCATTCAGGTTCCCCGAAGATCAGTAATGTCAATAAGTGTGTGTTCCAGGTAAGATTTCCCCACCGATGTATAACGGGAATAATTCGTGTGCCGGGCTGTGCATCTTCAGTTAGCCGTTCTTCTGTCTCTATCTTTATTTTAACAACAACAATAACAACAACAATAACAACAACGACAACATCTCCTCACCATCTTCTCCACAACCGCCATCATCTCCTCACCATCTTCTCCACAACCGCCATCATCTCCTCACCATCTTCTCCACAACCACCATCATTCCTTCACCATCTTCACCACGTCCTCGTGAAGACTGTGATCTCAACCACGTCCGCGTGAAGCCGGTGAATTCAAACACGGCCGCGTTCTGACGGTGATTCCTAGCACGGCCGGTTTGACGGCAAGGTCGGATCAAAACGGCAAAAGGGGCGGAGCCAGCCGGGGGTGAAGGGTCAAAGGTGAAAGAGCGAGCACCCCCCCCCCCCCCGAACCCGGATAAAAGCCGTGCTGGAACGCCGAGAAGCCAGTTGTTGGAGTCCGGGGAGTCCAGTGGGTTGTTGGAGTGTTGGAGTCCGGAGGAGTCCAGTGGAGAACGAACGAGCTGGAGAACGAGGAGAACGAACGAGCTGGAGAACGAGTGGAGAACGAGTTGAGGAGTACGAGTGGGAGTTGGAGAAGAGTGCTGGAGAGAGCGTTCAAGTTCGCGCTGCGCTGGTGTGGTGGAGTCGCAGTTAGGGTGGGGAGCTGGAGAGTTCGGAGGTTGGAGTGCGGCAGAGACAACCGAGGGTCGCCGAACCAGGTAGCCCGCTCGGTCTCTCGGAGCCCCTTCGGTCATCCCGGCTCCGAGCGAATTATAAAAGGCTCACAAGCCCGGTTCTTCCTTTCTTTCTTGGTTTTGCATGAAAGTCTGTGGCGCCTTGTCCATAAGTAACAAACTGATTAAGTGCATGTACATTACATAATAAGACATCGGCTATAGGTTTTTGCTCATGTCTTTTTTCCATCCCCCCCCCCCCCCCCCATTCATTGCATTGCTTGTGTTTGAATAAATGTTCCCCATTTTTGAATGTTAACCTGCTCGTCGTGTCACTTTCTGCCAGTGACTGCCATAATTGGCGTTCGGGATATTAGATGGCTGATTATAAGCTGATAAAACGTACATCTGGTCCGACGGGGCTTGGCGATATAAAACCACTCGGCGATCGCAAATGAACGAGCTGCTTAAGCGCTCGTTTTTGGCAGGCTCCGTTGAGGTATAAACTCCCGCCATTTCTGTCTGCGCGAATAATTAGGTACATCGACAATTCGCGATCGACCCTGTAGCACGTGGACAGAAGAGTTGGCTGGTTTATGGTGTGGTTAAAAACACCCGTAGCTGGTTTCGGCGTTGATCTGAAAGCTGCGACTAGATTGCTCGTTCGGTGGCGGCGCGCGCGGCCGCAATTGAGCTAAAGTCGGTCGCCCGCACGGCCGGGACGGGCGGAGGAAATCCACAAACAATATATAATTCTATATATAATACGAGAGTGTGTTCAAAAAGTATCCAACCTTAATTTTTCGTACGTAAACAAATGAAGCTAGAGAGGCCGTGGTTTGGTGCACGTATGTAGGCGATCCTAATCCGTATACGTGAATATTTTCCCGCCTGCAGAAGCTGTCAGTCACCGACAGACCGCCGATGAGTGAGGAAGTGTAAGTGGTGCCGTCGGATTTGTTTTTTGACAAAATGACGGATCACTGTGGTCTCATCGCCAGTGATCACTGTGTTGAAGAAGTTGGATCGCTGTTCACAGTCTCCAGCATGTGCTGCCTGTGCGATCTCCAAACGAGTTGCTTCTGCTCGATCCTTAGCGGCTTTGGCACGAACTTCGCTGAGATTCTCCTTAAGCCCAAATTCCTCAGTCACAATGGAATGAACGGATCCAATGCTGACGCCCGCCTCGTCTGCAAGTTTCTCTGATCGGTGATTCGACGATCCTCATCAGCAGGGTACCTCACTTGGTCAATGACGATCTCATTTTGGGAGGTTGAAGGGCCTACCAGAATGTGCTTCATCTTTCCACTGATGTGCGTTCCATCTTTGAAGCAGTTGTACCACTCTTTTATCGTGTGTGGTGCCATTGCATTCGTTCCGAAGGCCTGTTGAATCTTGGTGATCGTTTCCACTGGGAATCGCCAAGCTTTACACAAAATTTGATTGCAGTAGCGTTTTCAAGTTTTTCCGTCATTGTCAAAAACGAAAATCCGACGGTGCTACACCTTACACTTCCTCACTCATCGGCGGAATCTGTCGGCGACTGACAGTTTCTGCAGGCGGGGAAAATATTCACGCATACGGATTAGGATCGCCTACATACGTGCACCAAACCACGCCTCCCTAGCTTTCATTTTGTTTACGCAACGAAAAATTAAGGTTGGATACTTTTTGAACACATCCTCGTGTAGATATATTATATATATATATTATATATATAATATATATATATATATATATATATATTCTAAATATTCTAATCGTATATATCCATATATCTATAACAGTAATACCTTGACATTACGGAATGCACTAACTTACGAGTATTTCCGAGTTTACGAGCCGTTGCTCGGGCGATTTTTGCTTTGTGTTTACGAGTCTAGATCCGAGTTACGGAGATGGAGCGAGCTGTTTTTTTTTTCTCCCACCCTTTTCACGCATCTCCCGCCACTCACTCGTTCAGTTCTCTTGGTTATCTCGTTGAGTAGGGTCGTACCGCTAGTATCTGTCGTTGCTGTTTAGCTCTTGTTTTTTTCGTTGGTGCAGTTATTTTGCCAAATTTCTTTGTTGTAACTCAACCATGAGGTCCTAAAAAAGTAACTGCGAAGGACAGTGCCTAAGAAGAAACGAATTTGATGTCGCTTGAAATGAAGCGGGTGAAATCCATTGCAAACTATGAACGTGGAGTGCGTGTTGTTAGTGGCGAGGGAGTTTGAGGCGTAGATAACTTTCAAGATATTGCTACTATTCTCAAGCAGCAAGGATTCGTGAAGGCTTATAACGCCAGCCAGGGCGTTACGATTATTCGAAGCTGCCGGGTAACGGCTAATTGTAGCACATTTAAGTGTAACGGCATAGGGAATAAAAAAAAAAAATGTAAATTTTTTTTTTTAGCCAATTAAGTTTAGCGATAAAGTGATTAAAAAAATAATTTGAGGGGGGGAGCCTAGAACTGATTAATGGTATTTTAATTAATTTCCAATTGGGAAAATTGTTTGATATTACGAGCCAATCCGAGTTACGAACTCGGTCACAGAACGGAATTATAAAACTCGTATGTCAAGCGTATTACTGTATATATATATATATTTATATATATATATATATATTATATATATATATATTATATATATATATGTATATATATTATATCTATATATATATATGTATATATATATTATATATATGAGTATATCTATATATGTATATGTATAAATATAACTATAACTATATCTATAAAATTATACATATATATATCTCGAGGTATAAATATATATATATAATATATATATTAATGTATATATCTATCTCTCTCTATTATATATATATAATATATCTATCTATCTATATATATGTATATATCTATCTATTTAATCTATATATATTATATATGCATTATATTCTATCTATCTAATTTTCTCTCTCTCTCATATATTTATATATATATACTATATTAATATATATAGATATATATATATAATATATATATATATATATATATGTATATATTATCTCTCTCTCTCTCTCTCTCTATATGTATATATATGTATTATATATATATATATATATATATATATTATATATATATATATATATTTATATATATATATTGTTACGGTTGTGGAAATTCACAGATCACCATTTAATTCAGGTTCCCCGAAGATCAGTTATGTCGATAAGTGTGTGTTCCAGGTTAGATTTCCCCACTGATGTATAACGGGAATGTTCGTGTGCCGGGCTGTGAACCTTTGAGGTAATGTTATTCTTTTCTGTCTTTTTATTTTAAAAAACATCTCCTCACCATCTTCTCACAACAAACAAAACATCTTCCTTCACCATTCTTCTCCACAACAAACAAACATCTCCTCACCATCTTTCTCCACAACCGCCATCATCTCCTCACCATCTTGTCTACAACCGCATCATCTCCTCACCATCTTCACACGTCCGCTGTGAGACGGTGATCTCAACCACGTCCGGCAGTGAAGCCGGTGATTTCAAACACGGCCGCGTTCTGACGGTGATTCCTAACACGCCGCGTTTTGACGGCAAAGATCGGATCAAACGGCAAAAGGGGCGGAAACCAGCCGTGGGTTGAAGGGTCGAAAATGGGAGCGAAGTCCCGTTGGGCTATAAAGGGCCGCGTTTCGCTCGCCATTAATCAGAACGAATGATTGGCGAACGAGTTGAAGAACGAGTGGAGAAGAGCGCTGGTAGAGAGAGCGTTCGATCCCATGCGCTGGTGTGGTGGAAGCGCGGAAGAGAGCTTGGGAGAAGAGCGCTTGGGATGAGAGCATTCTTTTTGGAGTTCGTGCTGCCTGGTGTGGTGGAGTCGGAGAGAGCTTGTGAGAAGGCGCTGTGGAGAGAGCGTTCAAGTTCGCGCTGCGCTTGGTGTGGTGGAGTCGCAGTTGGGGTGGGGATCTTGGAGAGTTCGGAGGGTTGAGGCGCGCAGAGACCACCGAGGGTCGCCGAACCAGGTAGCCCGCTCGGTCTCTCGGGAGCCCCTTCGGTCATCCGGCTCCGACGTAAATTATAAAGGGCCACGAGCCCGGTTCTTCCTTCTTTCTTGGGTTTTGCCATGAAAGTCTGTGGCGCCTTGCCATAAGTAACAAACTAGATTAAGTGACGTACATTACATAATAGACATCGGCTGTAGGATTTTGCTCGCTGTTTTTTCTCCCATTTCCCCCCCCCCCATTTCATTTGCATTGCTTGTGTTTAATAATATGTTCCCCATTTTGAATGTTAACCTGCTCGTCGTTGTCACTTTCTGCCATTGACTGCCATATTTCTCCTTATATATATATATATACATAGAGAGATGTATATATTTAGATAGATATAGATATATCTATATTCGGATTAAACTTGTTGGACAGGTTGGGTGTGTGACGAGGTGTGTTAACCCAAAGCCTCAACCTCCGTCTCACAACTCTGTCCCATCTTTGCCCATGCCCCTTCCCACCCTCCTTCCAATCCCAACGATGTTTTCCCCTTCTCACCCTCCCCCCACTCAAAAAAGTAAACGTATATTCCAGCATCGAAATAGCGGACTATTTAACGCCTTTCTCTCCCCAATCATGCTGTCACTGACTTCACAGAAACCACAATCAAAACAGTCACGGCCTGTCACGGTCGCCTTTCCAACTCAAAATCCCGCAAGATATGCGGAAACCCCATGAAATTGTGTCTGTCAAGTGACCATGAGACCTGAAACCAATTATCTTCTTCCTGTTGCATATATACACACCTCGTCAAAAGTAAATATTGATGGTTTGATGAAGATCCATTCAGCTCATGTCTGAACAAATGATGACACACACACAACCATCTCTCTTATCATTTAGATTACTAGTATGTGCCCGTTTAAAAAAAACAACTTCAAACCGCGACCAAGAAACAACAACCACACAGGCCGTTCCATCGCTTTGGCGTGCCCGTACGTGCGTGGCCCGGAAGTTCGCATATCGCAGTCACGATTATTCGCAATTTCGTTTTAATGGCCAATTATTCAATTAGCGCCAACGTATTTTGACTTTTCGCAATGTCATCGCAAGGAAAAACACAAAGAAAAGTGAGAGAAAAAAAAATTACTTCCTGCTTCGGAGCATACCAGCCTCACTCTGATGTTACCAAAATTTATGCACCTCTAATATGAAAACGATCATAACTTGGGGCATTGTGTTTATCTATAAATGCGCATAAGAAATCGAGAAATTATTAGAATACACGAAGTCATCACTCTCCGGAAGTCCGTACGTTGTAACCCGTAATGGGAATGCGGCTGAGGTTCTCTTTCCCCATCGGCCACGCCCATGCAGCAACGTGTCTTGTCATTGGTTGGTAAATAAATGGCCATAACTTGGAAGCACTCATCCATTAATATCAAACCTTGAAAAGGCACATCCTCAGGTCCCCAGAATATATCTGGCAAGTTTCAATTAAATCGGACCAGTGGTTGTCGGAGAACAGCGGTCACAGACACACACACACACAGACACACACACAGAGATTGCTGGAATTATAGATAGATGATATATTATTTCAAAACTTTCTTAACTCGCAGAATGAAATTTATGAGACGGTCTCAAAGATAAATTTGACCTCTTTTTAATGAGGAGATGCTTTTAAATCGATTTGGTTTGTAGAATGAAATATCAAACCCATTTATCTGTGACAGATAATGAATATTTATTCACTGCACCAATGGCATCCACTTATCATTTGAGGCTCATGATTATCCAACATTTTTACCCTGCAACCTCTCCAGTTCATATTCCCCGTCTTATATTTTTAAATGACTCGTATGTTAATTTTTCTTTTCCTGACCATCCCTGTACTTTCAATGTTGGGATTTACATGATATCCTTGTCTTAGATCTTGCATGCCAAACTTGATTTATGGTGAAGCAGTAGGAGGAAGACTGGGCATTTAACAACACAGAGCCTTCCTGAGGGATATAGAGTACATTAGATCTTAGACTATCTGTATTGAAATTGATCTGTGTACGGATTCGCATACTCACTGATGCACAGACCAATTACCACAATATCTCCCACCTCCATGGGGTGTACGGGGTGTTCCAAAAATACCCGGACAACTTTGGTTATTCATGTATTTAGAACCACAAATGAAATAACGATACCCTTTCGTTTTTCTGATATAAAAACTCATAAAGTTTTCTGCACACCATCAATACTCTTCAATGTGAGCTCCATTTGTCGTGTGCGTAAAATACCAAGGTGGTACACGAGTTCTTGCCATGTTCGGCTCAGCATGTTTGCGTCCACCAGTGCACCTGCAGCTGTGATCCAAGAACGAAGATCCCGCAGGTTTGTCACCTTAGTGTTGTAGACAACATCTTTCACAAACCTTCATTGAAAAAAAATCAAGGGGGTTATTTCTGATCATGAGGGCCAGGCAGTTGGTCCATCTTGGCCAATCCAGATACGTGGAAAACTTTCATTCAGGACGGCTCGAACGACTAAAGCCCAATGAGGAGCGCTGTCCTGTTAAAAATTATATCAGGTCGCAGGTCTTCAATCTGTGGGAAGGCAAATCCTTTCAACATGTTCATGTAAACTGTTGAGAACACTGTATCCTCCGCAAAGAAAAACTGACCCACCAAGCGGTCATGGGGCAGGTCACATCACACCACACATTGACCTTTGGACTGTCTCGTATGTGTTCATTGACCACGTAGGGGGTTTCAGAGCCCCAGATCCTCACTTTGTGCAGGTTGACCTTCCCCAATCTTTTTCAGATAATCTTCATCATTGTCTAGGCGACTGAGCATTTCCAAGGCAAACGCCTTGTGTTTGGTCCCGTCATTTGGTTTGAGTTCCTGTAGAATCCGCACCTTATCGGCATAAAGCTTCAGTCCTTTATGCAAAATCCGGTGTACAGTGGTGGTTAGGAGTCCCAGTTCTCAGGATGTGCATCAAATTGATTTTCTGGGACTTTATTGAAATGATTCACAAACTTGTTCAACGTCTGCTGCACTTGTGCTTGGTCGACCGGTACTTTTGCTGTTTCTGACAACTTCCAGTCTCCTTAAACCTCTTGTACCACTCTCTGATAGTCTGCGATGGCGGATTCCTTCCATATCTTGTAAGCAAATTACGGTGAACTTGCATTTCGGATCTCGGCTTGATGAACCATTCGACACACTGAGCTTTCTCCTGTGGAGTCGCCATTTTCTTTTACATTAAACCACCAGACCTGAAAATGTCGAAAACGTTATGAGTTTTTATACAAAGGGTAGTATATCAAACAAAGGTATTGTTGTATCATTTGTGGTACTAAATATATTGACAACCAAAGTTGTCCAGGTCTTTTTGGAACACCCTGTATATATGGAGGACCCTTTTGGTGTAATATGCCTCTTGCTGCTGCGAAATCTGACGTCGTCTTGTTGATTTTAAAAGAATTACCCCTTGAGTGCGAATCGGAAAGCGGGGTTAAAGTAATTGATTCACTTTGTCTGTCTGTCTGTCTGTCCACAAACGTCAGTTTATGATCAAGGAACAACTTATTTAAATTGAATCTTATATTTTGAACATGAATTGGAAAACGAACCTGTAGTTTTACCGTACTTTGGCTCTGAATTTGTTCATATCACGCATGCACAGAGAGGAGTGAGATAATATTTTTACTCTGTCTGCCTGACTGGCATTGAAACAGAATTGAAAATAATTCCAAACAGGAAACTTGCTGTTTTTTAGGACATCATAAAGGACACAAACATCAGGCACGAATAACTAATGTAACATGTTCAATAAGGTGGTGTATAAGACACTGCGTCAACAGTGGTAAACTTCCAGATTATTTTTTCTTCAACTATTAATATCTTTATTTTATTTAAATTCAATTATATATTTGAACTGGTGGTGGTCGTATGGCAGCTTAGCTGCCGGGGTAGCTATCATTTCTTGAAGTGCGACTGTGTCGCTGATGCAGTGCCCCTCCACCAGTACACACACTGGAACTGGTACTCATTTCGCCGACCTCGGAAGGATGACAGGCTGAGTCAACCCCCTTGTGTATTAATTCAGCGGCCGACGGGGCTTGAACTCAGGACCCAAGGATCCCAAGCCGCCACCCGAACCACTGAGCCAACACCAGGCTATATATATTTGAACTGAAGCCTGGTGTTGGCTTTGTGGTTAGGTTGCTGGCTTGGGACCGAAGGGTCCTGAGTTTGAGCCCCTGTTCACTGTTGAATTAACACCATGTGGGGCTGACTCAGCCAGTCATCCTTCTAAGGTCAGTGAAATGATTAATAGTGTATTGGGGTAATAACCATTCATAGTAACCTGCATTGGAGTGGTGACCCATCCAGGGATATACTCATTGCCAATGAAACTGTCTTGGCATCCCTATGCACATTTACAGCATGAAAGGAATGGTATTATTATTAATACATACTTGAACACTGCAGACCACAAATTGCGTTTCATGCCTGGTGTTGACTTAATGGTTAGGGTGGTGGGCTTGGGATCCTAGGATCTTGAGTTCAAATCCCACTCGGCTGTTGAATTAATACCAGGTGAGGTTGACTCTGCCTGTCATCCTTCCAAGGTCGGCAAAATGAGTGTCAGCATGCTGGTATCCTGTGTCGGAGTGGTGACCTGTCCAGGATTGTGTCCAATAGCCAAGGAGACTGCTGAGGCAGCACCAACGCTCTGCACAGAGTATGGTCCCAATGGATGGATGGAATAAGTTCGTTTTACCAGAATGAATTTGCATGTTTTTCTCAGTAAAACTGGTATATATATTTAATATTTTCACTCACACAGTCCTTTGATGGTTAAATAAATAATAAATACCCTCCTCATTTACCAGACTGCAACAGAAATGTTTCACTGCATGTTAAATTGGTCTATCCATTGCATGCGCTTCAATTGGCAGCTTGTGTTTTAAGAATTCTTAAAATGGCAGAAGTACAAAGCCTTGGAGGCTTTGGTCTTGCTCACTAAGCAAGCCATTTGACATTGACTGAAGAGCTTGGTGCTTCAGACTTTGCCTCGTGCTAACTGCTCCTCCTTGTCTTTGCAGTGTGCCATTGATAGCTGGCTGGCATGGTGATTGTGATCTTCTGGTGTCCGTCTGAGGAGTTGGTCTTGGCCCTAACCCCGGCCTAAATGGAGGCTGGACGAGTCCGAGTTTCCACCCTACCCCCTGGGGGCGGCCGCAACGATTTCCGTTACAGCAGGACCACGGGAGCATAGAGAAAACGGACTTTACCGGGGCTGTGCCTCGTATCAGACATGGCAAAAAACCGTGAGGGCAGAATAGTGAATGTGACTGTCGTCGGGCTATCAGGCACAGAGCGTGAGAAAGGTGCGGCGGGCGTGGGGAAATCATGCCTGTGCAATCGCTTTGTCCGTCCCCGAGCTGATGACTTTTATGAGACCCACACATCTCTCATCAGCCAGAGCGATTTTGGGGGGCGTGTGGTTAACAATGACCAGTTTTTGTACTGGGGTGAGGTACGACGTGTCGACGAATCGGGGTCCTTCACCTTCCGCATCGTTGAGCAGACGGAGTTTGTCGATGATGCTACTTTCCAACCGCACCGGAGTACTAACCCTCAACCATATGTTAAACGAGCAGCCACTGCCAAGCTTTGCTCCGCAGAGAAGCTAATGTACATCTGCACGGATCAGCTTGGCGTCGAGCAGGACTTTGAGCAACTACAGATGCCTGATGGAAAGCTGACTGTCGATGGGTTCATATTGTGCTGCGATGTTAGTCTTGTTGCCAACCGCCCTTTAGCCGATCAGCTTGACTTTGTTGGAAGCCTCTGTCGACAGCTTGCAAAGACAAAGCGACCCTTCGTTGTTGCAGCAACCAAATGTGACATCATGGTTGAACAGTTCCTTCGGGAACTCCATTCCTACCTTGCTCGCGCCAAGGTGCTTTTGCTAAATGCCTCTTCTGACACCTCCAACTCCTCACACTCTTCATAGTTCCTTACTTTTTTCCTCTTCCTCCCATTCTGTTGTCCACCACCACCTCATGGCCTCTCACATTTGTACCTCAGAGCTCTGTTGCACCTGCTGATACCACGTCTCCCTTTCTCCTGCAAGTCCTGTCAATGTGTCATGGGTGCATTTGTGCATTGTCCCGTTTCCTCTTCACTCAACTTTGTGTTGGTTGGTCTTTTGCCCCCTTTTCTTCAGCTATTCCCTGAGTCTTGACACCTGTATTTAAAACACCATTACCACAACACAGACTTAACTCCTTTGACCCTCGTCTCAGTTCTTCCTCCTCTTTTTCCTTTCAGTTTGTGTGTCGTTCTATGTTTTACTTTTATTTATTTATTTTTGCTCATTTCTTCACTGCTCCCACTCCTTCTGTTCTTGTATTTGTGCTCATTGCCATTCCAATAAATCCCCATTCTTTTAGCATAAGTTTACAAGGATTAACTGCACAGGAGGAGGCCATTCGGCCCATCATGCCTGCGCCATACCAATACAAGATTTAATCAATCCCTCGATACCCCTTCCCTTCATGTGCAGCCTTTTCGCTGCTACACTGGTACTCATTTCACCGACCTCGGAAGGATGACAGGCTGAGTCAACCCCCTGGTGTTAATTCAGTGGCCGAGAGGCTTGAACTCAGGACCCAAGGCTCCCAAGCCACCACCCTAACGCTAAGCCAACACCAAGTTTAATTTGCATCAATTGCGAAAAAACTCTTGGTTCCATTTTCATGGATAATCCGAGTTTAACGCATTTTTTTCACACCCTTTGCATTGGCATCTTTAACGTTAAAAAGGATTGGAATGAAGCAGAGTCAGATTAAACATTGGCATCTAACAGCTCTGAGAGATTAGATTAGGAGTGGTGGAGTGTGGGCGTGGGATGCAGAAAATGTTGATGAGTTGGGGAAGGGTGGGGTGGACATAATGAGATTGGGGTGGTGTTGGGGAAGTGCCACCAGTGTTGCATGCGATAGGGCATTTGTTGACATCTTGGCCTTGAATTTTATTAATGATTATGATGTGTGTAAAGATTTAAATGAAGGGCTTTGGTTACATCATGGGCTGAACGGAGTTTGCATAAACGATTGCAAGCTATCAGGGTATCAGACCTTGTTGAAACTTTTGTTGGCCGAACCACGTTTCTGTTGTCCTGGTGCTGTGTACACGGGGTGCAGAAATTCAAAGAACGTTCTCCTTTTGATGGAATGTTACACTGGCTGTCACAATGGTTTTATACATCTGATCAACTTGGATGATTTTAGTGTTTTTTTTAAAAGTTTTACATAAAACAAAAGGTCCAAGTTATATTTACGAAAATCCTGTTTGCTGGAAACAAACGTGACGGGTGAAAAATTGAAAGCGGTTTAGGTTTGGTTGATTCACCTTCATTTTACAGATTGACTGGGGTTTGATGTATTATGTTGTCTACACTCACTTTGTGGGTGCTTTTAATGCCATAATTAGGATGGCCATAATGGTCTAGACGAGAGGTACGCACACTCGCCTCTAAGCTGTCTAGCCTGGGTTTGAATCCTGACCCAGCTATAAACTGTCATCCTGGTGTTTCACAGGCAGGATGTTTCATCATTGTGTGCGCCGTCCCTTGGATGGATGTTAAATGGGTATCCTCTCTGCCAGCATTCATTGGTGGATGTTAAAGATCCCACTGCGTCCATGAAGAGTAAGGCGAGCTATCGCCAGCACCCTGACCAAATCCTGCCCTAACCTACAGAGGGCATTGCATCAGCGGTACAGCTGTGCCATCCCTTGGATGGATGAAATCCCTGGCAAACCTTATAGATTACTTACCCTTTTTGCACCCTGATGCTTTGAAGATGCCTTGAAGCGATAACAAGTGGGACACAACAAGCAAGGAAATGAGTGAACAGGAAAAAAGAGAATAGGGAGAAGCATACACATAAATCAGAGGGTTGCGTTAGGGGACAGTTAATCGGGATAGAAAGTAACCTGGAAGCCAAAATGAGGTGATGGAAAATTGCTGACTTTAAAGGTCCAAAGAATCAGAAAATCATGTTTGGTTTCATTAATAGATATGGCTTCACTTTACGCCTTATCATTGTTCTTTTCTTGAATAAATATCTTTAAAAGAAGATTTCAATTTTATTTGGTGCCCTTTTACACTCGATTGTACCTGCGCCCCCCCCCCAAAAAACACTCGATTGGCCTCGTAGCTCCCATGACGTCATTTCGAGGTCGGGTTCATACATGTCCGGTCTGACAGCACCTTCTCCATTATGATTTTGATTATCGTCGTTATCTGGGGATTCTTGATCAGAAAATTATTCATCAAATTAACTTTCTGACGAGTCTGAAGCGAGTTGTGCGCCAGTTATCCATTGCGTGCTGACAATCTTTCCCTCAATTACGTCATGGCAGTTTATGTGGAATTTTTAGGGGTGGTTTTTTATTTTTTTTTCTTTAGGGGAAATGGGTTTGCTTTTTTTAACTGTAGCATTTAAAAAATATATTAGAATAAAAAACCACATTCAGGTCTTTGTTTATTACTTTAAAATCAATATAATCACATCAAAGATAAATTTCTGATTCTGTGGACCTTTAAGCCCTGCATGGAAGCGTTGGATTGAACCGTTGCTGGAAGGCTGTTCCACAAGTGGGTGCAAAGAGGATCCAAGGAGTGGAGAAGGGCAGGAAGCTTGGATTTTGGAATGTTAACAAGTAGGGGGTTATTGGAAGAACGGATGTATCCTGGAGGAGAGGAGAACTGAAAGGCCATGGACCTAGAACAAGAGAATTGTGAGAAAACAGAATACACTGACCTATATGTGACGACAAAGCAGCAGAATTTGCATTTTTCCTTATTTGTGAGATGTACCAATGATATTCAGAGCTTTGGATTCAATAGCAGTCTAGAGCGAAAAGTCTGAAGCGGGAAACCTACCTGGGTTGGAGAACTGTGTTATTCCTTGAGTTACAGAAAAACACCTTGTAGGCTGTGAGAAGTTCCGGTTTATCAAGGAAGGTCTCAACCGTGGGAAGATAACCAATCTGTGTCCTCCTCCAATGGTTAATCAAGGGAATTGATTGGTGGGTTCTTAGCCAAGCCTTCTGGAGAGAGAAGATGAGAATATGAGATTTGCATGGGTTGAATGACATGTTCTATGTGTTGGACCAGTCCAATCTAATCCCTTCCAGGTCAGCAGAGAGTGAAGCAGCTGCTGCCAACCTGCCACTGCTATGGGAGTACCATATGGAAAAATGTGGAATTGTCTCAAAGGCTTTTTGAGGGCATCAGACAGAACATTTATTTATATGAGGAACAAAACTTGGTCCAAAACATTGCATTAAGACACTGAAGCCTTCATGAAGAGAGGAGATGAAAGGATAACCATTGAGGACGACATGCTGCATGAGATTGGTGCACCAGGAATTAACTTGGCCGTGGAATGCCACAGGCAGAGCAGGGTGCGATACAGTCTAAGATACATGTGATACATCCATTCTCACCTCTTGATTGAGATTCAGGCTCAGAAACATTCCCTTCTCAGGTGAAAATGTCAGTGTCCAGGTGGCAATGCTTATGTGATAGTAAGGTGGCAATCGAAAGGAATGGCAGATCAGGCTTTTTTTTTCTTTCTTTTTTTGTATACACCGTCGAGGCTCGTATGAGAGCTAACACACAGAACCTACAACAAGGGGAGCAGGAGACAGGGGTGGGAGAGGGAAGGGAAAAACCTTGTGGAACAGAGACATGAGATCTGTGGAAAGGAGAGAGATGGGGTGGAGTACACAGGGTAAACAAGATGGACACCACAAGGACTTTCAGGTCCTTACACGACAGGGACTTTCAGGAAGGAAGCAAGGGAATTTGAAGGAGGTGGGGTTGGGGTGGATTAACGGGGGTAGAAAATATCGAGGTTTTGGATGGGGAAGATATGAAATGGTGGTGAACAGCTGTTTTGAAGACCTGGAGGGAAGAGTGGGATTGAAGAGAGTGTGGGAGTTTGTTCCAGAGGTGGGAAAAGAGGAATGAAAGAGGGAAGGTGAGCAGTGATTCTTGATTTTGGTAGTTTTACCAGAAGGGGGTTGTTGGTGGATCTTGAGTGCTGTGCGGAAATATGGGGGGGGGCAATATCTCAGACAGAGCAGGCGGAGCAAGGCCAGAGAGTAGATGGGAGATGATAGAAAGACCACCAACCTGCCTGTGGTGAGAGAGTGAGAGACCCAAAGACTCAGCCTCATCACGGGAAGATACCGATGATCCTAAATGCCTTGGTTTCCACAGTGTGAAGCTGACAAAGATGAGAGGCAGGAGCACCAGCCCAGAGGGGAGAATAGTACTCCATCAGACTGTGGACGAAAGCTTTGTATGTACTCAGGTGTGCCAAGGAAGGACTTTGCATGACGGAGGATGTCCAGACGGCGACTGGCTTTGGAGGCTAGGTTGGAAATGTAAAGCTTTGGAGGCAAAGTTTGACATTTTGGCTTGATTTGAGCAGAATTTGTGGTGAAGGCCGTTTGTAATGGTGAAGGGAAGAAGGGAGGTGTGGGGAGGGGGCTTGCAGTCGAGGGGGCTTGCAGTCAAGGGGGAGAAATAAAAGAAAGTTGAACACACCAACAGTTGGGTAGAGGGTAAGAATGGGCACTGGGGGAAAAAAATGAGGAAGTAAAGGGAGGGGGAGGAAGACAGGAAGGTGTAGAAGTGGGATACAAGCTGAAGTACAAATGAGGTGCTGAATCAACAGGAGGGGAAAACCAGGGAGTTAAGAGTAATGGAACAAATAAATGGAAATGTGGGGTGGAGGGAGAGGGAAGGAAGCAATAACTTTTAAAGGAAGTGGTAGGCTTGGGGAGGCTTAATGAGAGTAGAAAAGATAATGAATAGGAATGGGGGTGACTTAAACAGGAGGTGAACAACCATCTTGGTTCCTTAGAGGAAAGAATGAGTTTGAAGAGACTGAGAAAAAGAACAAATCTGTGAAGGTGAGCAATGATCCTTGGTCTTAGGAGCATCAACAGAAATTGGTTACTGGCAGACTGTGTGCCCTGGATAAATGTTGGGGGGACGAGGGAGGGGGCGGAAGACAGAGAGGCCACCAACGTGTCAGTGATGCGGGGGCAGCAGGTCGAGATATCCAGTTTCGTCACAGACAATTCCATCGATTTTGACAGCCTTATACTTCACGGCATCAAGACATGAATGGTGTGAGGCAGGTGCACCAGCCCAAAGGGAAGAACAGTGCTGTACTCAATCGAGCTGTGGATGAAGGCCATGTACATTGTTAGAAGTTCAGTTTTGCAAAGGATAGACTTGGCACAACACAGCATACCGAATTGTCAGCTGGCATTGGGGGGCAAACTTAAATACAGTATGTGGTTTGCCGAAGAGAGATTGTGGCTGATGTTGAAACCCAAAGATTTGAGGGACTGCATTTCATTGAGAAGTTTGTCAGGGAAGTAGATTGAAGGGTCCGTCAGATCGTGCTTTCGCCGAGACAAAGTGAGCGTGATATTTGCCAGGGTTAAAAGATCTGTTCCAATTGTTAGATCAGCTCCTTATTCTGTGAAAGTCTGCAGAGAGAGGAGGCTTTTGCCTGCCTATCTTAAGGGTGATTGATGTTATGGCAGAGGGTGGAGTTGTCAGTGAAAAGATAGATTCGCAGATAATCCGAATGAGTGTTGATGAAGATGAGTAACAGGACTGGACCCAAGTACACTGCTTTGGGGGTGATTTCGCCTCCACAGTAAGAGTCGATGAGAGGATCCCGTTGAGAGCCACACGGTGACTATGAGAGTGGAGGAAGTCAGCAATGACAATGAGAGGAGGTGGCCTTTCATTCTGCGGCCGATGAGTTTGGAAAGCAAAGCAGGTTGCAAGACTGTCGAATGCTGGGGATTTGTGCATTCACATGGTCCTGATTCATTGGCTGAGATTCGGGGCCTCCGTCCATGTGCCAACAATTTATATTTTCTGATTTAAATGTAGCTCCCAATCTGCGATTAGGCCGTTCATGCAGCACCGGTCCACCTCGTGCCAGAGCAGCGAAGAGGAATTGGTTTCCCGAGATGCTTTTTGTTTCTCAAATTCCAATTTCTTTCCTCAGTAGTGCAATGAAACTTGTTCTCTATGTTTGTTCTCCATTTCATGATGGCATCAACTCCTTATGTTTTCATTCATTTCTTTCCTCTGGGGTTCCCTTGGAGACACATCTCATTTTGAGGGTTTTGTTATCATCGCTGCTGTTTATTTTAAAATTGGAATACTTTCCACGTGCGTTGTAGGCTTAGTCTAATGATGGGCATACTTATTAATTTTTTTAACCTAATTTTATATCAGTTGTCATCTTTTATCGATTGGATGAAGTTCTACACTCCCATTATTTTTCATGAAAATGGATGGGATGGCCATTTCCTTTGTGGGTGCTTTTTATTGCAAAATGTATTGTTGGCATTTTATTTGCAAAATGTTATTGTATACCGAATGCAGTTTTTAATCGGTGTTGCTCGATGCAGTTGATGTTGAAAGTATGTTGAATGCAAATGTTCCTTTGGGTACAGAGACTCCTCTGTTTGTGCCCCGCTTGTGCATTGTACCAGTCGATCCATGGCTGGCTGCTTGTGTGCACAAACCCTTGGTTTGGAGACCATCCCAGTTGTTTGGGAGGTGGGGTGAGGTTGGTGGTGGATGTTAACCGAAAAGCTCTGGAGTGGGAGCGGAGGGAAGAGCTCTCTTTCAGGACAAGATGAAGGATGGGGAAAAATTTTTAACATGTTTGAGGATTTTTATAATTCTTTTTCTTCTTCTTTAAGAACTACAATTAATTATTCCCACATTCCTGTGGGAATGGTTTGGGGGAAGCTTGGCCCAAGTCTTTCACAAACCTACTGGCCAGGCCTGACGTTTGACTAAGAGGGCAAGAATTTTGAATTTTTTTCAGGGTGCCAGCAACCTGCTCCCCTACTGTGGGGTCTTTAACATCCACCAACTAATTCCAGCAGACCCGATGCCTGGTTAACATCCAAATGAGTGACAGCACACACATTGATGAATCACCCTACCTGTGAAACACTGGGATGACAGTTTAAATCTGGATCAGGATTCAAACCCAGGCTAGACGGCTTACAGGTGAGTGTGTGTACCTGTAGGCCATCCTGTCAGCCCCATTTCCCTTCGAAGATTAAAAAAAAAATACAAACATGTTCGAGGATAAAAATAATATAATTTTATTTTATTCCCCAACGAGAAATGACTTTGCTGAAATGTGAGTTGGGAGGGGTTTTGTGATTTTATCTTCTCCATTTTTATGAATATATTCACAATTTTTTTTCTACAACCATTAATTTGCATAATGTGTCCCTACACCCGATAAAAGTCAACAATTAAACAAAAATATGACACAAGGTTGCACAAAAGATATTCAAATACGAAACTTTTGAATACGTATCTCATCAAATAGTTCATTTTCTAATTGAGATTATTAAAATGGGGAAAACATCAAAACCTCGACTTTATCATTTTGGACAATATTAAATAAATACGATTTGCATACTTTGACTTCTATTGTATTGTTAATGATTTTGAAGTGACTACTTTGACATGACTCAATTCATGAGGCTTGAGGAATGTCACGTGTATGCATACGAGTGGTTTTTGGCAATTCACAGAAATAATTGTTTTGAGATGGTAATGTATAAATACAAGAGTTTTTTTTTAGATTACTGCTGATGATGAGGAAGTTATTGTTCTGTGTGGTAGAGGAATAACTTATTAGACTTTGTCAAGGTGAGTGTCGGTCTGCATCAGCAGATAGTTACCTAAAGGATGGCTCAATCAAAATGACGTGTGTGTGTGTTTTCAGTGATTAACTTTTGCGAGCACGGGCAATTTCAAATTGGTTACAATTTCATAATTATTCTGTTCCTGGATTCAAATCCTATTCATGAAAATATAGGAAATACAGTGACGTTTGCACGAAGTACATGCTTGGGAGCCTCATCGGTATGCATTGCTGTCTACGCTATCACTGATGATTCGCCAACTGGTCCGGTAGCTGAGGGGGTGTAGAGCATTGGGATTCTCATGTGTGAACGTCTTTATAGTTGTTGAGGAACTCTGGGAAGGTTTCGAAACAGCGTAGCACTTACCTTGTGTATGTCTTCTTAGGTTGCTTTATGCAGTTTCTTCAGCCGGAGGAGTGGAGGAGGGGTCAGTTGTTTATATAAGACACACACACACACACACGAAGACCCACCCACATCTCGCACCTGTGAGTGGAGGGAATAGCCAATCAGCTCTCACCTAATCAACTAAACCCAGGTGACTAGGATTATATAAATAATTTACCCCTCCCACACTCCTCGAGCCAAATAAGCTGCGTAAAGCACCCCAAGAAAACTTACTCAAGGTAAGTGCTACGCTGTTTCGAAACCTCCGAAGAAGAAGTTCCGAAGAAGGGTTTGAAACAGCAAAGCACTTACCTTGAGTAAGTCTTCTTGGGTTGCTTTACACAGCTTATTCGACGAGAGGAGTGTGGGAGGGGTCAATCATTTATATAATCCGAGCCAGCTGGGTGTAGTCGATAAGGTGAGTGCTGATTGGCTATTCCAGGTGAGAGATGTGGGTGGGTCTCTATTTATTTATTTATTGACATTTGCACGTGGTAGTTGCTTGGGAGCCTCATTGGGATGCATTGCTGTCTCTGCTATTGCTGATGATTCGCCAATAAGTGATGAAACTGGTCCGGTAGCTAAGGGGGGTGCATAGCATTTGGATTCTCATGTGTGTACGATGTGCGCACGTCTTAAAAGTTGTTGAGGAACTCTGGGAAGGGTTTGAAACAGCGGAGCGCTTACCTTGAGTAAGTCTTGTTCGGTTGCTTTACACAGCTTATTCGGCTGGAGGAGTGTGGGAGGGGTCACTCACATGTATGTATATATATCTTCTTCTTCTTCTTTCGGCTGCTCCCGTTAGGGGTCGCCACAGCGGATCATGTGTATAGATCCGCATAAAATGATATTGGCAAGGTTTTACGCGCACGGATGCCCTTCCCTGACGCAACCCTGGTCGCCTCTTACGACACAGGGATATGGTACACCTATTCGAACCGGGGCATACACATGTATGAATACGAACATATATATATATACATAGACACATATACATACATATATTATATATACATACATATATAGACCCATTTACATATACATATATATATATACTATGCATCCATTTCCATATACATACATATATACCTATACATATATATATGCATACATTTCCATATATATATACATGTATATATTTATACAAAACATACATACCAGCCGGAAGGCGACATGGGTGGTCGCTATATAATTGCAAACTAGTCATACAGTTTTTGACGGATCGTGCTGAAATTTTTTGACAAAGAG
>CM068965.1:68990870-69002406 GCA_035128595.1 Eptatretus atami | reverse complement strand
GTGCGCATAAAAGCGCGGAAGCCGATTTTTGATTTTCGAAAAAATATATACAGTATATATAAATATTTTTCAGATTTTTTCAAAAATTTCAAAGTCCTGTTGCTACGCAACGGTGGCGTCCATAGCGGTGGTGCTCAGAAGCATACAACTAGATCCTGGTATGAACCTACCAGTCTAAGTTCATACAAAAATCTGGTTGACTCCTGTGGCCTCAGAGCTGTCCATTACATACATACAGACGACGGAAACCTGAGAAAAACAGTAGTCTAGCGACCACACCACATATATATTACACTACTATATATATATATACTATATATATACATATTCATTAATATACTAATATCAAAACAATATTATATTATTACATTTACATATCTATTTAAATATTATTATTATATATTATATTATATATTTATACATTTATTACTTGTACATATGAGGCCCGTGAGGAGGAGTGATGTAAGCGACATTTTTTAATGATATGATGATGATAGGCTCAGATGATAGGGGAAGGGTTAAAATAGTGCTTTATGGCATGAACTCCAAAATGGCCGATGTGTCCTTACATCATCTCTCTCGCGGCGCTCATTATATATATATATATATATACATACACATATTGTTACGCTGCCGGTGGGTCGACCGTGAGCACGACCGCGAGATGGAGCCGCGAGCCGGCTCGACCGATCGCCCGGCATGTAAAGGTCGTCGCCCCGGATAAGTCCGGAGCGGACGGGTCCTGACTGGACCGAAGTTCGCCAATGGAGGTATCCTTTTCACCATCTTCCGCATCGTTGAGCAGACGAGTTTGTCGATATGCTACTTCCCAACCGCACCGGAGTACTAACCCTCACATATGTTAAACGGCAGCCACTGCAAGCTTTGTCCGCAAGGCAGCTAATGTACATTGCACGGATCCTTGGACGTCGAGCAGGAGCTTTGAAGCAACTACAGATGCCTGATGGAAGCTGATCTGTCGATGTTTCATATTGTGCTGCGATGTTTAGTCTTGTTGCCAACCGCACTTTTAGGCCGATCGCTGACTATTGTTGAAGCCTCTTGTCGACAGCTTGCAAAAGACAAAGCCGACCCTGTGCAGTTGTTGCAAGCAACCAAATGTGACATCATGGTGAACAGTTCCTTCCGGGAACGTCCATTCCTACCTTGACTCGCGCCAAGGTTGGCTTTTGCTAATGCCTCTTCTGACAACTCAACTCTCACACTTTTCAAAGTTTCCTTACTTTTTTCCTCTTCCTCCCATTGTTGTCCACCCCACCTCATGGCCTCTCACATTTGTACCTCAGAGCTTCTGTTGCACCTGCTGATACCACGATCTCCCATTTCTCTGCCAAGTCCTGTCAATGTGTCATGGGTGCAATTTGTGCATTGTCCCGTTTCCTCTTCACTCAACTTTGTGTTGGTTTGGTGCTTTTTGCCCCTTTTCTTAGCTTTTCCTGAGTCTTTGACACCTGTATTTAAAAACACATTACCACAACACAGACTTAACTCCTTTGACCCTCGGTCTCAGTTCTTCCTCCCTCTTGTTTCCTGTTCAGTTTTGTGTGTCAGTTCTATGTTTTACTTTTATTATTTATTTTTGCTCATTTCTTCACTGCTCCATCCTTCTGTTCTTGTATTTGTGCTCATTGGCCAGGTTCCAATAAATCCCCTTTTCTTAGCATATAAGTTTCAAGGATAACTGCACAGCAGGACGGCCATTCGCCATCATGCTGCGCCATAACCAATACAAGTTTAAAAATCAATCCTCGATACCCCTTCCTTCATCGTGCGCCTTTTGTGGCTACACTGGTACCTCATTTCACCGACCTCGGAAGATGACAGGCTGCAGGTCAACCCCCTGGTGTTAATTCAGTGGACGACAGGGCTTGAACTCAGGACCAAGGCTGCCCAGCCACACCCTACGCTAAGGCCACAGAGTTTATTTTGCATCAGTTTGCGAAAACTCTTGGGTTCCATTTTCTGGATAATCCGAGTTTAACCGATTTTTTTCACATCCCTTTGCATTGGCATCTTTAACGTTAAAAAGGTGGAATGGAAGCAGATCAGATTAAACATTGGCTATCTAACAAGCTTGAGAGATATAGATATAGGAGTGGTGGAGTGTGCGGCGTGGCGATGGCAAGAAAATGTTGAGCAGTTGGGGGAAGGTGGGTGGACATATTGAGTTGGAGTGGTGTGGGGATGCCACCAGTGTTGCATGCGATAGGGCATTTGTTGACATCTTGGCCTTGAATTTATTAATGATTCTGATGTGTGTAAAGATTGAATGAAAGGGCTTTGGTTACAATATGGCTGAACGGAGTTTAGCATAAACGATTGCAGCTATCCAGGTATCAGCCTTGTTGAGAAACTTTGTTGGCCGAACACACGGTTTTCTGTGTCTCTGGTGCTGTGTACGGGGTGCAGAAACTTCAAAGACGTTCTCCTTTTTGATGGAATGTTCACTGGCTGTCACAATGGTTTTATACATCTGGATCAACTGTGATGATTTAGAGTGTTTTTTTTAAGTTTTACATAAAACAAAGGTCCAGTTATATTACGAAAATCCTGTTTGCTGGAAACAAACGTGCGGGTGAAATTAAAGCGTGTTGGTTTGGTTGATTCACTTCTTTTTACAGATTGACTGGGGTTTGATGTATTATGTTGTCTACACTCACTTTGTGGTGCTTTTAATGCATAACTAGGATGGCCATAATGGTGAGACGAGAGTACGCACACTCGCCTCTAAGCTGTCTAGCCTGGTTTGAATCTGACCCAGCTATAAACTGTTCCTGGGTTTCACAGGCAGGATGTTTCATCATTGTGTGCGCCGTCCCTTGGATGGATGTTAAATGGGTATCCTCTCTGCCAGCACAATTGGTGGATGTAAAGATCCCACTGCGTCCATGAAGAGTAAGGCGAGCTATCGCCAGCACGATCCAAAATCCTGCCTAACTACAGAGGGCATTCAATCAGCGGTACAGCTGTGCCATCCCTTGGATGATTAATCACCTGGCAAACCTTATAGATTACTTACCTTTTTGCACACCTGATGCTTTGAAGATGCCTTGAGCGGATACAAGTGGACACAACAAGCAAGGAAAGAAGTGACAGGAAAAAAGAGAATAAGGAGAAGCATCACATAAATCAGAGGGTTGCGTTAGGGGACAGTTAATCGGGATAGAAAGTAACCTGGAAGCAAAATGAGGTGATGGAAAATTGCTGACTTAAAGGTCCAAAGAATCAGAAAATCATGTTTTGGTTTCATTAATAGATATGGCTTCACTTTACGCCTTATCATTGTTCTTTTCTTGAATAAATATCTTTAAAAGAAGAAGATTTCAATTTTATTTTGGCCCTTTTACACTCGATTGTACCTGCGCCCCCCCCCAAAAAACACTCGATTGGCCTCGTAGCTCCCATGACGTCATTTCGAGGTCGGGTTCATACATGTCCGGTCTGACAGCACCTTCTCCATTATGATTTTGTTATCGTCGTTATCTGGGATTCTTGATCAGAAAATTATTCATCAAATTAATTTCTGACGAGTCTTGCAGCGAGTTGTGCGCCAGTTATCCATTGCGTGCTGACAATCTTTCCCTCAATTACGTCATGGCAGTTTATGTGGAATTTTTTAGGGGTGGTTTTTTTTTTTTTTTTCTTTAGGGAAATGGGTTTGCTTTTTTAACTGTAGCATTTTAAAAAATATATTAGAATAAAAAACCACATTCAGGTCTTTGTTTATTACTTTAAATCAATATAATCACATCAAGATAAAATTTCTGATTCTGTGGACCTTAAGCCTGCATGGAAGCGTTGGATTGAACCGTTGCTGGAAGGCTGTTCCACAAGTGGGTGCAAAGAGGATCCAAGGAGTGGAGAAGGGCAGGAAGCTTGGATTTTGGAATGTTAACAAGTAGGGGGTTATTGGAAGAACGGATGTATCCTGGAGGAGAGGAGAACTGAAAGGCCATGGACCTAGAACAAGAGATTGTGAGAAAACAGAATACACTGACCTATATGTTGACGACAAAGCAGCAGAATTTGCATTTTACTTATTTGTGAGATGTACCAATGATATTCAGAGCTTTGGATTCATAGCAGTCTAGAGCGAAAAGTCTGAAGCGGGACCTACCTGGGTTGGAGAACTGTGTTATTCCTTGAGTTACAGAAAACACTTGTAGGCTGTGAGAAGTTCCGGTTTATCAGGAAGGTCTCAACCGTGGGAGAGATAACCAATCTGTGTCCTCTCCAATGGTTAATCAAGGGAATTGATGGTGGGTTCTTAGCCAGCCTTCTGGAGAGAGAAGATGAGAATATGAGATTTGCATGGGTTGAATGACATGTTCTATGTGTTGGACCAGTCCAATCTATCCCTTCCAGGTCAGCAGAGAGTGAAGCAGCTGCTGCCAACCTGCCACTGCCTATGGGAGTACATATTGGAAATGTGGAATTGTCTCAAAGGCTTTTTGAGGGCATCAGACAGAACATTTATTTATATGAGGAAAAACTTTGGTCCAAAACATTGCATTAAGACACTGAAGCCTTCATGAAGAGAGGAGATGAAAGGCTAACCATTGAGGCGACATGCTGCATGAGATTGGTGCACCAGGAATTAACTTGGCCGTGTGGAATGCTACAGGCAGAGCAGGGTGCGATACAGTCTAAGATACATGTGATACATCCATTCTCACCTCTGATATTGAGATTCAGGCTCAGAAACGTTCCCTTCTCAGGTGAAATGTCAGTGTCCAGGTGCAATGCTTAGTGATAGTAAGGTGGCAATCGAAAGGAATGGCAGATCAGGCTTTTTTTTCTTTCTTTTTTTGTTAACACGTCGAGGCTCGTATGAGAGCTAACACACAGAACCTTACAACAAGGGGAGCAGGAGACGGGGTGGGAGAGGGAAGGAAAAACCTTGTGGAACAGAGACATGAGATCTGTGGAAAGGAGAGAGATGGGGTGGGTACACAGGGTAAACAAGATGGACACCACAAGACTTTCAGGTCCTTAACGACCAGGGACTTTCAGGAAGGAAGAAGGGAATTTGAAGGAGGTGGGGTTGGGGTGGTTAACGGGGGTAGAAAAATATCGAGGTTTTGGATGGGGGAAGATATGAAATGGTGGTGAACAGCTGTTTTGAAGACCTGGAGGAAGAGTGGGATTGAGAGAGTGTGGGAGTTTGTTCCAGAGGTGGAAAAGAGGAATGAAAGAGGGAAGTGAGCAGTGATTCTTGATTTTGGTAGTTTTACCAGAAGGGGGTGTTGGTGGATCTTGAGTGCTGTGCGGAATATGGGGGGGGGGCATATCTCAGCAGAGCAGAGGCGGAGCAAGGCCAGAGAGTAGATGGGAGATGATAGAAAGACACCACTGCCTGTGTGGTGGAGAGTGAGAGACCCAAAGACTCAGCCTCATCACGGGAGATACCGATGATCCTAATGCTTGGTTCACACGTGTGAAGCTGACAAAGATGAGAGGCAGGAGCACCAGCCCAGAGGGGAGACAGTACTCCATCAGACTGTGGACGAAAGCTTTGTATGTACTCAGTGTGCCAAGGAAGGACTTTGCATGACGGGATGTCCAGACGGCGACTGGCTTTGGAGGGCTAGGTTGGAAATGTAAAGCTTGGAGGCAGAAGTTGACATTTTGGCTTGATTTGAGCAGAATTTGTGGTGAGGCCGTTTGTATGGTGAAGGGAAGAAGGGAGGTGGTGGGGAGGGGGCTTGCAGTCGAGGGGGCTTGCAGTCAAGGGGAGAAATAAAAGAAGTTGACACACCAACGTTGGGTAGAGGGATCACTCGGAGTAAGAATGGGCACTGGGGAAAAAAATGAGGAAGTAAAAGGAGGGGGAGGAAGACAGGAGGTGTTAGAAGTGGGATACAGCTGAAGTACAAATGAGGTGCTGATCAACAGGAGGGGAAACCAGGGAGTTAAGAGTAATGGAAAAATAAATGGAAATGTCGGGTGAGGGAGAGGGAACGAAGCAATAACTTTTAAAGGAAGTGGATGGCTTGGGGAGGCTTAATGAGAGTAGAAAAGAAATGAATAGGAATGGGGGTGACCTAAACAGGAGGTTGAACAACAATCTTGGTTCCTTAGAGGAAAGAATGAGTTTGAAGAGACTGGAAGAAGAACAAATCTGTGAAGGTGAGCAATGATCCTTGTCTTAGGAGCTTCAACAGAAATTGGTTACTGGCAGACTGTGTGCCCTGGATAAATGTTGGGGGGACGAGGGGGGGCGGAAGAAGAGAGCCACCGACGTGTCAGTGATGCGGGGGCAGCAGGTCCAGATATCCAGTTTTCGTCACAGACATTCCATCGATTTTGACAGCCTTATACTTCACGGCATCAAGACATGAATGGTGTGAGGCAAGGTGCACCAGCCCAAAGGGAAGAACAGTGCAGTAGTACTCAATCGAGCTGTGGATGAAGGCCATGTCATTGTTAGAAGTTCAGTTTTGCAAAGGATAGATTGGCACAACACAGCAATACCGAATTGTCAGCTGGCATTGGGGGCAACTTAACAGTATGTGGTTTGCCGAAGAGAGATTGTGGCTGATGTTGAACCCAAAGATTTGAAGGGACTGCATTTCATTGAGAAGTTTGTCAGGGAAGTAGATTGAGGGTCGTCAGATCGTGCTTTCGCCGAGACAAGTGAGCGTGATATTTGCCAGGGTTAAAGATCTGTTCCAATTGTTAGATCAGCTCCTTATTCTGTGAAAGTCTGCAGAGAGAGAGGAGGCTTTTGCCTGCTATCTTAGGGTGATTGATGTTATGGCAGAGGGTGGAGTTGTCAGTGAAAAAATAGATTCGCAGATAATCCGATGAGTGTTGATGAAGATGAGTAACAGGACATGGACCCAAGTACACTGCTTTGGGGGTGATCTCGCCTCCACAGTAAGAGTCGATGAGAGGATCCCGTGAGAGCCACAGGTGACTATGAGAGTGGGAAGTCAGCAATGACAATGAGAGGAGGTGGCCTTTCATTCTGCGGCCGATGGTTTGGAAGCAAGCAGGTTGCAAGACTGTCGAATGCTGGGATTTGTGCATTCACATGGTCCTGATTCATTGGCTGAGATTCAGGGCCTCCGTCCATGTGCCAACATTTTATTTCTGATTAAATGTAGCTTCCCAATCTGCGTTAGGCCGTTCATAGCAGCCCGGTCCACTCGTGCCAGAGCAGCGAAGAGAATTGGTTTCCCAGATGCTTTTTGTTTCTCAAATTCCATTTCTTTCTCAGTAGTGCAATGAAACTTGTTCTCTATGTTTGTTCTTCACATTTCATGATGTGCATCAACTCCTTGTGTTTTCATTATTCTTTCCTCTGGGGTTCCCTTGGACACATCTCATTTTGAGGGTTTTGTTATCATCGCTGCTGTTTATTTTAAATTGGAATACTTTCCACGTGCGTTGTGGGCTTGTCTAATGATGGGCATACTTATTATTTTTTAACCTAATTTTATATCAGTTGTCATCTTTTATCGATGGATGAAGTTCTACACTCCCATTATTTTTCATGAAATGGATGGGATGGCCATTTCCTTTGTGGGTGCTTTTTATTGCAAATGTATTGTTGGCTTTTTTTGCAAAATGTTATTGTATACGAAATGCAGTTTTTAATCGGTGTTGCTCGATGCAGTTTGATGTTGAGTAATGTTTGAATGCAAATGTTCCTTTGGGTACAGAGACTCTCTGTTTGTGCCCGCTTGTGCATTGTACCAGTCGATCATGGCTGGCTGCTTTGTGTGCACAAACCCTTGGTTTGGAGACCATCCCAGTTGTTTGGGAGTGGGGTGAGGTTGGTGGTGGATGTTAACACGAAAAGCTCTGGAGTGGAGCGGAGGGAAGCTCTCTTTCAGGACAAGATGAAGGATGGGGAAAAAATTTTAACATGTTTGAGGATTTTTATAATTCTTTTTCTTCTTCTTTAAGAACTACAATTAATTATTCCAATCTGTGGAATGGTTTGGGGAAGCTTGGCCCAAGTCTTTCACAACCTAACTGGCCAGGCCTGACGTTTGACTAAGAGGGGCAAGAATTTTGAATTTTTTTCAGGGTGCCAGCAACCTGCTCACTACTGTGGGGTCTTTAAACTCCACCAACTAATTCCAGCAGACCCGATGCCTGGTTAACATCCAATGAAGTGACAGCACAACATTGATGAATCACCCTACCTGTGAAACACTGGATGACAGATTTAAATCTGGATCAGGATTCAACCCAGGCTAGACGTTAAGGTGAGTGTGTGTACCTGTAGGCCATCCTGTCAGCCCCATTTCCTTCGAAGATTAAAAAAAAATACAAACATGTTCGAGGATAAAAATAAATTATATTTTATTTTATTCCCAACGAGAAATGACTTTGCTGAATGTGAGTTGGAGGGGTTTTTGTGATTTTATCTTCTCCATTTTTATGAATATATTCACAATTTTTTTTCTACAACCATTAATTTGCATAATGTGGTCCCTCACCCGATAAAAGTCAACATTAAACAAAATAATGACACAAGGTTGCACAAAGAATATTCAATACGAAACTTTTGAATACGTATCTCTCAAATAGTTCATTTTCTAATTGAGATTATTAAAATGGGAAAACATCAAACCTCGAGCTTTATCATTTTGGACAATATTACTAAATACGATTTGCATACTTTGACTTCTATTGTATTGTTAATGATTTTGAAGTGACTACTTTGACATGACTCAATTCATGGGCTTGAGGAATGTCACGTGTATGCATCGAGTGGTTTTTGGCAATTCACAGAAATAATTGTTTTGAGATGTAATGTATAAATACAAGAGTTTTTTTTAGATTACTGCTGATGATGAGGAAGTTATTGTTCTGTGTGGTGAGGAATAACTTAATTAGACTTTTGTCAAGGTGAGTGTCGGTCTGCATCAGCAGATAGTTACCTAAGGATGGCTCATCAAAATGACGTGTGGGTGTTTTTCAGTGATTAACTTTTGCGAGCACGGGCAGATTTCAAATTGGTTACAATTTTCATAATTATTCTGTTCCTGGATTCAAATCTATTCATGAAAATATAGGAATACAGTGACGTTTGCACGAAGTACATGCTTGGGACTCATCGGTATGCATTGCTGTCTACGCTATCATGATGATTCGCCAATTGGTCCGTAGCTGAGGGGGTGTAGAGCATTGGGATTCTCATGTGTGAACGTCTTTATGTTGTTGAGGAACTCTGGGAGGTTTCGAAACAGCGTAGCACTTTACCTTGTGTATGTCTTCTTAGGTTGCTTTATGCAGTTTCTTTCAGCCGGAGAGTGGAGGAGGGGTCAGTTGTTTATATAAGACACACACACACACACCGAAGACCCACCACATCTCGCACCTGTGAGTGGAGGGAATAGCCATCAGCTCTTACCTAATCAACTCAAACCAGGTGACTAGGATTATATAAATAATTTACCCCTCCACACTCCTCGAGCCAAATAGCTGCGTAAAGCACCCAGAAAACTTACTCAAGGTAAGTGCTACGCTGTTTCTTGAAACCTCCGAAGAAGAATTTCCGAAGAAGGGTTTGAACCAGCAACTTATTGAGTAAGTTTCTTGGGTTGCTTTACAGCTTATTCGACGAGAGGAGTGTGGGAGGGGTCAATTTTATATAATCCGAGACAGCTGGGTGTAGTCGATAAGGTGAGTGCTGATTGGCTATTCCCTCCATTCACAGGTGGAGATGTGGGGGGTCTCTATTTATTTATTTATTGACATTTGCACGTGGGTAGTTGCTTGGGAGCCTCATTGGGATGCATTGCTGTCTCTGCTATTGTGTATGATTCGCCAATAAGTGATGAAACTGGTCCGGTAGACTAAGGGGGGTGCATAGCATTTGGATTCTCATGTGTGTAACGATGTGCGACGTCTTAAAAGTTGTTGAGGAACTCTGGGAAGGGTTTGAACAGCGGAGCGCTTACCTTGAGTAGTCTTGTTCGGTTGCTTTACACAGCTTATTCGGCTGGAGGAGTGTGGGAGGGGTCACTCACATGTATTGTTATATATCTTCTTCTTCTTCTTTCGGCTGCTCCGTTAGGGTGCCACAGCGGATCATCTGTTATGATCCGCATAATGATTTGGCACAGGTTTTTACGCCGGATGCCTTCCTGACGCAACCCTGGTCGCCTCTTACGACACAGGGATTGGTACGCCTATTCGAACCGGGGCACATGTATGAATACGAATATATATATAATGACACATATACATTATATTATAATACATACATTATAGACCATTTATTACTATATTATATATATATATATGCATCCATTTCCATACATATATATACATACATATATACCTATACATATATATATGCATACATTTCCATTTATATACATGTAATATTTACAAAACATACATACCGCAGGGAAGCGACATGGGTGGTCGCTATATAATTGCAAACTAGTCATACAGTTTTTGACGGATCGTGCTGAAATTTTTTGACAAAGAGGTTGATTATAGTGCGCATAAAGCGCGGAAGCCGATTTTTGATTTTCGAAAAAATATATACAGTATATAATTTTTTCAGAATTTTTTTTCAAAATTTCAAGTCCTGTTGCTACGCAACGGTGGCGTCATAGCGGTGGTGCTCAGAAAGCATACAACTAGATCCTGGTATGAACCTACCAGTCACAGTTTTCATCAAATCGGTTGACTCCTCTGCTCCAGAGCTGTCCATTACATACATACAGAAGACGGACCTGAGAATAACGTAGTCTAGCGACCACCCATATATATACTACTATATATATATATTACATATATACACATTCATATCATATCACAAATATATATATATATACATTTACATATCTATTTAAATATATATTATATATATATATTATATATATATATATACATATCTGTACATATGAGGCCCGTGAGGAGGAGTGATTGTAAGCGACATTTTTTAATGATATGATGTATAGGCTCAGATGATAGGGGAAGGGTTAAATAGTGCTTTATGGCATGAACTCCAAATGGCGATGTGTCCCTTACATCACTCCTCCTCGCGGCGCCATTATATATATTATATACATAACATATTGTTACGCTGCCGGTGGGTCGCCGTGAGCAGCCGCGAGATGGAGCGCGAGCCGGCTCGACGATCGCCCGCATGTATAAGGTCGTCGCCCCGGATAAGTCGGAGCGGACGGGTCTGATGGACGAAGGTTCGCCAATGGATAGACCACTGGGGTAGGGTCGATTGCCACTTTTTCATTTACCTAGTACATGTGGTCCGACTCGGGGAAGTTCCTCCTAGGCCGATTTGTCCGAATCGAGTCGCTTATCGCGACTGGATCCAGACATAAGCCGACGCGGAATTCAAGTCGGGCGGCCCAATGAACAAGTTACGAAACTAATCCTCAAACACGGTCATCGTCGAGCCAATGAAAGAACACAAAAGGGCTGTTACATTTACAATTGGGGTTTATTTACGTAGATATGGGGGCTTGGGAAACAGACGGCAGACATACGCATCAATAATGCGTATATACAGGCTGAACAA
>CM068965.1:68927693-68949812 GCA_035128595.1 Eptatretus atami | reverse complement strand
AAAAAAAGTTTGTATGACACAGTTTGAAGTACAATTGACACTCATCGAGTGCACGTATCACCGGGGAGCAGGAATTCGTGTATCTCCGCGGAGAGAGGCAGGCACGTGACCTCTTCCGGCGGCACCTGCGCAAGTTGCGTGATGATTTTGTTTGTCGTCGCAAGCTGGACTACCTGGCTGGTCTTTTACGTGCCCTCGAGATACTCCTCCCCGATTTGTCTGCACTGGAAGGTCGCAGTTGGTCTGAGGTGTGTGACATAGGCCTTTCGATTTACGAACGCATTTCCTCTGTCTCTTGTACTATGAACATATTGCCTTTTATTTCCTGGTATTCCATTGTGTGATTAGGTTCGAGAGAACCTACCGGCCCTGGGTCCCCCTTTCGAAGCCCGGTTCGTTGTGCTGCCACCCATGGACTGCTGGGCAGAAAGCGTCCACGTGGAAAATGCTGCCGATGGGCGCATCCCATTTGACTTCCTCCGGTTGCCAGACGCTGAGCTCGTTTACCAGGAACACTTGAAACGCCTCAAGGTGGCACGTTGGAAGGCTGAGATGAAGGTATCTCCATTGTTTGTGGGTTGTCTTCCATTAAGGCTCATAAATACTTTTGCACACCTTTTTAAAATACAATCTTCTGCAAGGTCGAGGTTCCTGGAAGAGAAAGTTGAATGAGGGTATTGATTGACATTGGGGAAACAAACAGAATAAGCAAGCGAATGAATGAACAGGAAAAGATGAGAGAGAGAGAGGAGTGGATGAAACCAGCAGCACCTGCACATAATCCTCCCCTTGAAAGGGAAGATTCTCATGGGATTACTGGATTTATACTTCTAAGATGCTTTATTCAGATATCTTTATTGAAACATGCGCTTCTTAGGTTTGAAGTTTTAGCTCTCTTACAAGCCTCGACAATGTATTAAACAAAAAAAAAGAAAGTCTAGTGGAAACCATTAACATTCGAGATGCTTTGCATTTCCCCAGCAACAAAGTTCTCATTTAGGCCGGAAGCAGAATTTCTCTGATTAAAAACACTCGCTACCGAAAGGGGGTGCGGGTCCATGTGTATGTGCATATGTTCACCATGCAGATGGCGGGGTCTTAATATTATTATTATCATCATTATCATCATTACTATTATTCCCAATGGTCACAATTATTCCCACATTATTGTGGGGTTGGCTGGGGAAAGCTTAGCCCAAGTCTTTCACGAACCGGCTGGCCAGGCTTGATGTTCGACTAAGGTTAGAAAAACAAAAGTGACAATATAAACCAAGAGGAGCCTGGTGAGTACTCGTGTATTCCCAGTTGCAAGGTATGGATGTGAGTCATGGACAGTGAAGAAGAAAGAATGGAAGAAGATTGACAGTTTTTAAATCTGGTTTTTGCAGACTAATGTTAAAAATTCCATAAACTGCAAGAAGAACAAACAAATCCGTTCTTGAAGAAATGAGACCACCATGTACAGTACATTAGACGCGCTGATGCTAAAACAGAAACCGTCATACTTTGGCCACATCATGCGTGCAGAAAACTAAACTCTGGATAAGTCAACCATGCTTGGTTGGGTTCAGGGAAGAAGAGGAAGAGGCATACCTCATATGTGCTGGATGGATGGGGTAAAAGCTGCAAATAGGAATTTCATGTTTGTCCATGAACTGAGGTGGTCATATATACTGATAATACAATGGCAAAACACACAATAACACCCTTGCCAAGAAACTGATTCAGCAACACTGACGCTCTGTATTTTTGTCTGTCTCTGTCTGTCTGTCTGTCTCTGTCTGTCTGTCCATCAATTGAATCGACCCCACCGGTAGTAATTCCATCATATTGCATTCCGTTGGAATCCTCTTGGCGAAAGGAGATGCAAGAAAACATTTTCAAACCGACAGGGTAGGGGGTTCAGGGCACTGGGAAAACCCCAATTCTCTCCACGTAAACGTGTATCGTATTGCGCCACCCGGTGGTAAGCAGTATTACAAATTATCTTAATCGCCAAGCTCACAATTCTGGCACCCAACAACCAGACTCAAAATGTTGTCGAGGCTATCCAGAGGCATTACAGCAGTCAATATTGTGTATTATTGCCTTTGTGTATCATATTATTGCCTGCTTTGCCTGTTATTTTATATTAAATGTATATATTGTATAAATTATTACATTATTGTTATTATAATAATAATAATAATTATTATTATGCCTGCTTAATTATGTAGTGATGAATTAATTGGAATTATACATACCTGGCTCTCTTTTTTATAAACTCTAAATTCCTTCCGCAAAAGGTGCTGATACCTCTGCTACCGTGTGTGTGTGTGTGTGTGTGTGTGTGTGTGTGTGCGTGCGTGCACGTGTGTGAAAAAAAAGTAAAAACAGACGGATGAAATCTCAAAAAAACAACCAAACAAGGTAGGAATGACACCACATTACGATACCACAATACGACACCACAATCCTCATGGATTACCATCAGGACATCATTTGACATTTTGCTTTTGTTGTGGGATTGTAATGGAACAACGATCTTTTTTTTAAGTAAGAAAATGCCATCTGCTGGCATTAGAACAGGATTGAACAAACTGGGGTATGTTAAAACAGCACATTCAAACAAGATAGCAAAACCACCCATCACTTTGAAACAGCATGTACCATTTCAAAAAGGTTTTCACATGGGCTTCCTTGATGTATGTGACTTGAACTGCGGCTGGCACCCTGTTTACCCACTCTGGAACTGGATCTCTCCGAGGGGGTCACACATCGCCTGGAGACACCTGAAGTGCCAAAGAATGCGTGAACCGGACATACAAACACCCCTCCAGAAGCCTGACCCGCCGCCAAACCCAAGCTTATGATAAGTTATGCTTGTGTATATACACTGGTCCATACATATATATATATATATATATATTATTATATATATATATATATATATATATATATATATTTATATATGTATATATATTTATATGTGTATATATGTATATATTTATATATGTATATATGTATTTTTATGTATATATTTATATATGTATAATATATATGTATTATATTTATATGTTATATATGTATATATATATATATATATATGTATACTGGGCGTAGTGGCGTGCACCTGTAATCCGGCTACTCGAGGCTTGGGTTGGAGGATCGCTTGAGACGGGAGCTCTGCGCTGGCCGCGCTATGAGAGGGTGTAGGGCAGCCCGGAATCATGGCGAAACCCAATCCTTATACCTGTGTCGTAAGAGCGACCAGGGTTGCGTCAGGAAGGCATCCGGCGTAAAACCTGTGCCAAATCAGTATGCGGATCATAACGGATGATCCGCTGTGGCGACCCCTAACGGAGCAGCCGAAAGACGAACAACAACATGTATATATATGTATATATATGTATATTGTTTTTATGTATATGTTTATACATGTATATATGTGTTATTATATACATATATAATGTGTGTGTATGTGTATATATATATATATATATATATATAATATATAATATATATATATATATATATATATATATATATAATATATATAATATACCGTGGTGCCCCCAGAATCCGAACGCCCCATTGTTTGAACAAATTGGATCCGAACAATTTTTTTGAGAAAATTTTGCCCTAAAAACCGAACACATTTTCAAAAACCGAAAACAACGTAGCGTTCATGTTTGTTCACGCGCGTCTCCCCCGCCTGTTCGACCCGCATCTTCGCGCTTTGTTCATTCAGTTTGTCGGTGGAAGTCCTCGTGAAAGCATCTCTCGTGTGTCGATCGCTACTTTACCTCGTGTTTTCACCTTGATTTGTGCTGTTTTTTTTTTTACTCATCTTGTGTTTTAATTAATAACAAAAAAGCAATCCGATCACGTGGTGTGACGGACTGTCTGGCAAGGATTTAATTTCACAGAAAAACCGGTTGTAATTTGGAATATCCATGATTACCTCAGCCCGATGCGTTTGATGAAAGTGATTGTGGTTCTGGGGGCATCATGTTTGATGAGCTGCCCTGGGGCAGCGCTCTCGCAGAGTGCGCGAGCGATCGGAACCCAGGCCGGAGCACGAGCCTGTGTGGACCTTTGGATTGGTGATTGTACCAGTTTACATACAATACACCGCCACCGAAGGTCATTTACTCATCTTATTTTACCTTAAACATGGTAATTTCAGTTTAAATTGGGTTTTCTTGGGGTCCAGGAACGGATTAATTCACTTTCCATTATTTCTTATTGGGAAAATAGATTTTTGCAATCCGAACAGCCTCCTGGAACGAATTAAATTCGGATTCTGGGGGCACCACTGTATATACTGTATATATATATGTATGTGGTCCAAAACCCCGTAAACCAGCTCAGGCCAGGAGACCCTCCAGCCCATCACACCCAAGCTGCAATGCTTATAAATGCCTGAAGACACCAGTGTCTTCTTCCTTTATTTAATTTCAGCAAATGTTTTACAACCAAAATGCGATAAGCCCCAAAATCTCTCAATGCAAGCTGAGTCACAAAATTCAAACCGCGGCATCGAACCCTGCAGCAGCCCCGACCACTAAAAAAGTGCTCCTCTGCCCAATCCGCACACTCCCTGACACTCCCGGCTCAAAATACAACACAAACACCACAGCACAACATAACCACCTCCAAACCACAACACAACCACCTGTGGGAACTTATCACAACCACCCATTGTTTATTACTTCATGAAGATTAGAAGAGGGGTGAGAGAGGGAGGAGGGGTGGGGGAGCGAGGACAAACAAAGCGATGTGGTGAAGGAATGGATGGATGGATGGGATGGAAAGTGGATTCACAGTTGGTCATGAACACATGATACTCCAATCTCACAGAGTGAACATGAGGTGTAAGGAATAAATGATGAAAGAATGAGTCCTCTTTGCTGTTCGTTCATCTGCCATTACATTTTCTGCAGTATCTGCAATGAGCTTGGATTTTGGAAACAACTCTCCCCTAATAACCTCTAAAGTACTCCACTAGGGTTACGTCTCAGAGCAGAGTCTGGTACATCAGATTTGGTTATACTTGTGTGTGTATATTTACATATATATATATATATATATATTTAAAGAAGAAGGCACTTCCAACCAAAAGTAAAAACTAGATTGACTCCGCTAATTTGAGCAAAATAAACAAAGCAAGAGCATATATGTTTCAGGCAACGTTTCACCAGCTTCACAGCCAGCTTCTTCAGGCACAATAGGATGGTATCAACAATAGGGTATATTGCCGGCTGAGGAAGCCGGCTGTGAAGCTGGTGAAACATTGCCTGAAACGTATCTGCTCTTGCTTTGTTTTTTTTTTTGCTCAAATTAGTGGAGTCGATCTAGTTTTTACTTTTGGTTGGAAGCACCTTCTTCTTTAAAAATGTGCAATCCAACCACCCCAATCTTATACTATATATATATATATGTGTATATCCCAATATAGTATATATCAATTTTATGCTTTTTATTTGATTTTTTCGCAATCACTTCTTTGGTGAAGGAAGCACATCATGCTGTCCTATTGTTTGATGTGTCGTGTTATTTTGGAAATATTGTTGGTTTCTCAGTGTCCTCTTGAACAGACTTAAATTATCTCTAACTCTAATTTTGCATTAATTTACAAGGCCAGTCTTTTTGCAATCCAACAGTTATTGGGTTCCATATGGATGGAGAGGTGGTGGTGGTTGTCGTCGTTGTCGTGGAAAAATACCATTAAATCTGTTGTTGAAAATATGAAGGCAAAGGATTCATATGATCTCAAAAAAAAATGTTATTATGGTCGAGGATTGTGTGCTTTCAAATGTATTTTGGTTACTGTGTGGTTAAGAAAAATAAGAGATCTTTGAAGATGGCCCAGCTGTGAGTTTGTGCAGGGATGGTGGAGTCTGGGTTTGCTTGCTTTATCGGCTGAAGGCAAAATGAATTGTAAGTTGTGCTTCATGGGTGAGCTGACAGGCATACATATGATTACCCTTTTCCGAGTGTGCAGAACGCTTGAGAATATATTTTATTTCCTCAATGTTGTGAAGGTATTGAAAACTTTGTGAGGCCTTCCACATGGTCGCAAGTGGATGTTTCTCGAACCTGATGATTTTGAAATCTCGTTGCACGCTGCTAAGGGGTACAAAAAAGAAAGCGTCACCCATCATGAGTTTGCTTGGAAGATGCACGAGTCAAAAGCTCACCATCAATTACTTATTTGTCATTTTTGTGGGATTATAGAATCTCACTTTGACATGTGCTCACAGCTTTCCAAAGTTATCTCTGATTGGTGGAATGCAAGAAAACATGGTGATGGTTCTCTGGCAGCATTCCGAATAACATTTTTGAGATTGAATTTCTTATGATCACCCTGGTGTCACTTGCACATTTGGGATTGCACACAGTGAAAGTGGATCCAGGATTTTGACATTGGGTGGGGAGGGGAGGGGGGGTGAGGGGGGGAGCTAGTTTGGATTCAGTACACCTCTTACCAAATGGACCACTTTGTGTTCTTGTCCCATGCAACCGCTTTTAAAATGCATTGAATACGTTTGTGCCTCCGCAGCTGAAGGACGGAGGCATTATGTTTTCAGATTACCCTTACAGTCTTTCTGTCTGTCCGTTCATCCATTATTGGGTTGTTGTTTTTTTTTTACCATGATAACTTGTGAACCACTGAAGGGGTTTCTGCTAAATTAACTTAGCAGAAGTATGGACTGCAGGACAAAGTGGAACTGATTCAGTTTTGGTTTCAACAGGTCAAAGGTCATGTTCCCTTTTAAAATCATTTTGCAGATCATAACTCAAGTTTGAGGCATCTGACATTGTCTCTCTTCAACCGATCTCTCTTTTCTCTCTCGTGCTGTCCCTCTCTCTCTCAGGTGACCTTCAATTGAGATCAAACGTAGTAATGGATTGACATCTAACTCGGACAAAGGCATATCCATCGATGCATTCGCATCAAATTCTGTTTTCTAGTTCCAATCTCTTTGGAGCCAAAATCAAGACCTATAGTAAAGACCAACCTGGGATGTGCTGAAATGTTTGAAGTCAAGGTACGATTACATCAGGGATCCATTTTAAGTCATCTACTATTTGTAATAGTTATGGAAGAATTAACAAATAATGAATGGTTGTGATTCCCTTGTGAGTTATTATTGTACGCAGTTGACTTAGTAATACTACTGATAATAAAATTTACAGGCTTGAAGGCTTATCGAGGAGCTGCGACACAAATCATGCACGCATGCAGACAGATACATGAGACAACGTCAGACTTGACCGTCACACAAACATAGCCGCTTGGGGGAAGTGATGTCACTTCCCAGAGTAGCCTGAGTACTCGTGACATCATGTTTATGACGTCACTTTTCTCTGCACACTCAGGAGAGCAATCAAGGAAGAATTTTGTTCCCTCTGCTCTCTCATCTTCTCCAATATTGTTCCCTCTGCTCTCTCAGGCCTCCGACCTTCCCTATCTACTCGACGATGCATGTGTTCTTTCAGTAACTCCCTCCTGATGAAACTTCCAAAATCTATTCTGAGCTGTACATCTCAACTCTTTTATTCCTTGATTCTGCCACCTATGGAACCACCTACCAAAGGCTGTTCTGTCTTACTCTTCCTTCCAGATCTTCAAGCAGGTCGTGCACTGCCATCTCTTGTCACCCCAAGTTCTATCCCGTGATCTTTATTACCCCCATTATCCTTTCCTAACCCAATCTTTTTACTTGCTACTTTCAGTGTTTTCTCTCCTCCCTTTCCTCTTATCCTGTTTGCTCATTCCCTTGATGTTTGTCCCACTCTCTGATTTACCTTGCTCTTCCTTGAGTGTCACTCCTGTGAAGAGAAAAAAAAATGAAGACAGTGTTAAAGATGGTGTCACAAGAGGTGCAGTGTTATCTGATTAAATTTAGGAACAACATGTACAACATGGATTTTCATACATGTAAAAGATATGAGTGCATATTGTTTGTCTCCGGACGTGCACGGACGTCTGGCTTGCCCCGGAATCGATCGAGTCTTTCTACTTTGAATTCTCACAATGACAGTTCTATGTTCTTCCTTAAATGTGATGGCCAAAACAAACAGTATTCAAGATGAGGCCTCACTAAATTCCTGTCCAGTGTTACCACCACCTCTTTTGATTTGTAATTTATCCACCTGCAAATGTAACCTAAAATCCTATTAGCTTTACCTATGGCGGCCGGGTCCTGTAATCTCTGCTTAACCCCCCCTTTCCCCAAGTACAAAAGGGGGCTCACAAGGGGTTTGTTACTCTGTTGGATCATATTGTGATATTCTTGCACTGCATAATTCATCAAGAAGCACTCTGTACACAAACGTTTCCACCTGAGATCACAGAAGTGATGGCCGTGGTCGTACACATTATCAACGAAGTAATGGCAAAACTATTGAACCACCGGCAGTTCTGTGAACTTCTTGAAGATGTCAGCTGTCAATATACTGGGACCTTCTTCTGCACAACAGGGTGAGGTGGCTTTCAAGTGGAAGAGTGCTTGTGCATTTTGCAGCCTGTCTGGAAGATGTGAAGGTGTTTATGCGGGGAAAAGGGCTGTGAATATGCAGAACTTACAGATCCTCAGTGGATCCCGAAATTTCGCTTCATGGTAGACATCACCTCACATTTAAATGACCTTAACAGAAAGCTGCAAGGAAAGGGAAACACAGCTCTCTTGCTTTTATAACAGGTGCTATAGTTTGAGCGAAAACTAGCATTGTTTGCGTGAGACATGGAGATATGTTCACTGGATCATTTACATTACTGAAACAATTCAAAGAGGAGACAAACTATGAGCTTGATAATGAGAACTTTAAAAAATGCCGCACTACACACACACACGTGTGCAGCCTTGTGGCTGCTGGTTGCATCATTGATTAGGGGAGTGGCTATGCCACTGATGCAGTGTCCCTATTATCAGTACACTGGTACTCATTTCACCGGCCTCAGAAGGACGACAGGCTGAGTCCAACCCAACTTGGTGTTAATTCAGCGATTGACAGGGCTCAAACTCAGGACCCTCGTGTTCCAAACCAGCCACCCTAATGCCAGGCTTAATGCCACACTGAAGTCCTGGAGATTACAGTCATTTAAGAAGGAAAAGGCAACTTTATCATTTGTGTTGAAACCCCTTGAAGCAGACACGTCTGCACGAAACTTTTCAGCATTTGCAGGAGTGAATCAAGCAGAATTAGAACTTTAATTGGCCATTTTGTAGGACAAGGACATGTGAACTGCTAAATTCAGAGGCTTGGTGACCAAACTCGAAAATCTAGAAAAACAGAAGTCCACCATGGCACTTCAACAAAGATGGACTGAAATGCTTGATCTTAAGAAACGAAACCAAATTGTGTTTGAAGTTTGGATTTTTTTACGTGACGCCGATAGTAACTTGAAGATGTATGCATGCATGTGGCATTCTGTCCATCTTGGGATCTACATACCTGTGCGAGCAAGTGTTTCCAAGTATGTTTTTCATTGAAAAAAGACAAACTTAGAAGCCAACGGAGCGATGATTCAAGCTTGCAGTCCGTCCTGCTTGAAAATGATAACGGCAGCGTATCGTCCACACATTGAACGACTCCACAGAAAAACTCAACGACAGAAATGCACTAAAATATATCTAAGTTGAATAATATAGACGTTAAAAATTATCAATTTATATGGACTCACATTAGCAGTGTGAAACAACATAATGACCTCCACAACCAGAGGTGGACAGAAGTTGTTTTCACCTCTTTCTGTCTGCTTATTAAGGCGCTGTCACACCTTGACGATTTAACAGCAATGGCAACATATAAAAATGTATGTAAAACGTTGGCATACGTGAAATTTTGATGTTTTTTTTAAGTTTTGGTCGTATTCATAACGTGTTGGTCGTATGCATAACATATTAGTAACGGGCACAGAACGTTTCGTTGTCTTATAGATAACTTATACCAACGAATGCTTAGCCTGTTGTCGGGTTCACAACCTATGCCCAACGATAGTTTAACTTAGGCATAGCGCGCTGCACGTATCGCCGACGAACTCGTGGCGTAGCCTGTTAAAACCTGCCGCACGCCGATTTAAATCATAACCGCCTGAGAATTGGAAGTGTCAACATCGCAGTCACACCTTGACGATTTAGCCAGCGTATGCCGACCTATGAAAAATGTGTCTAAAACGCTGGCACACGTCGAATACGGTATGGGTAAGTTGTGTATACGTTAAGAGCACGCTGAAAAACGATGAAGTACGCTGTCATATTTCGTGGTACGTTTAGTACGTCGTGAAATTTCAAGCATGCTGAAAATTTTAGACGTACTCGCCGTATGGCTCACACGTTCGCTACGCTGGGAATAAGTTGTAGGCACGATATGCGATCGTTGACACACGTCGACACAAGTTCTTGTAAGTTACTCATAAGTCGAAACACGTCGAGGTAATGTTTAGCATACCCGAAACTTATTTTCTCCGTCAAGGCACATTTTCTTTTTTTCTCCTTGGCTCCGTGAAGGCACGTGAGAAATATCTGAAGTTGTTGTTGTTGTTTTTTTTTATTTTTTTTTTTTAGTCTATCACGAATTTTAAAATATATTCGGACATTTGCTTTTAAGTTTCGACGTCGACGTGACAATATCCTCAAACAGAAAATATTCACAGAGGAGGAACTAAGAATAAGACATGAGCAAACTGAAGAGGCAATCGGACGTGATAACGGCACTGACGAAATATCGGAAGTTATTGTTGTTTTTTTTAAACGCTGCCAATACGCCATTATACGGTAGCTGTAAATTAGAAACACGTTCAGTAATTCTGTGGTCGTCCGGAAGACATCAATCAAATACGTCTACATACGTCAATATGCGTTGGAGGTACGTTACACTAGGTTCAAAGCACGTTACTCATAGGTTAGAAATAAGTTTTGGGTACGCTAAGCATTACCTCGACGTGTTTCGACTTACGAGTAACTGAAAAGTAACGTGCCTCGACGTGTGTAACGATCGCATAAGTGCCTCGACTGTGTGCAACGATCGTGTAACGTGCCTACAACACGTTACTCATAGGTTATAAATAAGTTTCGGGTACGCTAATCATTACCTCGACGTGTTTCATTATGAGTAACTTACAAGTAATGTGGTGTCAACGATCGCATAACGTGCCTACAACTTATGGCCAGCGTAGGCGAAACGTGTGAGTCATACGCTGGCATACGTCGTAAAATTTCAAGCATGCTAAAATTTGAGGACAACGCAAAGTACAACGATGAAAGCCGCGTACTACGACGTATGGCAGTGTTTTTCAGCGTGCTCTTAACGTATACAAACTTACCATAACGTATTTGACGTGTGCCGGCGTTTAGCCCAATTTTGCATACGTCAGGCATACGTTGGCTAAATCGTCAAGGTGTGACAGGGCCTTTACTTGCAAAATCAAAGATTTTTCAAGTATATCGGTCATTCGATTTTGTTGTTTTGTCTGTCTGTCTGTCTGTTTATTTATCAATTGCCTACAGGTCACAATTTTAATCCGATCTTCACGAAACTTCACCACATGGTAGAGTTTGCCATAAGGCAGAAGCCATTTGTTTTTTTTAGGTCAACATAGACCAAAAGGTCAACATAGACCAAAAGGTCAACATACGCCAAAGGTCAACAACTTCGGTGAGATTTCTAAAATCCTCAATTTTCATCCGATTGACTTGAAATTTGAAGAGGATTTATATTTCAGGTCACTGAATTCAACCAGGCAATTATTTTTGAGGTCAACATCAGCCAAAAGGTCAACATAGGCCGACAATTGCCAATTTTCATCTGATTCACTTGAAATTTGAAGATGATTTATATTTCAGGTCACTGAATTCAACCAGGCAATTATTTTTGAGGTCAACATCAGCCAAAAGGTCAACATCGGCCGACAATTGCCAATTTTCATCTGATTCACTTGAAATTTGAAGACGAGTTGCATATTTGATCATTGTATTCAACCACCATTTATTGTTAAGGTCAAATTTGTTTTATGGATTTTGCAAGTGTCGTGCTTTGCATAACGTATTTCTTGTTTGTTTGTTTGTGAGCAGGATATCTCAAAAAGTAATGGACGGATTCGGACGAAATTTGGTTGACAGCCTTGATGTGTGATAAGGTCGGATTTATTGATTTTGGTGAAGATCCAAATCTGGATACGAGAATTAAAATATTTTTTAGTGATTCTTCACCAATGATTAAAATGGCCAAAAACGATATATAGCATGATATTTTAAAAGGTTATGGACGGATTATGACAAAACGAGGTGGATGAGTTGAGTATGTGATAAGAAGAAGCTGATCAGATTTTGGTTAAGTCCCAGATCCAGATCCGACCTATTAGTGGGATGCAAAACGTAAACTGTTCAGCCTAGCAGAGATACGCACTCTACCAAGTGCCGTTCTAGTTATTGTCTCTATTTGTTTCATGTGCAGGGTGATCCCAAAAAAGTGGACACTGGGAAAAGTTTAATAACTTTCACAGTTTTCATTCAATCTCTTTCATTTTTCAAGAGTTCTGAACTGAGTTAATGAGGAGTGTTTCTGCCAAGTTTCTTTAATCTGTGACGTTCACACGCCATGTCCTGAACACCTGAAGAAAAGTCATTTTCTGTCAAAAACTATCTGCAGACAAATTCGTTCTTACAGACAAGGTGCCTGTTCTGCACACATTTTGCAACAAGGAAAGCACCCAACAAGTGATAATGATAATGAGTTTATTGTCATATATATTTGATGCACATACAATGAGAAGTACTTTGACAGTATGTGCTTAAAAATGACATTGAATAAGAAATAGATTCATTGTGACTCGAGAGCCTAAGAACAACATTTCGGTGATGAAATGAATGGCATGATTTAAAATATCCATATCCATTCTTTAGATGCGCACAAAAACCTTAGACATAGATTCATTGAGGGTGTGGATTACAACTGGGTAAAAGCTGTTGTGCAAACGATTACAGTTGGTCTTGATGGAAAGGAAACGTTTACTCGAGCGGAGAAGTTCAAAAATGTCATGTGCTGGGTGGAAGTCTCAAATTCAAAGGTTGATGAAAAAAAACATTATACAGCTTGGCACAGTCTTGAATATGAATTCACCAAACAGAGAGAGGAAGCCACACTGGCCAACCAAAATCAGGATGGTCACCCGAGAATATTGCTGCCATTTCTGACTCGATCACCCGCAGTCCCAAGAGATCTCTTCGGCACCGCTGTCAAGAGCTCAACATCTGCAAAGAAAGCTTGAGGAGAATTCTGATAACAGTGCATACAAGTCATGAATAACTTTGCTCGACGTGTGGCCCTCTGCATTGAGCGAAATGGTGCCCATTTGGAGCATATCGTCGAACATCGACGTTGTCAGTAATTCCATTGTAAAATTGTCAAATTTCTTTCTACCCAACTGAAATTTTCAGTGACATCTTGACTGAGAGTAATATGATATGCAAATTTTGTTAAGTTTAATTGAATAGTATTAAATCCATTAAACTTTATCTCGGGCCCACTTTTTTGGGGTCGCCCTGTATTTGTCAAGCATAACCATATGAAATTTTGTGTCCTCCAGAGAGACAGGATGAGGGTTTGGGAATGATACTGTCAGGAAGATAGTGGTAAAAACACCAATGTGTAAAGTGTGAGGAAATAGAAAATGTAAAAAGATGGTGAACATCAAGTAAACATGTATTGCATTGCAAAGAAATGTGTGTGTGTCTGTCCTCTTATTCAATTATATGTCTCTTACCAGTTTCACCGGAGTGGACTATAGGTTTGTTCTCCGTCTGTCCATTTATCCTCTGTCCGACCCACCTGTGGTTTTTCAGACTTTTTTCCCCATACCTTTTAACATATTCAACTGAAACATGGTACATGGCTTTATTATGATAAGTTACAGAAGACATTCGAGTTTCAGGGTGTTTCGTAACTTTTCACAGAGTTATGCCCCTTTTGGGAGGAGTACACAGGTGGTGAACAAACTGGATACAAGCTCAAAAACAGCAAGACCAAGAAGCGATATTATGAGAATGAAATGGAAATGGAACAAAAACAAACAAGAAAGAGTGTGAAGTAAGGGGGGAAAACACAAGAACCTGAAAAGGAATGGTTGGCTGGGGGGAATTTAACCCATCCATCCATTGGGACCATACTCTGTGCAGAGCGTTGGTGCTGCCTAAGCAGTCTCCTTGGCTATTGGGCACAATCCTGGACAGGTCACCACTCCGACACAGGATACCAGCAAGCTGGTACTCATTTACCAACCTCAGAAGGATGACGGGCAGAGTCAACCCCACCTGGTATTAATTCAATAGCCAAGTGGGATTTGAACTCAGGATCCTAGGATCCCAAGCCCACCACCTTAACCATTAAGCCAACACGAGGCATGGGAATGTCATGATGGTAGAAAAGATCATGCATATGGAAGGCTGATGACCGGAGGTAGTGAACAACCTCCTTGAAACCCTGAAGGGAGGAATGAGATTGAGTAGACCAAGGAATTTGGGTCCACAGGCGAGAGAAAAGATTATGAAATGATTGGAGGAAAACTGTGAGTCTGGAATTTGGGAGTTTCACCAGAAGTGTGTTACTTTTAAACCACGTGCGCCCTGCAGAAACTGGGGAGGTGGTGGACAGAACAGCCAAAGGGCAGAGAGTGCAAGACCAAAAAGGAAGCGGAAGAGCACAGAGAAGCCACCGACCTGTCTGTGATGCGAGAGTAACTGGCCCAGAGCTCGTGGATCTTTTAAATATCAAAAATGAATACAAGCAGCAAGTACAGCAGGCTTTAAAAATGCTGTGCTTCAAAAGTGATGTAGATATAATGCAAGCTTGTAACAGCATATTATATTGATGCTATGAGAGCTGCAGGAACCGAGAGCTCGGTGGCAGGCATTCTGCAAACCAAGCATTCTTTCCACAATGTTAAAAGTACATTGTTTGGAAATACAACAGAAGCTTGCTAATGCAGCTGATGTTAATTCTGAAAAATCCACTCTGGCTGCTTTGTTAATGCTTCTCCAGTTTGTGTCACTGCTATCACCGTTAATGCATTGTGACATATCCACTTACACATTGCAATAACTTGACCTTTGGTGAGCATGCAGCCATTAGTACTTTTACAAAACAGCCTTTTCCCATTGGCTTTAGGTCTGAAATTTTAATTAGATCACTGAAACAATCTTAATTTATGAAGTGAAGACTTCTCATTGAAAGTTGCTCGTTTCCCATAATCTTTCACGTCTTACCAGTTGCATGTAGCGTTGATGCCATGTCATAGCCTCGCATGATTTGCCGATGTTCATCGGCATTATGCTGTGACATCCTGGCCTGAAGCTTGATCCAAAAACCCCAGATCTGCCTCTACTTGACCCCATTAACCTCCCCTTTCTCCAAACAGAATTTGCCATCTGACCGGTTTCCTTGCCCAAGTTGGTTTGCTTTGTGCTTTAGAGATTTGATGGTAAAATGCAGCAACATCACCTCATCTGCCTTAAGCGGGTAGAAAATGCCCACGCCTCGAATGTCTCCTCTCAAAGTGACATTCTGTGCAATTAGCGGGCATGATGTTCAGACAGGCATCGCACGGTACATTTGGGAACGATTGTACTTGCTGTTATGACCACGTGCATCGCTGATTTCAAATGTGTGGGTATTTAAATGCATGGAACGTTTCCGTTTCTCTTCCCTTTTGTTTTGGCACCTGTAGCAACTAAAAAGAGGCATTTCATTAAAAAAAAAAAAAATACAGCTGGACTGAGAGACAAGAGGGTTGTCTGTTGGGTTAATAAGTATTGACCTTACTTATTTCAGAGAGGACATATTACTATCTTCATTTATTGCACATGACGGCACATTACAACCAGGTTTTCATACGGTTTCCCTCTCATCTCTAAGAGGAGAAGAAAGGGAATTTGTGGGACCTCTTCTGCTCATTGAAAATTACCAATCCTGCCTTGTTGCTTGACTCATAAGGATTTGCTCATCTTATCACACATATATGTATATATACCTACATATATGTGAAATTTTGTGATTATGTTATATTTGCTCTTGTAATTTGAGTGGGTCATTAAATCCTATCATTGGTATTGACAATAAATACAGGTGCTTGCATGAGGTTTCCCTGTGTTGAGCTTTCTCTACAGTGTTCAATGTATTTTGTAACTGTACTTGCAATGTCTATGTTTGTATTCTGTTGCCTGAACGATGAGTGTTTTTTGTTTTTTTCGATGAGTATCCTCCTCTCACCCCCACCAATCTTTGCTGAGATGGCTAATCTATTAGTGGGGCAACTTAGCTAAATATAGCATAACAATTGTGCATTTTGTGAGGAAAGCAAATTTGCACACTAGTAGCCTATCGTATTATGAACAGATTTGGATATTGGGCCATCTCAAATTCAGCCGCTGATGGCTGTGGCAGCCATTTTCCACTGCCATCAAAAATTTTGAGATGCCCCAATATCCAAATCTGTTCATAATATGATAGACTACTAGTGCCAATTTTGGGTGGCTTTCCTCACAAAATGCACAATTGTTATGCTAAGTTGCCCCACTATATGGAGTAAGGCCAAAAAATGATTCCTGAGAGATCCTGCCCTCTTTGCGGGGATAACCAACGTTGCAAGTTGGCGTTTGCAGTTTAGACACTGTGCCCGTGTACCCATGTCACAAACCACACTTTTCTTTTTTTTTTCTTTTTTTTTTTTGCGGCCCAAACTTCCCAGGAGTTCCCTGAATCCACCGTCTTGGATTTATTGAAATCCGTTAATCCATCTCTCAAGTTATGACACGACAAACAAGCAGGCAGACAGATAGACACGGCCCCTTTTATAATATAGATTATATAACACCAAATGGTGGCTCCTGCAGAAAGGGTTATAACTCTCAATTTGGTTAGCACATGCCGAGAACCTAATTTGTGTGTGCCCGCTGGAAATTTACTCACGCATGGACAAGCAATCGTCAGTTGGATGACCACAGGATTAACTAGAAAGGTGCTCGGTAACCTGAACAGTTTACGTGTTGTATCCCACTGATACGCCGGATCTGGATCCAGACCTACAAAATCTAATCGGCTTGTTCTTGTCACACACCAAATCTGTCCACCAAATTTCGTCCAAATCCCTCCACAACCTTTTGCGATATCCTGTTCTCAGACAGACAGACTGTTATGGTGAAAACATGGTGAAAACTGGTGAAAACATAACATCCGCCCACCTTCGGTGTTGGAGGTAATAAATCATAACTTTTCATAAAATGTGTAGAAAGAAACCAGGGAAGGGAGCACAAAAAACAAGTTATGGATTTATAAAGAAGAAGAGGATGTCCTGTCCCATCATAGGTAGATCATGGCAAAGGCTTGTTAATTGCAGGCTGAGTTACTACACCTGGGCCCACTGCAAAATCCTCTCCTCCTGATCCCATAAACCTCCATCTAATACCGAGGTCCCAAGCAACAAGTTAATCCCCAATCCTATCAAATCTGCCATTTCCCATGCATTTGTTTTTTCCTCGGGCATCACCCTTTCGCTCAGCCAACTCACCTTGAACGTCCCCACCTGTCACACACTCAGCTCTTTCACGCACACCCACCTTCTTACTTGGCGGGGCCCCGGTGTGTGCTCTTACGTTGTCCTGACACTCCTCCTTCACATCATGTAGGTGCTTTTCCCAATACCTCTCTGTTTACAGTTTACACATTGTCTCCCTCCAACCGGTCACACCTCTCCATAGTCCATCAGTTCATTGCATTTCTCCTCCACCTGCTCCAGATTTTCGTCTCGTTCCTGTAGTGACCCGTTTACATGACACCGTATTATTTTACAGCCTCATTCACTTCACCTTCATAAATTCTTGCATTTCCTTTTACAGTACAATTTCCCGCTTACATTTCCTCCCATCTCGACCTTCTTTATCACTTCCTTATTCTTCTTTGCACACTCTTTCAGAACGCCGCACATCTCCTCTACCTCCCTCTGTCCATTTCCCATCTTCTGCATTTCATCCAGTTGAGTTATTTTTTTTCCTTACTCTCGTACGCTTCCCGTTTTTAATTCCCTCCGCTCATTTTCATTCCCCTAACATCACCTGCCATTAGCTCACACTTTGCTTTTATATCGCCCTGGTCTTCTATCATTTGACCCGCTTCTACATGTGTTTCAGCCATTTGCTTTCAATTCGCTTCAATTTTTTTCTTCCCAAAATCAATTCCCATCCTTGTCTTTCCTTCAGCAATTTCAGTCATTTTCCTAATCATTTCAATCTGACTCTCTCCTGCCTTTTTATCTTGTTGTTCTTCCATCTCTCTCATCTGTTCTCTTATTCCTCCAATGTTTTATCTCGATAGCTTTTCTCCGATCCATTTGTTTTGTTACTGTGTTTTGTTTTTTTCATTCTTTTCATGCTTTTATCTCTCTCTCTTCTCCCATCCGTTTGGAACTACTTTTCATCATCTGTATTATGTTCGTCATCGCTCTTACATGCTCTGCTCCCTCTGAAGACATTGTTCCACTTTGTTGTTCCACTTTCACTAAATCCAGAGGAAAGGGACAAAATAAATAAAAGGGTTGATTCAGGCCTGATCGAGCCAAATGAGGCGTCCTCACTTAAGTTGGATGGGAGAACCAGGCTGCAATTCCCCCACACATGACGTACCACGAGGCGGGTCTCTTGGTGTTGGCATCCCAAGGTTACTCTTGGAGGTCCACGTAACCCTGGTGACACTCTCCCATGGAGTTATTGTGAGGGAGATAGCACACACTCCTCACGTTCCCAGTTCTCAGCTCAAACTGGGCACCAGCTTCACCCGAGAGGGTTTCGGCTCTCAACTAATCATTCTCTTCAGAACCTCGGCTCAAAACCATCCCTTGCGTGATGTCACCATGCTTTGCCCAGCTCGAGTACACTTTTGATTAGCCTGATCCAAAAGAGAATCATGTGCTACTCAGCTTGAAGACTGTTGGTTTCCAAGGCTGGTGAGACTAATGGGAAAAAGCTATTAATTAAATATATGACAAAGAACGCACATTCAACAGGGAAAAATACAAAGGGATGGAGGGGAGACAAGGCCCTGCTAAACACTGTCTTGGCAGACCTAAATTGGGGTTTATCATGTGTCTATTCTAAACATGCAATTGGGATATAACCAATCAGCTAATTAACTCATTAAGCCTCAAAAGTACATTTCTGTTTATATTTGTGTGTGTGTATATATATCTATATATATATATATATATATATATATATATATATATATATTTATTTATTTTAGCGGGGTATGCTTACACATCATAAGTAATAATGAGCTGTGCTTTCCCATTGTCTCGGGTCGCTCGCCTGCATTTATTTTTTCACTTATATATATTTTCATTTATTGACACTTTCCCACGGTTTTGTGATTTTTCTGACGGTTCTATGATTTTTCCCGTTGTATCGGCTTTGATGTCCATCAGCATGCAAAATTACCGTGCTTCCCCATTGTCTTGGGTTGCTCACCTGCATTTATTTTTTCATTTGTTTTTTTTCATTTACGGACGCTTTCTCACGGTTCTGTGGTTTTTTTCCCCGGTCTATCAGCTTTGATGTCCATCGGCACAAGAAATTTCAGCTTTTTACGTTACCCGGAAAGTACCGATCTTTAATATCAGTCAGTGAGTCGGTCAGTGATTAGAAAGGGCTTTATGTATTAGATATATCAGCATCAGGAGCTTCTGTTAAAATAAGCTGCTCTCAGTCGGGGGTATAAGACCCCTGTGTATTCTGAAATGTTTTCTTAGTTTGCTGTGTTTAATCCAACAACTACTCTTCTTCTTCTTCTTCTTCTTCTTTCGGCTGCTCCCGTTAGGGGTCGCCACAGCGGATCATCCGTTCCGCCCATAGTGATTTGCTTAGTTTTTACGCTGGATGCCCTTCCTGACGCAACCCTGGTCGCCTCTTACGACACAGATATGTACCACCTATACTAACCAGGGCATACACTGGGACCAGTACACTGGTACTCATTTCGCTGGTACTCGCTACACTGGTACTCGAAGGATGACAGGCTGAGTCACCCCCCTGGTGTGTAATAATTCAAGCGGCCAACGGGGCTTGAACTCAGGACCTTTTCGGATCCCAAGCCGCTACCCTTACCACTACGCCAACACCAGGCTTTAATCCTACAACTAATATCCCTCAATAATCACCCAAATGGTAGTCGAACCTGGCGGTGCACCTTGTAAACTTTGGGACCACTCTCATACATGGAAGGTGCTTCATTGACCACCCACTGGTGTGGGCAGTACCTTCGTTCGGGCCATCCCACCCTGTGGGGCGGTCCTTCGAAAATGTGTTCCACCATCAGCCAGGGCTCCACAGCCGACCTCACCACCCTGATCCATTGTAGGCCAACAAAACAGTCCATAATGTTGCCTTTAAAAGCGTGCAGCCCATTTCGGTGCCATTCCTGCCCAAGTCCTCACCCAGCCTCGCTCAAAAACAGGAAGTTTTACACAACAAACCTCCTCTGTACTGTACTATCTTAAAGTTAACCCCCATTCCCTCCTTAGTGCACATTTTACAATGCGACTTACCTCTAGACAAGTTGCTATTACAAAAATTTGGGATATATATTTTATATATATATATATATACATATATATGTGTGTGTATATACACACACACACACACACACACACACACACACACGTTTTGGTGAGCATTGCCATGGATTATGTCTCACACGGTAAAACCGCCTAGTCTGCAAAGAGCAACCATCTGTCTGCCACCCAGACGATTGCTCCCGCGAATGCAAACCATTCAACCAGAAGGCACATGGTGCGATCGGCAGGTAAATCGAAATATATGGAGCATGACGAGCACTCCCCCGATCTCCACTTGCTGAGGAGGGGGAAGCGCGGAAGAAAACTGAGCATGTCTAATTTGTGTGGACGGAGGAGGTGCGATGAGGTGTGCAGTGACTCGCGGTGAAATGTGAAGAGGAAAATATAAAGGTTTGGGTCAGTGGGTGGAAATGAGGCAAAGAACATGTGAGACGATAGTCCTAATCGTGAGTATAAGAGGTCTGTTCATGTAATTACTATTAGGGTAAACTGCACGCTGTCTGACACCTGGCTCTCTGGTCTGTTCCGTTCTGTTTGTCCCACTCGTTCCGTTGTGCTCCGTAACCCCACCAACAGAGGAGAGGGTGGGTCAGACGAGAGAGAATGCAGGCCAGAGAAAGAGCTCTCTTTTTTTTCTCCCAGCAGGGGGCAGCGCTTGAGAGCGGAACAGGTGGGCTATGGGCATTTCCCTGGGCTACCATTGGTGCACGGTTGCTTACCATAGCTTTGGCCCTGCCCAGGTGAGGATTTGGCACTGGAAATGGCCCCATTTGCTCTGCACCTCGTCATGCAATGGAGCTCCAAGGATAACATGGGTTGAGGCACGCAATCGCTCACTCCTACCATGAGCACGCCTCCTCATCCCCGCTGGTCCCAAAATGCTGTGGTGGTCATTAATGGTGATTGTGGTTTGGCGTCGGCAGTGATGGTGTAGCATCACAATTGTAGTGTGGCAAATTCATGATGTTGATGGCAGTCTTTGAGATTGTGTCATCAATGATGACTGTAGGCAAGTTTGAGCTGTGGTCCGATGATGTGAGGATTTTTAGGAAGGCGTTGTGGTGGTTGGAGCATTGTGGTCTAAATCTGGTGAAGTTTGAGGTGAGGGTCCATTGGGTAATGGCACGAGTTTTGAATGGGAAATGGCACATGTATGCAAATGAGCTGCCCGTTGCTATGCATGCATGCATGTGTGATAGAGGGGTCGTGTGTGCGAAGTAAAAGGCAAGATGGGTTGAATGGCCTCCACCTGTGTCTGATTTCCTTGCATTCCTTGGAAAATAATTAAAAGATGGGAACAAAGACCTGCCTAAAAGTCAACGAAATGCATTTTTCCCATAAACCCACTATACATAAGGGAAAGGCTATCTAAAACTAATACTAATTAAATAACTGTCTCGAGACCACTATATGTTGTGTGCCATTGCCTCGGGGGAGTGCCAGCTTCGCAGAACTGCAAAATATATATATATATATATATATATATATATATATATATATATATATATATA
>CM068965.1:68898418-68920804 GCA_035128595.1 Eptatretus atami | reverse complement strand
TTTCATCGAAACTTCCTGAAACTTGGCATATATATGTAGAAATACCCTGCGCAGACAGTAGACAATATATGTAGAAATCTCCGATTTTGAAAATTCCTCCTAGAAAAAAAGTTATGACGTCAAAATATCTCCGCTAATGGAAATCGCCTAAAAATTTCTTTTCCGAAACTAGGCAAGCTTTTTGAATTCTGTTTGCGGAATCGAACAGGGCATTCGCAGAGATGAATTACCGCACATATGATACATCACTATGACTCATATCAATTTTTATGACGTCATTCCTATTTTTGACATTTTTGTTTCACAACCCAGAGTTTTCATCGGATCTTCGTGAAACTTGCCATGTATATGCAGAAAGCCCACGCGCAGACAGTACCATCTCCGATTTTGGAAATTCTTCCTAGAAAAAAAGTTGACGTCATAATATCGCCGCTAATGGAAATCGCCAATACATTATCTCCGAAACTAGGCAGCTGTTTGAATTTTGTTTGCGGAATCAAGCCGGGCATTAGCACAGATAATTTATGCAAACCTGATACATCACAATGACGTCATATTCGTTTTTATGACATCATCATTAAGAGGACGAGGATCTTAGCTCATTTGAGCTTGTTTTTAAATGATAATCACATCATTTCGCATTGTGGTAATCCACTTAGTGACTGAACCAAAAGCCAGGATTGATTTGGGGGTGGGGGGGGGGGTAGAATGTACCATCAGCCGAATTTAATAGCAGATGGATTTAATTCATTCCAAAATAACAAAATATATAAAACATTAAGCATTTTTTTACTTTTAAAAATTGCAGAAACAAGAAAAAAGCACATTAAAAAAAATGTAAAACATAGAGGGATGAAATCTCAACAACAAAAAAAAACAGCCAAACAAGGTAGGAATGACACCACATTACGATGCCACAGCACGACACCACAATCCTCTTATGGTTTAGCATCACAATATGTTTTTTTGACGTTGTTCCATCACAATCCCACAACAAAAGTAAAATGTCAAATGATAGCTTAATGGTAATCCATGAGAGGATTGTGGTGTCGTATTGTGGCATCATAATGTGTCATTCCTCCCTTGTTTGGTTCTTTTTTGAGATTTTATTCCTCTTTTTTTTATGTTGTTTTTTTCTCGTTGAAGTAGATTTAATAAAGATCTTCATGGAGTAACACACTTTAAAATATCTAAATTTTATCTTTTTTTTCGGAGAATCAATCCTCCACCACCCGATGTTGCACCATCATTTTGCGGTGGGTGGTGATAGTAGTTCAGAGGTTTGGTTATGAGTGAAACCAAGAGTGCAACACAATCGACCCTTTTGAAGTCCATGAGATCATGTAAATTGATCGTATAACTTAAACTTTTCCCGTCACTAAGGACGGGTACTTTTGCTTCTCTAGATTACTGTGTACAGTCTTGGTCACTACATCTGAGGAAGAACACAGCTACCATAGAGAGGGTATAGTGGAGGGCCACAAGATTGAATCTGGGACTAACTAGCTCGACTAATCTATGAGGAGCAGCTGAAAGAGACAGGACGTTTCACATTAGAAAGGATATGATTACGAGGAGGATCTAATAGAGATGTTAAAGATAATGAATGGTTTAGTCAAGATAAATACAGAGGGGGTTTTCAGCAGAATGGACAATTACGACCAGGGGCCAAAGCCTAAAAGTCAAGAAGATGAGAAAACGGACAGTATTAAGCCAGGGCTCTTTCAGTCGGAGAGTATTCAATGCATGGAATGGTCTTCCTAGTGGCAGCAGAGGGGGTAGATTGCTTTAAATTGAAATTGGATAAGTATCTGGATGCATTGGAGATAGAGGGGTTGCAGGGATTTTGACAGGACTTGTAGTCAGCTTGTGTGTGGATGGGAGATGGTTTCTGGGCCTGGTGTAGCGCTGGCATGATGAACCGAATTGCCTCCTCCCGTGTTGAAGTTCCTTGTGTGTGACATTTGCTTCCAGAATCATGACTTCCCTTGATCAGCGTTCAATGGGAAAAAAAAATTCAATGGAGTAAAACCTGTTTGTACAATCATCATGGCTAGCAACAGTTCACTGTAATAATAAAAACAACCAGGTAAGTTCATTCATGTTGAGAATGTCCAAGCATGACTATCGTCATGAACTCAAAAGTCTTAACCCATGAGGGTGGTGATTATGTGGCATAGCGTTATTAATTTTGTGCTAATTGAATGCCATTGTGAAGGGTTGAACATTCGAATTTTTAATGACCTTTATTACTTGTAACCACCTTTTGTTGGTTCAAAAGTGTTATCCATTTGTTGGTTCCTGATAATAGTTTAATCTCTTCCCTCCTCCCACCACCACTTTTTCACTCCCCATTCCAAATTCTGCATCATTTATGTCCTTTTGATGTTCAATTAAAGTCTCATATGATCTGTGGGAATTTTTCTGCACATTGCAGGGCTGACAACAGAGGGGCTTTACCGCGTCAGTGGCAACAAAACAGAACAAGAAGCATTGCAAAAGCAATTTGAATCGGGTAAGTGGTGATCTGAACGTCAACCCGAGGGTCAAAAAACTGGCCAGGTATAATGTGTTGACTAATCTCGCATGCGGAATCATAAAATTTCCCACCATTGGGCAAAAAGAATCGATACTGTTGGAGTTGAACCGGAGGAAGATCCTCTCTCCATTCTTGAAATGAAGCACTTAGAAGGAAATGATGTTCTCTGATCTTGCAAAACGGATTTCCCATCTCCCGTTTTTAATGTTATTTTCATTCCGTTACGTCTTCCCCATACTTATGTGTCACTCTGGTGACAAAATTGGCTCAAGGGTGCCGCAAAGGATTTAAGGGGTGAAACACTCAGTTGGATGAGGCGTGCTTGGGTCTGCCCCCTTGATAAAGAAAGTCTGGGGAGGAAACTTTTTTGGTTGTTAGATCTTGGTTTCTTATCATACCTGCTTCCTCTGGGAGGAAAAGTTGTTGTCGATGCTCCTTCACTTAGGCAGGGATCAGTGGTTACATTACTTGCACAATTCCACATGTGCAGGTAAAAATTACCTGCCTGCTCTCCAGATAGGCCCAGCCATTTTCGATTTTATAATTATCAGATGTACCCACACACATACAAACAGAGAATTCCCTTATTTTAATGCAGCTGCAAAACACCCGCTCCCTCCCACTCTTCACGCCGCTATGGTGACCCGTATCCATTGGGATACACAACCTCCCATTGCGAGGTGGGGGGGGGGGGGGTTCGTGCTCATTGACTGATGCTGAGTACCCCCAGCAGGTATGCAAATCCAGCCATGTGTTTTTTTAGGATTTTCACACACTCACACATACATACACATACATACATACATACATACATATACACATACATACGTACACAAATACACACATACACATACATACATACATACATACACACATACATACACACATGCACATATACAGTGCATACATACATAAATACACAAACATACATACATACACACACATACATACATACATATACACACACATACATATATACATACATACATATACACACATATACAGACAAACATACACACACACATGCATACATACATACAAACATGCATACACTTACATACATATACGTACATACCTACATGCATACATACATATGTTGCAGTTCTATAAAGCCGCATGCCTCTGAGGCAATGGCACACAACATACAGTGATCCCGAGGCAGTCATTTCAATAGTATGTGTATTTGTTAGCCCTTTCCATATGTCTAGTGGGTAAATGGGAAAGATGCATTGCGTAGGGAGGGCTCTTTTAGTTAGGTCTCTTTAATCATCAATCTTTGCACTTCTTCATTTGCCTCTCTCACACGAAACACAAGCAAGCAGCACGCACGCAAATTCATAACGACAATAGGAACCAAGCAAGCGCACCACAAGCGCCTCATTTGCATTTACCCGCCAATTTTCCTTTCAAAACTGCGCGCGAATTCTCAACTGCTGTCTCACCTCAGACCTTCATTCTGCTCACCATACTCTACCAAGCTCACCACAACTACTTCATACGACTACCAAAAATCCCCGCAGCAACTCACACTTATATTATAATTACAAACGTGCCCGTTATTGACGATATAATGACAAAGAATTTCCACCTCTTCGCCACAACATACTCGTACTTCACGACAAATGCCACAACATTCTCCTACTTCTCTACAACTGCCGTAACTGCCACATATTCATCAAACACTCACTGCAGCCTCGAGGAATGCTGAGGAGACAACGGTCGGGTTATTTCAGGGCATAACTCAAGGCGTGAACGTGTGCTCGAGCTCGGAGGACCTACGGGTAGTGCAGGGATTTCCCTAAAATCCCACGTTTTAATGGAGGCCAGCGCGCTTTCAGGGCCAGAGAGCGCCTCCAAAAACCATGGCCCCATGTAAAAGTCAGAGCTCTTACGTGTGGCACTGTCAGCAAGTGACTAAACCATATTTCGGTTTCTTGGCCTCGCGAGGCGTGGCTACGACTGCGATGGACCAATGGGGAAGCTTGATTTCACTAAGATCCTCGTTTGATCCGATTTTTGGCTCCTTCCCTCACCCGGGGCTCATAAAAAGAGTGAACGCACCTCATTTGAGAGAGAACTCGCCAAGGAGCAGAAGACGACAGAATTTCCAGGGACAGAGCTGGAGAATCACCTTCGGGCAGAATCGTCGGGGACAGCGTTAGAGAATCGCCTTCAGAGAGGATCGCCAGGAGACAGAACGAGCCGGGAGCAGAAGACACCAGAGCTCGACAGGAATCGGACCTTGCCGAGGAAACGGGCGGCACAGGAGGACAAGCGTCGATGATGAGAGAGGGGCCCCGCGAGTCAGTGTGACCAAGCATGGGATCAGGAGCTATGGTTGCGAGCCGGGGCTGCTCTCGTTCTATCGATGCTCAGTTAGGCTGCATCCTGCAGCGACACTTTCACATAGATTCTTACACGATTACGATAGGGTCTTTTCTCTTATGCATCCTTTCTCTACCATCTATCTCTGGTCTACTGTGAATGCAAAAGAGCAATCAACATGGGCAAGCCCCGACCAATTGTTCTTTTCAGAGCAAACCCAAGAGTGAACCGTACTGACCTGCACCTCACATTCTTCCTCTTACACCGTGCTGCATCCTACGTTGCATTACACTCACACCTCTCAAACACACACCCAAGATACCCTCAGTATTTCTGCTTCCTCCCCATTTCCTAAGCGTTTTGGGTTGCGCAGGTCTGCTGACCACGAAAGGTATTGAGAGGTCACTAATCCTCAACTGCTTCTTTCTCTCTGAGCTATCTCTACTTGTCCTTGGGTTTGTGTGTGTGTGTGTGTGTGTGTGATGGCACCTGTCATAGCATAAGTTTAGACTATAAGAATATTCGGGGTAACTCTGCACTGTCTTCTTTTGTAAATATTGCATGCCTTTTGCCACACCCCACAAATTTTTTGCTTTCCCTGCTGTACATTTGCAATAAATCTCATAATGTGCCATATTAACTTTCCTCGCTCTTTGTTTAAATAAATGTGCCTGTTAGACATGTATCCAGCTCGTTTTTGTCTTTTCCTCCATTGGTCTAGCATGGTCCACACCCTAGCTTTGCTGGGACGTTATTCTCCAAAATATGCTATTTAGCCGGTATGTACTTGGCAGCTCTGCTCGGCTGCACCTGATACAGTAAGTAACTTAAGTAATGCAAGTACGTATCGAGCGCGCGGTTCTCCGATAATGAGGTCACATGCTCCCAGGTAAATGGTTGTCAGAGGGAGGACACTGGGTCACGTGGTCAAGTTATGGGTGTTCACAGGCGATTAGTGACCCGCCGCAACACAGTTATTCATGTGCGACGGCCTGCGATTCCCGGTGAATCCAGAGAGTAACCCAAGACAGCCTTCCCTCGTGGTTTCCCCACGACGCTGGGGCCGCCGCACATGCATACATACATCCATACATACATACATACATATATACATACATGCATACATATACACACACACAAACATACATACATACACACAGTTGCCTTGTTTTATACTGTGGATCTGTAAGACCAGTATTGTTTTATATAGTGGATCTGTAAGATCAGTATTGTTTTTATATGTGGATCTGTAAGACAGTATTGTTTTATATGTGGATCTGTAAAATCAGTATTGTTTTATATGTGTGATCTGTAAGACCGTATTGTTTATATAGTGGATCTGTAAGATCAGTATTGTTTATATTGTGGATCTGTAAGACCAGTATTGTTTTATATTGTGGATCTGTAAGATCAGTATTGTTTTTTTACTGTGGATCTGTAAGACCAGTATTGTTTATATAGTGGATCTGTAAGATCAGTATTGTTTTATACTGTGGATCTGTAAGACCAGTATTGTTTTCTATAGTGGATCTGTAAGATCAGTATTGTTTTATATAGTGGATCTGTAAGATCAGTATTGTTTTATATAGTGGATTTTAAGATCGTATGTTTATATGTGGATCTGTAAGACCAGTATTGTTTTATATAGTGGATCTGTAAGATCAGTATGTTTTATATAGTGGTCTGAAGATCAGTATGTTTATATAGTGGATTTAAGATCATATTGTTTTATATGGTGGATCTATCTGTAAGAACAGTATGTTTTATACTGTGGATCTGTAAGACCAGTATTGTTTTATATTGGGATCTGTAAGATCAGTATTTTTTATACTGTGGATCTGTAAAACGGTATGTTTATATGTGATCTGTAAGACCAGTATTGTTTTATATTGTGGATCTGTAAGACCAGTATTGTTTATATAGTGGATCTGTAAGAGCATTATTGTTTTATATAGTGATCTGTAAGATCAGTATTTTTTATATAGTGGATCTGTAAGATCAGAATTTTTATATTTGTGGATCTGTAAGACCAGTATTGTTTTATATTGTGGATCTGTAAGACCAGTATATTTTATATTGTGGATCTGTAAGACCAGTATTATTTTATATTGTGGATCTGTAAGACCAGTATTATTTTATATGTGGATCTGTAAGACCAGTATTATTTTTATATTGTGGATCTGTTAAGATAGTATTGTTTTATAGTGTCTGTAAGATCAGTATTGTTATATTGGATCTGTAAGACCAGTTATTGTTTTATATTGTGGATCGTAAGACCAGTATTATTTTATATTGTGGATCTGTAAGACAAGTATTATTTTATATTGTGGATCTGTATGACAGTATTGTTTTAATTGTGGATTGAAAACCAGTATTGTTTTATATTGTGGATCTGTAAGACCAGTATTGTTTTTATATGTGGATCTGTAACACAGTATTGTTTTATATAGTGGATCTGTAAGACCATATTGTTTTATATTGGGGATCTGTAAGACAGTATTTTATAAGTGGATCTGTAAACCAGTATTGTTTTATATAGTGGATCTGTAAGACCAGTATTGTTTATATGTGGATCTGTAAGATCAGTATTGTTTTATATTGTGATCTGTAAGACAGTATTATTTTATATTGTGATCTGTAGATCAGTATTGTTTTATATTGTGGATCTGAATAAGACCAGTATTGTTTTATATTGTGGATCTGTAAGATCAGTATGTTTATATTGTGGATCTGGACAAGACAGTATTGTTTTATATTTGGATCTGTAAGATCAGTATGTTTATATTAGTGGATCTGTAACACCAGTATTGTTTTATATAGTGGATCTGTAAGACCACTATTGTTTTATATTGGGGATCTGTAAGATCAGTATTGTTATGTATAGTGGATCTGTAACACCAGTATTGTTTTATATAGTGGATCTGTAAGACCAGTATTGTTCTATATCGTGGATCTGTAAGATCAGTATTGTTTCAAATTCATGATGTTGAGCGCAGTCTTTAAGATTGTGTCATCAATGATGACTGTAGGCAAGTTTGAGCTGTGTCCGATGATGTGAGGATTTTTAGGAAGGCGTTGTGGTGGTTGAGCATTGTGGTCAAATTGGTGAAGTTTGAGGTGAGGGTCCATTGGGTAATGGCACGGAGTTTTGAATGGGAAAATGGCACATGTATGCAAATGAGCTGCCCGTTGCTATGCATGCATGCATGTGTGATAGAGGGGTCGTGTGTGCGAAGTAAAAGGCAAGATGGTGTTGAATGGCCTCCACTGTGTCTGATTTCCTTGCATTCCTTGGAAAATAATTTAAAGATGGGAACAAAGACCTGCTAAAAGTCAACGAAAGCATTTTTCCCATAAACCCACATAACATAAGGGAAAGGCTATCTAAAACTAATACTAATTAAATAACTGTCTCGAGACCACTATATGTTGTGTGCCATTGCCTCGGGGAGTGCCAGCTTCGCAGAACTGCAAAATATAATATATATATATATATATAATATATATATATATATATATATATATATGTAATATATGATATACATATATAAGCCACTTCCTCTCTGACTTGCTCCTGTAAATTGATATAATTACACAAAATTCATCTTTTCCATGTTCTGAATAAAACGTCCATGCAAATGCTGAACTGCCCACGGAAATAAATGGTCTCGAATCGAAATTCAATAAAAAGGGAAAGTTACTTGTATATAATGAGGCCGGTGTGGGAAACATGATAATAAACATGAAACACAAACAATGTTGAACTCTGATTATTTGTTTTGTAAATAATTATGCTGCTGAAAGTAGTGTGAATGTTAACAAACGTCAGAAAGCATTTGAGGATTGCAACTGAACCCCTGATGAGGAGAATTTTACAGCATTTCTGGTCGAGGTCTATGACCCTACTAATCCATGTCTCTCTCTGTCTCTGTCTCTGTTCTCTGTCTCTGTCTCTGTCTCTATCTCTGTCTCTGTCTCTGTCTCGTCTCTGTCTCTGTCTCTCTCTTCTCTCTCTCTCTCTCCTCTCTCTCTCTCTCTCTCTCTCTCTCTCTCTCTCTCTCTCTCTCTCTCTCTCTCTGTTGTGTCTCTGTCTCTCTCCGTCTCTCTCCGTCTCTCTCGTCTCTCCGTCTCTCCCGTCTCTCGTCCCTCTCGTCCCTCTCTCTGTGTCTCTCCTCACTCTGGCTATGCTCTGGTGTGCGCTTTCTCTCTCGTCTCCCTCTCTCTGTGTCTCTCCCTCTCTCTGGCTATGGCTCTGGTGCTCTCTCTCTCTCTCTCTCTCTCTCTCTCTCTCTCTCTCTCTCTCTCTCTCTACAATTCCCTTTTAATCCTTTTATAGGAGCATTTCCGCACACACTTGAGAATAACAAACAAGTAATGCCAGGAAAGACATGGGAGAGGTGCAGGTCTTCTTATCAGATGAGGAGGCCTGCCAACATCTCACTGAGAGTGAGCGGCTTGAGGTCTATGGGCGTCATCAGCAGGAAATATGCAAAAAGGCTCGTGAGGCCTTCCAGGTGATGAGCTGGCATGTCTATCAAATAAACTTTTTATTATTATTCTTACAATGAGAACTATTAAGGGTTAATAAAAGCTGGAAGATCATGGTTCATGACTTAAAGAGAAATGTCTCACGTGCTTACAGGAGCTGCTGCTCGAGCAGGCTGACTATTTGCCGAGTTGGAACTTGCAGGAGTTCTAAACCGCTCCCGAGTCACGGCACTTGTTCAGAGTTGCGTGATGAACCACGATTTGTCAATTTCAGCGCCTTGAGGCCGAACGGCAAGCACTGTTGCTCCGCCAATTGTTTTATGTACCACCAACTGCACATACCTGCCCTGCTGCACCCACCCCGGGCTGTGTGGATGCACTCGTGAGTCACATGTGGATTGAATTGACAATTTACTCAAATGTTGGTTATCATTACTATCTATCCAGCATTGCAAGTGTATAGTTCTGTATTACTTATGAGCTTGGAATTGCTGTAACAAACCGATTTTCGTTGTTTTTTATTAAAGCAAATCCAAAGAAACAAAAATGGTCTGGCAAATGGGTGGGTTTTGGGTGCAGGTTCAACAATTGCTGGATCACAGGATTATGGAGGCAGCGGTGGAAGTGAAAACGAGCAATGCCTGCCTACTTCGCCTTGCAACACTTGGGCTGAATGCCTGGGTCATGAGCTCGCTAACGAAGCAACCTCAGTAGCAGCTGCTGCGGAGGTGGCTTTGCTTGGACGGACACGTGTACGAGCTGTCGGTGAGTGTTATAGAGTGTAACGGTGATGAGATTATGACGACGAGGACGGTGAAGGAAAGATAGACTCCACGAAGCCTGCCGATGCATACTTAGGCGCTTATGTACTCAACAGATGCACTCAGAAGAATTGAGGAAACTCTTTCTCGATTTGAACACATACCAGGTTGGTACCAGCTGTTGGCCTGTATTAGCGGCAGATTCTGGCATGGCAAGCAAGCAGCTTGCTTCGCTGCGGCTTCAAGGTGCCCAAGTGGCCGGAAGGAGGCGTTGGCGCTTTGTTGATGCCTCAGTGGCCAGTGGTGGAGATGGCTGCAGTCCTTCAGCTCGGCACGTAGCCGATGGAAACGGCGACGGTTTCGTGCTGGTCAGGTTGCTGCTGTTTTGAGTGAGTTGTTGGATGGTCTTCAGCGTCCACTCACAACTCACTACTGCTACCACCACCCTCTACTGAAGCGGACCTCTGTGTGACCATGTGTGTTCATGTGGTATCCTTTTCCACCTGAGTTGGTACTGACACCCTTGCTTGAGTCACACTCCTGCACTGTTTCACCTAGTGGCGGCCTCGCATTGGAAGTCTTCCTCGGCATCCGCAGGCGACGTGTTGAGGTTATAGCAATGTCTTACATGCAGCTGGAGGTTGCACGTCGTGAAGATCCACCGCATGGGTACATCCTTGTATATGCTGCACGTCGATAGAGCGTCACTCGCCGCACTTCGTGCTTTCCTCGGTGGTCTTCCCGATGTCGTGCCAGTTCTCCTACTTGCTGTGACAAGTGTGATGGAGATTTCTTCACTGATGTACTGGTCAAGGAACTCCTGACGGAGGGTGAGGCAATTGCAGCGATTGCAATGCTCGCTTCTTTGACAGCAGCCCGTTTCAGTAAACAAGCAGAGATGTTTACAGCCTTCTTCCGTGATGCTTATTCCCGACGTGCTCATACTGAAGACGCCATGGTTTTGTGGGGCTGGGAAGGTATGGGACGAACTGATGGTGGTGATGACAATCCTCTGCCTCCACCACACCACCACCTCCACCCTTAGATTTGGATGACGGAGAACCACTCCACCTTATAGCCCCATCGCTCCATCTTTTGAAGACTTCCATGTGATGGGCACAACGATGAATCGACTGTCAGTGGTAGCCTGTTTTTGAACGTGGCTACAGATTGTTGTCCCACAAATGTCGAGGCCACTTTCAGCCTTCAATGCGGCCGCTAGAATCAGAATTGTTGCAAAGACTTGATTGCATTGCGCTTTGATTCCTCAGCTTGATTATGCGAGCCACTGGATGCAGTAGCGTCGACTTGTCCAGTGGCTTCTACATTATCCACAGGCCGACTCCTCACTCACCAGTCATCAGAGGACGCAGTGTACTCAGTACCTCAGGATTCAAAGCAGGGCCGAGTATCCGGTTCGCGGTCGACCGATTCCGTCTGCGGGTGACTTTGAAAGTCCATTGGCTCCTCCTCGCAAGCCTGTGCCTTATCGAATGCGGTCTGAAAAATTACGACTTCGGCGCATGCAACCGTGCTCCCGGCTACGCAGTTACCTCCACCACCCGAGCCCTCAGCTGGTCCTTCGGTCAGAAGGCAGTGACGATAAACCTCAGCTCATTCCCATCTCTTCGAAGAAAGGATGACCGTAAGAAGAAGAAATCCTTCTTCGAAAACAAAGGTAAAATATACAATCGTCGAACCTAATTGTGAAGACAACTGTTTGAATTTATTGATGCATGCATACCTGTAAAAATAGTTTGCCATGTGATAAACCTTTATATTGTCACGTAAACTTGTAATATGGGAGCATTGTACCATCCAACAGTATCGCAAACAGGAGTCTAAGAAGGAAATCGGTACTTTGGCTCCACTCGCAGAAGTTGCCCGTCCGTCCGACACCCAGTTCCGTTTTTCATTGAGAAGTGCGTGCATTATATCGATGGATACGGTATGTTATTGCTGTTAGGTTTTACTCCATTTACAATTACCCATACGCTTGTGCAGTTTGTGGTATTCATTCAGAAAGCTGTTTTGTTGATGATTTTGTATTTCTCATTTTGTGTTGCTACCTGGAATTATCTTGATTGATTTTGACAATGCCTCTCTGCCTGTCCGCAGAATTGTCATGTTAAGTGGAAAGATCCCTTACTGTTTGGACCCAAAGTTTACATAAGGTTGCAGAGATAAGTTCACGGCTCAACCAGAGCATTTACAGCAGCTAAAGAGATTGCATAGACAGCACATCAAGCCTACAAAAACTCTTCCATACGTTGTGCTTCCTTTTACGCTCAGCATTTAAAACATAGGCCTGGCAAGCATTGCTGGAAAGAATGCAAACACAGATAACCCTTAACAAGAAACTGAACTTTGACAGCACACTCTTTGTGAAGGAGTAATGGTCATAATCAAATCAAAAGGATGCTCCACTGATCCCCCAAATCAACTGACCTACCGTTTTACCTTTATTTGAGGTATCATCAGGATCTGTTGCAGACTGCCACACTTGAGTGGCAGTTGATGTTCTTCAATTGCCAGGATTTTGCTGCAGGCTAATCAGATGGTACTATCCATCTGTCAGCCAGTTTCCATCATTCATATTCAGATCAAACTGGTACGGCTTTTCCATGTGTAGGACATTCGAACACAAAGCTGCAACTCACCCTCGGATATTCCTGATTTGCTGCATCATGGCTGATAAATATGAGATAAAAACAGCCTGCGCATTGCACAAGTCATTGCTAACGTTTATTACAACTTAGTGCTATTTCGCGGTACGTCTAAAACATAACCAATGTCTGTAGCCCCTAGCTTTAGCTAAACCAATTCGTATCCAGAGCATCGTATCCCTTTCATGTGATGCTTTAAAAATATCAGGTCTGTTATGTTGCTTTTGTGGTAACTAAATTTTCAATTTCTTACAAACTCATGGAAGGTTGCCTGTCTTTTCAAGTTCCATGAAATGAGTTCTCATGACCAGACTCGGTGGTGTGATGGTTAGAGTATCCACTCTGAGTTTGGGAGGTCGGTGGTTGAAACCCCGCCGAGTCATACCAAATACGTAAAAAACTGCTTCAGTACGTGCTGCTTCCTTGCTTGACGCTCAGCATTTAAAACGATAAGCTGCACAGCATTGTGGGAAAGCAATGGCAAACCACACAGTATAACCCTTAACAAGAAACTGCTTTGACAGCAACAACTTCTTTGTGAAGAGTATGGTCCATTAAATCAAATCAAAAGTTCTCACATGAAGCTAAGTTAAAGCGCTCAGGGAGGGTGGCCGTCATCTTGCGTCAGTGCTATCAAAGAGCAATCGACAACAGGGCAACAGAGTGTATTCCAATAATGAGAGGGCATCGTGTTGGCAAAAAAGAGGGCTTCGGCTGCGTCATCGTGAACCGTTTCGACCATTAGTAGATGAGTCAGATCCGCTCAACATAAAGCCGCAAAAGCTAAGAAATTATCCAGAGCGACGAACCAGGCATGGTCAAACAGCATCCAAGGGAATATAAAGCAGCTGTGCTAAGTTCCGTTGCAGAGATGGAGCCATTGAGTCAGCTTCGGACTGTCAGGCTCGGGAGAGAGGGTCAGCGGCACGTTCGCCAGTGTCCAGCCTGTACGTACGGCGCTTCAATGGAAATTCCCTTTGAGCCTGACTGCGGATCCAAGTGTGACACCTCCAAGAATCAACTGGTTTAAAGACAGGGTGAAGTATTCTCTGCTGACAAGTCTGGGGGTCGTGGTGCTCCCAATGTGGACAGACATGTGGAGGTCAGCCACGCAGATGGTGTGGCATTCATGGAGGGGGTTTCCTGCTGTAAATACTTTAAGGTGGCTTGTTTGAGAGCTTTGGTGGGTAAAGTGAAGAAAGGGTTATCATCTTTACTGGACTGGTCAGAGGTGGGGGATCGGTTGAAGAGTTCGGTCGTGTTTGCTGGATGGATCTATGACAGGTGCATGTGTTGATGGGGTGTGGGTGGCACTCTATAGTAGTTTATATGACTCAAAAAACGAGTTCTAAATGAAGAAACAGCTCAAAAAATTATGTGATGACAAAGCTCCGGGCTGGATAATATTAATATTAAGGGAGTGGCAGAGCAGATAAATGCGGTGTTTAGAGGATATCTTTATAGCTTGTTAGTCAGGACAGTACCAGAGGATTGGAGAGCAGCAAATGTAACTCCGTTATTCAAGAAAGGATCTAGAGCTGTTAGGGTTAGGTATCCATCATCGCTTCAGACATTAAATCCTCCTCTTCTCCAATGGCTTGATTTCCGAGCATCAGTTTGTTTCAGACCAGGCACTCTACCCTGAACATGCTGCTTCTGCTTTCCCAACAAAGGATGGAGTCCTCAATGCCAGGCATGAGATCAGAGCCATCTCAGCCAGATATTGCAGAGCTTCATACGGTCTGAGCACCCTTCTGCCCTCACCAACTCTCTTTTTTTTTTGTTACATAGACGAGGCTCGTATGAGAGCTAACACACAACGCACGTAAGGGGGAGGAGACAAGAGGGTGGGAGAGGAAAGGACAAAACAGTGGGGAAACAAGACATTTAGGAGATCTGTGGAAGGGAGAGGGATGGGGTGGGAACACGGGGTATACAAGATGGACATTACGGGATTTTCAGGAAGGAAAGCAGGGAATTTGAAGGAGGTGGTTTGGTGGTTTAACAGGGGGAGGGTAGAAAAAATTTGAAGAGGGAAGATAATAGGTGGTGGTGATCGGCTGTTTTGAAGGCCTGGAGGGAAGAATGGATGAAGAGGGAAGGCAAGTAATAAAACAATTTAATAATTGATGGATTTAATCCGGATGAAAATAACAAAATATACAAAACATTTAGTGTTTACTATTCTTAGATCCTCGTGGAGGATCTTAAGTCTTACTCACGTTGTTGTTCTTCATCTTCTTCTTGTGGACTTTTTTGTTTCACAGCCACAGTTTCATCGAAACTTCCTGAAACTTGGCATATATATGTAGAAATACCCTGCGCAGACAGTAGACAATATATGTAGAAATCTCCGATTTTGAAAATTCCTCCTAGAAAAAAGTTTATGACGTCAAAATATCTCCGCTAATGGAAATCGCCTAAAAATTCTCTCCGAACTAGGCAAGCTTTTTGAATTCTGTTTGCGGAATCGAACAGGGCATTCGCAGAGATGAATTACCGCACATATGATACATCACTATGACGTCATATCAATTTTATGACGTCATTCCTATTTTTTGACATTTTTTGTTTCACAACCAGAGTTTTCATCGGATCTTCGTGAAACTTGCCATGTATATGCAGAAAGCCCACGCGCAGACAGTGACCATCTCCGATTTTGGAAATTCTTCCTAGAAAAAAGTTGACGTCATAATATCGCCGCTAATGGAAATCGCCAATACCATTATCTCGAAACTAGGCAGCTGTTTGAATTTTGTTTGCGGGAATCAAGCCGGGCATTAGCACAGATAATTTATTGCAAACCTGATACATCACAATGACGTCATATATCGTTTTTATGACATCATCATTAAGAGGACGAGGATCTTAGCTCATTTGAGCTTGTTTTTAAATGATAATCACATCATTTCGCATTGTGGTAATCCACTTAGTGGACTGAACAAAAGCCAGGATTGAATTGGTGGTGGGTGGGGGGGTGGGAGAATGTACCATCAGCGAATTTAATAGCAATGGATTTAATTCATTCCAAAATAACAAAATATATAAAACATTAAGCATTTTTTACTTTTAAAAATTGCAGAAACAAGAAAAAAGCACATTAAAAAAATGTAAAACATAGAGGGATGAATCTCAACAACAAAAAAAACAGCCAAACAAGGTAGGAATGACACCACATTACGATGCCACAGCACGACACCACATCCTCTTATGGTTTAGCATCACAATATGTTTTTTTGACGTTGTTCCATCACAATCCCACAACAAAAGTAAATGGCAATGATAGCTTATGGTAATCCATGAGAGGATTGTGGTGTCGTATTTGTGGCATCATAATGGTCATTCCTCCCTTGTTTGGTTCTTTTTTGAGATTTTTTTCCTCTTTTTTTATGTTGTTTTTTCTCGTGAAGTAGATTTAATAAAGATCATTCATGGAGTAACACACCTTTAAAATATCTATTTCTACTTTTTTCGAGAATCAATCCTCCACCCCCGATGTTGCACCATCATTTTGCGGTGGTGGTGATAGTAGTTCAGAGGTTGGTTATGAGTGAAACAGAGTGCAACACAATCGACCCTTTTGAAGTCCATGAGATCATGTAAATTGATCGTATAACTTAAACTTTTCCCTCACTAAGGACGGGTACTTTTGCTTCTCTAGATTACTGTGTACAGTCTTGGTCACTACATTGAGGAAGAACACAGCTACCATAGGAGGGGTATATGGAGGGCCACAGATTGAATCTGGACTAACTAGCTCGACTATCTATGGAGCAGCTGAAAGAGACAGGACGTTTCACATTAGAAAGGATATGATTACGAAGAGATCTAATAGAGATGTTAAAGATAATGAATGGTTTAGTCAAGATAAATACAGAGGGGGTTTCAGCAGAATGGACAATTACGACCAGGCCAAAGCCTAAAGTCAAGAAGATGAGAAAACGGACAGTATTAAGCCAGGGCTCTTTCAGTCGGAGAGTATTCAATGCATGAATGGTCTTCCTAGGTGCAGCAGAGGGGGTAGATTGCTTTAAATTGAATTGGATAAGTATCTGGATGCATTGAGAATAGAGGGGTTCAGGATTTTGACAGGACTTGTAGTCAGCTTGTGTGTGGATGGGAGATGGTTTCTGGGCCTGGTGTAGCGCGGCATGATGAACCGAATTGCCTCCTCCCGTGTTTAAGTTCCTTGTGTGTGACATTTGCTTCCAGAATCATGACTTCCCTTGATCAGCGTTCAATGGGAAAAAAAAATTCAATGGAGTAAAACCTGTTGTACAATCATCATGGCTAGCAACAGTTCACTGTAATAATAAAAAAACAACAGGTAAGTTCATTCATGTTGAGAATGTCCAAGCATGACTATCGTCATGAACCCAAAGTCTTAACCCATGAGGGTGGTATTATGTGGCATAGCTTATTAATTTTGTGCTAATTGAATGCCATTGTGAAGGGTTGAACATCGAATTTTTAATGACCTTTATTACTTGTAACCACCTTTTGTTGTTCAAAAGTGTTATCCATTTGTTGGTTCCTGATAATGTTTAATCTCTCCCTCCTCCCACCACCACTTTTTCACTCCCCATTCCAAATTCTGCATCATTTATGTCCTTTTGATGTTCAATTAAAGTCTCATATGATCTGGTGGAATTTTTCTGCACATTGCAGGCTGACAACAGAGGGGCTTTACCGCGTCAGTGGCAACAAAACAGAACAAGAAGCATTGCAAAAGCAATTTGAATCGGGTAAGTGGTGATCTGAACGTCAACCCGAGGGTCAAAAACTGGCCAGGTATAATGTGTTGACTAATCTCGCATGCGGAATCATAAAATTTCCCACCATTGGGCAAAAAAGAATCGATACTGTTGGAGTTGAACCGGAGGAAGATCCTCTTCCATTCTTGAAATGAAGCACTTAGAAGGAAATGATGTTCTCTGATCTTGCAAAACGGATTTCCCATCTCCCGTTTTAATGTTATTTCATTCCGTTACGTCTTCCCCATACTTATGTGTCACTCTTGGGACAAAAATTGGCTCAAGGGTGCCGCAAAGGATTTAAGGGGTGAAACACTCAGTTGGATGAGGCGTGCTTGGGTCTGCCCCTTGATAAAAAAGTCTGGGGAGGAAACTTTTTTGGTTGTTAGATCTTGTTTCTTATCATACCTGCTTCCTCGGAGGAAAAGTTGTTGTCGATGCTCCTTCACTTAGGCAGGGATCAGTGGTTACATTACTTGCACAATTCCACATGTGCAGGTAAAAATTACCTGCCTGCTCTCCAGATAGGCCCAGCCATTTTCGATTTATAATTATCAGATGTACCCACACACATACAAACAGAGAATTCCCTTATTTTAATGCAGCTGCAAAACACCCGCTCCCTCCCACTCTTCACGCCGCTATGGTGACCCGTATCCATTGGGATACACAACCTCCCATTGCGAGGTGGGGGGGGGGTTCGTGCTCATTGACTGATGCTGAGTACCCCCAGCAGGTATGCAAATCCAGCCATGTGTTTTTTAGGATTTTCACACACTCACACATACATACACATACATACATACATACATACATATACACATACATACGTACACAAATACACACATACACATACATACATACATACATACACACATACATACACACATGCACATATACAGTGCATACATACATAAATACACAAACATACATACATACACAACATACATACATACATATACACACACATACAATATAAATACATACATACATATCACATATACAGACAAACATACATACATACAAACATCATACACTTACATACATATACGTACATACCTACATGCATACATACATATGTTGCAGTTCTATAAAGCCGCATGCCTCTGAGGCAATGGCACACAACATACAGTGATCCCGAGGCAGTCATTTCAATAGTATGTGTATTTGTTAGCCCTTTCCATATGTCTAGTGGGTAATGGGAAAGATGCATTGCGTAGGAGGGCTCTTTTAGTTAGGTCTCTTTAATCATCAATCTTTGCACTTCTTCATTTGCCTCTCTCACATGAACACGCAAGCAAGCGCACGCACGCAAATCATAACGACAATAGGAACCAAGCAAGCGCACCACAAGCGCCTCATTTGCATTTACCGCCAATTTTCCTTCAAAACTGCGCGCAATTCTCAACTGCTGTCTCACCTCAGACCTTCATTCTGCTCACCATACTCTACCAAGCTCACCACAACTACTTCATACGACTACCAAAATCCCCGCAGCAACTCACAATATATTATAATTACAAAACGTTCCCGTTATTGACGATATATTACAAAGAATTTCCACCTCTTCCCACAACATACTCGTACTTCACGACAAATGCCACAACATTCTCCTACTTCTCTACAACCGCCGTAACTGCCACATATTCATCAAACACTCACCGCAGCCTCGAGGAATGCTGAGGAGACAACGGTCGGGTTATTTCAGGGCATAACTCAAGGCGTGAACGTGTGCTCGAGCTCGGAGGACCTACGGGTAGTGCAGGATTCCCTAAAATCCCACGTTTAATGGAGGCCAGCGCGCTTTCAGGGCCAGAGAGCGCCTCAAAAACCATGGCACCATGTTAAAGTCAGAGCTCTTACGTGTGGCACTGTCAGCAAGTGACTAAACCAATTTCGGTTTCTTGGCCTCGCGAGGCGTGGCTACGACTGCGATGGACCAATGGGGAAGCTTGATTTCACTAAGAGCCTCTTTGATCCGATTTTTGGCTCTTCCCTCGCGGGGCTCATAAAAAGAGTGAACGCACCTCATTTGAGAGAGAACTCGCCAAGGAGCAGAAGACGACAGAATTGCCAGGGACAGAGCTGAGAGATCACCTTCGGGCAGAATCGTCGGGGACAGCGTTAGAGAATCGCCTTCAGAGAGGATCGCCAGGAGACAGAACGAGCCGGGAGCAGAAGACACCAGAGCTCGACAGGAATCGGACCTTGCCGAGGAACGGGCGGCACAGAGGACAAGCGTCGATGATGAGAGAGGGGCCCGAGTCAGTGTGACCAAGCATGGGATCAGGAGCATGGTTGCGAGCCCGGGCTGCTCTCTTCTATCGATGCTCAGTTAGGCTGCATCCTGCAGCAACACTTTCACATAGATTCTTACACGATTACGATAGGGTCTTTTCTCTTATGCATCCTTTCTCTACCATCTATCTCTGGCTACTGTGAATGCAAAAGAGCAATCAACATGGGCAAGCCCGACCAATTGTTCTTTTCAGAGCAAACCCAAGAGTGAACCGTACTGACCTGCACCTCACATTCTTCCTCTTACACCGTGCTGCATCCTACGTTGCATTACACTCACACCTCTCAAAACACCACCCAAGATACCCTCAGTATTTCTGCTTCCTCCCCATTTCCTAAGCGTTGGGTTGCGCAGGTCTGCTGACCACAAAGGTATTGAGAGGTCACTAATCCTCAACTGCTTCTTCTCTCTGAGCTATCTCTACTTTTCCTTGGGTGTGTGTGTGTGTGTGTGATGGCACCTGTCATAGCATAAGTTTAGGACTATAAGAATATTCGGGGTAACTCTGCACTGTCTTCTTTTGTAAATATTGCATGCCTTTGCCACACCCACAAATTCTTTGCTTTCCCTGCTGTACATTTGCAATAAATCTCATAATGTGCCATATTAACTTTCCTCGCTCTTTGTTTAAATAAATGTGCCTGTTAGACATGTATCCAGCTCGTTTTTGTCTTTTCCTCCATTGGTCTAGCATGGTCCACACCCTAGCTTTGCTGGGACGTTATTCTCCAAAATATGCTATTTAGCCGGTATGTACTTGGCAGCTCTGCTCGGCTGCACCGATACAGTAAGTAACTTAAGTAATGCAAGTACGTATCGAGCGCGCGGTTCTCCGATAATGAGGTCACATGCTCCCAGGTAAATGGTTGTCAGAGGGAGGACACTGGGTCACGTGGTCAAGTTATGGGTGTTCACAGGCGATTAGTGACCCGCCGCAACACAGTATTCATGTGCGACGGCCTGCGATTCCCGGTGAATCCAGAGAGGAACCCAAGACAGCCTTCCCTCGTGGTTTCCCCACGACGCTGGGGCCGCCGCACATGCATACATACATCCATACATACATACATACATATATACATACATGCATACATATACACCACACACAAACATACATACATACACACAATTGCCTTGTTTTATACTGTGGATCTGTAAGACCAGTATTGTTTTATATAGTGGATCTGTAAGATAGTATTGTTTTATATTGTGGATCTGTAAGATCAGTATTGTTTTATATAGTGGATCTGTAAGATCAGTATTGTTTTATATTGTGGTACTGAAAGACCAGTATTGTTATATTGTGATCTGTAAGACCAGTATTGTTTTATATAGTGGATCTGTAAGATCAGTATTGTTTTATATTGTGGATCTGTAAGACCAGTATTGTTTTATATTGTGGATCTGTAAGATCAGTATGTTTTATACTGTGGATCTGTAAGACCAGTATTGTTTTATATAGTGGATCTGTAAGATCAGTATTGTTTTATACTGTGGATCTGTAAGACCAGTATTGTTTTATATAGTGGATCTGTAAGATCAGTATTGTTTTATATAGTGGATCTGTAAGATCAGTATTGTTTTATATAGTGGATCTGTAAGATCAGTATTGTTTTATATAGTGGATTTGTAGATCAGTATTGTTTTATATAGTGGATTTGTAAGATCAGTATTGTTTTATAGGTGGATCATCTGTAGAACAGTATTTTTATACTGTGGATCTGTAAGACCAGTATTTGTTATATTGTGGATCTTGTAAGATCAGTATTGTTTATACTGTGATCTGAAGACCGGTATTGTTTTATATTGTGACTCTGTAAGACAGTATTGTTTTATATTGTGGATCTGTAAGACCAGTATATGTTTTATATAGTGGATCTGTAAGAGCATTATTGTTTTATATAGTGGATCTGTAAGATCAGTATTGTTTTATATAGTGGATCTGTAAGACAGTATTGTTTTATATTGTGGATCGTAAGACCAGTATTTTATTTGTGGATCTGTAAGACCAGTATTATTTTATATTGTGGATCTGTAAGACCAGTATATTTTATATTGTGATCTGTAAGACCGTATTATTTTATATTGTGGATCTGTAAGACCAGTATTATTTTATATTGTGGATCTGTAAGATCAGTATTGTTTTATATGTGGATTTTGTAAGACCAGTATTTTTTATTTTGTGGATCTGTAAGACCAGTATTATTTTATATTGTGGATCTGTAAGACAAGTATTATTTTATATTGTGGATCTGTATGATCAGTATTGTTTTTATATTGTGGATCTGAAAAGACCAGTATTGTTTTTATATGTGGATCTGTAAGACCAGTATTGTTTTTATATAGTGGATCTGTAAGATCAGTATTGTTTATATTGTGACTCTGTAAGACCAGTATTGTTTTATATTGTGGATCTGTAAGACCAGTATTGTTTTATATAGTGGATCTGTAAGACAGTATTGTTTTATATTGTGGATCTGTAAGACCAGTATTGTTTTATATTGTGGATCTGTTAAGACCGGTATTGTTTTATATTGTGACTCTGTAAGACCAG
>CM068965.1:68877235-68890563 GCA_035128595.1 Eptatretus atami | reverse complement strand
AGATAACTCTGAGCATGGGATGTAATTTAATAACGAGTTTGTTGTGTATGGGTGTGATACGTGCTTCGGCTGCATTCCGTCATACTGCTTGTTTTGCTGCTTACTCGTTCTGTCTCCAGCTTGGTTTAGACCATTTTGTGACGACAACTTGCATTTAGGCCAGAGGCCCAAATGGTAAGATCTCCGGAGCAAGGTGAATTGATTGGAGTGGATTGAGCAAACTGACGTACGTTCGTGTTGGCTGTGTTGGAGAGCACGCCGTGTTTTTCCTTTTGCCAGTGATTTCTATTTGCTAGAAGGCCAAAGTGCATTTCCTTCAGCTTCAGGAAGTACATCGGGAGGCTTTTGACTCTACTTTGAACATAATGGCTCTTTATACTTGCTTACCCAATGCAGCATAGTTGATTTTAAATAACTCTCCTAACTGCTTGAACCACATTTGATGATGAGAAGATGAGACTAAATTGGATAGATAGATACTTCGTCATTTGGCTTAATTGTTTTACCATTTCTTTCTTCTTTTTAAATTTTTTTTTTGCTACTTCGGCAAAGTTGTTAACAAAGAGGATGTCTGCTGTGCATGGATCCTGTCGCAACGATTTGAAATGGAGGGTGTGTTTTCACTGCCGTGACGTCCATAAATATGGTCCAGGTGGCAGGTCTTGTGAATGAGTTTCTTGAGCGTGGCATGGAAATGGTGCAAATTCAAAGGAGGAGGTGACACAGTGGTGTTGTCGCGACATCACTAGAGCTTTCTTTTTTTTTTCGGCCAAACCGTTGCTGTTGGATTCAATTTCAAGACCCCGACCTCATAGACTATCACTTGTTATTATGCAAAGTCTGTCTTCTTCTAGAGTGAATACAATCGCGTTGTCTGCTGTTGAGAGTGTGAGTGGCACTACGTCAAATAAGGGAGCCACCATCTTGGTACGGATCAAAACCAGGCAGCAATGACTACTGCCTCGTGGTTTCACGAGCAAACTGTAAAAACGCTCTTCGATAATGACCAAATTTGTGTTCAAAGCCACTAAAACACACTCACACACGCTATGAGTTCAAAGCCGCAATGGTCACACGGTCGTCTCGGTCTTTTTTCCGAAGCGACACTTGTTACTCGAAACATTCTTTAACCATTTTGATTGTTGGATGACCGATCATCAAATACAGTCAGCTTTTCATTTTATTTTTCTTCCATGGGTAGCATTACTCGATCCGTGTCAACAGATGTGTACCATCGCCATCGATGAGACTCCAGAAATCTCTCGCACGGCAAAAGCAGGGCTCAGTTTATCGTGGGCCTTTGGCAGGACGCCACTGTAGGTGTACGTAGTTTGACCAACGACTTTGCAAGCTGTCATGTATGACTGCTTTGCTCGCAACGAATCACCATTGAGAGTTGAATAATTTTATTTTGATCATACATAAACAAAAAGGACTGAATATTAAATAAAATCGACTGTTGATTAACGTGTAAAAATTTGAAATGGCCAAGGTGGCTGCCATGTTGGAAGGTCACGTGACGTCCAATCATGTCGGGAGGTGTGCATGTTTCCAGGGCCAAATTTTAACCAGCAACGTGGAAAAGACTCCTTTTTAATGAACACGCAGGTAGAACCGGTTTACAAGCAGGTTGCAAATGTATAAAAGAAAAGGACATCAGAAACCGACACGGGGGGGAAAAAATCCACACAAAAATATTTAATTGCTGAACAATGATATATTTAATCATCTTTCGTCTTCTCTCCCTGTCATCGCCTCGTGTTTCCACGTTGGCATCGCGGCTTTCGAGTAGACATTGCTTGCTCTGCCGAAGCAGATGCAGAGCATTGAGTCCCTTTTTGTTCTGTTCTGAAATCGGTATAACTGGCAGGTATCCACTTACCGTATTTACTCGATACGTGTTATCGCATTTCACTAGTTACTTGTACCATTGAGAACTTGTAATCCTCTTGTTTTACCAGTTCGTCTTTTGGCCATCGCATGAGTTTGCCAAAAGGCTTTCGCTTGGAATCTTGCATTAAAGGCCCAATAATTGTAGAATTCATTACAGGTTGGTTAACGGCAGTTAATTTCATCATTAATATTCTATTTATATGTGTTACATCATGGCACCATGCATACTGACTGCACTGCACCCTGCTTCATCCTAGATCGGGATGGAATTTCGATTTTGAGAACCCTATTGGTTTGTCACAAGGTATTTACCACCACACTCACTTTCAAGGTTTGTTTGTTTTTCAGAAGAAATCTCGTATAACCGCATAATGACACGACATCATAGTCGAGCACAGAGCATAACGCACGCATTCTCTTCTCGCAAATCGTACCGAGTTTACAGGCGGCATCCAGTCTTGGGCTAACACAACATGCCTCGGGGGTAGTGCTGGCACAGCGATCAAGTGAAGAACACAAATTCCGAATCCTCGAGATTATTTTGAGATTCCGAGCAACATTCTCATCCACATCCGTTTATTTATCGAGCAATCAGCGGCGCCTTCCGGATGGTGCACCATGAATTCCGATTCACTCTTACACCGTATGTACTCTTTAACCCTGCCTTGCTTGTGCACAACTACAGGCTATAATTTGCCATTGTAGTGTGCAGGATAGTGTGGCAGCGTTTCTTTTCGAGGTTCGAGCGAGCTATTCGGAAAACGACACGGTTCTTGAGCGCCGTGTCTATTTAATGGTGAACGTGTAATGGTAGAGCTCGTTAGTTGAGACACGAGGCAGATGATTCAGCTTGGGGTTGTGAAGAGTTTCATATTTTGTTTATGAGAAGAGACCGAGCATGGTGGAGAAAGCACAGTGAATTCCTCTGGCGTCGGAATTGGTTCACGTGGTCATGGTGAAGTATGCGACCCAAGAGCAATGGTTCAGCCAGCTTCATGTAGATATCCAGTTTTTGCTAAGGGTTGATCAATTAAAGAAATTTAATTATTTGCTAGTCATCTAATGAGAAAGAGTGAGGGCCATGCGATCTCACTGAATACCATTTTCAAGGATTTCCTTTACCCTCCCCACAGTGTATTGGGCATATGGAGGAGCTTTTGAAATTTGTTTCAACCACATGCAGGCCTAAGACATGAGGAGACCTGAAGATACCATCCCATGAATCAAAGACGTTAGACAATGGAGAAAATACACAAAGTGGATCGGATTTGAATGAGAGGTCACAGCAGCACAAGCTTTGTGCCCGGGTGGGAATTCCAGACATGCCGACCGATGTGATCCAGCCTTTCATCTTGATCGGATCATCGGTGATGCTCCGCCGGCCAAAAATAATCACCAACAATGGAAAAGGAGGTTGTTCAGAGGAGCTGACAAGTTTGTTCTCTTTGTTTTTCTTTTTACAAGGATCAGGAAAAATATGCTACTGTGTTTGATAGTTGCTTCCACGGGTGTGGAATGAGAGTAAGTGCTTCCTCAAGAGGAATGTTAGGCTGGCAATCCAAAAGTAAAGGGAGTTCTTGAGTAACACTTGGAGTGTAAACATGTGGCTGGAATAGTCGACTGACACATCCAACGGAGCTCATGTCAGGGCATCTTGCTTGCAGTACAAGGCATTCATTTTACTCCCGAAGTCAGGAAGAGGGTTTGATAGTTGTACGCACTATGGAAAGGAGGACCAAGAATACTGCTGAGCAATAAACTGATCAGAACAGACACTGTGGGGTGGAATAACCAGGCCAAATGAGCACGGACACCTTTAGAGATGTTATTAACCTCACCGGTTCCCTATAGGAGGCTATTGTAATCGGTTAGCGTGTGTCTGTGAACGTGTGAGTCCACACGCAGATCGACTTTAACATAGATCGTTCATTCTCAGATATACTGTAATCTACCTAGCCCGACGAGGCTTTGCATTGTTGAATGCTCAGTGCTGTTTTCCGAAGTGGGTTTCTTTTATACGTGCCAATATCTTGCATCTTGGGGATCATCGGATGAGGGTCTGTAAGGCGTTCTTTTGTGTCCCAATGGGAGCATTATTTCATTCACCCATTTGTTTTGCAAATCGCAGACTTTTTCTTGCGCTTCTCCTTAACAATGTCTTGTATGTCATGTTTTTAAATTTTATTTACGTGCCATTTTCAGTATTATTTACTTTCTTCAGGCTAGGGTGTGGTTTGATCTGATTCAGAAACTCCATCGCTGTTATCACTTGATTGCCTGTTGTTGTTTGTTAGCTTTTTTTTAATGACCTTTTGTTTTTTTTGTAAAATCCTTTATTCTGCAGTCGTACTGGCTTTTGTACTGCAGCATCGGTCGAGTTTTTATTTAATTTTTTTTTTCTCCCCTGTTTTCCCTCAGAATAGCTACGGATGAATGTAGTCTTACTGGCCAGACCGGGACGCTTCGTCCAATTATAATTTTTGTTAATGAAACCAATTTAATTTGAACCTAAAAAGTGATCACGAGTCATGTTGGCTGTGTGCGCAAATGTTCGTATTGTTATAACCAAGGTGGAAATTCGAGTTTAACAGTGAGGGTGGGTAACTAGTATAGAATCATAGTCTTAAACTACTAGCACCAGCACATTTTTTTAAAGTGGACACAACACCACATTTTAACTGAAGCATGAGGGAACGATTTTGGATGGGGAAGTGATGCTTGGCAAATTTCAGACTCTTTCCTCCCTCCCTCCCTCAAATTGTTCTGTTGCTGGTTGTGACTGCCAAAAAAAGAAGAAGCTTGCACCCACCCGAGTCATGACGTTAAGGGACTGACGGGATGGCCTAGACGCCTAGAGAGGTACGCACACTCACCTCTGAACTGTCCAGCCTGTGTTTGAATCCCGACCCAGCTGTAAACTGTCATCCCGGTGTTTCACAGGCATGGCGATTCATCAAGGTGTGTGCCATCCCTCGGACTGACGTTAAACAGGTGTCCCATCTACCAGCATTCGTTGGTGGACGTTAAAGATCCCATGGTGTCCTTCGCGAAGAGTAGGGGAGCTATCGCCGGCACCGTGAACAAATTACAATTTCCTGCCCTAACCAGCAGAGGGCATTGCATCAGCGGCATAGCCACACCCTCAGCCAATGATGCTACCCCGCAGTCTTGTGGTGCATACGAACGAAGAATATCCTCTGATCGGTAAAGAAATGCTCCAACAATTTAACCAATGCACTATTATATGTTTGCTCAAAGTATTGGGTTATTGATCCACAATTACTCATTTGATTTCGAACAGGGTTATGACAACAAGCACCGCCACTTCCCGAAGACCATACTCGAGGACCAATGTGATAGATGTGTTGGCTTTAATGCCAAATAACCATTCCGATTTTGGCTCTTTACCATGTGGCATCTCGATCTTGCAAACGAGTTTCAACACTTGATGCAGATATTTATCTGTTTTTTTTTAATCTAGCACTTGCTGCATTGCATTGTGGGGGAAATATGCACGTGCACAGGTTTGGATGGTTTGTGTCCACATTGTATAAGGGTCATCGGTATAATCCATGCAAGGAAGAAGGGGTGCTGAGTAAAGGTGGAGGTGTTTGAGGGTGTGGGAGATATGTAATAGATATATCATCTCTAATCATTTAAAAATTAGTTTGAAAACCAACATTTAGTTAGGTTCAAACTTCCAACTTCATTAACTTGCTGTCAAAGCATCAATGGGATTAGGTGAAGAAAAATACCTGAAATATTTATTTGGTGGGGTGGGGATTCAGGAGGGTTGAATTCTCATTTCCACACTTGGTTAAAACAATATAACGTCTAATTATTTTGACAGATGTCAGTTATCATCCGGCTGTTCCTTTTGAGCTCTCCGCCCCCTCTCCTCTCTCTCCCCCCTCATTGCAACTGAGCTTGCTTTCAGTTTGATAAACTTTCAACTCTCTTGACTGTAATTCTGACCGCTCTCACTTCACCACACAAGGTTTCCGTTTTTCCTTTTCAATTGTTCTCCTTACCAATTGTCCTTGCTGAGTAGTGCAGGTAGGTATGTGTGTATAGAATGCAGCAGCTTGGCAGTGCAATTAGTTCTTTGACAGGGTGATGTGATGAAAATGAAGCACTTTTAAAACATAAAAGCTTATGGGCTGTGACTGGTATGACCTATAGGAACTAGATATGCTGGAAACGTCAGAACGTTCTGTTTTGAAATGTTAATACTTTCACCACTTCTGAGCATGTGTGTTGAAACAGCTGTTTTAGCGAGAGTAGTAACAGAAATGAAGTTGCACTCCTCAATGTGGCCGATACTTGTTTTTGTTTAACGATAAGTCTTGCCACACATTTTGGTCAGAGTGATGCTCGCTGGGGACAGCTTCTAGCTGGAGACCGATGCTAGCTGGGGACCGATGCTAACTGGGGACTGATGCTAACTCGGGACTGATGCTCGCTGTGGACTGATCCTCGCTCGGAACTGATGTTAGCAGGGGACTGATACTAGCTGGGGACTAATGCTCGCTGTGGACTGATGCTCGCTGTGGACTGATACTTGCATGGACTGATGCTCGCTGTGGACCGATGCTCGCTGAGGACTGATGCTCACTGGGGACTGATGCTCGCTGGGGACTGTTGTTAGCTGTGGACTGATGTTAGCTGTGGACTGATGCAAGCGGGGAACTGATGCTAGCTGGGGACTGATGCTAGCTGGGGACTGATGCTCGCTGTGGACTGATGCTCGCTGTGGACTGATGCTTACGGTGGACTGGTGCTCGCTGTGGACCGATGCTCGCTGAGGACTGATGCTCACTGGGACTGATGCTCGCTGGGGACTGTTGTTAGCTGTGGACTGATGTTAGCTGTGGACTGATGCAAGCGGGGACTGATGCTAGCTGGGGACTGATGCTAGCTGGGGACTGATGCTAGCTGGGGACTGGATGCTAGCGGGGACTGATGCTAGCTGGGGACTTGATGCTAGCTGGGGACTGATGCAAGCGGGAACTGATGCGAGCTGGGGACTGATGCTAACTGGGACTGATGCTAGCTGGGGACTGATGCTAGCTGGGAACTAATGCTAGCTGGGACTGATGCTAGCTGGGACTGATGCTAGCTGGAGACTGATGCTAGCTGGGGACTGTGCTAGCTGGGACTGATGCAAGCTGGGGACTGATGCTAGCTGTGGACTGATGCTCGCTGTGGACTGATGCTCGCTGTGGACTGATGTGATTGGGAACTGATGCTAGCTCGGGACTATGCTCGCTGTGGACTGATGCTAACTCGGGACTGATGCTCGCTGTGGACTGATGCTCGCTGGGAATGATGCGAGCTCGGGACTAATGCTCACTGTGGACTGATGCTAGCTTGGGACTGATGCTCGCTGTGGACTGATGCTAGCTCAGGACTGATGCTAGAGGGACTGATGCTTGCGGTGGACTGGTGCTCGCTATGGACTGATGCTAGCTGAAGACTGATGCTCGCTGGGGACTGATGCTCGCTGGGACTGTTGTTAGCTGTGGACTGATGTTAGCTGTGGACTGATGCTAGCTCAGAACTGATTGCAAGAGGGAACTGATGCTAGCTGGGGACTGATGCTAGCTGGGGACTGATGCTAGCCTGGGACTGATGCTAGCCTGGGACTGATGCTAGCTGGGGACTGATGCTAGCTGGGGACTGATGCTCGCGGTGGACTGGTGCTCGCTATGGACTGATGCTCGCTGTGGACTGATGCTCGCTGTGGACTGATGCTCGCTGTGGACTGATGTTAGCTCGGGACTGATGTTAGCTCGGGACTGATGTTAGCTCGGGACTGATGTTAGCTCAGGACTGGTGTTCGCTGGGAACTGATTCTTGGTGGGGTGTTCATAAAGCTCTGCGAACAGGATGCAAGTCTAAGAAATGGTACAGGTTTTATTCTTCAACATATAACTATATGGAAGGGGAAGGGGGCTGTCAGTAACCCCTTAAAGGTATGTGCACATGCCTCTGAGCTGTGTAGCACAGGTATAAATCTCGACCCAGCTATAAACAGTCATCCCGGTGTTTCGCATGCAGGGCGATTCATCAATGGGGGTGGCATCCGTCATTAGAACGTTAAACTGGAGGACCCATCTCACAACAACTGTGATTGTTAGTGGCCGTTAAAGATCCTACGGCGTATTTCAAGAAGATTAGGTGAGTTACTGTTCAAATTCCAAATTCGTGCCACCTTTAATCAAACGTCAGGCCTCGCCAGCTTGTTCCTGAAAGACTTGGGCTAAAAACGTTCCGTCTGCTCCCACAAGAAGGAAGGAATAGTTGGGGCCTTCAAATGAAGTTGTAGTAGTAGCAGTAGTTGTAGTATCTTTCTTGCTGATTTCATTTACTTGGATATTGGAAAAACAAATAAGTATCGAATCTCGTTCGGAGAGCTTCTTGGACGCTCCACATGGATTCCTCCTGCACGAGAATGAGTTCTGGGTTGTAAAACTGGAAGATCTTTGTTTGAATGACATTTCCTTGGAAGGTTGTTTTTTTTGTGTGAATCATATTAGTCAAAGTACTTCTCGAACATCTTCATAGTGCATCCAAGAGTTCGAACTAGCTGATTCTGTTGTTGCGTTCAATTTGGTGTCACTCAAACTGCAGACCCTGCCGGTACTTGCGTGTTGATGAAGTTCGAGCACTTTGTCGAAGATAATATTCTGCTGCGATAAGAACAAACAAGCTCAAATGAGCTAATATCCTCGTCCTCTTAATGATGACGTCATAAAAAACGAATATGACGTCATTGTGATGTATCAGGTTTGCGATAAATTATCTGTGCTAATGCCCGGCTTGATTCCCACAAACAAAATTCAAACAGCTTGCCTAGTTTCAGAGATAATGGTGTAGGCGATTTCCATTAGCGGCGATATTATGACGTCAACTTTTTTTTCTAGGAAGAATTTCAAAAATCGGAGATGGTTACTGTCTGCGCAGGGTATTTTTACATATATATGCCAAGTTTCAGGAAGTTTCGATGAAAACTGTAGGCTGTGAAACAAAAAAGTCCACAAGAAGAAGATGAAGAACAACAACGTGAGTAAGACTTAGAGATCCTCCACGAGGATCTAAAAAATTAATCCAATCCGACAGGCATTGTTGATGGTGTACAAAGTCCATCTTGTATTATAATATGGTTTTTGTTTGTTTGTTTTTATAATTCCCACATGTTTTGGTCAATTCCTCTCCCAATCAGGATATTTATCCAGGATTTGGCCATTTGGACAAAAACTTTTCTTGCAACACGACATGCCGCTCCGAACACCCTGTGCCAACGAACAATTGACAGGTGACCGTGGTAGCATCTTCTCTTTACATTGATCAAATATGGAGGAGCCAAGCTTATCTGTTGCCTGTTATTATACACGTGTGTTCGCTTACGACTTCCGATACAACCTTTCATTTTTTGTCCTTGTGCGAATATCATGGTGTTGAAAAATGTAGCACTTTCCATAGTTTTTGTTGCTGTTGTTGATGTTGGTTTGGGTTTTTTTTAAATATCTGTGAGTCCTTCAATGGCAAGCAAAGAACCATGCTAATCACACGTTCCCTTCTTGGGATTTTGATGTCTTACGTCAACCTGGGAGAATTAAATACTGTAATGTAACTGTTATCGCCTGTGATGTTCTCTACATGATGGTGAGAAGGTCTTCTTTGTTTTTTTTGTGTTTTTTTTCTTTTCAGGTGGGTTCTTTAGTCCGAGCTAGGTGTTCAGATTTTCAGGGTCTTTGGTCGTCCATAAATAGCACTTGCAAAGACTGTTGTTTCGCACTCACAGTTGTTTCGTTTTGGACGCGTCGATGCCAACACGTGGCACTTTGCTCGAGAGACGAGTGCGGTGGATTTCCCACTTCTTGTTCGCACTCTGTTTACAGGTTTGTTTGCACATAGTACGTCTGCCAAGGACTCGACTTCACATTAGTCTCGCACCTGAACACTAAACCATTGACCATGAGTCTGTGTACGAGTGTTTAGTTCATTTTCATGGTCTGGAACGGATTTGTTTGTTTGTTTCTTCGGTGAAATGATCATTTGGATCAAGTGAATGAGTTTTGCCAAGACTGTGCTCTTGATTCTAGATTCTCTAGATTCTTGATTCATAGGCATAGATTCTCAAAACATCTTTTCACGATTGTTAACGATAGATGGATAGCTTTCCACCACTCTGAGAGCAGGCACATTTGTCGGAACATTGTTGATCACAAAACCCTTGATTTGGCATTGCTGATGCGTGCAACGTCAGGTTCTAATTCGACGTCCTCGTTGAGGACATATATTTCTGCTCTTTTGCTCGGTCGAGGCGAGGGTTGTGAGTTTTGAAGAATTTTGCGAATGTTTGTGCCCTTCGATTTATACTGTTAAACTGTCAGTGTGTGGTTTCCCCCTTGGTTGTTGGGAGGGGGAGGGCGGTAGAGTGCTTGGGATGGGCGGAGGATTGACGTTGCCTGTCCTGCTGCACATACACAAACATATTGCTGTATCAAACTGCTGTGGTTTGGATTGTACGGTGAATTGTTCGCGAGCAAGTGCAAGATGCACCATGGACATCTTTTCCTCATCGTGGGGGCTGGGAGCTGCTACGTGCTACGAAAGCACTGAACTTTGTTGTTGTCTTTGGACGAAACTGCGTGGCTGCTTGGTAACGATGCTGAAATCCACTACTACCGAGCTACTGGAAACAATTTTGGTTGTTTAAACTTAATAATAATAATGATAATAATTAATAATATTAATAAGTGAGGCGTGTGCACTACAACAGAACTACCCTGCGGTTGTGTGCTGGAAAGGTACAGATGATGTGTAATCCCCGTGTAGAGAGGGTGCTTTATACCTGAGGGAAAGGGGGGGGGGTGCACACACCTGCACGTTTCTCTTTGACGTTCATTTTTATCTTGTGCTCATTGTAGAATATGAACGGTGAGGTGTTTCGGTTGTACCATATGGAAGGAATAAAGGAAGTTTACTGTCTTGGGTTGTGGTTATTATTTTGTTGTTTGGGTGTGATGCGGAGATGCTCTTTATACAGGTTATTACCTCTGCCGCTGAAGGTGGATGGGGGTTATGTTTTCACCCCTGTTTGTGACTTGGAAAAATAATTTTTGGCCAAAATATGTTGATCCGTTCGTTTGTTTACCTGTTCTGCTCGCCTACGGCCCAAAACGCTGAGCCGATCATTCTGAAATTTTCGCAGATTGTCATTACCGTCCCTGTGACAGTCGATCGACGGTCGACGTGAGGTCAACCTTGGCCAAAAGGTCAACATTGGCCAAATTTCTGAAATTGCCAATTTTCATCCGATTGACTTAAAATTTGAACATGATTTACATATCATCTCACTGAATTGAACCACTAATTATTTTTGAGGTCAATAGGTCAACATAGGCCAAAGGTCATCAATTTTGGTGCGATTTTTAAAAGTCTAAATGTTTCTTCCGATTGACTTGAAATTTGAAGAGGATTTACATATCAGGTCACCGAATTCAACCACCAATTATTTTTGAGGTCAAAAGGTCAGCAACGTCTTAATTTCTAAAATTGTGAGGTAGGGCCAAAAACGATGTATAGCATGATATCTCAAAAAGTTGTGGATGAGTTGCTACAAAACTTGGTGGATGAGTTGGTTCGGTGACAAGAACAAGCCGATTCGATTTTGGTTCAGATCCAGCGCATCAGTGGGATACAAAACATAAACTGTACAACCTGGTGGAGGTCTGCGCTCTACAGAGTGCCGTTCTACTTTGTTCTGTTTCGCCAAGTGTCGCCCCATGAACGATTTTTCGTCTGTCTGTCTATGAGCAGGATGCAAAATGACTGTTAGTGTGATATCATGAGTTTTTAAAATTAAATCAAACAGCTAAACTTTTAACACCCTAATGTATCGGATAGGCTTGCCATTAGTGTGGGAGGGATGGCAAGCTATATATTGTATTTGAAAATACATTCTGGAACGTCCACTTATTACGTACGTAAATATGGTGGGATTTTCACCCCATGTTTCCTCTCCTTTTCTCCCCTTTTTCCTTTTTCTTCCCAAACGTTTCCCCTTCTCTCCATCTTCCCATAAATTCATATTTCCCTTTGTTGTGTAGCTTTTCTCATTTTATTGCTCCCTTTCCATGATTACGTCATGAGTTACTGGACCCTTTACCAGATGTTTCATTATTTAATCCACTCCATTGTTGTGAAAACAGAACATCAATAATGTGCAATAGAGTACAGTAACCCCACCCCATCCTCTCCCCAAACCATTTCATGTCGGACACACGTGCGATGTCCAAGTCTCCTCATTCCCCTCTGACAGTCTGTGAACCTGCTGCCCTCTGTCGTTCAGTTCCTCCATGAGATTTAGGTTGTGCACACCCAAAAGCTGATTCTTAACTTGTAAACCACATTATCTTTACTACTATGTAACGATTGTACATATACATAACAGTTGGTATGACATCAACTGGAATGCATGCTCTTTCTCTGCTCTCGTCGAATAACAAACATCCTTATTGGAGGAAGCGACGGGTGGGTGTCAGGTGTGCCCAATTTTCTTTCTTCCATTATCAGTCGATCTACAAAGCTCCCTCGTGTGACGCCAGTGAACCCCTCTCCCGAACATGAGGACAATAAGGCCCAGCAATGGGGGGGGGGGGGGAGAATGGACTTTTGATCAAACATTGAATGTATTAATGATGCTTTAAACTTTCAGAGCTATTCACAATATGTATTCTTACCTTTTGGGCTGGCAGGGTGGTATAGGCCCTACATGTATGTATACTCACCTTGAAACCATCAAGCCTGGGTTCAAATCCTGACCCAGCTATAAACTGTCAGCCCGGTGTTTCACAGGCAGAGAAATTCATCATTGTGTTTGCCGTCCCTCAGATGAGCGTTAAATTGAGCATCCCGTCTGTGAGCATTACTTAGTGGGTGTTAAAGATCCCATGGTGTCCTTCATGATGAGTTGGTAAGCTAGCTATGACTGGCACCATGAACAAATTCCTGCCCTAACTACTGCTGAGAGAAGGATGGCAAACCGCCCAGCATGACCACAGACCAAGAAAAGTCTTCGTTAGAACCAACAATCTGTATCAGAGTATGGGAGATACATCAGTCAGTCATACAGTGACCTGCAAAAGTATTCACCCCCAATAATGGCACATTTAGATGAACTAGTGCATGCCCGTACGTGCAAATAAAAAAACTTTCAAACCGTGTGCCAGAAACACCAACCACACAGGCCGTTCCTTCGCTCTCACGTGCCCGTACGTGCGTGGCCGTACGTGCAAAAAAAAAAAAATTTCAAACCGTGAGCCAGAAACGACAACCACACAGGCCGTTCCTTCGTTCTCGCGTTCTCGTGACAACCACACTTCCACACACAGAGTTAATTAAAATCAAGTTTACCTCCCTGTCTT
>CM068965.1:68824445-68837086 GCA_035128595.1 Eptatretus atami | reverse complement strand
ATAGGAGTGGTGAGATGTTTCTGGTGGAGAGGAGTGGTGAGATGTTTTCAGTGGATCGGAGTGGTGAGATTTTTTTGTTTGATAGGAGTGGTGGATAGGAGTGGTAAGATGTTTTTGGTGGATAGAAGTGGTGAGATGTTTTCGTTAACGATCTCGCCGTGAATCGCTTATGATTGAACCGCATAGAATCATCCTCAGAGTTTGTCGTGAAGAGAAAGAAGGTTGCCATAAGAAGAAAGGGATCTAGTTCTCTACCTTCTCCAATGCATCAAAGGTTATGAACCACCAGGACAGGGGGCATGGTACTTCTGAAATGGCATTTAATGGGAAACTGTTCTGAAGGACCGGAAGTTGCTGTCTGCATACTCGGATCCAATTCATGAATTCAACAATTATTACCCTGCACCGTTTCTACGAAGACTTGGTGCACAGGAACTTTCTGTTTTTTTAAGGGGGTTTTTTTTCTTTGATCCATACGGGCCAGGCAAGTGCCAATGATGTCAATTTTATCAAACCTGTAATTTCCCTTGGTAGTTGATCATTCAGTTAAAGTTTTGATTGAATTGCTTTACACGGACACACTTCAAAAATCTGCGCGCGATTTTTTCATACAGGACCCGAGAATATCAAGCATTACACGTTGTCGATTATGACGTCATAATGAAGCCGGGCACGATGCGATCATCAAACAGATCTTATTCCCCATGGAAGTACATGACAACGAACCCACATTTCAATTCTTTTTTCCACGAGTATTTCAAGGCGGGGAAAGGATCATCGAGGTGCAAGTTTTTCGGTTTTTTCCAAGATAGCGGCCTGTACATGAGGCCAATGACGTCATAAATTATGGACTAAAGTTCTACGGAGCAAGGGGCTATATTTTGGAAAATTGTTCCTGTTGAATCAGTAACGCGTTGCTGAGATCATGAATTTTTACAATGCAGACACGTACGTACGGCACACGACGACGCGGGACCCGACCTCGCTTACCCCGTTTTCGGCTTCACGAGGGAAGGTAATATAACCCAGAGGAGCGGAGTCAAACTGGAGCACCGCACATCCGGGAAGAGGCTAGGCGAATCGGCCGATAGAGAGAAGGAAAGCAAGGCTGAAGAGCAGATAAAAACATACTCCACCGAACCCGCTGTGCGTATGTTGAGCGCAACAGGCCTCGGCTTTGGTCTCATATTGCGGGAAGATGTCATAATGTGGAAGAGCTTATTTCTCCATCGCAATCCGGGAGACATTTAATTTATGGTTATGAGCAGTCCATATGGGAACCATACTTGGAATGACACTGTGGCTAGTTTTGCGAGGCGCTTTTTCATGTTTGCAGGAGACATCTTGGTATGATTGGGGGGCTTGAAAGATCAAGATGACTGAACCTCTTCCGTGGCGACCATGGACAATAGGTCTTTCGTCTGAACCAATCCTTCTGTGGACAGAGTCTAGGACTGTCCCAGGATGGAAAGATAATTTCTTCATTCAAGATGAAAAATCTCATTCAATTCCAGATCAGCAAGAGAGTGTTGCCGCGATTCTGACCTAACAGTGGAAGAGTGGGAGGAGGATGGCGAAGGGGGGAGTAGGGGACTGCCCACGACACAAATGTTGGAGTCTTTTCGTCCTGCCAGAGGAAAAACGAGGTTTCCAGAGCTTTTCATCATCAGAGGCGGTTTAAAGAGAGGGCAGATCGTTTTTGTATATTAAAAACCATCACTTGAATTAGAAAACAGCTTTTTTCTTTGATATATTTTTTTCCAAACGTATTGTTCATGAACCACATTTTGGAATTGAGCATCGAATTGTAGGATCATGGTTTAGGGTAGTCATGGTGGTAGTTACAGTTAAATGATGAGTTGAGTTTCCCCACACATTTTATCTAAACCTGTTTTAATTGTATCACTGTGATATTCCCTCCAACGAAAAACAGCAATTATCAAATCACCAGTGTGTGTAGAGCTACTTATAAGATACCAGGGTGCTCCAAGTCCTGCCCCTGTGTGTGTGTGTGTGTGGGTGTGTTGTTATGTGGTTATTTGTGTGTTGTTTTATATCTTATTGAGGCTGCTTGCTTGTACTCCAGGAATCATTCGAACTCGACACCTTATCTGTTTCATCACTATTCTTTCCCTAATATTTCTGTGATTCCGATTTGCACCAGGACACCAACAATTTGGTTCACCATTTTGAAATTGCCACTCTTTTGTGAAATGCTGAAATCATAATTGTTAAAAGACTGATTTCACTCACAGATTTTGTGCTTCGCAACGGCAGGTAAAAGTGCCCGGAGAGCAAAACGGTTCACTGTAATGCGCAACAGTGCATGTGCCAAAGACCTCCGACATTTCATTATTTCGAAAGTAGTGATATTCTTCACACTTGAGGTCCTTCTATTGGATGGTAGAGCTTGTCTCCTTCACCTTTAACGGTTCACTCATTCTGGGTTTTCTTAGATACGCACAAAAATCAAGAACTTCATTTTAGATTGCAGCACGAAGGTGTGCAAGTCTTGTTACCTCTGCCACCAAAGTGTGGACGGAGGATTATGTTTTCACCCTGTATTGTTTCCGTCTGTCTGTCTGTTGAAACATTATGTATTCGGTTGACCCTCAGTCAAAACCAAACCCCTACTTCGATCCATAGCACCACTCCGAAAACACTCTCCATCTCCCAACTCTCTGTTCACTGCAAACCCCTTCTCGTCGAATTAGTACCCGTACTTTAATTTAGAATAACAAAGGTAAAAAGAAATAAAACCGACGGTACCTCGACTTGCCTGACTCTCTATAGTTTATCTCCAATCCATTGGTTCCTCACTCCGTTACCGCAACAACTTTAGAAATTTGCCCCCACATGACTTCTCAGTCCTCACTTTGCAGGACTTTGCCTGCCACTTGCAAAACATGGTCTATTAAGTTGAGTTCTTCATTCGTTTGCAATGGCAGCACAAGCTGTGGCAGGTAGTATCATTGGCTGGGGTTAGCTGTGTTGATGCAATCTGCCCCCTGTAGGTCTGAGCAGTTAATTTGTATTTGACCATTGGTTGCGGCCGCAATAGCCTCGCCGACTCTTTACGGAAGCACATGTGCGATCTTTAACGGTCCCACAACGAATGCTGGCCAGGACGGCAGACATCCATTCATTCGTCCATTCCAGCGGGATCGGCACACACACACTGATGAACACCTGCCGTGAAACACCAGGATTAGAGTTTATGCTGGGCTGGGGCGAATTCCAACCCAGGCGGCAAAATCAGATGTGAGTGATCTCACGATCACTGTGAGATCATCGATCTTCCAAAAGCTATTAATTATAATAATGCCATCACACCGGCCTGCCGATTGTTCGTTGTTATAGTAATACTAGCAGTAGTCTTCTCATAATGGTTTACTACGACAGTTCCTTTTCATAGGAGGTATGAAAGGAACATCATGTTTTCTTTTTCAGTGTTTATGTTCCAGTCCAGGAGTTCCACAACTCTTAGATGGTCTGATAAACCTCAGGCTCGTTACGAACTCTTGTGAAGAGCTTTCGAGCAACGAACATTCCCTCCCGACCTCATTCGGCTGAATAAGCTGCTTTAATGGCGATGGCTAATTCAATGATCTCCACTTTGCAGGACGTCGTGCGAGCCAAAAGCACACTCTTATGGCATTATGTTGAAATGTTTTGCTCTGAGTCTGGATGGTGGACGGGTTTGAATTTTATACCACTGTTACACCCTGTCTCACCAGTGGTATTGCCTGCTTCCTATGCTGGACATTTTTTAACCCTGTGATTGACAATCACCACGGAGGGAGAGGTTGGTGGGGTTATAGATTGCTCCTTTAACTTGGGCCTGGGTTGGACTGTGGAGAGAAAACGGAACGTTCGCAGAAGATGGCATCACCCATTTTGCTTCCACGACCCATTGTACAGAAATATAGGCACACTTACCCCAGAGCGTCAGAGGGCTTTGTTTGTGTGAAATGACAGTCCGTGATGTCTTGCCGGCAGGATGCCAAGAGATAACATTACTCGGCTACGAAGCTGTCTAGCATTAGTTTGAATCCTTGATCCAGCTATAACTGTCATCCCAGTGTTTCACAGTAGAGTGGTTCATCAATACTGTGTGATTTCCCCAACAGGTCTCCAGGAACTTCAGTGTCGAAAGAACAGAGGAGCACTGTGTTTGCTTTTCAAATATTGTGGTCCCAAACCCCAGGTTTGAGGCAAGGGCTGGTACTCCTGCCTCCCCTAAGCTCGGCTTCACGCCATGGAACCAAGGCTTTTAGGATCATTGGTATCTCCCGCTATGAGCGGGTCCTTGAGTCTCTCAATTCTCTCACCGCAGCAGGGTCGTGGTCTTCTGTCTTCCACTGACTCTCTCCGGCCACTTGCCCCCACCTTCTCTGTCTTGCCTCTGTCCCCCCTAATATTTCCGCAGGGCACTCATCAGGTCTGCCAAGAAAATCATTTCTGGTGAAAATATGCCAAACGCTCAAGGATCATTGCTCACCTTTACTCTTTCATGGCTTCTTTTATTGCCGCCTTCTGAACAACTCCCACACTCTCTTTCAATTTCCCTCCTCCCTCCCTCCAGGTTCTCAAAACAGCTGATTCCACCCATCTTCTTGTATTCCCAACATCCAAAACCATGATTTTTCCACCCATTAATCACCCAACCACCTTCCAATTCCCTGCCTCTCATTCCTGAAGTCCCCGGTAATGTCATTTTGGTCACCCCGTGTCCCCGCCTATCTCTCTCCCTTCAAGATTCTAATTCTCTCTGTTCCTCACTGTTTACTGTGCTTCCCTCTTCCCACCCCTCTTGTCTCATTGCTCACCTTGTATATGTTCTGTGTGTAGACTCTTGTATGAGCTCGAACATGTATAGGAAAAAGCACCACCTTGGTTTATCTTGGACCACAGCAAACTATCAGAGTTAAAAGACGTTTACAGGTATGTACTGAGGACATTGGACGCTTTTCCCTCTTTTTTGTTCATTCCTCCATTCCACTTCCCTCCCCTTCCTGCCATATCTCCCGCCTTCCACCCACTTCCTATCGCTCCATCATTCCTACTTCTCCCCACTCCCACCTCTCCACCTCCACTCCACCTCTATCACCCCAACTCCTACCTCTCCACCCAAAACTCCTACTTCACCCCACTTCCTACCTCTCCACCCCACCTCCCTAACCTCTCACACCGCCCACCTCCTACTTCCCACATCATACTTCTCCACCCCACCTCTACCTTCCACTCAATACCTCTCCACCACCTCCTTACCTCTCCCACCCCAACCTCTACCTCTCCCCACTCCGAACTTTCTTCCACCCCCACCTCTCCATCACTCTACCTCTCTCCCCACCTCCTACCTCCCGCCAGCTCTAACCTCTCCTCCACCCCACTCTAACCTCTCCGCTCCACCCACCCTCCGTAATCCCACGTTTACAGGTGGACTTTTTCCATTGGTATCCATTCTTGTCACTTTAACATTCGTGTTTCCCATCATTTCAACCAATGTTCGGTTGGAGATGTGATTAATTTAACCACAAACTCGAACGCCATTTCAATGTCATACTGTTTCTTCTCATCCACGTGATCTTTTGACTGCGTTTCCACCAATCCTTGGTGCGTAACTAAGTATGAGTGTTTTAACTACCCTCATATAATTGAGTGATGAAACTCCCTCCAGTAGTATTGAGTGTAAACTTACCCTCAGTGATATGAGTTGTATAAACTTCCCTCAGTGATTGAGTGTAAACTAGCCACTCAGGTGATGTATGAGTGGTACTACCCTCAGTAAGATGGAGTGTAAACACTACCCTCAGTGAGTACGAGTGTTGAATACCCTCCGTAGTAGAGTGTAAACTACCCTCGTGATATGAGTGTAAAACTTACCCTCAGTTGATATGGAGTGCTAAAACTTACCTCATGGTATGAGTGTAAATACCCTCAGTAGTATTATGTAAACTACCTAGGGTACTGAGTGTAAACTACCCTCAGTGGTATGAGGTGTAAAACATGTTCCCTCAAGTGAGTATGGTGTTAAAGCTACCCTTCAGTGGTTGAGTGTAAAACTCCCTCAGTAGTATGAGTTGTAAACTCCTCAGTAGTGATGCGTGTAAACTACCCTCCAGTAGTATGAGTGTAACACTACCCTAGTGTATGAGTGCTAAACTACCCTCAGCAGGGAAATCATGAAGACAGGGCTCTTTCACCAGGACGTCCAAGTCTCTGATCATACTGATCATCCCTTCATGTCTTCAGTTCCCTCTGTGATCATTTGGAAATAATAAAAAAACAAAATAAGGACGACTTGTCAGTTGTAAATTTCCTTGCTCGTCTTCCCGTCGCCGTTTTCCCCCACATCATCTAATAATATAATCAACGAGATCAAAATGTGAATAAGATTCATCATTTCTCACAGGACCAATGGGCTTGCTTTTGTATCGTCACCATGGCGAGCTCATCGAGGCAAGCATTCGCTCCACCTTTCCATCCCGTTCTGCAGCTGGCCCCCCACCCCCGCCCACTGAACCACTACGCCCCAGAAACAACATCGCCCTCTTGAATTTGCGTTAACCCTGACCGCGCCTTGCGTGGTTCCCTGTCGCAGGTAGAAGGCGCTATCTCTCTGACGCTGGGATGCTTCCGATTCGTTGGGTAAGTCACCGGCCGGCCATTGCCTAAACCGCCAGTCGAGCCTTCCTTCCATTTCCAGTTTTATGATGAGCTGTTGTCATTGATGAAGGATTGATTATTCTAGTCGTTAAGAGTCATTTTGAAACCTGTCATTGCGATTTTGAAAAACCTTTGTGGTTATCCATTTAGGTGTGAGAAGTCTCATGGCCTTATATATATGGGGAGGGACGAGAAAGAAAGATTTACTTCAGATGGCATCTTTGGCTTTATCGACTCATGAGAATGAAATGCACTTTGGGAAGATTCTTGGGTGACTTCATGTGGTCTTCGATAGATTGAGGTGGATTGGCGTGTGGTGGACGCATTTTAGGTTGGATGGGTGTGGTGGAGTATTTTAGGGGTGTGTGTGGTGGGCATAGTTGGGTGGATGGGTGTGGGGAATATTTTAGGGATGGGTTGTAGAGATATTTTGGTTGATGGGTGTTGGTGGAGATATTTGCTTGAGGGTGTGGTAGAGATATTGGTTGGATGGGGGTGGTTTGGAGATTTTGAGTGGATAGAGCTGGTGAGAGTTTTAGTTGAGAATAGGAATGTGGTGAGATGTTTCTGGGTGGAAAGGAGTGGTGAGATGTTTCAGGATCGGAGTTGCGTGAGATGTTTTCGTTTTGATAGGGAGTGGTGGATTGGATAGGAGTGGTAAGAGTGTTTTTGTGGATAAGAGCAGTGGTGAGATGTTTTCGTCTGGATTAGGATGGTGAGTGTTTCTGGTGGAGAGGAGATGGTCGGAAGATGTTTTCAGTGGATCGGAAACAAGTGGTGAGTGTTTTCGTTGGTAGGAGTGGTAACGATAGGAGTGGTAAGATGTTTTCGTTGAGATAAGAGTGGTTGAAGATGTTTTCGTTGTCTGGTATGAGTTGCAGTGTAGGATGTTTTGGTGAGAATGCAAGAGTGGTGGTGATTTGATTGGATGGGATGGTAGTGTTTCTGGAGGGATTAATGAGTGGTGAGATGTGTTTCTGTGATAGGAAGGGTGGCTGTTTCTGAGTTGGTAGAGGCGTGGTGAGATGTTTCTTGAATGGAAGTAGTGAGTGCGGAGATGTTTGGTGGATGGCAGTGTGCGATGTTCTAGTTTGATGAGAGTGGTGGAGGATGTGTCTGTTGGTGGATAGAAGCGTGGTGAGCTGTTTTCGTTGTGATAGGAGTGTCGTGAGCATGTTGCTGGAGGAGTGGTGAGATGTTTTAAGGGTCGAGTGGTGGGAATGTTTTCATTTGATAGAGTGTAGATAGGAAGTGGTAAGATGTTTTTGGTGGATAGCAGTGGTGAGGTTTCGTTGTATGTGTTGTTGAAGATTTTTCGTTTGGATTAGGAGTGGTAGATGTTTCTGGTGGAGAGGAGTGGTGGAGAGGAGTGCGTGGATAGTGAGTTTGTAAAGATGTTTTATGGTGGATAGGAGTGGTGACGATTTTTCGTTGGATGATAGAGGGGGATGTTTTCGTTGATGGCGGTGGTGAGATGTTTTCGGAGTTGGATGCGGGCCGAAGTGGTGAGATGTTTTGTGAGAAGGAAGTGGTGACGATGTTTTCGGTGGATAGGAGTGGTGAGGATGTTTTCGTTGCATAGGAGTGGGAGATGTTTTCAGGTGGAGAGGAGTGGCAAGAGTTGTCGGTGGATTTGGATGGAGTGGTGAGATGGTTTTGGATGGATAGGGTGGAATGTTTCAGTTGGATAGGTAGTTGGTGAGATGTTTCAGTGGAGAGAGTGGTGAAAGATGGTTTTCGGTGGTTCAGATGGTGAGATGTGTTCACTGGTGAGAGAGGGGGAGTGTGAATGTTTCTGGTGGAGAGGAGTAGGTGGATGTTTGGTGGGAGGAAGTGGTGAGGGTTTTTGGTGGATAGGGTGGTAAGATGTTTTTGGTGGGATAGGGTTGAGATGTTTTTGGCTGTAGCTATAGTGTAGATGTTTTCGGTGATGGAACCCTGTGTGAGATGTTTCGTTTGATAGGGGTGGTAAGATTGTTTTGGTGGGATAGGATGGTGAGATGTTTCGTTGTGAATAGAGTGTGTGAGATGTTCGTTCTGGATGAAGTGGTGATAGGTTTTCTGGTTGGAAGAGGAAGTGGTGAGATGTTTTGAGAAGGGAGAGTGGTATAAGAGTGTTGTTAGTGCATAGGAGGGTGAGAATGTTTCGTTGGATAGGAGGTTGGTGAGATTTCTGGTGGAGGGAGTGGTGAGATGTTTTCGTGATGGAGTGTGAGATGGTTTTCGTTGGATAGGTGTGAGATGTTTGTTCGGTGGATCGGAGTGGTGCAGATGTGCGGGTGGATAGAGTGGTGAGGTGTGGTTGTGGATAGGATGGTGAGATGGTTTTCAGTGTGAAGATTGGCAAGCTGTTTTCGGTGATATGAGTGGTGAGATGTTTGGTGTGATTAGGAGTGGGAGATGTTGTTTCGGTCTGGGAAGTAGCTGGAGTGGTGAAGATGGTTCAGTGTGGAGAGAGTGGGTAGAGATTGTTTTCGATCGATTCAGAGTGGTGAGATGTTTCTGGTGCGGAGGTGGTGAGATGTTTCTGGTGGAAGACGAGTGGGTAAGATGTTTTTGGTGGATAGAGTGGTGAGATGTTTTGGTGGATGGAGTGGTGAGATGTTTTCGGTGGATCGGGAGTGGTGAGATCGTTTTTGGTGGAGATCGGAGTCGGGGTAAGATGTTTTGGTGGATAGGAATGGTGAGGATGTTTTCGGTGGAAGGGAGTGGTATAGATTTTTTTGTGAAGAGTGGTGAGGTGTTCGGGTGTGATTTTTAGGAGTGGTGAGATTTTGTTTGGATAGGAGTGGTGAGGGAATTTTCGGTTGATGTGTGGGGGGCAACGTTTTCTGAATCTATTGATTTCAATTTTCTCTTTTTTTGTATTTTTCTTTTTTTTTGTTTTTTTTTTTCTTTGGCCGAGAAGGTTGGGGGGGTTTTGACGGGGGGGGGGAGCGGAGGGTGGGGGGGGCGGGATTTGTGTGTGGATAGGAGTGTGTGAAGATGTTTCGTTGAGATAGAGTGGTGAGAGGTTTTCGGGTGGCATAGAGTGGCGAGATGAATTTCTGCGTGAGAGGAGTGTGAGAAATTTTTGGTAGGATAAGGGAGGCGGATGTTCTGGCTCGATGGATCGCGAGGTCGGTGCAGAATGTTTTCTGGCTTGGATAGGAGTGGTTTGAGGATCTGGTTTCGGTCAGCATCCGCAGTGGTGAGATGTTTTCGTGAGATCGATGTTGCAATGTTTCGGGCATCGGAATGGTGAGTATGTTTTTCGGTGGATAGGACGTGGTGAGATGTTTTGTTTTGGAGAGGTGGGTGGTGAAGTTCGGTGGTTCAGGTGAGGTGAGATGGTTTCTGGTGCAGAGAGTAGTGTGAGATGTTTCTGTGGAAAGGGAGTGTGTGCAGATTATTTCATGGTGGAGAGGAGTGGTGAGATGGTTTGGTGCAGGATAGGAGTGGTTCGGCTGTTCTTTGGTGCGATAGGAATGGATGAGATGTTTTTGGTGGATGGGAGTGGTGAGTGTTTTCTGTATGGAGAGAGAGCTGGTGAGATGTTTTCTGGTTGGAGAGGCAGGGTTGAGATTGTTTTCTCGGTTGGAAGAGGAGTGCGTTGCCATAAGATGTCCTCCTCTGGCTAGACCCCCACTAGAGATGAGGAGTGGTGAGGATGTGTCTTCTGGCGATAGGAAGTGCGTGAGTGGTCTCTTTTCGGTGTGGGTACGCGCGATCGTTGAGTGTTATTGGTAGTGATAGCAGCTCCGCTGAGTGTTTGTGTGGCCAACTCAGGAGCCGTGGGGGTTTCGGACTAGCGAGTGCTGAGCTGTATTTGGTGGTAGGAATTTGGGGCGATAGGATCTGGTGACGTGTTATTCGTTGGGCATAAGAGTGCGGTGAATGTTTTCAGCTGCAATAGGGTGATGTGGATGGACGTGGTAAGATGTTTTTGGTGGATAGAGTGGTGAGATGTTTGCTGTTGAGTGGTGATTAAGAGGGTAAGAATGTTTCGGTTGGATAGAGTGGGTTAAGATGTTTTTGTGGAGAGGGAGTGGTAATGTTTCGTTGCGATAGGGAGTCGTTAAGATGTTTCGAAGTGAGAGGAGTGGGGATTAGGAGTGGTAGATGCTTTCTTGTGGAATAGGGTGGTGAGATGTTTTCGTTGAGATAGGATTGGTGAGCATCGTTTCTGGTGGAGAGGAGTAGTGAGATCGTTTCGTCAAGTGATCGGAGTGTGAGGATTTTTTTGTTTTGAAGGACCGTGGTGGATAGGTAGTGAGTTAAGATTGGTGTTTTGAGCGCGTGAGATAGACCGAGTGGTGAGATGTTTTCTTTGGATAGCGAGCGTGGGAGGGAGTGGTGCAGATGTTCTCTCAGTGAGATCGCAGGGTGAGATGTTTCGTTTTGTCAGAAGTGGTGGATAGAGTGCTAAGATGTTTCTGGTGGTAGGATGGTGAAAGTGTTTCGGTTGTCGATAGGGTAGAGTCATAAGGATGTTCTGGTGTGGAGAGAGTGGGAGAGGAAGGTGGTGCGATAGAGTGTAAATGGTTTGTTGGTGGATAGGAGTGGTGAGTGTTTTCGTTGAGATAGGAGTGGTCGAGATTTTCTGGTGGAGGAGGAAGATGGTGAGATTTTTCGTTGGATAGGAGTGGTGGAGTGTTTAGTTGGATAGGAGTGGTTGAGATGTTTCTCGTGGAGAGGCAGTGGGTGCAGATGTTTTCAGTTGGATCGGTGGTGAGATGGTTGTTCGTTTGCATAGGAATGGTGGATAGGAGTTACGATGTTTTTGGTGGATAAGAAGTGGTGAGTTGTTTTGTTGGCGATGGAGTGATGTTTGGTGGGAGATGTGAATGTCGTGTGGAGAGGATGTGAGATGGTTTTTTGGTGGAGAGTGGTGAGATGTTTCTGGTGAGGAGATAGATGTCGAGTGGAGAATGGCTGAAGTTTTGTGAAGGAGTGAGAATTCTTTAGTGGATAGGATGGGTGGAGATGTTTCGTTGCGAAGGAGTGGTGAGAGTTTTTCCGGAAGGAGTGTGTCAGATGTTTTCTGTGGAGAGGAGTGTGAGCGAGTAACAAACAGTGGTGGATGGATTGATAATGAACTGTTTTTGGTGGATAGGAAGTGGTGAGATGTTTGCGTGGATAGGAGTGTGAGATGTTTTTGATGTGGGGATAGCGTGGTGAGTGTTTCTCGTGATGATCGGGCCAGTGCTGAGAGTTTCCCTGGTGGAGAGGCGTGCGTTAGATGTTTCGTTGAAGGAGTGGTAGAGATGTTTCGTTGCATCGAGGCAGTGGTTGAGAATGTTTCAGTGAGAGGGTGGCAAGGGATGTTTTCGGCGCGTTGGATGGAAGTCGGTGAGATGGTTTTGGTGGATAGGAGTAACAATTAGGAGTGTGTGAATGTTTCAAGGTGGAGAGGAGTAGAGTGAAGATCGATATTTCGATCGAGTTCACGAGCACAGTCGGTAGATGTTTCTGGGTGGAGAGGATGACTGAGATGCTTTGGATGGAGAGGGTAGGTGAGAGTGTTTCTGGTGAGAGAGGAGTGGTAGAGGTGTATATTTTTGGTGGATAGGAGTGGTTAAAGGATGTTTTGTGGATAGGACTGGTGAGGATGTTTTGGGTGGATTAGGAAGTGGTGAGATGTTTTTGGTGGCATCGGCAGGGGTTCAGTGGGTGAGATGTTTCGGGGAATCGGAAGTTGGTGAGGGTTTTTGAGTGAGATAGGAGTGCGTAAGATGTTTCTTGGTAGGATAGGAGTGGTGAGCATGTTTTTTGGTGGCATAGGAGTGCGTGAGAGTTTCGGTGGATCGGTAGTGGGGTGGAGATGTTGTGGCTGGATCGCCATAGCACCAGCAATCCCCACAGTCCAGTGGTAAGATGTCTCTCTGGTGGATAGCAGTGGTGAGATGTTTTTGGTGGATCAGGCCAGTGGTAAAGATGTTTTTGGGGATAGGATGGTAAATGTTGTCTGGTGAGAGAGGGAGTGAGTGAGG
>CM068965.1:68813522-68824420 GCA_035128595.1 Eptatretus atami | reverse complement strand
GTGGTGAGATGTTTTCGGTGGATAGGAGTGGTGAGATGTTTTCGTTGGATAGGAGTGGTGAGATGTTTTCAGTGGATCGGAGTGGTGGATAGGAGTGGTGAGATGTTTTCGTTGGATAGGAGTGGTGAGATGTTTTCGATGGATAGGAGTGGCGAGATGTTTCTGGTGGAGAGGAGTGGTGAGAAGTTTTTGGTGGATAGGAGTGGCGAGATGTTTCTGGTGGATAGGAGTGGTGAGATGTTTTCGGTGGATAGGACAGCTGGGGTGAGATGTTTTCGGTGGATCGGAGTGGTGAGATGTTTTCGGTGGATCGGAGTGGTGAGATGTTTCGTGGATAGGAGTGGTGGAGATGTTTTTCGGTGGATCGGAGTGGTGAGATGTTTTCGGTGGATCGGAGTGGTGAGATGCTTTTCGGGTGGATAGGAGAGTGGCTGAGTATGTTTTTCGGTGGATCGGAGTGGTGCGTATGTTTCTGGTGGAGAGGAGTGGTGAGATGTTTTCGGTGGTTCAGAGTGGTGAGATGTTTCTCGGTGGAGAGGAGTGTGAGATGTTTTGGTGGACGAGAGTGTGAGATGTTTCTGGTGGAGAGGAAGTGGTGAGATGTTTTGGTGGATAGCAGTGGTGAGATGTTTTGTGGACATAGGAGTGGTGAGATATGTTTTTCTGATGGAGGAGGAAATGGTGAGATGTTTTTCGGTGGAGAGGCCGTGGTGAGATGTTTCTGGTGGAGAGGAGTGGTGAGATGTTTCTGGTGGAGATGAGATGTTTAGGTGGATAGGGAGTGGTCGAGAATTTTTGGTGATAGGAGTGGTGGAGATGGTAGTGGTGAGATGTTTTGGTGAAGAGTTTGGTGGATAAGGAGTGGTGAGATGTTTTCGTGGAATCGTGGTGAGATGTTTTCAGTGGTTGGGATAGGAGTGGTAGTGATTGGGAGAGGTGGTAAAGATGTTTGTTGTAGTGGGATAGAAGTGGTGGAGCATGTTTCTCGTTGGATAGGAGTGGTGAGATGTTTCTGGTGGAGAGGAGTGGTGAGATGTTTTTCAAGTGGATCGGAGTGGTGGAGATGTTTTCATTTGATAGGAGTGGTGGTAGGAGTGGTAAATTGTTTTGTGGATAGGAGTGGTGGAGATGTTTTCGTTGGATAGGAGGGTAGATGTTTCTGGTGGAGAGGAGTGGTGGATAGGAGTGGTAAGAATGTTTTTTGGTGGATAGGAGTGGTGAGATGTTTTCGTTGGATAGGAGTGGTGAGATGTTTCTGGTGGAGAGGAGTGGTGAGATGTTTACAGTGGATCGGAGTGGTGAGATGTTTTCGTTTGATAGGATGGTGGATAAAAGTGGTAAATGTTTTTGGTGGATAGAGTGGTGAGATGTTTTCGATGGAATAGGAGTGGAGAAGGAGTGTGATGTTTAGTGGATCGGAGTGGTGAGATGTTTTTCTTGATAGGATGGTGCGATAGGAGTGGTAAGAATGTTTTTGGTGGATAGGAGTGGTGAGATGTTTCTCGTTGGATAGGAGTGGTGAGGATGTTTTCGTTGGATAGAGTGGTAGATGTTTCAGGTGAGAAGGAGTGGTAAAGATGTTTCTGGTGGAGAGGAGTGGTGAGAGGAGTGGTGGATAGGCAGTGGTAAGATTGTTTTTTGGTGGATAGGAAGTGGTGGATGTTTCTTGGATATAGGAGTGGTAGATAGTTTTGGTGGAGAGGAGTGGTGAGATGTTTTTCGTTGTGATAGGAGTGGTTGAGATGTTTTTCGGTGGATCGGAGTGGTGAGATGTTTTCTGTGGAGAGGAGTTGGTGAGATGTTTTCGGTGGATAGGTGGTAGAATGTTTTGTTGCATAGGAGTGGTGGAGATGTTCAGGGGAGAGGAAAGAAGGGCAAGGATGTTTCGGTGCGTATAGGAGTGGTGAGATGTGTTTGGGTGGATAGGAGTGGTGGAGAGTTTTCGTTGGATAGGAGTGGTGAGATGTTTTCAGGTGGAGAGGAGTGGTGAGAATGTTTTCGGTGGTTCAGAGTGGTGAGCTGTTCTGGTGAGAGGAGTGTGGATTGTTTCTGGAGAATGTGAGCTTTCTGAGAGGAGTGGTGAGATGTTTCGGTGGATGGAGTGGTGAGATATTTTTGGTGGATAGGAGTGGTAAGATGTTTTTGTGAGATAGGAGTGGTGAGATGTTTTTGGTGGATAGAGTGGTGAGACGTTTTTCGGTGGATCGGAGTGGTGAGATGTTTTTGGTGATCGGGTGGTAAGATGCTTTTGTGGATAGGAGTGGTAAGATGTTTTACGGTGAGAGGAGTGGAGATGTTTTCGGTGGATAGGGTGGTGAGATGTTTTCGTTGGATAGGAGTGGTGGAGATGTTTTCGGTGGATCGGAGTGGTGGATAGGAGTGGTGGAGATGTTCTTCGTTGATAGGAGTGGTGAGATGTTTTCGGTGGAATAGGAGGGCGAGATTGTTTTCTGGGGAGAGGAGTGGTGAGATGTTTTTTGGTGATAGGAGTGGCCAGATGTTTTCAGTGATAGGAGTGGTGAGATGTTTTCGGTGGATGGAGTGGTGAGATGTTTTCGGTGGATCGGAGTGGTGAGATGTTTTCGGTGATGGAGTGGTGAGATGTTTCTGGTGGAGAGGAGAGGTGAGATGTTTTCGGTGGAAGAGGAGTGGTGAGATGTTTCTGGTGGAAGAGGAGTGGTGAGATGCTTTTGGTGGAGAGGAGTGGTGAGATGTTTCTGGTGGAGAGGAGTGGTGAGAATTTTTGGTGGATAGGAGTGGGTGAGATTTTTTGGTGATAGGAAGTGGTGAGATGTTTTCTGATGGAGAGGAGTGGGGTGAGATGTTTTCAGGTGGAGAGGAGTGGTGAGATGTTTCTGGTGGAGAGGAGTGGTGAGATGTTTCTGGTGGAGAGGAGTGGTGAGATGTTTTTGGTGGATAGGCAGTGGTGAGATGTTTTCGGTGGATAGGAAGTGGTGGAGATGTTTTTGGTGGATAGGAGTGGTGAGATGTTTTTGGTGGATAGGAGTGGTGGCATTGGAGTGGTGAGATTTTTTTGGTGGATAGGAGTGGGATGATTAGATGTTTTCGTTGGTAAAGATGGTGAGATGTTTTCAGTGGATAGGAGTGTGGATAGGAGTGGTAGATGTTCTTGGTGGATAGGAGTGGTGAGATGTTTTCGTTGATAGGAGTGGTGTGTGATAGGAGTGGTAAGATGTTTCTGTGGAATGGAGTGGTGAGATTGTTTTTCGTTTGGATAGGAGTGGGTGGAGATGTTTCTGGTGCGAGAGCGAGTGGTGAGATGTTTTTGTTGGATAGGAGTGGTAAGATGTTTCTGGTGGATGAGTGGAGTTGGTGGATAGGAGTGGTAAGATGTTTTGGTGGATGGAGGGTGATGATGTTTTCTTGATAGGAGTGTGAGATTGTTTTGGTGGAAGGTCGGGATGTTTTCGTTGATAGGAGTGGTGAGATGTTTTCGGTGGAGTCGCAGTGGTGATGTTTCTGGTGGAGAGGAGTGGTGAGATGTTTTTCGGTGGATAAAGTGGTGAGATGTTTGGTGGATAGGAGTGGGTGAGATTTTCGTGGATAGGAGTGGTGAGATGTTTTCTGGTGTAGAGGAGTGGTGAGATGTTTTCGTTGGATGGAGTGGTGAGATTGTTTTCTGTGGATGGATGGTGAGATGTTTCGGTGGAAGGAGTGGTGAGATGTTTTTGGTGGATAGGAGTGGTGGATGTTTTCATTGGATAGGAGTGGTGAAGATGTTTCTGGTGATGGAGTGGAGTGGTGGATAGGGTGGTAGATGTTTGGTGGATAGGAGTGGTGAGATGTTTTCGTTGGATAGGAGTGGTTGAGATGTTTTCGGTGGATTGGAGTGTGAGATGTTTCTGGTGGAGAGGAGTGGTGAGGTGTTTCTGGTGGAAGAGGAGTGGTGAGATGTTTTTCTGGTGGATGGAGTGGTGAGATGTTTTCGTTTGATAGAGTGGTGGATAGGATGTGGTAAGATGTGTTTTGTGGATGGAAGTGGTGATAGTGTTTTTGGTGGATAGGAGTGGTGAGATGTTTTCGGTGGATCGAGTGTAGATGTTTTGTGATGGGGGGTGAGATGTTTTCGGTGGATAGGAGTGGTGAGATTTTTTCGGTGGATGGGTGGTGAGATGTTTTCGGCGGTGGATGGCGGAAGTGACGGTGAGATGTTTTCCGGTGGATAGAGTGGTGAGATGTTTTCGGTGGATGGAGTGGTGAGAATGTTTCTGGTGGAGAGGAAGTGGTGAGCATGTTTTCGGTGGTTCAGAGTGGTGAGATGTTTCTGGTGGAGAGGAGTGGTGAGATGTTTCTGGTGGAGAGGAGTGGTGAGATGTTTGGTGGAGAGGAGTGGTGAGATGTTTTTGGTGGATAGAAGTGGTGAGATGTTTTTGGTGGATAGAAGTGGTGAGATGTTTCTGATGGAGAGGAATGGTGAGATGTTTTTGTGGAGAGGAGTGGTGAGATGTTTCTGGTGAGAGGAGTGGTGAGATGTTTCTGGTGGAGGAGGAGTGGTGAGATGTTTTTTGGTGGATAGGAGTGTGAGATGTTTTTGGTGGATAGGAGTGGGGGATAGGAGTGGTGAGATGTTTTTCGGTGGATAGGATGGTGAGATGTTTTCGGTGGATCGGAGTGGTGAGATGTTTTCGGTGGATGGAGTGGTGGAAAGAATGTTTTCTTGGTGGATCGAGAGTGGTGAGATGTTTTCGGTGGAGTAGGAGTGGTGGCATTTTTGTGAGAGGAGTGGTGAAGATGTTTCGTGGTAGGAGTGGTGAGATGTTTCTCGGTGGACGAGAGTGGTGAGATGTTTTTCTGTGGAGAGAGTGGTGAGATTTGGGAGAGAGTGGTGAGATGTTTTTGGTGGATAGGATGGTGAATGTTTCTTGGGTGGATAGGATGGTGAGATGTTTTTGGTGATAGGAGTGGTGAATGTTTCTGAATGGAGGGAGTGGTGAGATGTTTTCGGTGGAGAGAGTTGTGAGATGTTTCTGGGAGAGTGTGATGTTTCTGGTGGAAGATAGGATGGTGAGATGTTTTTGTTGGTGGATAGGATGGTGAGATGTTTTTGGTGGTAGAGTGGTGATGTTTTGTGGGAAAGAGTGGTGAGATGTTTTTGGTGGATGGAGTGGGGATAGGAGTGGTGAGATTGTTTTTGTTGGAGGTGGGATGGAGGTGGTGAGATGTTTTCGTTGGATAGAGAGTGCGTGAGTGTTTTCTCAGTGGAATCGGAGTGGTGGATATAGGAGTGGTAAGATGTTTTTGGTGATAGGAGTGGTGAGATGGTTTTTCGTTTGATAGGAGTGGTGGGCATAGGAGTGGTGAAGATGTTTTCGTTGGATAGTGGTGAGATGTTTCTGGTATGAGGAGTGGTGAGATGTTTTTGCAGTGGATCGTAGTGGTGAGATGTTTTGTTGATAGGAGTGGTGGATAGGAGTGGTAAGATGTTTTTGGTGATAGGAGTGGTGAGATGTTTTCGTTGGATAGGAGTCGTAAGATGTTTCTGGTGAGAGGAGTGGGGATTAGGAGTGGCTAAGATTGTTTTGTTGGATAGGAGTGGTGAGATGTTTTGTTGGATAGGAGGGTGAGATGTTTCTGGTGGAGAGGAGTGGGAGATGTTTCAAGTGGATGCGGGAGTGGTGAGATTTTTTTTGTTTGATAGGAGTGGTGGATAGAGTGGTAAGATGTTTTTGGTGGATAGAAGTGGTGAGATGTTTCTTGGATAGGAGTGGAGACGGAGTTGGTGAGATGTTTTTCAGTGAATCGGACGTGGGTGAGGATGTTTCGTTTGATAGGAGTGGTGGATAGGAGTGGTAAGATGTTTTTGGTGGATAGGAGTGTGAGAGTTTTCGTTGGATAGGAGGTGTAAGATGTTCTGGTGGAGAGGAGTGGGGAGAGGAGTGGTGATAGGAGTGGTAAGATGTTTTTGGTGGATAGGAGTGGGAGATGTTTTCGTTGGATAGGAGTGGTCGAGATGTTTCTGGTGGAGGAGGAGTGTGAGAATGTTTTTCGTTGGATAGGAGAGTGGTGAGATGTTTAGTTGGATAGGAGTGGTGAGATGTTTCTGGTGGAGAGGAGTGGTGAGAATGTTTTCAGTGGATCGGAGTGGTGAGATGTTTTCGTTTGATAGGAATGGTGGATAGGAGTGGTGATGTTTTTGGTGGATTGAAGTGGTGAGTTGTTTTCGTTGGATAGGAGTGGTGAGATGTTTCTGGTGGAGAGGAGTGGTGAGATGTTTTTAAGTGGATGGAGTGGTGAGATGTTTCATTTGATAGGAGTGGTAGATAGGAGTGGTAAGATGTTTTTGGTGGATAGGAGTGGTGAGATGTTTTCGTTGGATAGGAGTGGTGAGATGTTTTCGTTGGATAGGGTGGTGAGATGTTTCGGTGGAGGAGTGGTGGAGAGGAGTGGTGGAAGGAGTTTTAGAGTTTTTGGTGGATAGGAGTGGTGAGATGTTTTCGTTGGATAGGAGTGGTGAGATGTTTTCGTGGATAGGTGGTGAGATGTTTCTCGTGTGGATCGGAGTGGTGAGAGTTTTGGTGGATAGGAGTGGTTGAGATGTTTTCGTGGATAGGAGTGGTGAGATGTTTTCGTGCATAGGAGTGGTGAGAATGTTTCAGGTGGAGAGGAGTGCAAGATGTTTTCGGTGATAGGAGTGGTGAGATGGTTTTGGTGGATAGGAGTGGTGAGATGTTTCATTGGATAGGAGTGGTGAGATGTTTCAGGTGGAGAGGAGTGGTTGAGATGTTTTGGTAGGTTCAGAGTGGTGAGATGTTTCTTCGTGGAGAGGAGTGCTGAGATGTTTCTGGTGGAGAGGGTGGTGAGATGTTTCTGGTGGAGAGTGGTGAGGTGTTTTGGTGGATAGGAGTGGTAAGATGTTTTTGGTGGATAGGAGTGGTGAAGATGTTTTGGGTGATAGGAGTGGTGAGATGTTTTTGGTGGATCGGCAGTGGTGAGATGTTTCGGTGGTCGGAGTGGTGAGTGTTTTATGGTGGATAGGAGTGGTAAGCATGTTTTTGGTGATAGGAGTGGTGAGATGTTTTTGGTGGATAGGAGTGGTGAGATGTTTCGTGGATCGGAGTGGTGAGATGTTTTGGTGGATCGGAGTGGTAAGATGTTTTTGGTGGATAGGAGTGGGTAAGATGTTTTTGGTGGATAGGAGTGATAAGAATGTTTTTGGGTGGATAGGAGTGGTAGATGTTCTGGTGGAGAGGAGTGGTGAGATGTTTCGGTGGATAGGAGTGGTGAGATTTTTTCGTTGGATAGGAGTGGTGAGATGTTTTCAGGTGGATCGTGAGTGGTGGATAGGAGTGGTGAGATGGTTTTTCGTTGGATAGGAGTGGTGAGATGTTTTCGATGGGATAGGAGTGGCGATGATGTTTCTGGTGGAGAGGAGTGGTGAGAAGTTTTTTGGTGGATAGGAGTGGCGAGATGTTTCTGGTGGAATAGGAGTGGTGAGATGTTTTCGGTGGATAGGAGTGGTGAGATGTTTTCGGTGATGAAGTGGTGGATGATGTTTTCTGGTGGATCGGAGTGGTGAGATGTTTTCGGTGATAGGAGTGGTGAGATGTTTTCGGTGGATCGGAGTGGTGAGATGTTTTCGTGATCGGAGTGGTGAGATGTTTTCTGGTGGATAGGAGTGGTGAGAGTGTTTTCGGTGGATCGGAGTGGTGAGATGTTTCTGGTGGAGAGAGTGGTGAGATGTTTCGTGGTTCAGAGTGGTGAGATGTTTCTGGTGGAGAGGAGTGGTGAGATGTTTCTTGGTGGAGAGGAGTGGTGAGATTGTTTCTGGTGGAGAGGAGTGGTGAGATGTTTTTGGTGGATAGGCAGTGGTGAGATGTTTTTGGTGGATAGGAGTGGTGAGATGTTTCGATGGAGAGGAATGTGAGATGTTTCGGTGGAGAGGAGTTGTGAGATGTTTCTGGTGGAGAGAGTGGTGAGATGTTTGGTGGAGAGGATGGTGAGATGTTTTTGGTGGATAGGAGAGTGGTGAGATTGTTTTTGGTGCGATAGGAGTGGTGCGATAGGAGTGGTTTTGTATGTTTTTGCGTGGATGGAGGGGGATGGAGTGGTGAGATGTTTCGTTGGATAAGAATGGTGAGATGTTCAGTGGTAGGAGTGGTGGATAGGGTGGTAAGATGATTCTGGTGGATAGGAGTGTGAGATGTTTTCGTTGATAGGAGTGGTGGATAGGAGTGGTAAGATGTTTCGTTGATAGGAGTGGTGAGATGTTTCTGGTGGGAGGAGGTGGTGTTAGATGTTTTCAGTGGATGGAGTGGTGAGATGTTTTCATTTGAAAGGAGTGGTGGATAGGAGTGGTAAAGATGTTTTGGTGGATAGGAGTGGTGAGATGTTTTCGTTGGATAGGAGTGGTAAGAGTTTTCTGGTGGAGAGGATGCGTGGATAGGAGTGGTAAGATGTTTTTGGTGGATAGGAGTGGTGAGATGTTTTCGTTGGATAGGAGTGGTGAGATGTTTCTGGTGGAGGAGTGGTGAGATGTTTAGTGGATCGGAGTGGTGAGATGTTTTCGTTTGATAGGAGTGTGATAGGAGTGGTAAGATGTTTTGGTGGATAGAAGGGTGAGATGTTTTCGATGGATAGGAGTGGAGAAGGAGTGGTGAGATGTTTCAGTGGATCGAGTGGTGAGAGTTTTTCTTTGATAGGAGTGGTGGATAGGAGTGGTAAGATGTTTTGGTGGAATAGGAGTGGTGAGATGTTTTCGTTGGATAGGAGTGGTGAGTTGTTTTCGTTGGATAGGAGTGGTGAGATGTTCAGGTCGAGAGGAGTGGTAGATGTTTCTGGTGGAGAGGAGTGGTGGAGAGGAGTGTGATAGGAGTGGTAAGATGTTTTTGGTGGAATGGAGTGGTGAATGTTTTCGTTGGATAGGAGTGGTGAGATGTTCTGGTGGAGAGGAAGTGGTGAGATGTTTTCGTTGGATAGGAAGTGGTGAGATGTTTTCGGTGGATCTGAGTGGTGGAGATGTTTCTGGTGGACGAGGAGTGGTGAGCAATGTTTTTCGGTGATAGAGTCGGTGAGAATGTTTTTTGTTGCATAGGAGTGGTGAGATGTTTCAGTCGGAAGGAGTGGCAAGATGTTTCGGGGGTAGGAGTGGTGAGATGTTTTTGGTGGATAGGAGTGGTGAGATTTTTTCGTTGGATAGGAGTGGTGAGATGTTTCGGTGAGAGGAGTGGTGAGATGTTTTCGCTGGTTCAGAGTGGTGGAGATGTTCTGGTGGAGAGGAGTGGTGAGAATGTCTGGTGGAGAGGAGTGGTGAGATGTTTCTGGTGGAGAGGAGTGGTGAGATGTTTTCGGTTGGATCGGAGTGGTGAGATATTGGTGGAATAGGAGTGGTAAGATGTTTTTGGTGGTAGGAGTGGGTTGAGAATGTTTTTTGGTGGAATAGGAGTGGTGAGACGTTTTCGGTGGTCGGAGTGGTGAGATGTTTTTGGTGATCGGAGTGGTAAGATGCTTTTTGTGGATAGGAGTGGTAAGATGTTTTCGGGGGAGGAGTGGGTGAGATGGTTTTCGTGGATAGAGTGGTTGAGATGTTTCGTTGGATGGATGTGGTGAGATGTTTCGGTGATTCGGAAGTGGTGGATAGGAGTGGGTGAGAGTTTCGTTGGATGAGTGTGAGATGTTTTTCGTGGATCAGGAGTGGCGAGAATGTCTGGTGGAGAGGGGTGGGTGAGATTTTTTGGTGGATAGGAGTGGCGAGATGTTTTAGTGGATAGGAGTGGTGGATTGTTTCGGTGGTCGGAGTGTGAGATGTTTTCGGTGGAATCGGGTGGTGAGATGTTTTCGGTGGCTTAGGAGTGGTGAGATGTTCTGGTGAGGAGGAGAGGTGAGATGTTTCCGGTGAGAAGTGGTGAGATGTTTCTGTGGAGAGGAGTGGTGAGATGTTTCTGGTGGAGAGGATGGTGAGATTGTTTCTGGTGGATGAGGAGTGGTGAGAAGTTTTTGGTGGAATGGAGTGGTGAGTATTTTTTGGTGGATAGAGTGTGAGATGTTCTGATGGAGGGAGTGGTGAGATGTTTTCGGTGGGAGAGGAGTGGTGGATGTTTCTGTGGAGAGGAGTGGTGAAGATGTTTCTGGTGGAGAGGAGTGGTGGAGATGTTTTGTGGTAAGGATGTGAAGTGTTGGGATGGGTGGTGAGATGTTTTTTGGTGTAGGAGTGGTGAAGATGTTTTTGGTGGATAATGGAGGTTTGGGATAGGAATGGATTGAGTCGTTGGAAATGTTTTTTGGTGATAGGAGTGGGATAGGAGTGTTGAGATGTTTTCCGTGAATAAAAGTGGTGAGATGTTTTCAGTGGATAGGAAGTGGGTGGATAGGAGTGGTAGATGTTTTTGGGTGGATAGGAGTGGTGAATGTTTTGTTTGATAGGACGTGGTGGATAAGGAGTGGTAAGATGTTTTTAGGTTGGATAGGAGTGGTGAGAATGTTTCGTTGGATTAGGAGTGGTGAGATTTTCTGGTGGAGAGGAGTGTAGATGTTTTCGTTGGATGGAAGTGTAAGATGTTTCTGGTGGGAGGAGTGGTGGATAGAGTGGTAACGATGTTTTTGGTGGATAGGAGTTGGTGAGATGTTTTCATTGGATAGGAGTGTAGATGTTTCTGGTGGAGAAAGAGTCCGTGAGATGTTTTCGTTGGATAGGAGTGGTGAGATGTTTTGGTGGATCGCAGTGGTGGAGATGTTTCTGGTGGAAGAGGAGTGGTGAGAATGTTTTTTCGGTGGATAACAGTGGTAGATTGTTTTCTGGTGGATAGGAGTGGTTGAGATATTTTCGGTGGATAGGAAGTGGTGAGATGTTTCTTGTGTAGAGGAGTGGTGAGATGTTTTCGGTTGGATTGGAGTGGTGAGATGTTTTCTGTGGATTCGGAGTGGTGAGATTGTTCTGGTGG
>CM068965.1:68742590-68773045 GCA_035128595.1 Eptatretus atami | reverse complement strand
GGTCGGACTTTGTGTCCAATGAGCGGTTGCTGACAGAGACTCAAATGAGATTTGTTACCTGCATAGTCCGTGAGCGTCTGCTGCGGCTGTATGGACATGTGGCTCGTTTTCCTGACACTGATCCTGCTCACCAGATTCTTGCTCAGACAAGGAGTCTCATGAGTGAAGGAAGCCACACGGGCCGACCACGTGCCTCATGGTTGCAGCAGGTTGATCAGCATCTCAAGGAGATGGGGATGGGCCAGGCATCTGCCTTGGGGATGGCCAGACGGAGCCCTGGAGGAGGCCAACGGGCCGACCACGTGCCTCATGGTTGCAGCAGGTTGATCAGCCATCTTCGAAGGAGATGGGGATGGGCCAGGCATCTGCCTTGGGGATGGCCAGACGGAGGCCCCTGGAGGAGGCCCCAGAGGCGGAAAGTGGGTGCAGCGACGCACTGCTCTGGCACATGTTCCCATACCTGCCCTGACCTGATTAGAAGAAGTATTTGATTGGTTGTAATTAGAAGTATTTGGTTGTGATTGGAAGACGTATTTTATTGGTCCTGTACATTTCACAAATTGAAAGATGGGAGAATCTTGGACCCTTCAAAATATGTTCCTTCCTTCCCTTCCTCTCTTTTTACTTCTTGAAGAGTCCAATTGTAAGGAACACTGTGATTTGTTTTATTAACATGATGAACTGCACTTTTGATGGACAATCCAGTCCTCCCAAATATAACTCGATTATAATGAACAGTGAAATGTCGAATGTTTTTGTTTTGTAAATTCTCTAAATCTGGTGAACCATTGCAGGAAAGTTCTTTCCATGCCAACCGACCACCGACAGGCACCTATCCCTCTCCACATCGCTTCTTCAGTCCCCAACTTTCCGCCTCTCTCTATACTCCCCATAGCTTTGCTTTTGGCAATTTTCCATTCAGTATTTCCCACGGCATTTCATTCTGGTTTTCCCATTCGATGATCCATAGATCAGTCGTTTCAGTGTCACTTTGGGATATCAGTTTCGATTTGTCATCGCAACCTGTGATGCAACGCGAATGGTGTACAAGAAAAAATGTATCAAAAACGATTTTCAGGGAAATCATTTTCTATTTTCTAAAGGATGTAGAAGGGTCTCGAGTGGCTTAAGGGTCTTAAAAGGTCAAAAAGGGGTCTAAAGTGTTTTAAGGGTCATAAAGGAGTTTAAAGGTCTAAGGGTCTTAAATGGGTCTTAATGTCTAAAGGGGTCTAAGGGCGAAAAAGCAAAAGTGGGCTGAAGTGTCCAAAGGGTCTTACAAGGTCTATAGGTCTGAAAAGTGTCGAAAGGGTCGAAGACGGTCTATTAGTCTTAAAAGAGTCTAAATGGGTATTGAAGGGTCTAAGGGGTGTAAAGGGTCTCATGGGGTCTACAGGGTGGAAAGGTGTGAAGCTGTAGTAAATAAATTAACTCTGGAGTGCATCATGGCAATAATGGATCAAATGACCTCCTCATGACTGTTTAAACCTCCTATTTAGGTGCATCGTGGTTAAAAATCTGATCGTAGAAAGTTTCGTCGTGAATTAACTTTGGGAGCCCAAAGCAGGTAAGGTCACAAACAAAAACACATTTTGGTTTTTTTTATATAGAGATGTACAACCTGATTTTACTGCTGCAGCCTCTTCTTCCTCTTTCCAGGTAGGTGGCGTCACTTTTTTTTTTCTTCCATCGCCCAGTTTACAGTGAGATCTCTTGGCAAAGTCTTGGCTAATAGGGAAATGCTCAAGTCAGAACCTCAATCAAGGCTACGGGAAAGCTCACCCAGAGACGTTCAAAAATTCCTTTTACAGCTCGTTTTAATATGTAACGAAAAGGGTCGTTACATAACGGCTCTGGAAACACCCCCCGACCACCTGTAAGTGTGAAACCGAACAACGTCTGGACATACACCCACCCCCACCAAACTCCGAACCCTGACCGCGATGCATAAGGGACGTCATTTTTTGAATGTCCCCGAAGATAAGACATCGTTAAGAGGTCAGAGATATGGATAATATTGTCAGAAATGAAATATATCTCACCTGTGATTGAGTATTTCTGTGATAGTGACCAGAAACCATTTGAAAATTAAAAAAAAATTAATGGTTGCCAAGGTCACCGTCTCCACCCAGTACGATATGTCATCACTGAAGTTTAACACTGAATTCCCGGGTTGAATTCCGAAATAAAATGGCCTTTTTATGAAGCATTGTATATATTGATCTACCGTTGCTGAGATAGCGACAGGTGGCAGCTCATGTGTTTATAATTTATGAATTGTGAGAAAATGACTGTTTAAAATCCCTATTTGGGTGTACTGGTAAATAATGTTATCCTATAAAGTTTCGTGGTGATTAACCTTTGGAGCTCAGAGGAGTAAGGTCACAAACAAACAAACAAACAAACAATCATTTTGTGTATGTATGTGTATATATATATAATATATATATAATGTATATGAGAGTAGTACTCTCATACACTGTAGTTGGTAACAGGTCCTACTACAGTAGTCTGCAGAGAATTACTGCAGGAAATAATGTTTGCCTGTGCTCATCCATTGGCAACCACCTATCACGTAATATCAAGAACAATGAGTTAGCCCATTCTCGAATGGGAGCTCCGACTGATGGGAACTGGTGGCACATGCACGAGAGTGTGGTGCTCAGAACCTCTCAACCATTAATTCACTTACTAATACAGAGGCTGATGTACGTAACATGCATCCACGAGGCTCTACTGTGTAAGTGCTTCATATTTTGTGATGTTGAAACGATTAAAGTTTGCAATTTTGCATTCTGCATCTGTAATAAGATAATCATGTACATTTGCTCCCCCTCCTGCCTATCTCACCCACATCTCTGCCTCCATGCCTGTATAACACAGGCCTCACAGCAATGGGCGACACAGCTGTCATGTCGACGCTAAATCCAATGGCACCAGAAACCCTTGAAAGGCACTGCTCGGTCGGAGTCCAGCAAGAAAACGTGACCGTCCTCGGCACGATGGATGTGGGGAAAAGCCTTGTCGAGGTCAGCTTTTAGCATTCAATCCCTTGGGGACATGATTTGCTCAAGACAAATCCTGACGATGCTGTGCCATTGATAAACAGCATTTATTTAACTGTTGGATCACTTCACTTACGCATGCCGGACCGAAAGACTGTACACTTGTATATCAAAGTAACATACAAAGTGAGCAAGTAAGAAAACTGTCCCATTTCATTTGAGGATGATATTTTGATCCTTGAGGTTTCGATGAATCGCGGTCAGCATGTTTCCACAATGCACCTTCCGCCGTGATTGTGGATAATAATGGTTTCGCCAAAATTTATCTCCAATCAGTGTGATGGTCTTTGATTTCCTTTTTTTTTTTTAAACACAAAAGCATAATTCAAGGTTCATGGAAGAACTTCCAGCACAACAGACCACTCAATGATGGAATTAATGGAAGCGTGTCGCTATAGCTCTTCGTGATAGCAGACAGGACGTCCAATTGGATGTGAATCCGAACGACGACACGCACATCGATGCCTCGCCCTGAATGCGAAAATACCAGGATGACAGTTTATAGCTGGGCCGAGATAACCTCGAAGGCACGTGCACAGACATCCAGGCTATCCGAATGGTCTACCAATTCTGATCTGTGCTTTGGATTAAATAAACTCTACAAGTGTCAGATAAACGATAGGAACTTCAATGCAAAAAGAGGAAACATGTTCCGTTGAGCTGAAAAATTAATGCTTTGGCAATAACAAGAAGCTGACGATGAAAGAAATACTTTCTGGTGAGGAGTTTTATATTTGGATGGAATGAAAAATGTGTCCAAGACATTAAAAAAACAGAGAGTTGGTGTCAAAGCCACCCAATGCTCACCTGTTTATACATTTATCGGACTAGTCTAATAATATTTTTTTTATAAAGCATTGCAGTGAAGTCTGATCCAAATAATTTTAAAGCGATATATGTGTTCAAAACAGGTCAAAAATTTAAAACATTTTGAATTATTTTTTCATTTCAACTTCACTACATCAATAAATACCCCAAAGGAACCTCCATACCAAATATCAGCATCCTAGTACACATATTAATGATGGCAAGCTTCTAAATAACTTGCACCAAAAACTTTAACGTTGATGAGCTACAAAAAAGTTAAGTTCAAAACAGGTCAAAAATTTAAACATTTGAAATTATTTTTTAATTTCAACTTCACTACATCAATAATATACCCCAAAGGAACCTCATACCAAATATCAGCATCCCAGTACACATTAATGAATGGAAAGCTTCTAAATAACTTGCACCAAAACTTTAACGTTGATGAGCTACAAAAAAGTTAAGTTCAAAACAGGTCAAAATTTTAAACATTTGAAATTATTTTTAATTTCAACTTCACTACATCAATAAATACCCCAAAGGAACCTTCATGCCAAATATCAGCATCCAGTACACAATTAATAATGGCAAGCTTCTAAATAACTTGCACCAAAAACTTTAACGTTGATGAGCTACAAAAAAGTTAAGTTCAAAACAGGTCAAAAATTTTAAACATTTGAAATTATTTTTTAATTTCAACTTCACTACATCAATAATATACCCCAAAGGAACCTCCATGCCAAATATCAGCATCCCAGTACACATTAATGAATGGCAAGCTTCTGAATAACTTGCACCAAAAACGTTAACGTTGATGAGCTACAAAAAAGTTAAGTTCAAAACAGGTCAAAAATTTAAAACATTTTAAATTATTTTTTAATTTCAACTTCACTACATCAATAGTATACCCCAAAGGAACCTCCATACCAAATAATCAGCATCCCAGTACACATTAATGAATGGCAAGCTTCTGAATAACTTGCACCAAAAACGTTAACGTTGATGAGCTACAAAAAAGTTAAGTTCAAAACAGGTCAAAAATTTAAAACATTTTAAATTATTTTTTAATTTCAAACTTCAACTACATCAATAGTATACCCCAAAGGAACCTCCATGCCAAATATCAGCATCCTAGTACACATTAATGAATGGCAAGCTTCTAAATAACTTGCACCAAAAACTTTAACGTTGATGTGGTACAAAAAAGTTAGTTCAAAACAGGTCAAAATTTTTAAACATTTGAAATTATTTTTGAATTTCAACTTCACTACATCATAACATACCCCAAAGGAACCTTCATGCCAAATATCAGCATCCTAGTACACATATTAAATGAATGGCAAGCTTCTGAATAACTTGCACCAAAAACGTTAACATTTTCAAGCTCACGCCGGGGTATCGCTATAGCTCTCTGTTCTTCGAACAGCTGAGCTAATAAATAAATTTTCCAATATATTAATTGAGACTCTGCATTATTACTTGTTTTTTTGTTGCAGATAGACTGAGAGTAACAGAAAAGTGGAGGACATGGATAATACAATGGCCGGTGGAACACTCTCGTAGAAACAGGAAGGGATCAGGAAGGAGCAACCCCTCATTGACCCTCACAACCTTTAAAATTACTTAATTCATAAAGATTCATAAAGATTGACTTGTGAAATGTTCATCACATTTACTGTTTGTTCAGGCAATAGTGAAACGGAGCTTCAGTTTCTCGTTTCGTGGAGTTTCAGTTACGGTCACAGTACTCTTCAAACAGCTCCGGTGAATCGGAATCCGTTTCTCAATCTCCAAAGAAACGTCCACAAAAACACGACTGCACAATTTTGCCTCCGATGGAACACTACTCAGTAATGTTGGGTTGGTCTTCACGAATATGAAGGCCAACCCAACATTACGATGTCATATGTTGGCATTCTGAGCAGTACCCACCACACAAATGATTATGAGACGTCATCCTAATCTTAGCATCAAATAATAAACCCTCCTCTGTTTACTGCTGCTGTCGCAGTGGATGTGTTTCTTTTTAATTTTCATCATAATTATGTTGATTGTAATCAGATGCGTACATAAATAAATGTTGGTAATCATAATTAAGCATTTCAAAGGCAATTTTCACATTAAACGTAATCCCTTCGGTCATCTCCACAATGTGATGGTGCACATTTTTCCCGACAGGTTAGGGGTCTGGCAGAGGGTCGTGGATGCTATGATCGACCACCACCTGTCCATACGCCTGCCAACTGGTCTCTGCTCTTAAGATTGCCACAGATTGATGCTTGGTTGCGCAGCATCGCCATGCGCATCAGAGACCTGGCGAGTTTCGTACAACATGACACGGGAAATCGGCATGGCGATGCACATCTCGTGTTGCTGAAGGTGCCAAGCTTTCTCGATGTGTATGCACCACCGTTCTGTCTGGTACATGTCTTGTTTCACTTCTTTTTGGTAGATGCTTAAATATGGCCAGACATAGAGACAATGCGGGGCCTTGCAAGTCCTGGGTGAGTGAATCTCCGGAATGATGTGAGGCTTCTCCCAAGAGTCGCCTCGGGTTTATCTCACAAACTGGTGAATCTCACGTCGGAGGTGCCTGCAAGTTTACTCCTACGTGTTGCCCTGTAGTTGGCACCGAGTACGTGTTGGGCGAATCGCCTGCGATTTACCAGAACCCATTGATTCAACTAGCGTATTTCTTTTGATATGCCCAATGGCCACCGCTCCACTCTCCCCATCAGTTGTGTAGCATCATGTAAATGCTACGCAACTATTTTCCATCCCAACATGTATTTATGGCTTCACTTATTTATGATAAATTATTTATGGTAAACCACTCCTTTCATGCCATGAGGTGCATAGGGCTGCTGAGGAAGTTTCATTTTGGCTAAGGAGTGCAATCCTGGATGGGTGGCCACTCCGATGCAGGAGACTCGAATGGCTGATTAATTACCACAGTAGGCTGGTACTCATTTTGCTGACCTCAGAATGATGGACAGGCTGAGTCAACTCACCTGGTATTGTTTCAACAGCATGACCGGGGCTCAAACTCAACACCTTAAGCTCTTAAGCCAGCCACCTTCACTATTAAGCCAACATCAGGCTACTTAGTTAGGGTGGAGCACGCAATTTTTAGCTCACCTGGAACGTAGTTCCGGAGAGCTTATGGGATGGAGCGTCGTCCATCCATCTGTCCGTCCGTTCGTTCATCCGTCCGTCCACAAATACTTGCAACTTCTTCTCTGAAACTACACATACAATTTCTATGAAACTTCACCACAACCTTCATCACCCATAATGTACCAAAGTTTGTTCATGACATTAGAAAAATTGGTGTTTAAGGGGCTGTAAGGGGGGTTGACCCCCAAAATAGGTTTTTGCTCTCTTCTCCAAAACTACACACACAATTTCGATGAAACTTGACCACAACCTTCATCTGCTGTGATGTACCAAAGCTTGTTCAATAAGAATGAAATTACGAGCACATTTTAAAACATTTTAATTTAAAATTTGTATTTGAAATCAACATTGGGGGGTGCATGAAATATGTAACGCTTTTTTTGGATTTGACCCCTGGTTCATGCCCTACGGGGTGGGGACCTGGGATCACAGGGATCAAAACGGAAAAAAAAAAGTTTTAACAAAATGCGATATCGGATCATTCCTGGTGAAACTTTTGCCATCTTTCAACTTTCCTTGAAGTGGGAAGCGTGGGGATTTGTGATGGCACGCCATCGACTTTGCAGTACTGTAGTTGCAATAAATATAATAATCTTGAACGGTTTGATTGCACACTATGCAGCAGCTGCTCTGTTCCTTACTTCAAACTGCCATGAAATATGGCACGTTATAATGTACGTTTTGCCACGTTATAATGAATTGGCTCGATTGTTCTCGATGCTTTGCAATATCATATGGCATAAAAGACGAAGAAGCCCCACAAATTGTGGATAATATTCTTTGCAGGACATTTGTGAGGACATGACGGGTCATGTGGAACAGGTTCGAGGTTTGCTGGAGGCTGAGTTTCCACTGCGCCTGCTTGCCATCTCTGTTGAGCTTCTCCTGGATATCCGTGCTGTGCAGCTGCTTTGGCATCGGCTGCGTGTTGCCACACTTGTCCTGCGCGAACGTATCTTTCGTGGACTTCAAGACGCCAATGGAAACGTGCCTGGAATTACCCCCAAGAGTCCAAAGTCTAACCCTGTGATTGTACAAACAGAGGTAACTTGCTACGTCCGCCACTGAAGGTGGGCGGAGGTTATGTTTCCATCCCTGTCTGTTTGTTTGTTTCTTTGTCTGTCTGTTTGTTTGTCTATGAGCAGACTATCTCAAAACGTTGTGGACCGATTTGGATGAAATTTGGTGGACAGGTTAGGTGTGTGATAAGGATAAAACGATTAGATTTTGCTGACATATCCGGATATAGATAATAGCATTTCTTAAGTGATTCTTCACCATTGAGAAATGGGACCAACAACAATATATAACATGATATTTCAAAACGTTGTTGACAAGTTATGACAAAACTAGGTGGATGAGTTGGTTCGGTGACAAGAACAAGCCGATTAGATTTTGGTTCAGATCTGGATCCAGATCCGGCCTATCAGTGGGATACAAACTGTAAACTGTTCAGCCTGGCGGAGGTATGCACTCTACCAAGTGCCATTCTAGTTTTACAATGTTATTTAATTTGTTTGTATGTTGCTTTGTGTGCTGAAAACTTAAAACCTGCTTTTTTTTTTTTTTAGGAGTGTTCCAGCTTGCAGCCAGACAAGAATGGGCTATCTGACATCCTTACTCGCTGCTCAGTTGACTACTTTTCTTTGGACTGTGGCATTTCAGCCTCTGAATTAAAGGCTGTAAACCCTTGGGCAGAAACATCTTCTCTTCAACCTTGTCCTCCAAGCTCAAGTGGAGAAGTTATATCAGAAATTGGAATTAAATGTGTCAGCACTTTAATTTGTGACGGTAAACAAAGCCAAAGACGGGAACAAATACAAAACCTATTGGATGAAGGTGAAACAAAAAATGTCAGTCCTTTGAAAGAGTCATCTTCTAAAGACACTGATAAGTTGGAGAAGAATATTGGTGATGATGAAGAAACAAAATTTGAGAACAGTGAGGCAACACTTCCACATATCATGCGCGATGGCGTGGAATCGACACACCGTCAGTCGTTCACTTTCGAAGATGGAGACGATACCGTTGAAACTATGGAACACAATATGGATGAGTTTGATAAAACAAGGGTCATGCAGGATGAGTTCAACGTTGATGCTCCAGAGAGAACTCATTTTTTGGACTCTTCCGATATAAAGGCTGAGGGTATTTATTGTCGAGAGACGGTTGCTTTAATGGCTTCCAGTGCACTTGAAAAATCCTCGAACTTTTCAACCCAGGCGGTTGACTCTAATATAAGGCCGGACTGCTGTCGTGATGCTCTCAAGAGCAAGACCTTTGACCGAACCACAAAAAAACTAACTGATGAACCACAAACGAGTCAGTCCGACTCAACAAATCTACTCTTGCAGAGGAAAAAGATCAAAGAACCCATTTATCAAGATGGTGGAGATGCCTGCGTCATCGTCAAAGGAGTGCAGGGAATAGCTTCCTGTTTAGAAACTGACAATAAAGCCGTTTTAATTGCAGACGTTGTTCCATCCGAGGCAGATACTGTGACTATCACAGGAGCAGAAAATATTAGCCTTGCAAAGAAAGAGTTCCAGAGTCCAGATTCTCACTCAAGCGATACCGTGAATGCACACCAGCAAGTGGATAATTCTTTGCAATTTCAAAACGTGAAGTGTGAAAGATCAAACCCGGAATCGACTCAGCGATACCCAGCGACTCATTTGGAAGGGTCTCAGAATCATGCAGATTCTTTGACGGTGGTAAAGACAATAAAAATGGAAAACGACTTTCGAGCTCCCCAGCTGAACTTTCCAAATGAGCCAAAGAAGGTTGATGAAAATGGCAGAGAAGACGTACATGACGTGTGTCATCTTCAAGTTTCTTCACCAACTTGTGATGAGGACAAACCAAATCTGAGGGGCTACAGTCTTCATCCAAATGACAAGCCATCAGAAATACAAAGCACTATTCCATTAGTGTCTCCGAGTACCAAGACTTCAGATGGTGACATCCTTGAGGGTAAGAATACCAAACTGCCTTTTTCAGAGAGATTTGTCTTGATGAAAGCAACTTTTTAATGTAAACGTTTTTGTTCTCTTTTACAAAGCCTCCAGGAACCGTACGGAGAAACCCGATGAACGTTGGTGTCTTTCCTTGTACAACAAACTCGGCTATGAAGATGACAGCTGTCGTGCCGAGGTACAGGCAGTGATGGCAGAAAATTCCATCCTGTTTGAGATCAATGAAACGGGCTTGGATGATTGGGAAATTTCGGAAGCTTCAGAAATTCTGGGTCAACGGGACGATAGCTCGGAAGGTCAACCGGGTTATAGCCCTGTACGAGATTTGCTGGAAAGGGATCACATCGACTTGCCCAACAACAGATTATTTGCATCTAACTCCATGGACCTAGAGCATGGTACAAAATGTTATTTTGAAGACAACTGACTTCAGTGTTGTTGTTGTTGTTGTTGTTGTTGTTGTTGTTGTTGTCGTCTCACCAAAAACACGACCTGATCAACTGACGATATCCCTCATCTTGTTCGTTCTAGGTCTTGTACTTACACCAGAAAGATCATCGGATATTACACCTGAGGGAGATGGCTCATCAAGTCCTGCATCTTCAGAAGGTGAAAGTGACGGAGAGCAAGAGAAGCTTGAGGTCAGTGTTGTTTCAGATTATATTGGTTTGGTAATTGCTGCCAGACAAATATTCCACATAATTACATGATGACAACACACGTCCAAGGATCAACGACGTAGGTTGCTCCTCTTTCATTTTGTGGCAGATCGCTCCCATATTACAAATCTTTCAGACTCTCGCCATAAGATTGAAGGTCGGTGTAAGTTATCGTGAGTGCTTCATTGATTTACAACAATAGTGATACGTATGTGATGACTGAAAATGCATCAAACAAGGAATTTACAGGAACTTGTTTTTTTAATGATGATCTATCTGAGGCTCTTCGTGGAGCTTGTAAATAAATCGGATGGAAGAGGAAAAATTTAGTCAACATCAGTGTACTTTATTGCAAATTATAAGGGCGTACGTCGACGATGGAGAAATATATTTAGTCTTTGGGATTTGAACCTGCATTGTTTTTTTATACAAGGGTCTGGGCTTATGGGGAATCTGGATGACAATGCGCAGCAGGTTCACAAGCTACCAGTGGGTGTGGAGGGTAGATGGGCATACACAAAGACGAGTAATAATGGCCCAAAGAGAAACTGAATGATGAGGAATCGGCGTGTGTCAAAGAGATGATGGATGTGCATGGGTGAGCACATAAGGTACTGATGATCGTCAGCACATTTGAAATACTGAAATGAGACTGGACACGGGGAGACTATTCTACAATCAGGAGAGTATGGGGACAAATAAATGCAAGTGGGGAACCTTTTTTTGACTTGGGGAGGGTGAGAAGATGAGGGCTTCTAGAGAAATGTGTTTGACATGGGGTGTAGGATCAGGCAAGAGGAGCAAGTCCAGATGATGTAAGCTGGAATAAAATTGAGACCCCCACCAACTTTCTGCCAGTCAGAGAGTGAGAGTCCTTCGGAATCCACCTCCCTCATTGAGATACCAATGGTGGTGGAAGGCCTTGTTTTCCACCACCAGAAGCAGTAGCATCCCCCAAAGTGGGAGCAATACTCCATGGAGCGCCATATAAATGTCTTGTACATCATGATGAGCTCGGCGTGGCTCAGAAATGTGTTACCTCTATATGGAACACCCAGACGGTGACTGGTCTTTGATGTGAGCTTGGGGGTATGATACTCCCATGAAAGGTTATGGCAGATAGTGAGGCCATGGAATTCCAGGGACTTCATCTCTTCCAGTGGCTGTCCAGAGAAGTGGATCGGATAGTATGTTAACCCTTGTAGAGAATTGTCAAAGCATGTGACTTGTCCGTGTTGAATCGGATGTTCCAAGGAGCTGAGGAGCTGCTTGTCTTGTCCTGGTTTTACAAAAGGGATTCCGCAGCAGCCAGCCTTTCACAAGTGTGATGTATTGCTCTGCAGAGGGTGGAGTCATTGGAAAAATGTTGAAGTTGTTTTTCAGGAGAATTCGACAGATCATTGATATAGATTACGAATGACAAAGGCACTAAGATTCTATCTTGTAGAACCCCCAGCCTAAAGAGCAAATTCATGGGAAAGAACACCATCAAGGGCCACCCACAGGAAATCAGACAACCAAAAGAGCAGAAGGCCCTGAATACCACAACTCAGAAATCAAGGTTGGATGACAGACAGTATTAAAAGCTCAAGAGATATCCAGTGAAATGGCCCTCATCTCTTTCTTGTGGTTCAGGACATCCATCCACAGATTAGTCTGAAGGAATATTATAATCCAAGGTGGAACGGCCAGGTCAGAAACTAAACTAGATGTCAGAGATTAGCAAGTTAGAGAAGAGATAGTGCCTGATGTTGGCTGCAATGATGGACTTCATGACTTTGCTTATGACTGAGAGAAGGCTGACAGGTCTGGAGTTGTTGTTGTTGTTGTTGCTGCTTAGCCATGCACAGTTCTCTCAAACAAGCCCGTGGCACAGAGACAGCCGATCAATCTCCCAGGAGCTACCCAGAGATCACCCACACCCAGGATGGTGAACCCCCACCTTCACAAGCGAAGTGGCGTCCCTGATAGTTGCCAGGTCTGGAGTTGAAGGGATCGCTTAAGGAACAATTCTTGTAGATAGGGGTGATGCTTGCATTTCTATAAGGAGGGAGTTGCCAATCCAAAAAGGAACCGTGAAAGAGACAGGGCCCAACATCAGGCTCACCTGCAATGTAAATTATCCAGCCTTTCACCAACCTCAACAGCTTGGTGAGAGCTCGTCAGATTTGTGTATGGTACACAGACCCTTCCATTCCTTTAAAGGAAAGAGTCATTTTAGGCAGGGTTCTTGAACGCAGCAGGGTTCTTAAAAAGCAGGGTTCTTGAACGCTGTCTTCACTCAAAGGTGACGGTCCCAAATCTGTCCCTTCCTGTACTCACCCTTTCCACCTTTATATAATGTTCCTAACAGCGTGTGGAATTTTGCCCTGCCATTATGGAGAAGTTTCTTATCCAGCTTGACACCTCTTCTGCAACTGGTCTTGATGACATAAGTGTTCTCATCCTAAAGAAATGTGCACTTCAGTCCTTTCATACCCTCTCTCTTTCATTCTGGAGAGATACGCAATGATTCTGGTGGTGGTCGTATGGCAGCTTAGGTGCCGGGGTAGCTATCATTTCTTGAAGCGCAACTGTGTCACTGATGCAGTGCCCCTCTACCAGTTACACACACTGGAACTGTACTCATTTTGCCGACCTCGGAAGGATGACAGGCTGAGTCAACCCCTGGTGTATTAATTCAGCGCTGATCTTGAACTCAGGACCCTAGGATCCCAAGCCACCACCCTAACCACTGAGCCAACACCAGGCTTGCAATGATTCTGAGCTGTGCAGAGAGACCACAGGGTTTGCCTTCAACAAGGACAATGGTAGTTGTGTTCTTGCGATAGACTCACCACAAACATGCATCAATATATCGAGGTTGAGATAATGGACAGGAAAGTTGATTATAGTGTTCGGGTTTAACCTGTGAAGAACAGAAATTAGTCCAGTATGGAAGAAATTCCAGGAGCAGTCAATGTTACGAGCTGATCCGCTGACGGACAAATCTTGACCGGATATATCAGATATTAGGCCAGACCAATCAGGCTTTAGCAAATTTCTATACAGTTCTACCCCTTCAGGGTTCTCCATTAACTGCCAAGGAGATTCCCACTTTCCCATCACGTGGTCAGAAGAGCCAAGAGTAACTGAGCCAGAACAGCATACGTTTAAGAAAAAGTTTCACATGACAAGGTCCAGGAATGAATGGTTGCCATTTGGGGAGATGTGTGTTGGAAAAGAAACAGACTAAACAATCCATTCATTTTGGTGAACGACATAGCTGTGAGGCTATGCACTGAGGTATGTGAATCAACATCAAGCCAATCATCATGATGGCAATTAAGCTGTCCACAAAATGTCAGTGTTTGCGGAGAGAGCCTCTTATATGGAGTCCTCAGAGTTTGGGGGAGGGGGTTACCCCCCCCCCCCCCCCCCAAATTATACATTGTTACAGCAAGCCACGTGAAGCCAAATGTACTCCACATGGTTGGGGACGACCAGTGAGGGGTAGGGTCTGTGGGGAAGGGAGGAACAAACACACACACAGCAATACCGTCAACAGTGTGGAGGAGACAATAACCTGGGGGACAGGCAAAAGAGTCTCAGACATCCTTTTCCGAAAATAATGCTTCCGTAAGATGTACAATATCCGGGTTAGCTGGAGCAGCCTGGATGGACAGATTTGTGAAGTTCAAGGGCAGACCCCTGATAGTGAACTAGAAGGTTAGAAAGTAGGAATTGGGATCAGATGGGCAGGGACCAAGTGTTTTAGGATGCAAGCTGGCCCTCACGACTGGTCTGATCATTTCTGTACACCCAGTTCAACGATGCAGAGTGCAGCATCTTGTCTTGACTGTGAACAAGGGTTGATTGAATGTGTGGGGTTAGCGAGGATGACACGTGCAAGTTGGGAGATGTGATGTGGCTTTCACATCTCCCATCTCCCAATGTGCGATTGAGTTGGGAGAAGGGAGAGTGGAAGGGGAAGTGTTGGAGGAGGTGAAAGGAAAGGAGGACATGACAAACAATTGTGTGATAAGACCACATTGAGGACGTCGGATAGAAGTAGAAGGAGAGATGTTACGGAATGAGTCTATAAGAGGAAGAAAAAGAGTATGCAGAGCAGAAGAAGAACAGCACAAGTTTGTTTTTTTTTTGTCTTTGTTGTTCAAGAGAGATGCATGGAATTGTTGATTGCTCACAAAGGCGTTCAGCCAGAATAATTTGAGTAAGTAAAATGAAGGAGTAGAACAAAGTAAGGAAAGTAAACAAAGGAGTCAGACCAGTTGAGCCTATGGCAGAGCACAGTTTATATGGATTTGAATAAAGAGGAGCAGATACATAAATGTTTACACAAGTCAGTGAAAACACAAATGAATGGATAAGACGATTACAGACAGTTTCCTTATCTTTGGGGGCAGGGCAGCATTGCCCGACAAAGAACCGAAGTGTTCTAAACTTCATTCGACATTGCTTTAGATTAGAATGCTAAACAGACTTATTGAAATAAAATGTACGGTCAAATCATGGTTAAATATGCGTCGTAGAATGAACTCGTGTTCTTAGCAGCTTTTGTCCTGGAGACTTCAAGAGCTCTTGGCCTGGCTGGATATTGCACAAACCTGGGCAAGATCGGCTCACTGCCCAGCAACACCAGAACCCCATTTCAAGAAGGTGAGATTGTGCTCATTTTGTTACCATGATGTGTCTTGTGTTCCACACACAATGGTTGTGTTAAGGTCATGAACTCGATTCATGATGATAAACCTTATAAATTGCCTTGGAGGGACAACATCTTTCCTGGAGAGCCACAGGGCATAAAAGATTGTGTTCTTCAATCTATGCTCAAAGTTGCACCGTCGTGCTGTGCTGAAAAGAGGTTGTGCCTCCCTTTGCGTTTGGAGGGAGGCTTTTAAGTCGGATATCTCATCCACTTGCATTATATTTTGAACAAAAAAAACGTCTCTTAGTACCTACCATGTGGAGACGAAGTTCCATGCACAGAGAGTTGGTAGAGGGGATCAAAAAGTTTCTCCTCCAATCATGCAGCACAGGTCTTGCATCAGTGAACCTCGGCACAGATAGGCCTTTTCTGTGTAGTTTCTAGCCAATGTCACACATTATTTCCAGCAACGGCGGTGGGTGTGCCAATGTGACATTGGAAAAGAAATCGCGTTTTTGGTTCGGAAACTTTTTGAAAATAGGAAAATCCTTTTTGCTCTTCCTCGTAATTTCACAGTGATAGAGCGATTACGCGTGCCCGGAAAATACTGCACTCGTCGTCACGCTGATGATCCATCGGGAGAGCTGCGACCTTTAGTTAATCTTGCTATTAATTCGTAATTGGTCACTGGCTTTGACACCAATACAATTTTTTATTACGGAACCCGGAAAAAGCTACAAATATTGAATGAACAGTTTCAAATGGAGCACTTCGCCACCATTAGAGCATTTAAATTGTATCAGATGTGGCAATAAATGTGAATTGTTGCTCCCAGCTTGCCGGCTTAATGACAGAAGACGCCATTTCAATTTTTGTCGCCTCCATCCCTACCCCATTTAGAATCCCTTGCGGGCAACTTACTAGTGATTGTAGACCGAGTCATCTCTGTCTGCATGAAATCACTGCTTTATTAAAATTTGCATTTTCGAATCACTTTAGAATTAGTATGGGGCAATCTATTTGTAATGTATGCATTCCAGGGTTGAAGGCTGAAATGAGAAAATTTAAATTTAGAAATATAAGGATAATATTGGAGACGGATGTTGGAGCAGCATTGATCGGAAGTAAAGGGTGGGAGGAGTTGGGGGTTAGAGTAAGGGAGGGAGCATATGGCATTGGAAAATAGTGAAAAGTTCCTCCAAAATTTCCTCCAGAGACATGACAGAAATAAATAGACACCATGATTTTTAAAGAATTTATTTATTGAACATTTGAAGTACATTTGATCCATTTTAATACATACACTCGTATTTTGTAGACTTGCCATTTGCAGATTTCAACGCTTTTACTCTCTCGGCATAGAACTAACAAGTTCTGAAATTTTCTCTTGTGGGATTTCTGCCCAGGCTTCCCACAAAAGATTTAGAAATTCTTCCCATGATGTTGGTTTCCTGGACTTTTCCCACACAGCTCGATCCAATATGGCCTAGAGGTGTTCAATAGGATTCATCTCAAGAGACTGACTTGGCCATGGAAGTTGCTTGATCCCATTTCTGTCCTGCCATTCTTTGGTCTTTTTTGCAGTGTGGCATGGAGCTCCATCTTCCATGAACAGAGTGTTGTTTTTGACTATCTGACCAGTGAAGAAGACGGGGAAATGTCCATCCTCAAGGATAGAAATGTGTATCAGAGAGTTGATGTTGCCAACACACTCCACAAGCTCCGACCAACCAGCGCTCCAGATTGCTCCCCACACCATCACTGAAAAACCACCGTGTTTGACAGTTGGCTGCAATCGGTTCAAAGAAAACTCATGACTGGGAAGTCTCCAGACCCATACAGTCCACTGTCAGAAAATTGAGCAAATTGGGACTCATCTGAAAAAATGACAATTTGCCAAAACTCCAAGGGTCTGGTGGCCATCTCGTCAGCCCACTTCTTTCTACTTTGAATGTTGGCTGGTCTAAGGAGAGGTTTTCTCCTAGCTGCTCTCCCGTAGTAGCCCAGTTGATAAAGGTACCACACGGCAGTTCTTCAGCTAACTTGGACCTCCTCTGCAACATCTGCTGCCTTGCAATGGGGAGTTTTCTCAATGGATCCGCTTGACAGCTCGAAAACACCTTTCTGAGGGCCCAGGTCGACCAGAACGGGAAGCTGTGGATTCCTTGCCTTCGCTGGTGAATTGCACAATCACCCGATTGACCGTAGAAAGCGGAATGCCAAGGTTCTGAGCTATCTGACGCTGGCTGATTCCACCTTCCGATTGGCCAACAATTTGTCCTCTTTGAAAATCGCAAAGGTCGTGTGCTCTGTGGTGGAAAATAACTCAATTTCCACACGATCGATCGATCAGCATACCAAAGGAGAATTTTTAATTTTGTAAATACGGAGGAAGAACATTCAATGCTTCACTGAAACATTCGAATGAACTTCACTGAAACAGAAGCCTGAAGTAATCCCTCTTGTACACAATTTAACATCCAAAAAAATGGGAGGGTGAGACATTTAGCAATTCAACTACGGGATGAGCTGATAGGCATTAGGCAAACTAACTCAGAACTGCAATGCGTGGCCATTTTGGGTGGGAAGGAGAGAATGCACAATCATGGCAAAAGTTTGCATTGCTATCAACCAGGTCACCCTGTTTATATGCAGCGAGCAAGACCTTTTTCATAGTAAGATATTCCTTTTATCAATATGTAGGTCAAAAGACTCTTAGGAAAAGGGAAACATTACTGACAGCCAATTTGACTATAGTACAAAAATTAAATTGATAAAGTACCAGCAACAATTCAACAAGTGAATATAATTGAGAATACATGAATATAATTATTTTTCTTCCACAGCTCCCTGTGTTTGAGGCATAGTTAATTGTCGTACAAGACCCAAGAACTCGTTTCTGCAAATTAGTAGTTGAATATTAGTACAAATCACTGAGTAAAACTTGCTTCATACAGATTAAATGAATAAATTTAAGGTGTCTATTTACTTCTATCATGTCTCATCTGAATGTAATAAACGGATCGCCCCTTTGAGGGGACAAAAACGTTTGGGGCTTGGATTTTATCCTGGGGAAAATACTGATTTTATCATTTAGAATTATTGAAATCTTATGCATTTCAACTTCATCATAAGCCTTTTTATTTATTATTTTTATTATTATTATTATTTATTTTTTATTTTTGTATACCTTGTCTATGCTCGTATGAGAGCGAAGCATTCATTCAAAACTGCTTCAAAACTTTACTGGTTGAGGACAAACGGAGTCCCAGCTCTGAAACTCAAACACCATGACTTGTTTAATAAGTTTGAACAATAATGACTGAGGATATTTACACATACGGTTGTCAACTTTAACATTCCTCACAATCCACAGAGTTTCAGAGATACGGTGGCAGGCCGGGAACTCCTTAAGGATCTACTCACTGAGGAAGGACAAAAGCTCATTGTGCTTCCTACCAAAAAGAACGCCGGCAAGTGTTATCTCTGCCCCCACCCCTCCCACAGCAGGAAACAGTGTTTTGCAATTGTGTGTGTGTGTGTGTGTGGTGTGTGTGTGTGTGTGTGTGTGTGTGTGTGGATACATATAATATATATATATATATATATATATATATATATATATATATATATATATATAATATATATAATGTCTACAGAAAGTCTACACCCCCTTTTCAAAATTTTCACCTTTTGTTGCTTCATAGCCTGGAATTAAATTTCATTAAATCAGACTTTTTCCACCTTTATTTACACATCGTAACCCACACTTCCAAGTGAAAAACAAATTCTACAAATTTCAGAAAATTAATTATAAATACAAAACTATAATATCTTTGTTAACTAACCTTCCCTTACCTAACTGACCTACGGTGAAAGAGCGGTTGAAGAGTTGAACCCATCTCCGCACCAACCAGGTTAACTATGCGTTTCTGGAGCCTATCAAGTAAAGATAAGTGGCAGGCTGGTGCTCCAGCCCAAATGTGGCAACAGGAATCCATAAGGGGATGTATAGTTGTCTTATACAGGTAGTACAAGACAGCATCAGGAGGTAAATAGCTCCACGCTTGATAGAGACAATCAACTTGCTTGGAAACACCACTTAGCAATACCAGAAATGTACTTATCCCAACGGAGGTTAGAGGAGATGTCCAGACCAAGAAGCTGGAGCTGAGATGATTCTGTTATGGCTGAAGACCCCTTGTGCACAGAAGGGAAAGACCAATTTCTGGAGCGAGACATGGACAACAATTTAGTTTTCTTTGCATTGAAGGTTACCAGCCAGTCATGCCTCCACTTCAACACATTCTCTAAATCATTGTCCAGCGCAACTCCAACCTCGAGTAGTATTGAGTGAATCAACAGATGTGCAGTAAAGTGAGGAGTCATCTGCATACATGACGAGCTGAGCTAAAACATTATCAGGAAGACCATTGATATAAACAAGGAACAGAGTGGGTCCAAGGACAGAGCCCTGTGGAACACAAGAATTGAAGGAGCAAGTCGGAGAAGAATGACCCTCAAGTACCACCTTCATCTTGCGATTTACAAGTAAAGCCAAAATGGTTGAATACATCACTCCAGATACAACATACGAATGAAGCTTGTGGAGCAGATGCTTGTGCCACACTTTATCAAAGGATTTTGAGATATCCAAAGCAACTCATCGAGCTTCATCCTTGAGCTCCAATGTCCTGTTGAGCTGATCCGTAATTAATGATAGCAGATCGTCAGTGAAGCGGAAAGGCGAAAGCCATACTGACAGTCAGTGAGAAGTTAATTGTCCTCCAGATTGGCTGAGAAGTTGTTCATTGATGAAAACAGGGACAATAGAAGCCACTTTCCAGGATGAAGGAAACACTGAAGCAGACAAGCACAGGTTGTATAGCTTGGCAAGAATGGGTGACAGTTCAGGCCAACATATCTTCAATACAATCGCAGGGATTCCATCAGGAAAAATCGCTTTCGAGGCATCTAGAGTATGAATAATTCTGGCAACCTTCTTAGGAGTGATAAATGGAATAGGAACATCAGAGACTGTATGAGATGGAAAAAAAGGAAGAGGGTCTCCCTCATGATTGAGGGTCCGGTCAGGTCAGGTATGCGAGCATGCGCCGAAGCAGCACGTTGCTGCACCCACTTTCTGGCCGGTACCGCAAGGGCCTTCATCTGGCCATCCCCCAGGCAGATGCCTGGCCCATCCCCATCTCCTTGAGATGCTGATCAACCTACTGCAACCACAAGGCACTTGTCGGCCCATTGGCCTCCTCCAATCCCGAGGCTCCCTCACTGGAGAATCTGGTAGCAGGATCAGCGTCAGGAAAATGAGCCACATGTCAACACAGCCACAGCTGACACTCACAAACTATGCAGGTACAAATCTCATTTGAGTCTCTTTCACACCAACTCGTTGGACACAAAAGTCCGACCAACAATAGTCAAGGATTTCTGAAGAGACCTGAAACCAAAGGAATGAAAGTCTCCATCTCAGATCCCGAGTCAGAGACCAGTCTACATCTGTAGAGCAAGACTGGAAGTACCAGGACCCGAAAACTCAGACTTTCATCCTCCTGCACAGGTACCGACACCCCATGACCCAGTGAATGCATGACTCCCTCAGGCTGACCAGAACGTCTATTGACCTCTGGCTCACAGCCAGCAGAGACATGAAAATATCACTGCCAAGATAAGTGAATCTCACCGTGACCTCAACATCCTCACCAACACAGGTACAGACAGGACAGCAGCATCCAGGATGTAATTGAAAGCCTGGATCTTAGTTTTGACCCAAGAAGAACCATAATCCCAGTGTCTCCAACTCCTCATTCAGCACCTTGAGGGTCCAAAAGGACATCCAGAAGTCTCCCAAAAGACGACTGCATCATCTGCGAAATCAAGGTTAGAGATCTTGACATTCCAAATGATGCACCGCAGCTTGATCTCTCTCGACATCCTCCCCAGAATCCAGTCCATGCAAGTGTGAAAAGTGTGGGGGCGTAACACCCCATGATGAACCCCAGTACAACTGGAAATAAGTCGGGGATGGTATCACCCAACTCTCACAGCACTCTCAGTACCAGAGTATAGTTCAGACATCAGATGATCAGCTTTTGGTGGACCCACGAAGACCAAGAATTCCAAGAGGGCATCCCGATTCACTGAATGACGCTTTGCAGAGATCAACTTAGGCTGCAAGCAGCCCTGCAAATTCTCGTCTTTATTCGTGAAGCCGAAGGAGAAGGATAACGTGTCAATCATTGACCTCTTTGGTGTAAACCTGACTGCTCTGGTACTCAAGCAGATGGTGGCGAACCTATCAAGAATTATCCAAGCAATGACTTGCCCGGCACTGAGAGCAGCAATCACCTGGTAGTTGTTTGCACAGTCCTGGTGATAGTACCCTTCCCTTTCCAGAGAGGTTCAACAAGGCTCCTCTTCCAGCCAGTTGGGATGATGCCTGCGTTCCAGGCAGAGCACAGAACTACGTGCAACGACATGAGTTCAGCATTTCCAAGAGCCTTGAAAATTTCAGCATGGATGCCACAGATCCCAGGAGCTTTATCCCTTTCAACCGGTTCACCGCAGCCTGTGTTTCCACAAATTAAGGTGGATCACAGTTGATTGGAGGGTCAGAAACAGGGAAAGGAACACCCCTGACATCCAACTCAACAGCTGGTGGATCAGCCTGGTTCAGCTGCTCAAAGTAACCAGCCCAGCGGGCCTTCACTTTAGACTTCTCTGTGAAGAGCCCACCACTCTCCTCTCTTACTGCAGTTCACCGAGGGATGGGCTTGGAGGAACACAATTTGCGAATACCCTGTAAACAGGACAGATATCCCTTGACCACAGGTGATGCTCTACCCCCTCACAGATTCCTTGAACATAGGCCTCCTTGTCCACCCTCAGGCCGCATGGTTACAGTTTTAAGCCTCAACTCCCTGAACAGCTCAGCCCTGCCACTAAGCTGGCCCTGCGACTCTGTCAATGGTATCCAGCCCTTGAGAACAAAATTCTTCTTCACCCTTTGGTAAGTTACAAGACACCACGGCAACATCAAGGACGGTGGTCTTGAAAGCACTCCCACAACTCTCAGGATTCCCCAAACACCTAGACCCCCCCCCCCAAAAAAATCTCCACTCAGCCTTTCGCAAACTCCTCAGCTACCCTCTCTATACTTGAGCTTGCAACATCCAGCCTTGGCTGGGATGGTCCATTCTCCCAGATTTATCTGCTACTTCAGAGTTGTTACAACAAGCCTGTAGTCGGTGTTGAGAAACTGAGCATTCCAATCGACCCTGCAGTTCTGGATCATCCTCCAGTGACCATCAATGGGTACATGGTCAATCCCCTTTGCCACACCACCAGAATTGGAATACCAAGTCCATCGATGAGCCTGTGGCGCTGGAATCATGAACTGCCACCTAAGTCCATGATTTCTTGCAAAGTCAAGAACTTAGTGTTATTCTGCTTCATGGTTCCAAACCCATGGGGAGCAACACACGTCTCATAACCATCCCTATCAGTTCCATCGAGCATTGAAATCCCACAAGACTAGAAGTGTATCTCTCACTGGGGCACTGATCAACCACAGACTCGAGTGTGGCATAGAATGCGTCCTTCACGGTGAGATCACTCACCCATTTGGAGCATATACAGAAACGAGGGAAATAACACCCAGGAGTGACGAATCCTTAGTCTCATAATATGCTCGTTGACCGTGTTACCTCAAATTATCACTGGGGTCAGCTTATTGGACACAGCTCTAGCAACTCCTTGGGCATGTAAACATCAGAATGACCAGACCAATAGTACATTGGTGTAACCACCCACCATGATCTCGCCGCAATCCGGTCTCCGATCCTCAGAGAGTGCAGCAATGTCGATATTCAAACGCTTGAGCTCAGATGATAACAGGTCAGGTGATCATCCTCTCCTTCGGGATAGGACATCCAGCACCCACCCAAAGGGACCGCCTCAGGTTATCCCAAGGAGACCGCCGTCTGGTAGACGACACCTCAGCACCACTCCGACACACACTACTGCAATCTGACCCGGGAAGGTTACCCCGTGGTTTTCCTCCTATCCGAAGCGTTTGCCCAATCCCGTCATCGCATGATCTGCCCTTCAGATGCAGCTGCACAGGAGGTACTACCCACGGAGTGGGTTGAGGTAGAATTAGAACCAAAGCAATTATAAAAGGGTTAGCCTTATCCAAAGGTGAAGTAACAACCTCAGGTCCATGAAAGAGAGGAGATATTGAAGATTTATTTCAGTTGAGTACACTGTTGCAATCCGCCAAAAGTCCCAAGAGCCAAGTCGCTGAGTCGCAATGGAATCGCCTTCAGAAGCTGCTTATTGCTGCTTAGTATCCTCAAGAACTCTTTTCCCAGAGGTGACTAGCTTTGCAGAACAGACATTTGATTGTTCCAGCTGTCTGTCGTACCATAAAAAAGGTAACGTGGAAACTAATAATCAATTCCTTGGAAACAAAAACTGAATCCGTTTAATCATAAAAGATGCCTGTTTTAAAAGCCCATCTTTTCAGAGTGACGATGAAGAAGCGGGAATTAGAGATAAATGCACGGTTCCAATGGTGGCATTTATTTTTACGACAGCAGGATCCTTTCGAAGGACTCGGAAGAGAGCACACAAACAACAACAACCGCAGACACTATGACAGCATCAACAACAATAATTATGTGTTAAATAAGATCCTTTTTACACATGTTTCACTTCATACATACATGTATTCTATGTATGTATGGGTCACAGGGGTCAAAAACGGTACGTATATGTATGCATGTATGTATGTATGGGTCACAGGAGTCAAAAACGTTACGTATGTATGTATGTATGTGGAGTCACAGGGGTCAAAAACGGTACGTATGTATGTATGGGTCACAGGGGTCAAAACATACGTATTTGTATGTATGGTCAAAGGGTCAAAAACGGTACGTATGTATGTATGTATGGGGTCACAGGGGTCAAAACGGTAGTATGTAAGTATGGGGTCACAGGGTCAAAAACGGTACGTATGTATGTAGAGGGTCACAGGGGTCAAAACGGTATGTATGTATGTATGCATGTATGTATGTATGGGTCACAGGGGTCAAAAACGGTACGTATGTATGTATGTATTGTATGGGTCACAGGGTCAAAACGGTACGTATGTATGTATGGTCACAGGGCAAAAACGGTACGTATGTATGTAGTATGCATGTATGTATGTATGGGTCACAGGGTCAAAAACGGCACGTATGTATGTATGGTGTCAAGGGTCAAAAACGGTAGTATGTATGTATGTATGTATGGGGTCACAGGGGTCAAAAAACGGCACGTATGTATGTATGTATGTATGTATTGTATGGGTCACAGGGGTCAAAACGGTACGTATGTATGTATGTATGTATGGGGTCACAGGGTCAAAAACGGTACGTATGTATGTATGGGGTCACAGGTCAAAAACGGTACGTACGTATGTAGTATGGGGAGCATGTGCCAGAACAGCACGTCGCTGCGTCCACTTTCCGCCGGTACTCCAGGGCCTCCGTCTGGCCATCCCCCAGGCAGATGCCAGGCCCATCCCCATCTCCTTGAGATGATGGTCAACCTGCTGCAACCACGAGGCACGTGGTCGGCCACTGGCGCTCCTCCACTCATGAGACTCCTCGCTGAGAGAATCTGGTGAGCAGGATCAGCGTCAGGAAAACGAGCCACATGTCCATACAGCCGCAACTGACGCTCACGGACTATGCAGGTAACAAATCTCATCCGAGTCTCTCTCAGCAACCGCTCGTTGGACACAAAATCCGACAGCGATAGCCAAGGATTCTCCGAAGAGACCTGGTACCAAAGGAATTAAGTCTCCGTCTCAGATCCTTGGTCAGAGTCAAGTCTCGCATCGATAGAGCAAGACTGGAAGTACAAGGACCTGAAGACTCGGACTTTCGTCCTCCCGCACAGGTACCGGCAGCGCCACACCCCATGATCCAGTGAATCATGACTCCCAGGCCCGACCCAGACGTCTATTGACCTCTGACTCACAGCCAGCAGAGACATGAATATCACTGCCAAGGTAAGTGAATCTCTCCACGACCCTCAACATCCTCATCACAAACAGACACAGACAGGACAGCAGCATCCAAGATGTCACCGAAAGCCTGGATCTTAGTTTTGACCCCAAGAAAACCCGTAATCCAGCGGCTCCGACTCCTTCATTCAGCACCTCGAGGGCCCCCAAAGAGATATCTAAAGTCTCCGCAAGATGACTGCATCATCTGCAAAATCAAGTCCGAGATCTTTACATTCCCAAACGATGCACCGCAGCTTGATCTCTCTCGACATCCTCCCTAAAATCCAGTCCATACAAGTGCTGAAAAGTGTGGGGCCAGTACACACCCCTGACGAACTCAGTAACAATGTGGAAATAAGTCAGAGATGGTACCACCACACTTCACAGCACTCTCAGTAGCCAAGTAGAGTTCAGACATCAGATCGATCAGTTTTGATGGCACCCCACGAAGACCAAGAAATCCTCCAGAGGGCATCCCGATTCACTGAATCGAACGCATTACAGAGATCAACATAGGCTGCAAGCAGCCCCTGCCGAAACTCTCGTCTGCGTTCGGTGAGGACACGAAGAGCAAGGATACGGTCAATCGTTGACCTCTTTGGTGTAAAGCCTGACTGCTCTGGACGCTGTCTCAAGCAGATGGTGGCGAACCCTTTCAAGAATTATCCGAGCAAAGACCTGCCCGGCACTGAGAGCAGCGTCACCCCTCGGTAGTTGTTGCAGTCTTGGCGATCACCCTTCCCTTTCCAGAGAGGAACAACAAGGCCCCTCTTCCAATCAGTTGGGATGATGCCTGTGTTCCAGGCAGAGCACAAAACTGCATGCAACGACACGAGGCAGCATTTCCACCAGCCTTGAGAAGTTCAGCATGGATGCCACAGATCCCTGGAGCTTTGCCCCGTTTCAACTGGTTCACCGCAGCCCGTGTTTCCACAAGCGAAGGTGGACCACAGTTGATTTGAGGTCAGCAACAGGGATTGTAACACCCTTGACGTCCAACTCGACAGCTGGGGGATCAGCCTGGTACAACCGCTCAAAAGTAACCGGCCCAGCGGGCTTCACTTCAGACTCCTCTGTCAAGAGCCTACCACTCTCTGCTCTAATGCAGTGCTCCGAGGGATGGGCTTGGATGAACGCAATGCGCGAATTCCCTGTAAGCGGGACGAGAATCACCTGTCCACAGGTGATGCTCTACCCCCTCACAGATTCCTCGCACATAGGCCTCCTTGTCCACCCGTAGTGCACGTACAGTTTTACGCCTCAGCTCCTGAACAGCTCAGCTCTGCCATTCAGCCTGGCCCTGCGACTCTGGTCAATGGTATCCAGTGTCCCTTGAGAGACAAAATTCTTCTTTGCCCTGCGGTGAGTTCCAAAGACATCCACCGGCAACATCAAGGACGGTGTCTTGAAGGCACTCCACAACTCTTCAGGACCCCCAAAGCACCCAGACCCCCAAGTGTCCACTCAGCCTGTTTCGCAAACTCCTCAGCTACTCTCTCATCCCTGAGCTTGCCAACATCCAGCCTAGGCTGGGATGGTACCATTCTCCAGGATTTAAGGGCAGCTTTAGAGTTGCTACAACAAGCCTGTGGTCGGTATTGAGAACTGAGCACTCCGGTAGACCCTGCAGTTCTGGATCATCCTCCAACGACCGTCAATGAGGACATGGTCAATCTCCTTTGCCACACCGCCAGCGTTGGAATACCAAGTACAGCGATGAGCTTGTGGGCGCTGAAACCATGAACCAGCCACCCTAAGTCCATGACTTCTTGCAAAGTCAAGGAACTTCGTGCTATTCTGGTTCATAGTTCCTGACCCATGGGGACCAACACACACCTCATAACCATCCCTTATCAGTTCCAGTCGATGCATTGAAATCCCCCAGACTAGAAGTGTATCTCGTCTGGGGCACTGATCAACCACAGACTCGAGCGTGGCGTAGAATGCATCCTTCACGGTGAGATCACTCGCCTCAGTCGGAGCATAAACAGAGACCAGGGAAATGACACCTAAGAGTGACGAATCCTTAATCTCATAATACGCTCGTTGCCGGTGTTACCTCAATTATATTGGGTCAGCTTATTGACACAGCTACAGCAACTCCTTGGGTATGGTAACCATCAGAGCGACCAGACCAATAGTAGTGTAACCACCCACCATTATCTCGCCGCAATCCGGTCTCCGAACCTCAGAGAGTGCTGCAATCCCGATGTCCAAACGCTTGAGTCAGATATAACAGAACAGGTGATCATCCTCTCTTAGGGATAGGACATTCCAGGCACCCACCGAAGGGACCGCCTCAGGTTAACCCAAGAAGACCGCCGTCTGGTGGACGACACCTCAGCACCACTCCGACACACTCTCCCGCAATCTGACCCAGGGATGTTACCCCGTGTTTCCTCCCTATCATCAAAGATTGGGGGTCCCGAAGGCTTTGCCCCAATCCGTCATCCGGTGAGCTGCCCTGCGAGGGAAGCTGCACAGGAGGTACTCCACGGAGTGGGTTTTCAGATTTTTTTGCGTTTTTGTGTTTTGCGGAATGAAGGGTTTTACGGTGGCCGGAGTGCAAATCCTGCCACCAACCCTCCTAATAAAAAATAACCAACTACAGGAGGACGTCCGCAGACACAGTTGGGCACTAGATATGGATGGCCGTTGGCTCACATGGAGCTCCTCCGCCCTTTGACAGGTTTTTGTTTTTAATCCTGCTGGGTGTGCATATCCAAACACCCTCCTCACCAGAAAAACCTGGTGGGGGAGACGGTTTAGTCGCCGACAACCCGACCATGGAACAGGTTAGTACAGGTTTACATGTACCTGTAGCAGGTCACAGATCTAACCTGACCTGACAATATGTATGTATGTATGCATGTATGTATGTATGGGTCAAGCGGGTCAAAACGGTACATATGTATATATGTAGTATGTATATATTACTGCATGTCTGAACCATTTTTGAATCGAAAATGGCTTGGCAATCCACATAAAAATATTAGTACGTTCTCACGTACCCAGGTAGTCATCTGCACAAAATACCATCTCCCCCCCCCCCCTTCTCACTCTCTCTCTCCCTCCTCATGATGGGGAGGGAGATGACTCGCATTTTCACCTGTACATGTGGAATAATGGAAGTGGTTAACCACTCATCACCACCTTCGGGGAGGGTATTGACACAATGTTTCACTCCTGGAGGAGTGGGTATTACTTGTAGATGAAAATACAGACGGATGGCAGGAAGATGAGGAACCACGAGACGATTGATCTTGACAACGCTTATTGTGCTAATTGTGGGACGACGATTCTAGCGTTGAATAGGAAATATCTCTCTCATTGATCCCCTTACCCTCTGAGGCATTTTTGTCTCATCATATTCTTTTAATGGCTATGATTATTCCCACATTATTGTGTAGTTGGCCAGGGGAAACTTGGCCGAAGTCTTTCACAAACTGGCTGGCCAAGCCTGACCTGCGACTCAGGTTAGGGCAGGAATTTGGAATTTGTTCAGGGTGCCGGTGATAGGTCGCCTACTCTTTACGAGGGACACCGTGGGATCTTTAACGTCCACCAACTAATGCCAGTAGACAGGACGCCCAGTTCAACGTCCGTCCGAGGGACGGCACACACACCGATGAATCACCCTTCCTGTGAAACACCAGAATGACAGTTTATAGCTGGGTTGGGATTCAAACCCAGGCTAGACAGCTTAGGGGCAAGTGTGCGTATCTCGAGGAGTCGAGGCCATCCTGCCAGCCTGCATGTCCATCATTCCAAGCAAGATTATGGTTTAAAAATTTATATTCCAGGAAGTGTTTTCTTTTTCTTTACAGCCGAAGCTGTGCTGTTGTTTTTCAGACGACCGGTGCTATTGTTCAGTGGACTAAATTTTTACATTATTGTAGACATAACATTGAAAGTGAGTATTTAATGGGATCTGAAAGCAGGTTGTCAGTAGCGTTTCATCGCCTCAATCCAACGCTCTCTTTGCCGATTTATCATCCTTAACCAAACTGATTTGATTCAAACATCTTGGCAGCATGAAGTAACTTTTATTTTATAACTGAAAAGTTCATTACGATCGTTTGCGTGCAGAACTTCAAGAGGCTTTGCGTAACGTCAGAGATCAATGGGAAAATCTGCGGCAGCTGATGAACAGCAACGTCGCCGCAGACGCTGCAGAGCAGATCGAAATGTCGACTTCACATCTTGTGCTCCCCAAAGAGGTAACACGGCCGGTGGGTGGGTGCACTTAAGACTTGACCACATTCATTCTTGGCCCTATAAATGTATAGCCGATAGGAATGAAATTACGATCATGTTTCCCTTGCTTCCATCGTTTCACTTTAAATATAAAGTTTACTTTAAAATGCCCTTCAACGAGATGCTGACCTGAATGGCTGATCACAATGCGATACCGTTTGATATCCACAAATGGAGCTCTGCAAATTGAATATCGTGTTGCATTTTGTTGTGTGGCCCTTGCATCCGCTCTGGTGCAGGCCCCAGCATCAGAAGTGACCATCCAGGTGGCTGTAGAACAGGAATCATTAACACTTCCCACATCTGAAAGTCTGTCACGAAAGGTGGGCAAACTGCGTACCTGGCTACGAGATGCAGATCTACTTTCTCTGAGAGCCTGCTTGGCAGACCATTCTAAGCTCGAGCAAGACCTTAAAGCACAAATCTCAAAACTAGAGGTGAGATTTTTTTGGTGACTTGAAACATACTCATGATAGACTGCAAATAACTCATGACCTTGACCTTAACTCAAATCTTAAAATCATGACTTGAACAAAGTACTTCCAAGTCACAATATTTATCTTTACAGTAAAAAATATATTTCATTCCCCCTTTTCCCCTATCCCACATACACCTCCCTTCCTTCTCTCTGGTCCCCACACTGGTACTTCTCTTTCCTCTCGACCTCCTTTACCTTTTCTTCCCCCTTCCTCTCAAAGTCTCATATCCCAGAGTTATCTCCCCTCTGGCCTGGTGATCCTGCCTCTCACCTTTCTTGGCTCCACGCAGTGGAAACCAAGGCATTTAGGATCATTGGTA